>JANUYF010000002.1:101837836-102443669 GCA_026167975.1 Phrynosoma blainvillii
GTTGTTGTTAAGAAAAAATGCCGCACTCTCTCTTGAGAGGAAGCATTATAAATTATTTTTGTCAAGGGCACTGCTATTTCAAATCATTCCTGTCTGGAAAAAAATTACCTTGACATCTCCAGGGAAAGACTCCATGAAAAGCATGTTTGCTTATTTTGACAGCACATTGTGCATAGCAATTCTCTCTGTTTGCTGACTGTGTCAATTAAGTACTTTCCTCTATGGATTGCAAAGCTCTTTCACAGAAAACTGAGTAGTATTGTTAAACATCTCGAGAGACAGTGATTGTAAAGTAAAAATAATAAAAACAAAAATTAGGAGGAGCAAGCATGTCACCTTAACTTTTAACCCCTTTCTGAAACTTTAAAACATGCAAGCCATTTCACAGCATTGATCTCCTGTGTTTGGGAAAATGAAGAATAGCAGACTTACATGGAACTTGTTATTCAATAATCTGTTTGTGACCTGACTTTGCACTTGTCCTTAAAGTGGTAACAAGCAGAAACATATATTGGCTAAGCTCATTTTTGAACAGTTAACTCCATATTAAAAGCAAAGAAGCAAGATGAGCAGTTAATCAGTATAGAGTGCTCTGATGTTGGAGCACCTGATTTATCCAGAGCCCTTCCTGGTGAAAAATAAAAGAAAGCTTTGGTTTCTCTCTCTGCAGGATGGGTTTCTCCTTGTGAGCAATGATAAGGCATTCATCTTGACCGGCTCTTCCTCTAGTGCAGTGTTTCTCAAACTTTGGTTCTCCATGTGTTTTGGACTTGAACTGAAGCCCTAGCTAACTTTGCCAGTAGTCAGGGACTCTGGGAGCTGAAGTACAAACCATCTAGAAACCAAAGTTTGGGAAACACTGCTCTAGTGTAAATGTTCCTCAGGTTGTGGGTGTAGTTGGGGGCTGAGAAGGATGTGGATCCAGCAGATCTATGTTCTTTGCCTCCTCACCCATCACCTAACACCTCTCCTTTCCTCCTTCTGTGAGGTTGGAATTTCTATCTGGTGAAGGAAGCCAGCATGGTGTAGTGGCTTGAGCATTGGACTAGAGACCAGGGTTTGAATCCCGGCTCAGCTATGAAAACCCACTGAGTAACCTTGGGCAAGTCACACTCTCTCATCCTCAAAGGATGGCAATGGCAAACTCATTCTGAAGAAACCTTCCCAAGAAAACCCTATGACAAGTTCACCTTAGGGTTGCCATAAGTCAGGAACGACTTGAAGGCACACAACAACAACAACAACAACAATAATAACAACAGCGCTGAGGGTGAGGTGTGAATATGCTTCAGTATCTCTGCCAGGACCACGAGATGCTCTTGAAATCAGGAAGCAGAAGCAGACACTCAGGGTGAATGATTTATTTACAGAGGATAAGATATCACTATTTACAAATGCAGAGTAGAGTTCAGGATAGAAGCAAACAACATAGACTTCCTCCTTATCAGCTCAACGCAACACAGAGTTATACAAGAACTCTTCAGAATGCTCTCTAACATACACCAGCTCACTGCACTGACTCTCCATGACTCCACAACTACTCAGTGACCCACACTTGCTTACATTCAGTTGAGCCTTATAAAACTTAGGCTGATGCAACCTCACTCCAGGGTTGTTAATGCATTACATCATGTATATTTTCATCATACATATTACTCATACATTCACAGGTGGTTTGGCTCCTTACAAGGACATTTATCATCAGATGTCCTGGCCTTGTTACACAATATACAGAGACATCATGACTCTGCAGTTCTTCAGATCTATTAATCAAGCCTTGCAGAAAGGAACCTACTGCAGAAACCTTCACAGAAGATGGAGGTGATAATTACCAAGGGAGACTTGGTAATTGGATCTGTCCCTCTGAGATTAGATCTTCTGCTCTGAGTCTGAATTTTTCTCATTTGTCTCCTTCCTATAGCTTCTGCAGGATTGCACTCTAAATTAGAATTTTATTTTCATGCAAAGCTAGAATGCAGGATTGAGTCAGGCCTGGAATGTTGAAGTAAGATAAGAATTTAGTGGTATTGGCTACAAGGGCTGCCCTTTTCCTAGTCTGGGACTTGAGGAGGCTTACAAAAGGTAAAGCAGATGCAGCTAAAAACAAGGACATCATGAAAAAGTTAAAAACATAGTTAAACTATAAATAGAATTAAAATTGGCTAAAAGCATGACCATTAAAAAGAAAAAAAATAGACAATACAATATATTATGACAGGCCCTTTTTCCAGAGCAATCAACCCTCAAAGGTCTTCATTTGCCTATGAATGATAGCAAAGAGGCTCTAACCTCTCTAAGAAGGGAGTTCCAAAGCATGGGAATGCCTACAGAGAAGGCGTTTTCCCCATGTTCTCACCAAAAGTACCTGTGATGGTGGTGGGGCAGGAAGAAAGACCTCCCAAGAAGATTTCAAAACATGGACAGACACATATGGGAGAATACAGTTCTTCAGATAAGAAGGGCTTTATAGGTTGTAAGCAGCATTTTGGATTGAAACTGGAAACAGACTGGCAATCAGTATAGTTGTTGTAACAAGGGAATTGTGTTCTCCCTGTAGTGAGCCCCAGTTAGCAATCTGGTGGCAGCTTTTTAGACCAGCTGAAGTTTCCAACCCCTTTTCAAAGGAAGCTGTACTTCAGCACAACACAGTAATCCAAATGTGATGTAACTATTTCATGTATCACCATGGCCATATCTAGCATCTCTAGGAATGGGCTCAGCTGGCACTGAAACCTAGTTGTGCAAATGCACTCCTGGCCACTGCTAAAAGCTGAGCTTTTAGGAGTACACTCAAGCTGGGAACCTGCCTCTTCAGAGGGAGTGTGACCTCATCCAGTACAGGCTGCATCTCCATACTCTGTTCTGCTTTTCAGCTGACCTGGAGCTTCTCTTTCTTGTCTGGATTAAGTTAGCATTTATTCACCCTCATCTAGTCCATTACTGATAAAAGGTAACAGATTAAAACAAAGAAACATTCTTTGGATTAAATGGAAACAAGTAATAGATGGCATTGGACTCTAAAACTCCAGAATCCTCTTCCAAAGATCATGTATATGTCATGTTGCATGGAGGACAAAACCAGACACTGCGAGACCCCACAGATCAATGGCCAAGGGGTTGAATAGACATTCCCCCCAGGACCACCTTTTGGATTCACTCCTGTAGGAGGAAATGGAGCTGCTATAAAACAGTGCCTCCAAGTCCCATCCCACAAAACATCTGGGAAGGATACTGTAGCTGATGGTATTGAAATCTTCTGACAGGTCCAGTCAGTGATGTCACTGTGGGGATGCAGGGGTGTGGGCTGTACCAGGTGACATCCCAGAGAAGAAGTGACACCCAGTTGGGCCTTGTCACCCTTCAGTGCAGGAGGGGTGAGGATGTACCCTACCTGGCTGCTCCATCACAGGGTTTTGTCCTTGTGGAGGAAGCCAGGCAATGGAGAAGGAGGGTGATGTGCACCCTTTCTGTCCCATCCCCCCATTGTGGGCAGGTGGGCAACAGGGCAGTGCAGTGGCAGGGGGGCAAGTGGCAGGGGGCAACCAGTGGAGAGGGGGCAGGTGGGGAAGGCAGGTTGCTGGGGAGGAGGTGCAGATGAATAAGTTAGCGGGTGGGGGCAAGGCAGCCCTACACACCTCCACACCCCCCACACTGGCAGCCCTCTGCACTGGGTCACCATAGGTCAGGGGTAGGCAACCTTTCCCCTTTAAGGGCCGAGGGACTTCAGCTCCCAGAATATTGGCTAACATGGGACTATTGACCAACATGGCTGAGGCTTCTGGGAGCTGAAGTCCCTTGGCCCTTAAAGGGGAAAGGTTGCCTACCCCTGCCATAGGTAGTGACACCACTCACTCCAGCAGAAACAACAGGGATATACTCCAGTCCAGTTCCTACTGTAGGTCATCCACCAAATTAACCAAAGGCATCTCTGTCCCATAACAAGTCCACATGCTCAAGTACCTTGCCCCCAAATGGAATATTGGGAACTATGTTGCCTAATACAGTGGGATCCAGGGAAGGGTTTTTCAACAGTCTTATGACTGTCTCCATTAAAAAATTATGGAACTCTGCCTTGTTTTAGTGAGACATTGACCACTCCCTCTACTCACTTAGCCTATTTTTTTTAATAATGTAGAAAGGGATTTAATATATACAAATTGAAAAGTATTCATTATCAATGGATATACAGGGACCAAAATTGCATCCATTAGAGCTGTATTAATTATAGCATTCAAGTAAAAGGGGATCTGAGCGATTTTATCTGGAAAGTTCTGGGCATGTTGTTCACAGCAGGCTGTGCTGTGGTCTGGATTCTTGTCTTGTGGGCCAGTAAAAGTCCCCTATTTCCCAGAAGATGAACAACAATTTGATAAAACACTGAACTGCCATTTCAGCTTATTTTGTAAATAAACTCTATAAATTATGGAGATAGGGTTTTTTGTGAGTTTTTTTGGTAAAATGTTACACATGTGTTTGTTTCTATTTACATTATATTACATTATATTAATATTTTATATTCAGAAAACATTTAAAAAGGAAATAATTGTTTGTGTGTGTGTGTGTGTGTGTGTGTGTGTGTGCATAGAAAGAAAGATGTATACAATTGCATTTAAAATCATATGCGTATCTGGAAAGTGCTTTTAAAAACTTCCTGCTCTTAATGGATTAACCTAACTCCTTTTGAAGTATCCTTCCCTCTCCTTTACCCTAAATTGGTGTTTTGGGGTCTGACATTTTTTTTTTCTCAGAGTGTGCACAAATTGTAGAAGTACTGGAAAAAAGTACTGTGCTTTGAGCAGCTGAATGAAAATGCAGCTCTAACTCTGGGATATTCTACGTGTGAGGAAGTATATGACATGGGCTGCAGAAATAACACAATTTGACAACACTTTAACTACCATGGATCAATGCTGTGGAATTCTGGGATTTGTAGTTTGTTGTGGTACCAGAGTTCTCTGACAGGAAAGGCTCACAAAGCTACAAATTCCAAAATTCCATAGCATTGAGCCATGGCATTTAAAAATGGAGTCAAACTGCATTATTTCTGCAGTGCAGATGCAGCCTCAGTGTCTGTGTGTTTGCTTTTGTATATCCATGTGATGTAATCTGTAATATAGATATGGGAGACCCAGAACATGGTTCAGCATAGAGTATCCTTGTACTTTAATACAGCACTGTTAGCACTTTTAATTTACGCTTTTATTTCAAACTGTGTCGAGAACTCTGTTACCATTCAAAAAGAGCACAATTTTGAAAGTCTTTGTGTGCTTTCAGTCAGAAACAGGCAACATTAAAGACATAGGAGTTTATGACATGGGGGAAAATCCCATGCAGAAATGGGGCTTTAAATTAGAAAAAAACACACAAAAGCGGTTAGTTTTTCAGACGACGTCGCTGTTAAAACGGGGTTAACTCGAACGGAAAGTAGTCAGAAACTGCTTCTTTTTACTTTTGGAAAATTCGGGTTAACCCCATTTTAACAGCGATGTGTGTGAAAAAGTAATCGCTTTTGCGGGTTTCCCCCACCTTTTAAATCCCGTTTCTCTACTGGATTTTCCCCGTGTGATAAACTCCGTAATGTCACCCCTGGTGATTCTTTCCTAAAAACCTTTCTGTATTATCTCATACCTGATCCTTTAAGTCAACCCTTGAAAACATCAATTTATAGTGGTAGGACATCTATTGTATCTCTTTAAAAAAAGAAAGAAAAGAATTGTGTGAAAAGTTCTCAGATGGAAACAAGCAATGCCTCTCCATGGTATTTCTATCAGCTCAAACCAGAATGCGCACAGTTTCTCAGATTTGCTGTTGAGCTTGCTATCATTCCCAGGGTAGAGAAAACTGATTTACACAGCTAGGAAGTGTTATCAAAAGTTAGAGGATTTTTAAGTGCCACAAAGTGATTATATTGCTGACTCTTTTAGCACATTGTCATTATGGATTAAGGATTTTTGAATCAGTTCAGTACAATGGAACAAATTTTCTCTCTTGAGAAACACCAATACGGGCAAGTTGTGAATTTTTCAAACGAGTTTAATGAACTGTAACTAGCCAAAGATTATTACACGGAGATGTCCCCCCCAAAAGGACAGTTACAATGAAACCTAATAATCATGAATCCTATAGTAACCTTCAGTATTGGACATGGGACTTCCCCCTCCATCAAAAAAGCATTTTGAACTCTAAAAATTTCCATGTAAGGACTGAAATAATATTTCAGGTGTATCAACTGGTTGTCATGGGCCAAATGGGATTTTGACTTTTTCCTATCACATCTCAGGCTACCTCAGTTGCAGCTCCACATGGTTTCAAATGATGTTTGCTATGTGGCACACAGAGCTATTATTTGAGAATCAAAATTCCAGAGCTCCTTTTTGTAGATCACACAAATTATCCAGTTCTTGGATTCTAGATTGAGACTGTAAAATACTGCTGTGTCTGACACATGGCTGCCTATATATTTCTCTGATTTTTTTAAACAAATAAAACAAAACAATGAAGTCACAGGAAGATGATGTCTTGAGCAGAAGGCCAGATTGGGGAAGAGCTGTTTGTTTATCTCTCTTTCCCTCTCAAAATCATATTTTCCCAAATCATTTTTCCACCTGCAGAGGAAAAGGGTGATTTTGAGTAGGAAACTGGCCAGAAGCATAAAGTTTAAGTTGCAATTTTCTCCACTAGTCAAGATTTTAGCAGCCTATAGCTGCCTGCATTTAAAGCTCTCCTTCTCTTTCTCCATGAGAGGCTGCATCTGCACCGTAGAAATAATGCAGTTTGACACCACTTTAAATAGAATTCTGTGATTTGTAGTTTGTTGTGTCACTAGATCTCTTTGGCAGAGAAAGCTAAATGGCTCACAAAATGACAAAGCACTGAGCCATGGCAGTTAAAGTGGTATCCAACTGCATTATTTCTGCAGTGCAAATACAGCCACAGACCCATTGTCAGTGTGTAGTTGTGACCTTAATGAAGCAAGATCCAAACATAGGGGGAAATAATAATAATAATAATAATAATAATAATAATAATAATAATAATAATAATAATATTTATTTGTATACCGCCCAATGGTTTCCCAATCCGGGCGGTTAACATCATAAAACAGTACAAAAACATCCCTCCCACCCTTAAAAACAGCATTAAACAATTCAATTTAAAATCAATAACAACAATAATAAAATCAATAATTACAATTCCAATAGCAGTGTCAGTATCAATAACCCCCTGAGATATTTTAGTTGTTTAAATGGGGGAACCGGCACCAAATTTGTTATCTCTTTATACATTTCTTAGCATTTTGACATAAGTGCATAACAGACTTCAATTTAAATGTTATTTAAATTACTAATACAGAAGTGCTGTCTACATAGATGGAAAACACATTCATAGCATTATTTTAAGAAAAGTAATATAAATTAAACATTTTAATTTTAATAAGTATTACTGTAATAAGTAATATATTTATTGCTGTATTTTCTTGGAGCATGACCTGGTAAGTTGAGAGGATTTAATACATATCATGATAAGTAAATATTTCTGGACAGCAATTTGATTTTTATGAGGTCAAATTTTCTTTTCTTCAGTGCCTCTCTGGACACCTCGCACTATCTAGTGTGATTTGCAGTGATAAAATGAGAATAAAATTTAAATAAATATAAAAATCTAAGTAACTGTTTTCCCTACTAAATGCAGGTACCTTTTATATCTACAAATCAAAAGAGATATTTTCCATGGCCGTTTGCTGTGCGCATTTTCGGATGCTGCCTACCTGGGTGCATGCATTGTTCAAGGTAAGTGATATGAACAGCAACTTGGTACTTTGTTTCAAGACTATGGCCAGGAGTATTCATTATAGTATTAAAAGCCTTATCAGTATTTGTAAAATCAATTTGGCTGTATGTAGGTTAAGTCAGCCAAACTTCTTTTTTGGTGAAATTCATGGGACTTAGCTGTGACCAACATGTCTCACTGATTTCAGTAGAACTAACAATGATTAACTTAGCTTGAATTCAGCCCAATCGTAATTAGGCATGTAGCTGAAACAGTAGATAGAATTTGGTTTTCCTCTACTTCAATCCCTGTCCAGGTAATATAGCTGTGTATAGTAAACACATCTGGCCATAACAGGATCATACCTGAATTTGAACCCAGAATGGAGGTTGAGGGAAGGACCACTGTTCATAATACTGTTCCCTTTCCACTATACATAGTTATGGTATAGTGATTTCTTTTATGAACCAGATTTCTGCTTCACTTTATATGAGAGTACACAGTGCTGGTCCTTCAGCAATTGTTCAGTAAAAACCAGTGGATTATGATTGCTATTTTTAAACTTCAATACTTTTTTGCTTTCATGATGATTATATTATGTGTTTCTGCTATTTATTTATCTGCTATCTTATTTGCTATTGCCTGGAGGTGTTCAGACAAGCATATCTCCCTTTATAAGCCAAGACACAAACAACCAATGTGTATCCAATCCCATTTCTCCTCCTTTCACATGAGAAAGCAAACAATTGTTCCATTATCTTTACTTTCTTCTTTTATCTACAATGGGAAATGATAGTTAATATTGCTTTGCAACAAGCTAGCATGAAATCATGGTTTGTTACAAAGTTGTTAATCATAGTTTTCCAGTTCAAACAAAATGTGAAACTATACTTAATGAAAGACTTCCTAGGTTGTTTACTGTCTCATGAAATTTTCAAGGAAACAATTAAGAGACTATGGGCCTTTACAGACTGCCAAAAATAATGCAGCTTGAGGCCACTTTAACTATCCTGGCTCAGTGCTAGCGAATCATGGGAATTGTATTTTTTTCTGGGACATTGAGCCTTCTCTGTCAGAGAGCTCTAGTGCTCTGGTGCCACAAAAAAACTACAGTTCCCATGATTCCTTAGCACTGAGCCAGGATAGTTAAAGCGGCCTCAAGCTGCATTATTTATTGCAGTCTGTAAAGGCCCTATATGAGCAGCTAAAAGCCTGTGCATATATCATCCTACTAAGTCTAGATTGGACTTTCTGAATGCAGTCATGATATGTTTTAAATTGGAAGCCACCTTGTGAATTTTAATGAAACTCAAAGGCAGGATATCAGTGTTTAAAATAAAATAAAATAAAATAAAATAGACCCCCAGTTAAAAATCACTTGATGACCATGTCTGTAAAGCCCATCTTGGGCTATTTACATAATTCTAAACAAACAAACGCAATGGTTTTCTTTTGCATGTCTGTGCTCAGAAAGCAAGAATTTAAAAAGCCCAGAAAGAAAAAGGTCTTTCCTTGATACTGAAAACCCACAAGCTTTAGTGCCAAGTGACCTGCTCTGGAGAGAGCTTTTCAAGGGAAGTGTGCCACAATCAAAAAGGCTCTTTTTCCAATGGCCATCCTCTAAAGGGAAAGAATAAAGTACAAACAGGAATAATAAATCAATAAAATACTTCTGTAAGTAGGAATTAGTTTGTACTTTGTTTTATTTATTTATTTATTTATTGTATTTTTATCTGCACAGCTGAGTTTGGTGACTATGATCCTGATGAGCACATGGACAATTATGTCAGTGATTTTAGGATTTTCCCCAAACAGTCTCCAAAACTGGAAAGAAAAATAGCTGAAATACATAAAAATGAATTCAGGTAATGTAAACTGCTGTTTTAAAAATAATTCTTGAACTATCGTTGCTTTGTTTCTTTTTCTTCAGGAGATTATATTTTCCCTTAGGCTTGTAGCTTAAACATATGTAAAATATGTATGCCTTTTGTCCAAGAGCAGGGGTATCCTCTTTTCTAGGACATATCCTATATTTCAATCTTCTGTCTGGGAGGAATTCCAAAATAATAATAATAATAATAATAATAATAATAATAATAATAATAATAATACAGGGCCTCAAGCCAGCTAACAAATCTAAAACAGTCCAAGTTAAAACAGTAAAAAACATTAAAAATACAAAGTTTAAAAAACAATTAACAATTCAAGCAATTAAAAACATTACATTATTAAAATTTTACAGTTTAAAATTCTTTAAAACAAAAACAAAATGAAAACAGCATCCATGTCATATGAAGGCCTGGTGACAAAAAAATGTCTTTACCTGCCACTGGAAGGACAGCAGGGATGGAGCCATCCTGGGCACCCTAGTGAGGGAGTCCCAGAGCTTGGGAGCAGCCACTGAGAAGGCCCTTTCTCTTGTTCCCACCAAACACACCTGAGAAGGTAGTGGGACAGAGAGAAGGGCCTCTTCCGATGACCTCAATACTCTGGGGGGCTCCTACAGGGAGATACAGTCCTTCAGATAGCCTGGATCCAAGCCTTATAGGACTTTATAGGTCAAAATCAGCACTTTGAATTGTTCCCAGAAACGGACTGGCAGCCAATGGAGCTGTTGCAACAAGGGAGTTGTATGCTCCTTATAACCAGCTCCAGTTAACAGCCTGACTGCAGCTCTTTGGAACAGCTGAAGTTTCTGAGCACTTTTCAAAGGCAGTCCCACGTAGTGCACATTACAGTAATCCAAATGGTATGTAACCAAGGCATGTACCACTGTAGCCAGATCTGACTTCTCCAGGAATGGGCGCAGTTGGTGCAAAAGTTTTAGCTGTGCAAAGACACTCCTGGTCACTGCTGATTCCTGGGCTTCCAGACTCAGCACTGAGTCCAAAAGTAGCCCCAAACGATGAACCTGAGTTTTCAGAGGTAGTGTTACCCCATCTAACACAGGCTGAATCCCTATTCCTTATTCTGTCTTTTGACTGACCAGGACCACCTCTGTCTTGTCTGGATTAAGCTTCAATCTGTTTGCCCTCATCCAGTCCATTACAGCAGCCAGACACCGGTTTAGGACAGAAACAGCTTCCTTGGAATTGGGTGGAAAGGAGTGATAGAGCTGGGTATCATCAGCATAAAGGTGGCACCCTACTCCAAAACTCCAGATGACCTCTCCCAGCGGTTTCATGCATATGTTAAAAAGCATAGGGGACAGGACTGAGCCCTGAGGGACCCCACAGGCCAGTGGCCAAGGAGTTGAACAGGTATCCCCAGCACCCTTCTGAGAATGCCCCTTCAAAAAAGAATGGAGCCACTGTAGAACTGTACCTCCAAGCCCCATCCCAGAGAGGCGACTCAGAAGGATACCATAATCAATGGTATCAAAAGCCGCTGAGAGGTCCAGCAAAACCAACATGGACACACTCCCCCTGTCCAGTTCTCTATGTAGGTCATCCACCAAGGCGACCAAAGCTGTTTCTGTCCCATAACCAGGCCTAAAACCACAGCCTTTTTGAGGCATGTTGGAACTCTGCCTTGCTGTAAAGAGGCATTCATCACTTCCCTTACCCACTCCACTAGTCCTCCTCTGGCCTACTTAATAAGCTAGGAAGGGCAAGGGTCTAGTATACATGTGGTGACTCTCACTTCTTCAAGGATCCTATCCACATCATCAGGCTACACAATTTGAAAAGTATCCATTAATACTTGACAAGCAGGAGCCAAGGTTACATCCACAGACACTGTGTCAACTCTGGCATCTAAGTCAGAGCGAATCTGAGCTAATTTATCAGCAAAATGGTGAGCAAACTCCTCACAGACAGCTGTTGATTGACTTACATTTTCCACAGGACTAGATCACAACAGATCCAAGACCACTTGAAACAGCTCAGTTGAGCGGTTCTGTGCAGCTCCAATAGTTTTGGTAAAAAAAAGCCATTTTTGCTGCTTTTATTGCATCACCATATGTTTTCAAGTAATTTTTAGCCTTTTTTAGTCAGATTCACTCTGAGTTTTCGGCCACTGTTGCTCTAGTCTCCGTCTCATTCATTTCATTGCTGCCAGCTCCTTAGAAAACAAAGGGGCTGGTTTAGCTCCACTCTGTGACATGGGATGCTTATGTCAACTGCCCTGGTAGTTTCTCCATTCCAGAGATCAACCAAGGATTTGATAGGACCACTTGCCAAGGCAGCAGGAAACTCCCCAAGAGCCATCAGGAATCCATCGAGATCCATAAGCCTCTTGGGGTGGACCATCTTAATGGGTCCCCCACCCCTGCAGAGGCTCTGAGTTCCAGCAAGTCTAAACCTGACCAGAAAGTGATCTGTCCATGACAATGGAACAGTAGAAAACTCCTCCATTCTCAGATCACCAGCATCCCCCCTGTGTACAGAACACAAGGTCTAGAGTGTACCCAGTGGCATAAATGTGGCCAGATACCACTTGGGACAGCCCCCTGGTTCTCATGGCGGCCATGAAGTGCTGAGCCATCCTGACAAGACAGCCTTGGCATGGATGTTATAGTCTCCCAGCAATGTAAGCTGAAGAGACTCCAACACCACCCCCGAGACCACCCTGGTTAGCTCAGGCAGGGAGACCGTTGAGCTGCAGGGTGGATCCCTAATCTGCCCCGGCTGCCCACCTTTAAATAAACACACTCAAACCCTGTAGACTGAGGGATAGGATGCCTGGTAAAGGGGATATTATTCCGATAGACCAGTGCAACTCCTCCTCCCCACCCCCCAGGTCTTGCTTGCTGCTGCACAGAGAATCCTGGAGGGCAAAGCTGAGAGAGATTAACACACACAGACACGCACACCAGCCTCATCCAACCAGGTCTCTGTAATACACGCCAGGTCAGCTTGTTCTTCCAGGATCAAGTCCTGAATGGCAACTGTTTACCATTCACTGACCTGGCATTCAACAGCAGCATTTTCAACCTGGGGAGATAGCTGCGTTGGCTATCCAGATTATTTGGGATGGGAGACAGTTTGGGGGTGACTAACACCCTATCATACATTCTACCCTTATGCAGATTATTTTTCACACTCAGCCCCAAACAAAGAAGATTGCCTTCTGTCTACAAGTCAGTAATTGAAAGTTCTGTATGATATTTTTTTAAAAAAAGTTACCAGGCATACAAAGTATCTTGCTATCTAAAACTGACCAGTAGATTCCATTATACGATTACATGATTCTGTGTGACTCCTTACTATGGCCAAAATTTAAAAGAGATTTTAAATGTATCCATACTTGTTGTTGCTTTCAATAGACTGAAGCACACCTACTTCCATATAGATTCCCATTTATTTTTTAATTTGTTTACTTTATAGCAGGACTGATAGAAGGTAGATTAGGATCTGATTATAATTCTTTTGATCATCTGCAGTAAATTGGAAAGGGTTCCCAGTTTCCACTAAGCAACATTTCCCCATCTAAATTAGGTTCTCAAAAAGAGGATGCTTGCAGGTACCATGCAGATGACTTCTTTGCAAAAGGACTGTGACTGCAATTCAGCTCTGGTGCTGAAAACAAATGGTGCTGTTCCTTAATTCAAAATGTACATTGTTTGCATGTGCAAAAAGATTTGCAAAATGTGCATCTTTTTGCATTGGAGGGTTGAAGTAAAGAAGAAAAGAAAGATGTGACAAGCTTTACATTCTGACATTTCAGCTTTACAGCATGTATCTTATGGTTGTTGCTTTGAGAGACAGCTTTGGGCAAGTATGCCCCCTTGAGGTCTTATGTCTTAGGCAAGGAATCCTCAGAGGTGGCTTTGCCAGTTCTTTCCTTTGAAATAAAGCCTACAGCACCTGGTATTCCCTACAGGTTTCCCATTCAAGTACTAATAGGGTTGACCCTGCTTAGCTTCCAAAAGCAGACAGGATTTGGTACTTTTAGGGTATTCAGGCCGTTGACTACAATGAACATATAAAAATAAGTATGCTAGAATCTTCTGCTGCTCAATACACTCCGTCTCCAGCATGGATTCTTTCCTTCCATCATTCCAGAGGTTGGTTTTTTAATTTATTTATTTCAGTTACTTATCTATTTGTAGATGAAAACCTTTGTCTAGAACAGGGGTAGGCAACCTTTTTCAGCCGGGGGCCGGTCCGCTGAAGTCCTCCCTTCCGGCGGGCCGGGGGGGGGGAATGGCGGCCGCGCGCTCACGCGCCCGTGCACATCCCCACCACCGCATGCTGCCGCAGCCGCCACCACACCTGCTGACGCCCCCCGCCCCTGCGCATGTCACGGCTGCCATTTTGTTTTCAAAAATGGCGGCGTGACGCATTTGCGCATGTGCAGGAGTACTGCGCATGCGCAAACGAGTCACGCTGCCATTTTGTTTTCCAAAATGGCGGGTGCGACTCATTTGCGCATGCGCAGTACTCCTATGGCGCAGTACTCCTATGGAAGCAATGGGCGCGACTGCGCAGCGGCCAAAACTCGCAGCGGCGGTGGCAGGGGTCGGCGGGGGCCGTTAAGCGGGGAGGCCAAGCTGGAACCGGCCCGTGGGCCATAGGTTCCATTTGAGCTTTTATGTGATTTCCCTCCCCCCTCCCCCTGGAAGCCTGCGAAGGGCAGTTGTTTAAAACCTTGTGAGCCGCCTTGGGTCCCTTTTTGGGAGGAAGGCGGCATGAAAATGAAGTAAGTCAATTAATTAATGAAAAGAGGGGAAAGAAGAAACCTGAATCTGAAGGGATTGATGGAGCGTCATGCTTCGCCCTTGCCCTTCTGGGTCTCTGTGAAAACAAAATCCAGAAGCGAAGGGAGAAACTCTTCGACGCACAGGTTTTCCTTCGCAGGTGTTTCTTTTTTAAATCGCCCCTGATGCAAATGGCCGGTCCAGAACATGGCGTTGTCCACTGCAGTTATTCCCGGTGGAATCCTCTGGGGCTGCATCCACACTGCAGGAAAAATCCAGTTTGACACTGCTTTAATTGTCATGGCTCCGTGCTAGGGAGATCTGGGATTTGTAGTTTTAGCGGGCCTTTAGCCTTCTCTGTCAGAGACTTCTGGTGCCAAAAAGAAAGGCCCTCCCTCCAGTCCATCTGCCTTGGTCCAGGCTTTAGGGAGAGAAGATCTGCTTGACTTATTCCCTTTCCCCACCACCATTCCCTTCTCCTTTTGTGTCTTGTCTTTTTAGATTGTAAGCCTGAGGGCAGGGAAATGTCTAATTAACCATTTGTAAGCCGCTCTGATAGCCTTTTGGCTGAAGAGCAGGGTATAAATACAACAACAACAACAACAATAACAACAACAATAATAATATGATGTTGCCGACCCCTGGTCTAGAAGAAACAAAACTACTCTCTTACGTCCACTGATATCAAAGAACAAAGGCTAACATTAGATCCCTATGCAAAGAAAGCATGAAATTAACACTTTTTGATGGTGTTTAGTGAATGTTGGGTGAGGGGAAGAAATTGAGAAGTTACTAGAAACATGCAAGATGAATGAAAGGGTATGTTTTCATTGACTCACTGTCTTCATGTAGGGAATCTGCAAGCAATAGAGCAGATCTTGAGGTCCTACATATTTTTGGCCCACTACTCCTGTCAGCCTCAGTATACATGGCCAATGGTCAGGAATAACAGGTGACAAAAGCCAAATGACAGTTTTAGAACATGACAATTAATTAAGTCTTGTAAACTTTTTCATCACTGGTTATAGTTCTTTTTGGTGAATAACAAATTGATACTACCCTAATTCAATTGGAACATTCTGTGTCATTAATGAAGATCTAAACAGATATTCAGCCTTCCTAAAAATGTGACATATCCATGATTAATGGAAAATAGGAAGTCAGTACCCAGATATTGGCAGGAAATTAAGCTTTGAAACAGTAGCTAGCAGAGCTTGGTTATATGAGTCTGGTGTGTTTTCTTCCAAATATATAGCTTCCCACTTTGAACGATTAACTCCGATTATGAGAGATCAATCTTTCAATCATGCAAGTACTATCATTTTAGCTTTTTGACATGTTATTTACTCTCTTGAACAAAAGATCTTTATAAAATTCATACTCTTGCCAAGATGCATTCAGTGTGTTCGGGGTACCAAGTTGGAAGACATGCTATTTGAGTAGTCCATATTAGTTGCTCCCATGCCTCTACATTCCAGTTACCCAGTTTTGATTCCACGTTTGATTCCAGTTCTTCCACTTTTTTCCCTGCAACTTCAACAGTTGTTTTTAATGCATGTATGAGACCCGCAGCTGTCCCAGATTCCAAGGACGTCAGCAAAGACTGTACAGAATTTCCTCTCTCACACTGATGTGAGACACTTAAGACAGTTGCTCGGCTGCTGACCCCTCAGTGGAGCTATAAGCAAGTATGATAGTAAAGCGAGCTTTTGGATTGAATTCCTTAGATCCTCTCATGGCCTGGGGAAAGCCTTTTATTGTGTATGTTTGAAATTGTTTAAATTGAGGTTAAAGCAGTGTCTGGCTTCATAGTAACATGTGTTGAAAAATAAACAATTTTCTGCCCCCTTTCACATTGCACTAATAGTTTTGAAAAGACTGGTCTTTTGAAATTGCAGCCCTGTTGTGGTACCCTTTACAATAGACTTTTCACCTCCTCCATTTTTTACTTTGCCCTTCTTGCTTATTGGGCATTAATATTAGGATTTGTGTAGTTGCCATTCAAATTAATTTGTTATAGTTATGTTCAGTTTTGAATAAGTGATCATTCACCATTACTTAAAGGTAATTAAAGCAGTTACCCTTTAGTTACTTTAAACATGAGAATGCTACAAGCTGCTGGCCTAAACACACATGAATAATGAGGCTACTACATATACCCTATTATAGAAATAACTGAAACACAGTTCTAGCTTCACTGCAAAAGGGGGTTACCCTTTGATGCATTATGTTACAATTGGCTAGTCTAGGGGAAAAAAACATAATTACACTGAGCCCTTGGTATCTTCTAGGGTTTGGTTCCAAGACACCCCCCCCCCCCGGATACCAAAATTTGTGAATGTCAAGTCCCATTATTATATACAATGGTATAGTAAAATGATGTCCCTTATATAAAATGGCAAACACAAGGTTTGCTTCTGGGTATTTTTTTTTTAAATACATGAATCCATTGGATGTAGGATCTGTAGATATGGAGGGTTGACTGTACAAATTTGTAATTGCAAAAACCAGTGAATTACAATTAATTTATTTGTAACAAATGATTTCTAAATTCTGTTTAATCTTTTGCATCAATAGACTGAACACTGATGACAAAACATGCCCACTAATATGTCATTAAAATTTATTAAAATATATCTAGGGTTGCCAGGTCTTGGTGCCTTGACCCAAGTTTCCAGTTTTCATGGGTCATATCCAGGTGGAAGACAAGGTTGCAAATTCTTAGTTTTAACAAGTTCAGCTCTGTTTAAGAGAAAAAAGGGCTGTGTGCAGATCTCCAACTCACACAGGAAAGCAGCAGGTCACTATAATGAAGGCCGTATGTTGTGCAGGCCTGGTTTGGAGGGATATCTAGGCAGGCAGAGGCTACTCCCCTCTTTGGCCATGTGGGCACTAGGAGTAAATCCTAGGCAATAAAATTACAACTCCAATAGCAACAGAAAAAGTAACTCTCCTTGAGATCTAGGATGTTTCTGTGTGAGGCTACACATCCTTTCTTAAGCAGAGAACAATGAATTTCTCAAGAAGCATTAACAGGTGTTTTGTTATTGTTGTTTTTTAAAAAAGAAGTTAGCCCAAACCTTTCATCCTCATGCATGGGTGACAGGGAGAACAGAAAAGTGTTTTGTAGATGCCACTTCAGTGATGTCTGTTAAAAAGAGTGCTTTAACAGGACGTTTTCGTGAACTACTATGTGTGGACAAGTTCTTCTCACATACCAAGATTAAGTCTAGTATGGCCAGTAATCCCTTACCTGAGGGCCTTAATGAAGCAGCTCATTGGACTGGGCTATTAGTGAGAAATTATTTAGATTACAAATCCTATACCCTGTGATATACCTTGAAATTAGCCAGATTGAACTCAGTGGATTTACTTCTCAATAGAAAGATACACACGCTCCAACATTTCACAGATAAAAACTAGGACATGTGTGCCAAGCAATGAGTGTGGTCAAGATGGCAAAAGTTGTTATAAACAAACAGGGAGAGGCTGCAACAGTTGCTTTTGGCTAAGTCTAAAATTTGCTTTTGACAACGGCAAAATTCTGCCCCTTCCTTCCCATCCTGCTAAGTTAATCAAGCTCAGTTGACAGCAAATGAAGTAAACTGCAAACAAAGTAGAAAAGTGTGAGGAGAGAAAAACTGGCACATTTTAGCGCTGCTTAAAAAGTAGGGTGACAGAGGATTAATTGGGATTATCATCACCATATTGAGATAGTTGGGGATATAGCAGGGAAGAGAAATCTCTAGCCTCCAGGCCTAATCTTGCAAATTGGGGAAAGTCCAAGCATATAAAAGATGGCTTCTTGGATGAGGCAATTAATAGATGATATCTGGGATGTGACCATGCCCTTAGATGTCATCCAACCCAGGGAAGGGTGCCTCTGTGTCTGTGGCTAGGGGAGGATCATCTGCTTCAGAAAATGTTGTATAGAATTGTGGTTTTAGTCTGCTAGATATTCCCCCCCCCCTTTCCATTTTCTTTCCTTAGTGAAAGATGCAGTAGACAAATATCAAAATCCTTTTCCCCATTCTGCTCCCTGATTAACTGCTTTTTTCTTTTGCATAAAGTTTTTAATGCTTCCCCAGGGACCTACTTCAATGGCTTTTGTAGAAAATTATGTATTCTACTCAGAAAAGACAATCCTTTTTAAACATTTCTGAAAAGACACCTTCTTATACAAACTTTGAAATTAGCATCTTTGTTCATTACCATCCTAATTCTTTTTTTCTTCTTTATGAGTATTGTCATTGCCACTTGACATTGCTTGGGAAGTAACTAATTACTTCACAGTTTGCTTCATTTTAACAATTTTTCAAATTGTTTCAAAGCATAAACAGATTATATATATACCATTCCATTTCCAAGTTTGAGACAGTTAAATATTCATTTGCATACTTGTAGTACCTTTTTTCTTTTGCAATTAGACCTCCTATTAAATGGGTAGCTGATAATGCTGATGGCTGAACTTGAACCCTTCTGCACACAAGATAGGATGCTTATTAGAATTACAGTGGGACCTCACCATATAATTACAGTGGGACCTCACCATCCATGGGTTTGCCATCTGCGAATTTAGCATTAATGGATGTCAAGCACCGTTTTTCTCAGTGGCGGCACCTGGTCACCCTGGAGGCGGTGGAGGAGCACTATGTGCCAGGCCTGGACCCACAGACCACGCTGCTCTGGGCGCTGCTCCTCTATTGTCTTTCTCAGATGACCGCTCTGTACCTCTACCCACCCTTAGAGCCAGAGTGCTAGGCCTGCCCCCCCCGCCACTACCATCACCCACCCCTCTCTGAACCCTCAGCCACTGCTCCTACGTGGACCTCCAGGACTCAGCTGGGACTTGGCACCCAGCCTGGTACACCACAAGCTGGTGGCCACTGTCAAGCTGCCGCTGCTCTGCTCCCTACCCTGGCCCAGTTGGAAGTCCGCGGGTGGGAGACTCATCACCCCTGGCTCCCTATCACCTCTGCTTCCACCTTCTGTTGCTTTACCCAGTGGACGAGGTCAGCGTCTGGGTCACCTTTGACAATGCCAAGCGGCAACTGATGGTCACCCTGCTCATCCTGGCTAAGCCTGGCCCAGCCCGAGGATGGTCTGCAGAGGCAGGGATTTGCCGCATGAGCAAAACCTGCTGCCCCTGAGAAGGAGGAAGCAGTGGAAGTCTTGTTCTGCCACTCACATGGTGTTGCCATAGTAGAGACAATTGTACTTGATTTTCCATTTGTTTTCTTATCATGATTCGGTTGCATCATCATGCAAAGCAATGTAATTGGAATTTGGGGGAAAATAGTTGGCTCTCTATGTCCACAGATTTCTTATCCACAGATTCAACCATCCACAGCATGAAAATATTTTTAAAAAATATAAATTCAAAAAAGCAAATCTTGATTTTGCCATTTTATATAAGGGATGCCAGTTTGCTTTTGTAGTATATAATGGGACTTGAGCATCCATGGATTTTGGTATCCACAGGGAGTCCTGGAATCAAATCCCAGCGGATATCAAGGGCCCACAGTATATTTAAAACTGGGGTTGGAAAATGACACTACCTGAGAGAGAAAAACTTGGAAAGTTACTTTTTGGACTACAGCTGTGTCAAAACAGAAATACAATAGCATTTTGTTAACTCTGTGATTATGAAAGTGACCCCTGAGGCATAGTTTCTCCCAAGCCCTGACTTTTTTTAAGGTAAAGTGTGCAGATATATGTAAGTCTTTACTCCAAATGATCAAAACTCCATGGTGTGGGCTATAACCTGGAGAATGTTTTTTGTTCATCTGAAAGTATGGTGTATCACAAGAATGCTGCCAGATTCCAAACTAGTGGTAGAGATGCAGTGATGACTAAAATGTCTTTGCTTATTTCCTTGTTTATTTCCAGAGCAGGAAGGAATGGAACTTTAATCTGAGCAATTCTTTTAAATGAATTGAGGAAGTATATCATTGGAGACCAAGGCTGCAGCTTATTTCTTAAGTTCCAGCTCCTTCATGCATACCAAAAGACTGCATATATTTGAAAGACACTTGATAGCCCCTGATTAACTGCACAGCTCACTGGAGCCCCAAAACTATGCCAAAGTATCTAGGCTTAATCCAAAAGGATTAGGCGCTATGGCAGAGTAACAGCAAAATCATATGAAAGATCTCCTGTTTCCCTTCTTGCTCATGATGAATATTGTTGGTCAAAACTGTTTGTATATGTTTCTCATAGTATTTTCCTTTATGTGATTTTCAGGGGTTTGAGTCCAGCTGCTGCAGAGTTCAATTTATTATTGAAAGCACATTCTTTAGAAACCTATGGTGTTGATCCACATCCTTGCAAGGTAAAGAATTTATTAATGCAAAACAAATTCTTCCCTGTCCCCATAAATTTGAGTTCTGATCCTATTCCATTTCTCTGTATATCATTAGACATGTGCAGCTCTCTCTGCATAGCAGAACTGCCAGTCCAGAAGGAAAAAGTTGTATGCAGAGCAACCCAAGCCTGAAGGGGAAGGGGAGGGACTTACATAGAGGGCTAGATTATTCTGTTAGCAATACCTGTACATGTAGTCCATTATGTGAGGAACACATGACCGTCTTTCTATGTATTGTACTACAACTCCCATCACTCCTGGCTGATAGTGATGGATGATGTAGATTGCACTTCATCAACATCTGGAAAGATACGCTTTCCCCACTCCTGATGCCTTGCAATGTAGTACTTTAAACATACTCTTTTTCTGTTGCACAATAATAGAATTTTTGTTTTGTTTTAATATATCTCCAAGCTAACTATCTTGTAGAGGAAGGTAGCTAGCTGTACATTTGATCAGCATAATAATTAATAATATATAAATTAGTACAGTATAAAACTACTCATTGTCTATGAAGTCAAAGGCTTTCATGGCCGGCATCCATAGTTTTTGTGGGGTTTTTGGGCTGTGTGGCCATGTTCTAGAAGAGTCTATAGTCTATTAATTTTTAAAATATGTCTATGATAGCTATAATTCTAGTGTACACAGAAAGCCATTTTGCACAGGTACTGTAAGATGCATAATTGTCCCTTGATAGCAAACATGGGCATAGAGATCTCCTATAGAAAATGATGTACTTAATTTTAATTGTGTCTCGTTCAATGGTAGTAAGCCAGTTTAAGTGCTAGAGTGCTAATTTAAATGGTTTGTTATTGTTGCAATAATTAAATGGTACCAGACAGAATATTGTTTAAATATCTGAAGATTAATGATGTTTAAAGTTGCAGGCTAGAGTCTGAAGCAGAAATTGGCTTTGTAATGGTAACATGAGGTCTCATGAACAATTAAGAGAAAATCTGTGGGTGCTTTAGCCCCTTCCATACCAGTCTGTTTTCCTCTGCCTTTTCCCTTACCATTCTGAAACTGGAAATGATACTTTTTCAGCAAAGCTAAAAACTAGAGAGAAAAATTCTATTGGACTTACATGGGGTATTTTACATGGGTAAGTGCTTTGGCTGAAGCATTTGTCACATTTAAATAGGTTTAATAACAATTCTTGGTGCACATTCAGATGGAAGAAACACTCAATCAGCCTTTTGGGACCATATTAGATCCATTTCAACTATGTGCTTTGCAGATGCAGCCGCAGCTCTTTGGGAAGGCATCTTTATAAGAGCAATTTTCACATGACTGGGAGTTGGATCTAAGTTCACTCTGAAGAGTAAAAACTGATCCCAGCTAAAACCCAACATAGAAAATATGAAGAAAGTTGCTCCCAGATTCCCAAGAATGATGTGGATAGACAAGTTGGAACTAATTAGCAATAATATGATGGACTACATCTCATCTGAGTTAGCAGAGAAATATTGACAAAATTATTATTACTATGAAGTAGTACAGTGTGGCTATTAAGATATGATGGTTCTTTGCTAAGTGCTTTCCTGTTCATCACTTCAAAAGTATATTTGCACTGATAACAATGACAGTAACAATAAAAACAATAATACAATCTTTTTAGGTAATACAGTTGGCCCTCCATATTCACAGATTCTTTATCCACAGATTTGACCACCCTCGGCTTGAAAATAGTTTTTAAAATATATAAATTGCAAAAAGCAAACCTTGATTTTGCCATTTTATATAAGGGACACCATTTTACTAGACCATTGTATTGCTTAAGTCCACAGATTTTGGTATCCATGGAGGGTCCTGGAACCAAACCCCAGTGGATACCAAGGGGCCACTGTATATTGATTTAAATTTATAGGAACTGCCTTCAGTTAAAGGACATACATATTTTCACTCAATGAACTGTTTGTATAATTGTTCTCAAACTGCCCCCCCCATGTTTCTAATGTAAGCTTTCCCTCTTTTTTCTTCAAGGATTCAACAGGGACCACAACGTTTTTAGGATTCACAGCCACAGGTTTTGTAGTTTTCCAGGGAAATAAAAGAATTCATTTGCTTAAATGGTGAGCTGTTACTCTGAAAATTATTTTTAACCTGAGAATAGAAAATTTTATTTCCTGTATTCCAGAATACTTTGTTTGGAAAGCTGGGTTCATCCCCCTCCTTATTTGCATTGTGCCTACTGTGCTCTTTCTCTCTGTATTTACCTAGGTATTGAACTTACTGAGATATGCTTCTGAATAGATATGCATAGGATTGCATTATAAATGAAGCAAGATTATTTTGTTTTAATTGCGATTCCTACTGGCTAGCGGTCTACATTTAAAATAAATTTTTGGGCCATTCATTTCAACTTCAGAACTATATGTTAGGGAAACAAAATTATCCAGTGATGCCAGATGACAACCTAAAGCCCAGCACCTAAATCAGGATTGAGCCTGAGTCAAGGACTACTGCCAGACTGTAGAATTAATGCAGTTTGACACTGCTTTAACTGCCATGGCTCAATGCTACAGAATCCTGAGATTTGTAATTTGTTGTGGCACCAGAGCTCTCTGACAGAGAAGGCTAAATATCTCACAAAACTACAAGTCTCAGGATTCCATAGCATTGAGCCATGGCAGTTAAAGCAGCGTAAAACTACATTAATTCTGCAGTGTAGATGCAGCCTAAATCTAGCAGAGCCCCAGTTAGAACCTCTGATTCCATGCCTATGGAACCTGTATCCCCAGCTTCCAGGGGCTGGACCTCTTCATGCTGGAGTTTCCCAGTGAGCTCAAAATGCTCATTTTCACTTTAAGCCTGACATCCTTCTAGTAAGGTGGTGAGCCTATGTAGGGTGGCAGAGGCTCAAAAAAACAAAACAAAAAACAAAACACCTTAGTGCAGGGGTAGGCAACCTTTCCCCTTTAAGGGCCGAGGGACTTCAGCTCCCAGAATCCCAGGAGCTATTGGCCAACATGGGACTATTGGCCAACATGGCTGAGGCTTCTGGGAGCTGAAGTCCCTCAGCCCTTAAAGGGGAAAGGTTGCCTACCCCTGCCTTAGTGCATCTCCAGCTTTTGTTGGAATGAGTTGCTTACCTGGACCTTATTTTTCCCCCTTTTTCTGTATTGTGCCCTGCAGTGTCTGAGCCAAAAGCTGGGCGGGATAATTTATCGCATGGCTGCAAGGAAGTCCTTTGGTCAAGTATTATGTGTGTGCATGTAGTGGAAGACTGGGCTTGTTAAGGCATTACTTACAAAGGGAACAATTGGTACAGATCTTTGCCCTCCAGATTAATGGGGGTTACAATATGCATTGTTACCTTGAATTAAAGGAATGACAAGAGTATTGGGGTGTTTCATACTTTTCCTTATGTCCTTTGGGAAGAAAATAACACACACAGTACTACATTTACATGAACACAATTGCTCCCTGACTTGCTAATATGCCCCAAAAAAGAATGAGTCTTTATTGCTGCTGTATCAGGAAAACTCTGCATCTTTAAAATTTTAGTATGTTGTGGGCCACACATGCCCAAGACTCTATGCAGTTTGTGGGTAACATTATCCTACTATTTGAAGATGAATCCAATTTCCTGCACTGGCAAATCCACTTTCAAATTACGCATTGAATCTGCTTCATCTTCCTTTCTACTTATGAAAGTGACCTTGATATCTAAATGTAGCTTATTAGGTTAAAATACATGGGAGCTTTATACTGCACAAAATTTTGGATGCTCAGTATTTTGATATCCATTCAATACTTTTTCCTTGTCTCCTGAGAGTAAGTATACAGATGCCTCTCTGCTCTGAATAGGATTGACGCCTGAGGACCTGAAATTATCAATTAATAATAACTCATTAATTAAGGTCAGTTCTGTCCTTAATTTTTACAACAAAGTGGATATCCTCCCCAAAACAACTGACTAGGATTGCTCTATTGTACATCATTACCTTGAGTAAGCCCTACTAAACTCATTGGATTAGGGTTGAAGTCTCTAAGGCTGCATATGCACTGCAGAAATAATGTAGTTTGATGCTGTTTTAACTGCCATGGCTCAGTGCTATGGAATTCTGGGATTTGTAGTTTTGTGAGAGATTTAGCCTTCTCTGTCAGATTTTTTTTTTGCCATAATTAACAACAAACCCCAGGATTTCATAGGTTGGAGCCATGACAGTTAAAGTGGTGTCAGACTGCATTAATTCTGCCATATGGCAACAGCCTAAGCCTAATTATTCTTACTAGTAAGCAAGTTGAGCTTCTTGTGACTTACTGCTGAGTAGACTTGTTCAAGTCTGGGCTGAAAATAGAAAAACCAGCCAAAGATGTTTTAAGAGCTTTAAGGTATAAAGATCAAAGTTTTAACCAGAGGTATTACAGAAGGCACACACAAACCATGATAGCATTATTTAGGGCTTTTTACAAAATCTCCTCCCAGACAATGTATTTATTCTCTTCTCTTTTCCAGATATCTATATACTAAGAATTAAAAATATCCTGTGGTGTAAAGAAGACCTCATAAACTTAATTTCACCTTGCCTCAGTGAAGCCCTCTAAAATGTGTTTCATCTTTTTACCATTTCTTATTTATACTGTGCCTATCACTCCACTCAGGAACTTTACAAAAATTAAAATGGCATGACCCTGCCCACAGGCTTACAATCCAATTTTTAAAGATATGTAAAACCATAGCAGTTGAAGTACCACTATATTGAATTGCTCTGTTCATGTTATGCTATTGGCTTTAATAAGTTATGTCCTTATTATTTATAGTGAATAATTAATTCAACTTGTTCTCACTGTTTATGAATTGGCTACATTTGTATGAAACTGCCAGATTTTAAAACTGTAATCTATTTTCCTCATTTAAAGGGTTTTGTTTTTATAGGTCTGATGTCTGTAAATTGAAGTTTGAAGGGAAGACATTCTATGTGATTGCAATTCAGAAAGAGGTTGGATATTTTATATTTTCTATATTCTAAAAGATTTTAATTTAAAAATTTTGGTGCATTTTCTGATGGCTAGTATGCATATTTATTCCTGCTCTTACAAAATAGGTTTCTGCCTTGCGTATTGGAACAGTCAACTTAATGTTTATGAATAAACTCAGGCATTCCATTACAGAGAGTTTAGACAGAGAAAAATTGCAGTTGAGAAATATCTATGGTATGTACATGTGCATAGTATGTATGGGTATGAATGTAGGTAATCGCAAAGCATTGTTCCTTGTAATCCAATGTTAGGTATTTTCATTATTTGACCTATTTTGAATGGAAAGAGTTAGGACCAGGACTCTTTATAGGAATACAACACCAAAAATGAAATAATGATAAAATTATTATTGTTTGATTTATGTATCCTTTGCTTGTACTTTTTAATGCTCCTGAGGTCCAAAACACACTGAAGAAATAATCCTGTTTGAGTCTGTTTTAACTGCCCTGGCTCTGTGCTAGGAAATTCTGGGAACTGTAGTTTTGTGAGACATTTAGCCTTCTCTGTCAGAAAGCTCTGGTGCCTCAATAAACTACAATTCCCAAGATTCCCTAGCACTGAGCCAGGGCAGTTAATGTGATCTCAAACTGGATTATTTCTGCAGTTGCTTTGGACCTAAGTCATCTTACTGTGGAAGTTTACACTGCTAACAGTCAGGAGGCCACTATATATCTTCCCAGACAAGAAGAAGGAGAACAATTAATCAACAGAAAGTCGGGGGGGGGGAACGGGACCCAGAAGGCTAAGACTGATGGCTGGATAATGTGGAGGGAAGGTTGGAGAGGATCAATAGAGTTAGGGGATACAAGAAACCCTAGATTTGGGGTCTTTGAAGAGACCTGATCTTCAAAATCCTCCAGAGCACAGGCTTTTCAAAATATGAAAAGGAACAAGGGGCTTGTCACAGTCTAAGTGTGATTCATGCCCTTAAACCATCCAAGTGTGAAGTCAACGTTTTTCTACTTCTCTTTAATTTTTCACTGAATGTGTAGAAAAAGGCTATGTTGTCATTCCATACCTCTACACCAGCAGCCTGCAAGCACCTTTGGAAGTGTGGAGTGGAGAATCAGGCATTTTACAAGTGAGCAGACTTATTATAATTCAGTAATATAATGAAGAATGTGTATATGAACAGAGAGCACGAAACAATTTTGGGTGTTTTTTCATGTTAAATGATGAAGTTATAAAGGCAATATGTGCTTTGATTCTTTTGCGTATTTGCTTTCTGAAGGCACATCCAAAATACATCATTTCACATTAATTAGTTTGATGCCTTTGAACTGGATAAATAAAAACGTTATAATAATGTTAGGTTAAGTATATTTAAACCTCAACCCTTAGGCTAAGCAGAAATGTTTAAAAATACATAGTGAAATACAGTTGGCCCTCCGTTTTTGTGGGTGATCTGATCCGGAACACACCCACCCGGTGAAAACGGAGACTCGCCAATATTCAAGCCCCATAGGCTTGAATGGGGCGTGCACCTATGGGTGCGCACCCCATTGATTTCACTGGAGGTCGTCCCTCCGTGAATATGCAAAACCACAGACTTGGTCTGCGAGAACAGAGGGGCGGCACACATTTTGTACAGTGCAATGACGTACATCTTTCAAAACACAGAGATAAGCACAAAGCACCTGAAAGTCACAGTATGCACTAACATATTGTTGGAAACACATGCTGTAATGATCTTAGGACACCTACTGGTTTGAATAACCCTAGCTCTTTCACATATCACTCCCTGCTAACATAGAACTACACGTGTCATGTTGCCTATGCTTGAGCAAGAAGCATTTACATGGGTACCAGGCTTTTTCCCTGCATGAGCACATTCCACCTGTGACACAGATGACAAAACATTTTTAATACAGGGCCTGAATCTAATTTTGCAAGCACTTGGGGGCCATCTTACAGTAGTTGGTATGGTTAAAAGAATGAGGTAGGCCCAACGACAGGTGCAAACAAAGTTTGTGGGACCAGGTATTAATTTTACCCTTATGGGCGTAGTCTCACCAAGCATACCAGACTTACTTAAATTCTATTATGTACTCATCTTGCAGACCTGCAAAATATTGCTTATTGCCATGCAACTGCTTCTTAACTTGCAAAACACAGTTCATTTGTATTCAGGGAACTTTAAAACAAGCTGTATAAAGCTGATGGAAACTGT
This sequence comes from Phrynosoma blainvillii, assembly GCA_026167975.1. Classification (NCBI taxonomy): domain Eukaryota; kingdom Metazoa; phylum Chordata; class Lepidosauria; order Squamata; family Phrynosomatidae; genus Phrynosoma; species Phrynosoma blainvillii. The sequence goes on from JANUYF010000002.1 coordinate 101,865,767, forward strand.
GGGACATGTTAGGAGCTCCCACATGTTCCCAATTCCTGGCCTAGGAAATGTGTCAGAAGTGACCCTGGAACTGGAGTGTATGAGTATGTAGATATGGTTTTCAGAAACCTGTACTGAAGACAATTCATGTTGAAGTAGCACTCCCTATGGACTGCTTTCTGTGTAACTCTTATCTGAATATTAGCTGGTCAATGAGCAGATTCATAATGAAACATATAATTAAAAACCTTTGAAGTCTCCTTCAAAGGAAACATTCCTGCACATATTATTTGCAATTACTCATCCATGATGACTCAAAATAATATGGCAAAAGCAAAACAAAGTTTGTGTGTCTGGTAGTAGTGCTGTTATATGTCTTTTTAAAACTTTAAAACTGTTATGTCTTTTAAAAACTTATTTGAAGAATCTAAATGCCTTTGCTTTGCTTTCCTCTGAAGGTATGCAAAATCAAGCCAAATCAAGACTGTGTCCAGTAGTAAAATATTTTTTAAAGGCAGCAGGTTTCGATATAGGTAAGGCAGTTTTGATCCTAGTAGGAATATTATCAAGTTTTGTGAACTGGATGGGTGAGTGGTATTGATAAATACTTAGGCCCAGGTTTAATGATTAGTTCCAACTAGAGTAGGTCAGTTGAATCAATGGACAGATGATAAATTTCCTCTAGTTGGGACTAACAGTTGGATTTGGATCTCAGATTCCCATCTGTAATCCTACTAAACACTGGTTGTTGTCTTTCACTAAAACTTTAATGTGAAGAATCTTCATTAGCATGGTGGATCAACTATGTTCCTAGGTACCAATCAGTACATTCAGATCTTCAGGTGTGGGTCTTCTAAGAGTAACCTACGTCAGAAGTTTTCAGAACAGAAAGACAGGACAGTCACTTGCCAACTCAAGACTAGTTGCAGCAATTGACACAGGCCTACGTAATGGCTGCCTCAAGTCTCATGAGAGGAGGGCCTCTTGACTGAGTTCCAGGATTCTGCAAGATCTCTAATTTTGTGGAAACCCCAAACCGTTAAAATATCACAGTGCTAAGCCAGGCATCATGAGCCAATGAAGTTCACCAATGTGAGCATAGTACTTGTCTTGGTGTGGAATGGGAAGAGCAGGTACTAGCTGTGCATGCAACAGATGGCACTGAGCATTTGTTATGTAATTACAACCCATTACTTGTGCTAGCTGCTAGTGGTTCTCTGTTGTGGGCTTTTTGACCCCTAAATTTTAGGCTTGCCAGACAAAATGGTATACCTGGAAACCTGAGGGTAGTCCTGTCATTCTAGGTGAAGTGGATGGCTTCTAGAAAAAGGGACTTTGTAGTAGTGACACCCCAGTTGTAGGATAGTCACCTCAGACTAGATCATATGTCCTCTACTTTATTGTCATCTGTACTGTACTCTGTACTGTACTTTACTGTACCCAATCACTTTTGTCATTAGGCAAAGACTATTTTGTTTTTCTGAGATATGAGATACAGTTTGAATCCTAGTTAATTAATTATTTAATGCTGATTATTTTATTTTATTACGGCTTGGATCTGGAGATAAGTGAAGTATGTTCATTGAAAGACAGCCTTCTTCCTTTTAGCCAGAACATGAATGTAGAACATAGTAAAGGATGAGCCTAGGATCTGCAATGACTGGAAGAGAAAGGAGGTACCAACTAGGTACATACTTAGACCCTGCCACCCCTAAGCATCTTTACAATTTGCAGCAAAAAATCAGTCAAGCCAACATGTCACAAGCTACTGCTCTACCAGCTGGACTAGAGATGTCCACATAGTCCTTTACTTTTTCAGGGGGCTGAGTTCACAAAACTGGAGAATTTACACCTTTGTATGCTACCTGCAGATATTACCCATGTGAACTGCAGACTTAGGACTAGGCCCTGAAATCTGGCATCCCTACCCTGAAGTCTGTCCCAGATAGCAAACCCCCCCCCCATAACTATGTCAGGAATTTGAAACTTCCTGGCTCAAGGGGATACATATCCATCCCTGCCAAACTTTGGAGGGCTACATTGCCTCTCAAAATGGAAAAAAAGATTTCTGACCTGTGGGACTATGTGGGAGAGTTTTATCAGGTCTTAATGTTCCCAGCATGATTGGTGCCCAAGAAGTGCTCTTCCCCCAAAAAACTGGAAGTCTTATCCAATTTTGAAAAAGTCCCATGTGTGTAAAACAATTCTGGGAAGCATAATGAAAGCCAAAAAAAAACACACAAAAAACCCCTGGGAATTTCTCCCCTGCATCCCCTAGAGGGTGCAAGGAATCTTTTTCAGTAAAATGAAAATAAACATTTGGGAGTCAAGATTGCAGGGATATCAAGTTGCTGGGGCTTCTGGAATACAATGCCTATGATGATATGAAATTACACTGCATTTGTTGGTAGTTGAGTGGAGGACATAGTGTTGCTAAAGATAGACAGAGACCCTGGAACTATTTGTAAGATGGTGATGGGGCATCATTAGCAGACAGATTATTGATTACAGCTACTTGCAAGGGTAGTCCTAATTATTTTACCCATCCATTATCATTCAAACATTCTTAACTATGAAGACTCTTGCAGGCACAATGTGTACTAAGAAGTATCCTCTATGTGTTCAGTATAGCTTACTCCCAAGTAAGTGTTCATAGAACAGATTGCAGGCAGCCTGTATTATTCTTGGGAGGTGTCAACTATAGTCGCCTAGTATTTCCTAGGGCTTGATCCATTACTATACTTCTGATTAATAATTTCTCAACTACACAGGACTCTTGCTGGTCCACTTTTGTCCATTCATTTTTGGGGGTGGGGTGAGCTCTGCCCTCTTACCTAGTCTTGGGCTGGAATCTATTCCACGTCCATGACCAGGGACAGTGTGTGATGTCAATAAATGGCCATTTTTTGTTGAGATTTTATCTTCAAATATTACACAAGAACTGTATATATATATATTTTAAAGATTCAACTCATTTATATGATCTGATAGCTTGAACTATGTATATAAATTGATTTAAATATTCAGATACTGTACTGCCAATATATTAATTGCTTTAAGTATTCATATACTTTATTGCCAATAACATCTTCATCTCATGTTAAATTTTATGTTTGGTTGTAGTGGAAAAGTTGCCAAAGAAGTTGTTGAAGCAAGTTCTAAAATCCAAAGGGAGCCTCCTGAAGTGCACAGGTACTTTCTGATCAAAATCATATCTGATTAAGCAAGCTGGTGTAGAGAATGTTCAGAGAGCTCCTTGCTTTTGGCTGCCAAACAGATTGTTATAATTCTTGGACCCTTTTACACTACACAGTTATAGCACTGTGATGCAACTTTAACTGCAGTGGCTGCATCCTGCTGAATCTTGGGGTTTGTAGTTTGATGAGGCACTAAGAAGTCTCTGTCTGAGAATGCTAAATGTACCCTCCCACAGTGCTTATAATTACGTGGCATGAATGGGTCCATAATCTCTGTTACACCAAGGATGGGTGATGGGGATGGCCTACAGATTTGGTGCTGCCCACTGGACGTTTTTTTGCCATAAGATTCCACCACTGCTCCTACCAGCACTAGTTTTGCCACCGTGGTGGCAGCAGCAGTGAAAATCCCTTGCTATGTATGTTTGTTTCTCTCTTTTTAAGCATACATTCTGAGTACACCTTGTTTTCAAGTGGAATGCGTTCATTTTCAAACAAACCATAGGAACATGCATGTTGTTGAATGCAGGAGTCATGCTTGCTGTTGGGTTCATACAGCCTTTGGGACCCCCACTGGTCCCCCAAAGTCCTGGCACACACGCGCGCACACACACCAATATTGGGGGGAGGGGGAGAATTGGAAACAAATGAAACTACTTTTGAAAAAAAAATCCTTTTGTGGGACTATTTAACGCCTTCTTCCCCAAAACATACAGTCTCCCTCAAACACCCCAAGAGCTTTCGCTTCCCCAGAATGGAGTCTGCCACAGTGTAGCTGCAGTCCTCTGGTGCTCCACAATTGCTGAAAGTCAGTTGGTGCATCCCTCTGGGCTCTGAAGTGTGGCCACAGCAAAGGAGAACCTGCCTGGGTATTTTGCCACTGCAGTGGGATGGGCTTGGGGGTGTGAAGTGCAGTGCACTGATCCCCAGAAGTTGTCTTCCTTTATTTTAAATCAAAGAAAATGATCAATATTGACATGAGATTAAAAGGTTGTAGTACGGCTTGAATCCTGTTGATTAGTCTCAACTAGCATAGACCCACTGAACTAATGGAATTTACCTATGTGTTGATTAGTTATTCAGTAATTGATTCGATGGGTCTACTTTAATTGGAAGTAGCCAACAGGATTCAGGCAAATGTTTATTTGATCACTGAACCATCTTGTAGAAAGTCGCTCAATAACTGTGGCCTTTTGTGTGCAAGGTACATTAAAAAGGTTAATTCACTATAGGGCTTGTCTGTGCCAAAACCTCTAAATAATAATAATAATAATTCCGAAACCAGGAATTGGGTTGCAACCTCCAGTCCTGGATGGGGTCACACTCTCCTCCAGTGACTGTGTTCGCAGCTTGGGGGTGCTCCTTGACTCGTCGCTCCTGATGACGAATCAGGTTAATGCGACGGTCAGGAGCGCCTGTTATCAGCTTCGGCTGATATGCCAGCTGCGCCCGTTTCTGGAAGTAAGGGATCTCGAGACTGTGGTGCACGCGCTGGTAATCTCACGTTTAGACTTCTGTAATGCTCTCTACATGGGGCTACCCTTGTGCTTGGTTCGGAAACTACAGCTAGTCCAAAACATGGCAGCCAGGCTTCTATCGGGAACATCTAGGAGGGATCACATCACCCCTGTGTTGAGGTCCCTCCACTGGCTGCCTATTGGTTTCCGGACTCAGTACAAGGTGTTGGTTATTACCTTTAAAGCCCTAAATGGCTTGGGTCCAAGTTATATCAGAGACCGCCTTCTCCCATATAATCCTCCCCGCGCTCTCCGTTCCTCCGGGAGGAACTTGCTGCAGCTTCAAAAAACAAGGCTCGCGGGGACCTCCCAGAGGACTTTCTCTGTCGTCGCTCCCAGACTCTGGAACGGCCTGCTGGATGAGATCCGTCAATTAACATCTCTTGACAGCTTTAAAAGGGCTGTCAAGACGGATCTCTTCCGGCAGGCCTTTCCAGATTAAATTACCCGGTCTTGAGACCTGTGATCAGCGATTGAATGCTTAACAAGCATTGGTTAATTTCCCATTTGCAGGGGTTGGTTTGGTTTGTATGTAAAAATTTTCTATTAATTTTATTAATTATTAATTTATAATCGGGTTAAATTTAACCTAGTTTTACATTGATTTGATTTAATAATTTTTTAAGGGGGGGAGGGGGAATAATGTTGTTTTACACTGTATTATTGTATATTTTAATCATTATGTTCACCGCCCGGATTGGTCCGCCATAGGGCGGTATATAAATAAAAATTATTATTATTATTATTATTATTATTATTATTATTATTATTATTATTATTACTAAATGTAAAGCCCAGTTCATTAGCTTAATAAAATCCAAATATACAAACCACGGAAATAACAATTAAGCAGTTAAAAGTTCACCAGTTACCATTATTCTTGGTGAAAATAATCTAAACACAGTATGCTTGATCAATATGGCATAAGATGTGATCACAAGGTGCAGGTTTCACCCCACTAAATACACTTAGTGTTTTGGCTATATTGTATTATATTCTTCTGTACCATTATTTCTGTGCCTTAAATGCAGGGTCCAGTATTTAAATGACCATATACCACCAGTCCTGCAAGAACTGCATTAGCTTCCAGTTTGCTTCTGAGCTCAATTCAAGGTGCTGGTGTTGATCTACAAAGCCCTAAATGACTTATGGCCAAGATATCTGAAAGATCGTCTCCTGCTATATAATCCTGTCAAAAATTTGTGATATTTGGGGGGAGGGGTTGTTGCATGTCCCAATACCTTATGAAGTAAGGTTGAAGCCAGATGGCATTCATTAGTTGAAACTGCTGTTTTAACTGCTTCAAAGCTGGACTCTAGGATTGTTTTTAGATTGCTTTTAGGAGTTTTTAGAGCATTTTAATGTGTTTTTAAAATGTTTTTATCTTTGAATTATTTTAATTGTTTTATTTGCTCATCACTTCAGGAACCTTTGTGGGCTGGGAAGTGATACAGAAAAACTATAAACAAACAAACAAATAAGTTTATTAAACTGTGTTTGTGCCTTAAATGCAATGTCCAGTTTATAAATAATTAACTGAGATTGACTGAGGATAATTCCTTTCTTTTTTGAATTATCTGGAGTCTTAGTACAGAAGATTCTTCTGGTCTCCTGAAATACAACCATAAAGCAGGTTTTATTTCCTCTGGAGTTTTACTCTTTATATCCCCCCCACCTTGTATTTTAATTCTTCCCTTAGTTGATTCTTACCCATCAGATACTACATAAGGGTATTCTAGGGGACCATACTGGCACTCAACCATAATGAGTAAGGTAAGGTAAGATAGGCCACTACAGATGCTCCATAAGCACTGTGTGTTTCTATACAGGGAAATGTTTTGAAGAAAATAGCTCTTTATTGTTGTTATGTGCCTTCAGGTTGACTTTAATTTACGTCGATCCTTTCATAGTTTTTTCTTGGCAAGATTTATTCGGAAGAGGTTTGCTATTGCTTTCCTCTGACTATAGTCTCTCTTCCAAGTACCAACCAAGCTTAGCCCAGTTTGCTACCAAGACAGGTCCTTCAGGATATTTAGACAGACCCCATTGGCTCTGCCATGTCTTTTTATAAAATGTGCTTTGAGACATAGCAACATAGAGGTTCTTTTTTAAACGTAATATGTCCTCATTTCCCTACTTTCTTTTCAGAACCAACATTACTCAGAGTCGCAGCTCTCACTCCTTGAACAAGCAGCTCATAATTAATATGGAACCTCTACAGCCACTACACCCATCATCAAATGACCAGGATGAGGTTCTCTCTGATGAAGGCAAGTCTGTTTCTTGTGGCTTCATGTTGTAATTTTACACACACACACATGCGCACACACTTGTCTCTGTATGTCTCTTCAAACAAATAAGCAAAAAAACAGACAAACAAATGGCAAAACCACACAGATTTAATTCATTAGCTTTTGTTTAACTTTGAGGAGTACAGCATTATTGAAAAGTTGTTTTATTTTGAGTGAATAGCAAAAGTCATTTTGTTACTAATATTCTGGGCATAGAAATAAGAAAATCCAACTAATATTATTCAACACATTTTATTTAGACTAAATGATGCTATATAGTTAATGGGGAAGAATAATAATCTAGTATCATTCATTCTTATCACCCTGTTGTAAAGCAGGATTCCCATTTTATATATTGGAAATAAGGATGCAGTGGCACATGTGGTTAAGACGCTGATTCTGTTGATTGTAAGATTGGGTGCTGCATGATGGGGTGAGCTCCTGTCACTAGTCCCAGCTTCTGCCACCTAACAGTTAGAAAGCATGCAAATGCAAGTGGATAAATAAGTACCACTTTAGTGGGAAGGTAAACAGCATCCTGTGCAACCGTGCTGACCACATGATCACAGAGCAGTCTCTGACAACTCTGGCTCTTTGGCGTAGTAGTGGAGATGAGCACTGCCCCCTATGGTCAGACATGACTTGACAACCTTGTCAATGGGGAATACCTTTGCCTTTTAATCATTGTTAGTTCTACTGAAATCAGTGGGACATGTTGGTCACAGCTAAGTTAAGTCCCCATAAAGGCAATGACTTGGAAAGGGCCTCCCATGGATGAATCGACATCTGAAGCCAGCATCTGACTCCTGTCTTAGCTCTTTTATCATTGAAAGTGTCATGGAGAAAGTGCAGTATATATAACCCTTCTTACCCAAATGTGAATGTTTTATATTCTGTTGGATTCTATTGCAGAAGCCAAACAGATAAAGCAAGTGATGGGAGTTGTCAAGCACCATAAAAGCTTCATCCTCTTTTAACCCCTTGCAGGCTTTAAGCAGTTGGACAGGGGTAAATATGCTTTTGGTTTGTTATAAAGAAAGAATTAGGACTTTGTTGCTTTGTATTGGAGACAACCAAATGATGGAGGGAGGTTGGAGTATGTGAACACATGCTACCACAAAATCATCAGCATACCTAAAAGTAGGAATGTACAAATAATTCTGTATCTAATCTATGTCAGTTTCTTTTCAGTGAATGACATTGTGTCTAATTTCCATGCCATTCTGTGAATTTAAAACACACTCACATAGTATTGCAATTTTGTATGTAGTATTCCATAAAGTACAGATTTTGTCTGCATTTTGTACACATATCCCCCTATTACATATATTTTTGTACTTATCTGTCTCTGATAATTGCCTTCGTGTGTACTGTGTTTGATGATATGGATTTATGTACAGTTTTTGAATCAAGAACATCACTGTAACATTCAGAGAAGTGCATAATCCAAAGAATAACTGTTTTCCAATTTGCCTAGTAGTCCTGGAAGTAATGTGGACTCAACAAAATTCTCCCCAATATTCCTCAAGGGGAATATGCACTGTTCAGTGTTCCCCTCAAGGGCTTTAAACAGGAGATATAACCACTCAACAAATCAGTTTCACTCTGAGGTGGTGTTGGCATTATCTTGGTAAAAACTATGCAATTTTCCCATTCCTTTTTATAACTTACCTGTCAGTCAATCACTTTTTTTCCCCCCCACAAAGGCCTCTAAAGCCCTGTTGTTCCTGTTAGAAGCTGGATAATAACCCCTCCTCCATCATCTATGGGTGCATATGATGGAATTTCCCCACTCAGCTCCTTCTTTCTGCCTCCCCTTTTCTCCTTGCATAAAGTACACAGCTGAATGAGATCTTAGCTATCTTTCCCAGTCTGTTCCTCCATTGCATGTGACTGGGATTATTTCTGTCCTAAAAGCCTCCTTGGCTAAATCTCTTGCTGATTCCTTCAGATTGGTACTGGATTCCTCCCTAAACTTGACCAACTCTCCAGCTTCTTTAGCTGACTGGCTGAGAAGCTCTGAATCCTTGCTCTCACTGCTGCTGCTGCTGCTGCTTTTATATTCTGGCAGGGGAAGATCCTGTCCTCAGTTCCCACCTGGTCCAGCATGACCCCATCCCTGTGTTCCTTCCTGGAAGCCTGGCAGCTTGGGAATCTGGCTCCTTCTCCGCACCACGTGATTCTCCCTCCCGTGTCCGTTTACCCAGGTCTCTTGGTGAGTGGCCATGGGGGTTGGCCTCGGCATGTTGGGGGCTGGTGATTTTCTTTTTAACCTAATCACGGCATATATGTGTCTACCTGGACCAGAGGATGCCCTTGTGTTTCTGTCACTGAAGGAAAAACAACAACTCTGGGAGAAAAAAACAGGAGACTGCTATAAACCATTGTCCTCACTGGAATGTCATCATTATTTAGGGTTAAATGTTTTCTGGTGACATGAATAGGTATTATACTGACTCAGAAGAAGACTGTGGTCCATGCAGGTGTGGGGATGCTTCACCCCAAAATGACAGAGTGAGGCACCCCCACTTCTCAGACCATGGGTTGCTAGTGTTCTCAGTTGTAACATCACAACCATTGTGATGAAGAATATTAGCAAACACTTTGGGAGACTACTGACAATCTCTTTTAAATTTTTGCATTGGCTCTGAAGCATAAGATTTGTACATCATTGATGTTTTATTATCCAAACAACTTTGGCATCCTTCCTGTTCAATTTACCCACTTTAATTACATTTATATTTACATCTGCAGACTACTGTGTATTAATTGCCAGTATTTTTCCCCTTAGTCATTAAATTTATGCATTAGAGTCATATTGGCCCTTTTGAAACCTTCATCCAAGGGACATCTGTGAGTCATGAACTATTTATATAACTTTCATGAAGCTACTCAAATTGCTTTGGTACTCTGTGATCCTTATCCAAGGTTGTTTTCCTGCTGGCAGGAATGTAATCTCATAGTCCTAAATACAGACAATACTTACTCATTTATTAAATTTTTATCCTGCACTCAAGTTGGCTAACAGTACTAAAATTAAAATCTAATCTAATCTACATTAATCTACATCTCTAAACTACATTCTTAACCCACAAAATATAATTGTGGGGTATGAGGAAGTTAATAAGATAATCAATAATATTTTCCATATCTCCGAAATCGATTGTTAATTAGATTTGATTGTAAATTTCTCTATGCTGTTTTCTTACTGGGGGGGGGGGGGGGGTGAGGGGAGAAAATTACTATATGAAACATGATTGTATAATGTGTGTTATACATGGTGTAATAAAAATTAAAAAATTAAAAAAAAAGGAAATAACACCTGATTAAATAAACAATTCTTCTCAAAGGCTTATTTGTATGAAAACATCTTTGATGAATTTATTACTAAGATCTTCAGTGATTATAAATTATTTTTCAGCAATGATGTGGGCTTATATTATGGACTGGATGGCCTTTGTGGTCTCTTCCAACTCTGATTCTATTATTTATCGTTTGTTAATTTTCTAATTTGTGATAATGCTTTTAATACCTTTTGTTAAGTAAAAGAAAAGAAACTTCTTTTTATGATAGTGAAAGGACAATAGGGAGAGAGCATGATAATCAGTCCTTCACCTTTGCATTAGTTTGAAGACCCAGTAGGTCTCAATCTTACCAAACACTGATCTGCCTATGGGACTATAGTAGGACTATAGGAAACTCTTGTATATTACAAAATCACCATCCCATTCAAGTCCCCCCCCCCCCCGCCCCTGCCCTCAAGAACAGGACCCTACTGAATGCAGATACCAGTGTGGAGAAATTGCCATTAAGGTTATGAGATTCTACACCAGGAATGAAGGCATCTGTTTGATGTCGAAGTCCTTCTGCACAACATTTTGGGAGACATAAACGACCAGTTGAGGTAGCATACCATCCAACATTTCACAGATGAAAACTGGGACATATGAGTCAGGCAACAAAGAGTGTGGTTAAGATGGCTAATGTTATTAATGAGGGAGGACACATAAGCTAGGAAAGGCTACAGCAGTTTGTGTTTGCCTAATTCTATAGAGAAGGCCAAAATTCTGCCCTGCCCTGCCCTCTTCTTCCCCTGAGTTATTTGAGTTCACACTATTTTTGCATTTTGAACTCCGTTTGGAGCAATTGAAGCAAGCCAAAGATAGAAGGGGAAAGTGGGAGCAGGAGAATGAAACTGGCACATTTTAAGAGTAGCTGAAAAAGTGGAATGACAGAGATTAATCAGGACTGTCCCTGTCAAATCAGGACACTTGGAGAGCATCAGATAGCACTAGAAAAGAGACTGTTGGCTAGTGAGGTGGGCCATGCTTAAACAAGATCCATTGTCTGTCCCAAACACCCACTAAGTTGTTACTTTGGAGGACAAGTTTATTTTTAGATATACAATGACCTAGACCAGGGATAGGCAACCTTTCTCCTTTAAGGGCCGAGGGACTTCAGCTCCCAGAATCCCAGGAGCTATTGGCCAACATGGGACTATTGGCCAACAGGGCTGAGGCTTCTGGGAGCTGAAGTTCCTCGGCCCTTAAAGGGGAAAGGTTGCCTACCCCTGACCTAGACTCAACCCTGCAAGAGTGATGTGATAATGGTACAAACTGATGGTGTCTTCATGCAATAGAGATAGTCTTTGTCACATTCAGGAAGGGAAGATCCAGAGGATTTTGTCAAAAATAGAGCTTGCATTATGAAGATTTCCAGACTTTGAAACCTCCATCCAATCTAGCACTTCCACTGGAGGATCACATTTGATCATCAAGAAGGTAGTATAGGCCTATCAATAGCTAAATGAACTTTTCATGTTCCAATGCAATATATCTCTGAATATTAGATGCTGACGAGGGAAAGAATTACAAAAAATATTTGTTGAATTTGGTAAATGTTAACAGATTTTCACCATGTTTCTCATTATTCTATGTCAGTGTTCTACAACTGTCCCAAACATATGGATAATTTTTTGGTCTTAATTTTGTTTTTATTAGTATTTGTCTTAATCAGAATCACATTAGCTGCTAAATGTTTAGCACATCTTCCAGAGAAACAGATTGAAGTTACAGATGCATCCACTGAGTGATGGTTGTGGGGTTATTTTAGCCCTTTGAGTTTGGCAAGAATTGCTTTTTTGTCTGTTGGGTATCCCTGAAAAAAAGTAATCAGTCTGAACCACAAATGGATGGTGGGAATTCCCTAGCAGAAACGTCTTCCTGGCACCTCATTGCAGTAATGATTCCCAGGAGGAAATGTGCTGTCTCATACATTCGGGAACAGATCTAATCTGTTCTCTGCTCACAGGCAGTTAGGTTTAATTAGTATTTATGTGTATGGCTGACTCAGCTAAATGATTTCAGGCTATATATTTCAGCACAAATTCTTCTTCTTCATACATAGTTTTCCCATGTAACATGATATGATTTATTTTTGCACACATGTATTTGTTGACCTTGACTGCAGCCCCCCTGGACACCACACAGTCATTTACTTGTGTTGGGAGGGCTGTCTTAGAATCAGGAAATACACTATGAGTTGCTGGGGCCCTTATGATTTTATAGATATAAAAATAGCACATCAGCACCATTTGTTGGCAGCCAGAGGCTTGCTTTTTATATCCTAGAAATGACTCCAAGGGTGTGCTTTGCATCAACAAGATTACATACAGGCTTTAAGTCTGAAAATATGGCAAAACAGCCCACAACAAAAAAGGGCTAGTTATTCATCTTGCCCTTCTGCTCTGCAAAGTAGCTATTTATTGAGAATGCACTGAAAAACCCAGAGGCAGTTTTTCTCTTTCCCTGGGAAATGAAATCAACAACATTACTCATATGGACATTTAAGATCAGTCTCTACCTCTAACCAGCATGATATTCATTAGATGTTAACATTCATATCTGTATATCAAAATCTAAATGGAAAAAAGAACTTTTACAGTTCTGTATTATGCTGAAATACAATATAGTAATTCCTGTTTGGACAGGTGTCATTTGTGAGAATCAAACATTTACTGTGTGCCAATGGTGACATTTTCAAAACACAGGTTTCTGAAAAATGCCATTTCTGTTAGTGCATTTGATGCCTGATAGATCTGGTAGTGGAACCTTCTGAGTGGCATAATAACCTTGAAGCAAAGATTACCTGTCTTCCTTCCTTATCTAACCTACACCTTACACCTTTCCTCAAAGGAAATACATTCATAGGTTTATAGGAACCTGCCTTGTACCATGACAGAAACTGCTTGGTCAACTAGTGTAGTGCTCTTAGTGGCTTCAAGCAGGGGTCTTCCCTACTTGAAGATGCTGGGGATGTTACCATGGATCTTTTCCATGTTATGCATGTACTCTAACACCAAGTTTCTCAGAGGTTTCATTATTTTATTCCTCTGTTTTCATTAAAACTTTACTTTTCTCTCAGCTGAAGTTTGCCCCACTCAGATTTTTGCTTTTATGTTGCACTGTCAAAATATATTGTCACCATCAGGTCATATTCTTTGTATCATAACATTATCAAATGCCACAGTGCATGACATTATCTGTAGAAGTGTACCTAGGTGAGTTTAGGTGGAAGTATTGTCACATTCTAAAAGAGATCTTGAGTACTATCTTCCCTTTCCGATTGACTTTGGTTTCTCTAACAGGAACTAGAGAAGAATTTCTGCTCATTTCAAATCCGATTTGGCTTGTTTGGATAATCAGAGAATGTACTCCTTGCCCTAGCCCCAAAGTGCCCCTTTCAGGTGTTATACCAGTTACTGCCGATAGCAACACTGTCAACAGTATGTTTGACTTCACTGAGTTCTCACAGGAGGCTTCCACAGTGATACTTCTTCTCCGCTAATGGAGGCCAAAGGTGGGCATCTCAGCTATATCCTGATAAGCCTGGCACAAGCAACATTGAGGTAGATTACACAGTAAAGGGTTACTCACACAAAATAACTAATTAGAAGGATAGGTTCAAAATTCAAAAAGAGAATGCATCCCCTTAACATGAAAATTCATATCAATTTACCTTTATTTAGATATGGGTACTTGTGATACTTTGCTATCTGTTGTTTCATTACTCTTCATTGTAGTCCAGTAAATATGTTTTAAGGGCTTAGGCTGGTATGTGCTGTGCAGCTGTTTATTAGCAACTGCTGGTGAAATGGTTGGTATTTGCAACTAATTGCATTGTGCCTTGTGAGACAGTTGGAAAAGTTTAAAAATAGTCTCCCATTCTGTCCCCTGGTGAGTTACTTCTATTGGCTGTGTTAGAAGCCTGTTATTTGATTCATTCAGCAGGGTGCACCCAAGCTGAACAGAGTGAAAACTAAGCAAAGGTCACAGCCAGTATGGGTGACTAGCTGAAAAGGCTGCTGTAAAAACTATACTAATTAGTCAATATGGTGAAATGCCTAGTAAAAATCCAAACCAGGCGGAGTATTCATTTGCGAATGGTTAACCATTGTAGCAAAGATGTGTGCATTCGTCTGCTGAGACATGGCTCTAAAGTCACAGCTACAAGTGCTGGTAAGTTGAAGTTTACTTTCCTTTAATTTCAGCCTTTTATGAGCAGAAAGGTCTTGTGTTCCCTCCCATGTCTGCTTAATCATCCCGATAATGTCCACACTATGAGTGCAATGAATTATAACAGTAATACCTGAATTAATGCATATTTCAACCCCCTTGGCTGACACCAAAGAAAAGGGGGGGCAAGACATTAAGATGGGATAGGAGGAGTGTAAGAAATAGAAAACTCAATGCAGAATTTGCTTCTAATGGATGACGTTATTGTGTACATTTTTATTTCAGCTGACTATCTAACTTGATGGAGAGAAACATATATTTTAAACATATGTACAGAAAGAGTTAACACTGAAAGAATCTGATGACTGTTTAATACATAGAAGGTATAAATCAAAAGAACTGATTTGCCTGCATAAAACTTTGCAGCACACTATATATTGCAGATAGTGTAGACTCATGGCATTTAATGCTCACTCTTGCAAGTGGAGAAGGGGGAAGGTGGGTACAATCAAGTCATACAGTCACAACAAATCTCTGATGGGTGAAAATTATATTGTAAAATTTTGATACTGTCTCTAGACATTATGGAAGATACTAACATTGTTTATAGTAAACAAATATATATATACCTATCTCTTCTTTTAAAAAGGAACCAGAGCACTAACTTGTCTGGCAAAATAAAATCATTTTACAAAATAAAATCATATTGCCAATAATGAAAACAACATCAGCAACATTGCAAAATTAACAATTATGTAATTGGGAAGAACTAGTTACAAGGTGGAAATAGCAGAAGGAGAAAATGGAAGAAAATGAACAGAGCATTCTTATACCAAAGACCTTGCTGGAAAAACAGATCTTCATTTGGTATCTCACATTATTCAGTACTTGGGCTAGGCAGGCCTATCTAGGTAGGGTATTCCATAGCACCAAAACAAGGAAGGCCCTAAGACCTCTTACTTCAGCCAATGCAATCTTAGTTGGCAAATGAAGTGCTGGCGGATAAGTAAACTAGGAAGCTGTCCAATAGCTCCCGAAGTCTCAAGCCATAGAAAAGAAGAGAGTATAGAAATGAAGGGAGTGGGCATGATCTAAATATAGTGTTAGCAGATGGAGGTGTCACAAAATTCTTTGAAACTGTTTTAAATGTGTCTGACAGTGTCAAATAGACCTCCATTATTCTCCTCGCCCTCAGAAGCCTCTTTCTGGCCACTTTTTTCTTCTTCTGGAATCTTGTCCAGTATATACATTGCTCACTAAGTAAATCACTAGTAAAGTAAGAGCTACTTACCCTGTGGTGAAACTGTTGTCAAAGCAGTATGTGATAACTGGAAACATGTGGGTGAGAGCAAGTGCAAATCAAGTACATGGATCCTTCTCATGTAATCATTGCCTGGCAGACCATATGCACCACCCATGTGGTTACACTATTCACATGAGTAGGATCTCTCAATGGGAAACATCTTCCATACTGCTAGTGGTAGGTATGAATGGGATCCAATCAGGGCTTTCATAAAGAGGTGGAACAATCTGCCAGATTACCTGCCTGACTCATACCATGTGTCAGATAGAAAAACGCATGCAAACAATATGGAAACACTGGAACTTTTACAGAGGCATAGTGTGAACATAAGAGTCAATGTAGTGGTTTGAGTACTGGACTAGGACTCTGGGAGACCAAGGTCTTTAAATCCCCTTTCGGCCATGGAAATCCACTGTGTGATCTTGGACATGTCATACACTGTCACCCTCAGAGGCAGACTCTCTCTGAACAAACCAAGAAAGCCTCATGATGGGTTCGCCTTACGGTCTCCAGAAAAATCCAAAAAAGTATTTTTTAAAGCTTTGCTTCATCCTTTCAATATATCTTCACTCTTATCTTTTACCTTAGCATGTTCAGTGAAATTTGTTTAAAACATAGCAATAGTGAGAAAAAAAGTAGTTGCTTGTCAAAAATGTTGGGTTATACTGGATGTGAATGTGTGAAAGAGCTTTTAAAAAGTTAAAGGAAGTATTGGCAAGACCATCTGTGCTGAGGAAGTAACAATGTAAATGATGTAGTAACAGCATCAGGAAGGACTAGTTCTAGATTAGGTGCCATATTGTTACAGAATGGCTGACCTGCGGCAGGCACTTTAAAAACTCTGGAAATTACCCGGCAGAACTATACTCAACAGAAAAAGGAAGGTATTTGAACAAGCAAGACTCTATTAATTCACCCATGGAAAAAAATGTTTCTGTGGAAACCATTGTAGGCAATTTTGAGAAAACATTTGTATAATGCACTTCCAGGAATACTTAGAGGTTTGGGATAATTGCTGATGCTAACAAGAATATGAAGACATTCACCAATCATAGCGTAATTGGATTTTAATCTACTCCCAGGATAGTGTGGGTTAATATCCAGTGAAGGCAAGTGGGGCACTGCCTTATCTGTCACTAATCAGGGCATGGGGAGGAGTGTTAGAGACATAAAAAGCATAACTTTTGAATGGCGACAATATGCCTTAATTTAAAATGAGGCATTAAAATACTTTTAAGATACACAGCATGATTTTGGTTTAACAGCTCCATGGTGTTACATTTTGATATTTCACCATTTCATAATCCCCCCTCCTCCCCCATTAAATAAGACCCCATATTCCACTGTGCAGGAGCCAATGTGCTGTAGTCTTTTGAGTTTTGGACTAGGACTCTGGAAGTGTGTGTATATGTGTACACTCCGAGTTACCTGTTGTCTTATGTGACCTCATGAATTTCATAGGGTTTTCTTAGACAAGGAATACTCAGAGGTGCTTTTGCTAGTGACTTCTTACAGCACCTGGTATTCATTGGTGGTCTCCTATCCAAGTATTAACTGGGGCTGACCCGGTTTTGCTTCCAAGATCAGACAGAATCTGGTGCCTTTGACTAATTTGCTGTTGTTGATTTGTTCTTTCAAGTAATTCCCAACATATGGTGACTCTAAGATGAAATCATAGGGTTTTCTGGGGCTAGAGTGTGTGACTTGCTTAAAGTCACTCAGTGGGCTTCTGTGGCCAAGCAGGAATTCAAATCATGGTCTCCATGTTGTAGTCCAACACTCAAACCACCACACCATGCTGGCTGTCATCTTTTACTGAATACCATGGTTCAAATCCCCACTTGACCATGAAACCTCACTGGATGACCTTGGAAAAGTCATACTTTCTCAGCCTAAGAGGAAAGCAATGACAAATCTCCCCTGAATAAATCTTGCATAGAAAACTGTATGATAGGGTTGTCATAAAATGGAATCGACTTGAAGGCAAAACAACAAGAAATGTACTGTTAGAATAAGATACCTGATATGATAGAGAGATCTTGTAGCACCTTTGAGACTAAGGGCCGATGTAGACAGCCCAAAAGAGGTGGCACAGAGCTGCCACTGGGAGCGGCGGATCGGGGTTGTGGCAACCACATGCTATGGCCTCGATCCTCCTTTTTGCTGCCCCCAAAAGAGCAGCAAAAGGCCACCCTTAGTGCTGCAGCGGTGGCTCTTTCATGCCCTTTTGGCACAGTGTGTGCGCACGCTGCACCAAGAGGGCGCCCTGACTCTGCACGCCAAGCGGATGGGTGTGCGGCATCAGGGAGGAGTTAGGGAGGAGTTGGGGCGAACGGTGTGTGCTTGCCCTGCCCCAGCTCCACCCCCAGGGTGGCCTTTTAGGCTGGTCTGCATCCCCCCTAACCGAAAGAAAGAAATTGGCAGCATGAGCTTTCGTAGACTTCAATCTACTTTTAAAGTGTACAAAAGCTCATGCTGCCAATTTTTTTCCTTTCAGTTAGTCTCAGAGGTGCTACACAATCTCTCTACATACTGATTCTGCAGACTAACATGGCTATATCTTTGAGTTCTACTGATATGATAGAATTATAATTCATTCTGTTTATGAGGGTCACATTTGTAACCTTAATCTCAAGTTAATAGTTCAGGAATGGGAACTGCTGAAAGGCTCTAGGAATTCTGCCAGATGCACATACAAGGCAGACAAGGGGTCATGCAGTTGCTTTTCTTTAGTCGCCTTTTTAAAAATGTGCTGTTTTCTATTTTAATCTAAATCATACTTTTGGGGAAAAGCACACTGTGAAAATAATCCAGTTTGAGACGACTTTAACTGCCCTGGCACAATGGTAGGTAATTCTGGGAACTCTAGTTTTGTGAGACATTTAGCCTTTTCTGTCAGAGAGCTCTGGTGCCACTATAAACTACATTTCCCAGGATTCCCTAGCACTGAACCAGTGGTCGCAAACTGGATTATTTCTGCAGTGTGTTTTGGACCAGAGACCCTGTATTTACTGAATTAATGTAGACAGTATGTGTAGACTTCTCCATTTCTTGTCTGATTTTCATATTTATGTTTGTATATCGTTAGTTCAAATGGAACAATAATAATAACAGTTTGATCCCAAATCTTGAAACTTTAATGTGTTTAAATTTCTCAAATGGTGATTTTAAAATTCCTTCTTGTTGTAGGAAAGGGGAATCCCTTCCAGTTTGGGAGCAGAGCACATGGGGACTGCAGGAACTAAGATTTGGTTTAGCCTCATGTTGAAATTAAATATGAAATTACAGAAGTTGCAATGAAAAATGACTGATCTATATCACATAAACACGCACACTCTTATTTGAACCAAACAATGGTAATATATACAAGATTACAAATGAATCATAGGCAAAAACTATAAATTAAACCAGGGTAACATATTCATAAAATTGCAAACAAGTTTCAAAACACTTAAATCAGTATCACAGATTTTAAACCAAAATTTACTACAGGGGTAGGCAAAGTTCACCCCCTAATGTTTTTGGATCACATTTTCCAGAATTCCTCACCATTGGCTATGCTGCTTAAGGCTGATGGAAGTTGCAGTCTAGCAGTATCTGAAGGGCTGAATTTATCGGACTGGATTCAAGCTTGATGAACAACTAGAGTGGAACTGTTAAATTAACAGAATTATTTAAGTACTAATTCAACATTTTGAGTGAATGGATCTACTGTAGTTGGGACTAGGAACTGGATTTAAGCCAATAGATCTCATCTATTGCTAATATTCCAGTTAACTCATTTTTTTAAAAAACCTTGCCAGCTTCTTCAGTGATACAGTAAACAGAATTCTGGCTTGTCCAAAATTAAATAATTTTGTTTTACATTCTTATAGTGGCACTTTAAAAACACACAACAACAACTCATCTTCCACAAACAGTGATCTCTAAGCCAAGTTGTATAGTCTTACCACAAGGAAAGATTTACATAAAAATAAAAATAAATCTTTTGCCTTTTGTCTAATGCTAAATGACAATCATAAACCCAATGCTGTTTTGCATGCAACAATGTATTATGCACCATGTGGTGACTTGTGGTTTACATGCAATATTAGTTATTATATCTTCAGATACAGAATCATATGATACTTCTCATCAGGTGCAGAGACTGGGAGTCTGTTTATTTATAACCAGTTAATGAATGTTCATGTAATTCAGCTTGATATCGCATACACCTTCACAAATGCATGTGAAGTGCATCTTGGACTTGATGGTCTAGGAGGTGCCTTCCAAATTATGATTCTGTTATATAGTGTCAGGCAGTGTTGCATCTGAACATTATTGTGAGGTTAACGAAATGTGAATTTCCATTTTGATTTTTAAAAGCATCTAACATGTTGGTCTTGCATTATAGTAGAATGGTATGCTTATCTATCTATATACACATATGTACCCACACATACAGTTTTGTAAGTGTGAAACTCATTTCACTTAACTTTGAAAGTATCAGATCATGAGCAGTTTTGTTCTGAAATCTTCCTTGCTCTGTTACTGCTCTTTTTGAAGTGTATGCTTGAGAATCTAAAATATCTGTGCAATAACTGTTTTTATAGGTATCCAGCTGCCAAAGGAAGATGATGTTTCAATACCTATGATATCCAATTCTCCTGCTAAGGAAGCAGATGACAGTTCAGATCTTTCGATTGAGGAGGAAGAGAAAATCAGGGAAGAGCCTTTAACAATCTCAGAATTGGTGTATAATCCCAGTACCAGCTTGCTTCCCACTCCTGTTAATGATGAGGAGATTGACCTGCTCTTTCAGTCCTCTCCAAGGGCAGAAAATGTGAAAGATGACACTGATTCATTTGAAGAACTGGAGGCAGATGAAAATGCATTTTTGGTTGCCGAAGAAGAAGAACTGAAAGAAGCTCGGAAAGCACTTAGATGGAGCTATGACTTTTTGATGGGCAACATGAAGATAAATGCTGCTGTGAAGAGCTTTTCCAGACTTCTTATTGTTGGGCTTGGAATCCTGCTGATTTTCTTCCCTCTTCTTCTTGTTCTCCTGGAATCAGACCTTGATATCTCCTTCCTCCATGAAATCCGCCAGACACCTGAATTTCAGCAATTTCATATTGAATATTATTGCCCTTTTAGACAGTGGGTGGCCTGCAAAATAGACTTTGTCAGCCACTTGCTTGGCAGCTCTTAAACAGTACAAATATGCAAAACAACTAAGGGCTATATTCAAAACTAGTGAATTTTAGTCAGTACTAGGTGCTCATAAACATTTTAAAGGCTATCAACAAATAGTTCTTAATTTTGGATCCATAGTAGATTTCCAAATTCTTAAGTTTCCTTTCTGTGATTGAGCAATTAATTTAGCTACATGGTGGTCATTCAATAACCAAAAATCAATTTCCCCCCTTCCTTCTCTGTTTTTATTAATGACTGAATAGAACTGAAATATATCATCAGTATCATTACAAGCCATGATGTACTACATTTAAGCATTAATGTAGGGGAAAGGAACAGTAATGCTTTTGAATATACTCCTTAGTAAAACAGTCTCTACTAACCAATGCCTATACAAGCAACCCTGATTGCTGGGATTTTCTTTCTTGGTTTGGTTTTTCATTTTTAAAAAATATTTTTATGTGTTCACAAGATTTTGGTAAATTTTTAGCAACAATAACTTCTGAAGATATTTAAGTGTACAGATTAGTAAAATAAATGCACAAGGGCATGACATAAATTTTTAAAATGTTTTAGCAATTTTTTTTTTAAATAAGAAGAATGAAATTCCTAAGAGATTTGCACAAGATGGTGAGTAGATGAGATGGAAAATTGGCAGTGTCTGCTAGATGGATTTGAAATTATATTTAGACTCAGGTTTCTGAGGGCCAAGCTACACATTACAAAGCAGCCATGGGGTTCCTTTGAGGTGGCAATGTAATGGTCATATGTAGGTGAATGGTTGTATGGCAGGAGGAAATGCTTAAACCCGCTTTCACTTTCACTTCTGTTTATCAATTCTCCTCTATCAATTGTCTCTTGAAACCTGCTTTCCTTCACATTTGCCTACCCTTTCCCCTTTTTTCTAGCAACACCAGCCATATGGGGAAACAGTTTGAAGGGGTATTTGCAGGAGAATATGTCACCTTCTCCTATCTGTTGATCCTGCCTTGCAAATTCCCCTTGCTCATCCTACATTTGTGTTAGCTGGCAAACAGAGGGTCAACTTTACGTGTAGTTCTGCCTAGCAGTTCGAAAGGTGAAGAGAGGTAAGTATTTTTGAAATGGTGGCAATACTCCTTTTCACTGTGGTTTGCCACTTCCATTAGTGATACAAAGGTAAGGCAGTGCAAGTACAGTTTTGTAAGAGGTTTGGGGAATTTTTGATTAGCTGTAGATTATTGTACATAACATTGAAATGTGGATATATGAAAAAGTCTAGCTAGATCTACTTAAGTACATTAGACGATAAAAATACGCCAGTCTCGGAAAATAAGGACCCCACGAAAAGCATCTTGTCCCTCAAGTTCTAAACATTCAAAGTTAATTTTTTTAGTCCCTGATTCTATTCATTACCATTTTGTCATGATAAATCCCAGAGTCACAATTTCATGTGTTATTATTTCTTGTGCATGATATCTCTCTGACCTAATATAAGTGAAAATGGATGCACATTTTTTTTAACCTTAAATGTGTCCCTATGATAGTGGTGTGTGGTTATCTTTGTTGTCTAGATGTGCTGGGGCTTTTGCGCCTATGTAGCTCCAGGTATGCCAAAGAGGCTATAAATGCATAAAACCTTATGTGTGTAGGGAAGATAAGTGGTCCCAATTTTGAAATAGAAGAAGGGGAAAGCATCAATTGCATTTTATATTCAGTAGCATGGATTGCCTGATATGCCCCCCTCCCTTACTTAAATGTTTCAGTCACAGGACTCTTACAGTGCAAACCTATACTCGCCTACTGAGAGGTAAGCCCTGTTAAGATCAGTTGGGCTTACTCCAGGTAAACGAGTATGAATACTGCAGTATTTAAGTTGTGATTCAGGTCAACCTCAGTTTTTTGCCTCTGGGGAAAAAAGATCACTCCATTATTTCTATTAGAATTGTTATTCTTTCTTTCTTTCTTTCGGGGGAATTTACCAATGTATTAATACTTAAGAATTTTTGTTTCATTTACTGCTAGAACAACCTATTGACATAGTTTTTAAAAATTGTTGTGAATAGCCTAACTGAAGCTTCATAGTGTTTCTTCCATGACTGAAGTAATCATTAACATGTGAAAGCAAATGTACAACTATCTCACATCAGATAGTGCCTGTAGTTTACACAATGAAGATTCAGTTTAGAGAGGAAAATGTGAGCCCCTGATTCAGAGCTCTGTGGGAGCACCATTCTTATAAGTGTGTGAAGGATCAGGGTGCAAACATCTGTTTTGTTTCATTTTTAAATAATACCATTATTGGGAAGTTTTGATGATCTGCCCTTGCTTATACTCCATTTCTTAGATGGTAAAGATAAAGCATTTGTGTACTTTTCTAGAAAAAAAAACTTTTCCAACAGAAACCCAATCAACCGTTCCTTTGTGATCCAGAGGATGAAATCACTTTACCTTCAAGGTTTTATTTCCAGATTCTACCTTAGAGTGTTTTTTACATTACATGGTTCCTCACTTTGATGCCACCTTAGCTGCCATGGCTGCATCCTATGAAATCCCAGGGTTTGTAGTTTGATGAGACACTAGGACTCTCTGGCACAGAATTCTCAATAACTGATAAAACTACAAATCCCATGTTTACATAGGATGGAGCCACAGCAGTTAAACTGGTATCAAAGTGCTATGACTGCAGGGTATGAAAGAGGCCATATTCATCACTCTTGGAAGAATTTCAGGTCATATTTGGTGCATATTTATTCCTGTTACAACTTCTAACTGAATTCTTTCTATTGAAATTAAGAATCCAATAAATAGACAGTGTATTTAGTTTCTAAAATAAAATCACGTCACCTGCATTGTAGGAGCTACAGCTATGGAAGCAGGCAGTATAGAATTGGCAGACAGGGTACTACAAGTAACTGTACTCTGCGTCCTGTAAGTATATATTATTCACTACACCCTTTCATTGTAAACAATTAGGTCTTGAGTTCTAAAATGTAGTTTTGTCCATATCAGTGCTCCAGAATCACTCAAAGCATTTGTTAAATATTCTCTAATTTGATCAGGGCAAGACTCAGTTATGTGAGGAACAGAGTACCTCAGAGAATGGTCTGTGCAATAAGGATACATATAGTGTTAAATGCAAATGCGCATAGATGAACATTTGGGTTTATATATGCATCTTTGAACCTTAGCAAAGTGTGAGAGTGGGGTCAGGAATGTATGACCCTCCAGATACTGCTGGACATACTTAGCTTTTGTCAGTTGTACCCAGAGGTGATGGTTAATGGGATTTGTAGTCTTAACAAGACCTGAAAGGAAACATGCCCTTCCCCACCACCTAGTACTTAAGTGAATTGTATCCAGTTATTTGTGCTTGTAAAGGGCACCTCTTCTGAATAAAACAGAGAAATGAAAAGATACTGGGAAAAGATGCATATATATCTATAGCATGTATTGCATAGACTGAAACAAAGTCTTGTATCCAGTACTGGAAATATCAGAGCAGGCATATGAAGAGTCCTTAGATAGTATTGTGTATTTCTGTTTGTGCTTGGAATATAGTGTAAGATGTTATGTACTTGAAATCTATTTTGTGATTTGTCTAATATTTATAAATACAACTCTGGGAAGAATTAAATGGGGTTTATTTGATTGAAATGCAATCATACAGACAAAAATTAGGGGAAAATGTACCTGTAAACTTGAGCCTTATCTTTGTAAAGTGAATTTCACATTTCTATGTCAACATCATGGTTGTTTTATATGTTAATAAAATGACAGGACTCCCTAATAAAAAATATACTGGAAAAAAGTCATTTTGTGTATAATCCTTATTTTGCTATAAAGTAATTTGGTACAAAGAACATTAGCATGAATTATTGTTGCCAGAGTAATAGGCATAGCATTTAATAATAACTGAGTAAAGGTGTTGTGGCTTTACAAAGGAAGGAGCTGGCAAAACCACATACACACAATGATATAGTTTAAAATTTGATGTACTAGCATACAGTTAATAGGAGCGTATGTGATCATGAAAAATATTGTGATAGCACTACAGAAATATATACTGAACAAATGTTTAGAATGAGTAAATCTATGGAAATTAAACTTAGGCCATTTTTCAACAGTAGTTACATAATGACTCATCCACATCTAAGATATATGATGTGAGAAGACCTCACTTGAACACTTCTATTCACTTATTATATTTATAATCCTATTATACCTCTAGGCCAGGGGTACAAATCTAGCTGATTGTATGCTAGATACAGCCACCACTGTTTATTGTTATTGCTGATCTTTATTTATATCCTATCTTTTCCCCAAAAGTAGGAACTCCAGGTAGCTTACAAATGAAAACAAATACAACATAATTTAAAAAAGGAAAGATGAACATTAGAATAGAGTCAGACTTTAAAAACTAATTACACTAATTTAAGAAGAGGGTTTTTAAAGGAAAAAAACCACAGTAGTGCACATGGTTAAAGAAAATCCTTTCCTTTAAAAACCTTCAGTTCTCAAAAGCCTACTGGAATAAAACCTGGCTTTGGTATTGAGAGAAGGACAAGGAGGAGGCCATTCTACCTTCCCACAGAAGAGAGCTCCAGAGCCTAGAGCAGGGGTAGGCAACCTTTTTGAGCCGGGGGCCAGGTTGCTGTCCCCCAGACAATGGGGTGGGTGTGTGTGCGAAGCACCAAAAACAAACAAACAAACAAACAAATAAATAAATAAATAAATAAAATTAAAAAATTGTATGCACACTCTCTGAGACCCAGAAAAGCCATGGCAAAACCCATGTGGAGATTTTGCCAAGAAAACCCCAAGACCAAGTAATAACAACAATAATCAATATCATCATGGCGGGTGGCGGCGGCAGTGGTGGGGGTGGTGGCAGGACCGGCCTGGGGCCAGTCCAAAGGCCTCGGGGGGCCGCATCCGGCCCCCCCGGGCCTTAGGTTGCCTACCCCTGGCCTAGAGGCAGCCACCAAGGAGACTCCCTCCCTCACTAATTCTGCCTGTGAAGGTAATGGGACTGAAAGAAGACCCTCTTGTGAGAATCTCAGGGCCCCTTGGAGTCCCCGTCCACCCTTTTATTCCACCCAATGCAAAAAGGGTGCCTCCATTAAATTTCCAGGGGCAGTGATTCTTACAAAGCAATGGATAGTCATCTTTTAGTTTAATCAGAAAAAACAACTGGTGCTGGAGGGAACCAAACATTTGATTTTTAAAAAACTCTCAGTGACTTTCCAGTCATTCCCAGTTTTACAGGAGATGCTGGAGCAGAGTGGTGGGAAATGGCTTCTGGACCCTCCTAGATCACCCTCTGGACTCTCAGCCTTTCCCCCTTTCAAACATATCTGGGAATCAAGTGGCAACTGGATCCTATGAGTCAGTTAAAGGTGAGGTGCCAAAGGGTTTGGTCCTGGGCCCAGCATTGTTCAACATAGTTATAGCTTGGATGAAGAAATAAAGGGGGCACACATCAAATTTGCAGAAGGCACCAAAGTGGAGGGGTAACTAATACCTGAAGAGGCAGAGGCCAAGATGCTGTTGACTGGCAAACTGACTTTGGCATTGGTGGCAGCATAAATGCAGTGCCTGAGAAAGGCAGAGAAAGGCATTTCTGCTGCTGTCCAGAGGAGAAGATGATACCTCCTGTGTGGTGGTCTCTGCAGTGTCTGGCCTCTGGCAATGACTTTCAGGCTAAAGATGCTCTGGGAAGACTGCCTTGGGAAATCACCTGTCCTGGGCTGCATTCTCGGGGTGCTGAACCAGATAATCAATAAGATCCCTTCCAATTCTATGAAACGAGACAGTAGTAATGGTGTTACACTTCCCTATCACATTTGTAAGTATATAGAGAAACATCATGAGAAAGAGGCTATGGATAAATGTCTTTGTAATACTGGAATTGTTCTGAGTATTACAGAACTCTTTTGGTTCCATATTAAAAATTTTGTGCCCTGAACATACTAGATAAAATATATGTAAATCCAGAGACTGATTAGACAGCACCACCTGCTGCCTCTTGAAATAACTGCTGGTCTAAAAATTATAATTTTTACTGAGAACACATTATTTCTGTAATTTATTTTTTAAAACCAGAACATTTAATGTGCCCTAAATACCATACTATAACTCACTCTAGATTAATATATTAAACGATTTTAAGAGTCTTCCTTTTAAAAACTGAAGACTTTGACAATGTGTTTGAACATTTTACAAAAAACTCTTTAAATCTCAGTTTGAAAACACCGGATAATTGAGCTGCCCATGAACATTGCATCAAAGAATATTTAAATTCAGTTGCTGCTCCCTGCTAGAGAAGTTGCATTGACTGATTGGGATTTAGATAAGCATTGACTTATCTTTCAATTGATTCAATCCATTTATTCTAGTTGAGACTAGCAATTCCATTTAGGCCGTAACTCTAGTCTGGTACACACTTACTTGGCAGCAAGCTCCACGGGACTCAATGCTATTTCCCTCAAATTAATGCAATTTTCCCCAACATAAATATATTTCCAAAAATGGAACTTAGTGTTTCATAGTTATTTCCTCATTCTGCAAATGATAACTCAGCCCAAACCTGTGTGATGTTGGTTCACAGGGCTTGTTCTGTCTCTGAATGTTCATTTACTGAATTAGAAAAGAGAGAGGCAGGTGGTCACAGCCCTCCAGGTCATTTTCTTACATCCTGGTTGTGTAAGCTTTGCTTGTTTGTAGCATACTTTATAACTAATGTTTAACCTCAGAAACATATTAGCTGCTTCCCATTTCCAGTAGATATACAGTATAGCAACTTGAATGGTGCATATACTGGATACTGTACAAGGAAAACTAGCAATCCTTCTGGGCCACATAGAA
The DNA here is from genome assembly GCA_026167975.1 of Phrynosoma blainvillii. Lineage (NCBI taxonomy): Eukaryota > Metazoa > Chordata > Lepidosauria > Squamata > Phrynosomatidae > Phrynosoma > Phrynosoma blainvillii. Next base: position 101,893,589 of record JANUYF010000002.1, read on the forward strand.
AAGAAACACTTCCAATAGTAGTACCCAAACTTTTCACCTTTGGGACCCCACTTTACATTGACATGCGGACGTCGTTTCCCCCCCGCCCCCCGATGTAGTATAGGAATAAAAATATTTTGTTTAGTTAGTGTGGATATTTTCATTCACATATCCATGTGTATCATATTTTAACATTTTATAAGGAAATAACATCAATTCAAAATAGAACTGTTTTATTTTGAGTCCCCTTTAACTGCCTTGACTCAGTGCTAGGGAATCATGGGAACTGTAGTTTATTGTGGCACCAGAGCTCTCTGACAGAGAAGGCTCAATGTTTCAGGGAAAAAAAATACAATTCCCATGATTCCCTAGCACTGAGCCAGTGCACTTAAAGTGGCCTTAATTTGCACTATTTCTAGCAGTCTGCAAAGGCCATCAATATTTAATTCAATGCATGTATAAATTTTGCATATAAAAAAGTTTGGGAGGAGGAGGAGGAGGAGGGATGAAGGTGCCCCCCATGAGCAACTCTTGTGCCCCATTGTTTGAGAACCACTGAATTACAGGAATGGACATCTGTGGCCTTCCAGATGTTTTTGACCTAAAGTTTCCATTGGGCCTGGCTATAGTAATTAATGATGGGGAGGGTCTGGGGTAATTAAATCCAACAACATATGAAGGACTACAGTTGCCATTGTGTTGTGTGATTAATTTTTCTTCTGGGTAATAATAATAATAAAATTTATTTGTATCCCGCCCTTTGGGAGACCCAATCCGGGTGGCTCACAACAGTAAAATCATACATAAAGCCAAAACATTTCCCTCCCCCCCTTAAAACAGTATTAAATCAAAAAAAGATTAAAATCACAATCAAGAAGTTTAAAAACATAATACTAAGACATAACATTGGCCCATAGCAATATTCTTTATTCCATCAGTAGATGGGGCCACGAGAAGAACATAGGGGTGGGAATACCTGAGGCTGGGATAATTAATCTGGAAAGGCCTGCTGGAAGAGATCTGTCTTGACAGCCCTTTTGAAGCTGTCTAACAATGTTAATTGATGGATCTCATCCGGCAGGCCGTTCCAGAGTCTGGGGGCGACAACTGAAAAAGCCCTCTGGGAGGTAGCTGCAAGCCTCGATTTCTGAGGCTGCAGCAAGTTCCTCCCAGAGGACCGGAGTGCATGGGGAGGATTGTATGGGAGAAGGCAGTTCCTGAGATAGTTTGGACCCAAGCCATTTATGGTTTTAAAGGTAATAACCAACACCTTGTACTGGGCCTGGAAGCTGATAGGCAGCCAGTGGAGGGACCTCAAGACCGGAGTGATGTGGTCCCTCCTAGTTGTTCCTGAAATAAGTCTGGCTGCCATATTTTGTACCAGCTGTAATTTCCGAACCAAGCACAAGGGTAACCCCATGTAGAGCGCATTACAGAAATCAAGGCGTGAGGTTATCAGCGCGTGCACAACAGTCTTGAGATCGCTTACTTCCAGAAAAGGGCACAGCTGGCATATCAGCCGAAGCTGATAACAGGCGCTCTTGACTGTTGCATTTACCTGATTTGTCATCAGGAGCGACAAGTCAAGGAGCACCCCCAGACTGCGAACACAGTCATTGGAGGAGAGTGTGACCCCATCCAGGACTGGAGGTTGCAACCCAATTCTAGGTTTCAGGGCCGCTACCATGAGCACCTCCGTCTTGTCCGGATTCAATTTCAATCTGTTTTTCCTCATCCAGCCCATTACCACCCGAAGACATTCATTGAGAGGAGATGCCATTGGAATTCGAGGCCGATGAACGAGACACAGAGAAATAGATTTGGGTGTCATCAGCGTACTGATAACACCCAGCACCATAACTCCATATAATCACACCCAGCGGCTTCATATAGATGTTAAATGACATTGGGGACAGGATAGCACCCTGAGGGACCCCAAAAGTGAGATCCCTCTTACTGGAGCTACAGTCCCCGAGCAGCACCCTCTGAGACCTTCCTGAGAGGAAGGACTGGAAACACTGCAATGCAGTGCCCCCGATACCTAACCCCCTCAGACAGTCCAAGAGGATGCTGTGATCTATCATGTCAAAAGTCGCTGAGAGGTCTAAGAGCACCAACAGGGTCACACTACCCCTGTCGATGCTCAGACGCAGATTGTCAGTCAAGGCAACCATGGCAGTCTCAACCCCAAAGCCTGTCCTGAAGCCGGTTTGAAATGGGTCTAGATAATCGGTTTCATCCAAGACAGCTTGGAGCTGAAAAGCAACCGCCCTCTCGATTACCTTGCTCAAAAATGGCAACAAAGAAACAGGCCTGTAATTACTCATATCCAGGGGGTCCAGGGAAGGTTTTTTCAGAAGCAGCCTAACAGCCGCTTCCTTCAAACAAGACGGAACATGTCCTTCCCTGAAGGATGCATTGATGATATCCATGAGGAATCTCCTCAATGCATCCCCTCCCTGGACGGCCAACCATGATGGGCAAGGGTCAAGAGGGCAGGTTGTTTTCCTCACCTTACCAAGCAGCTTGTCCACATCCTCGGTACTCACAGATTGGAGCTGATCCAGAATAACTTCATCGACGGAGTCGCTGGACACCTCGTCTATAGATTCTGTTACAACAGTGGTGTCTAAGTTGGCTCTTATCTGAGAGATTTTATCTGCAAAGAAGTTGTTAAACGCGTCACAGCAGGCCGTTGTTGGGTTAAGTAAGGGATTTGGCTCAGGGGGCACCTGTGTCATCTCCCTCACCACCCTAAACAGCTCTGCTGGACGGGACTCTGCAGACGCAATACGTGCAGAGGAGAAAGCTCTCTTTGCTGCCCGTATTGCCTCCTGATAGGAACAAAGAAAGTTCCTATGGCAAGTTCTGTCAGATAAGAGTCGAGTCTTCCGCCACCTGCACTCTAGTCGTTGTCCAAACCGCTTCATCTTCCTAAGCTCTGGTGTACACCAAGGCCTCCGGTTAGAAGTGGAATGGCAAGGACGCTTGGGAACGATCGTGTCGATGGCTCTGGTAAGATCAGTGTTCCAAGTATTGACCAAAGCCTTGACAAGATCGCCGGCATTCCCAACCATTAACCCCTTTCTGGAATCCTATTGGTTCCATTAGCCTTCGAGGGCGGACCATTCTAATAGGTCCACTACCCCCGGTGGGGCGGATACAGGCTCTATGTTCCGTCTTGACCAGGAAATGATCTGTCCATGACTGGGTGGAGGTACTAATAACCTTTGCCAATGGATATTCCTGTTCTGTACTAACGACTACATCGAGTGTATGACCTGCACAATGTGTAGGCCCAATGACCAATTGGGATAGGCCCATGTTAGTCATGGTCTCCATGAATTCCCGAGCCGCACCTGTTAAACTGGCCTTGAGCAGAATGTAGAAATCTGGGGGAGTCCAACAACAGCTCTGAGACCAGCTGTATCAACTCGGTCAGGGAGTCTGCTAGACAACGGGGTGGTCGGTAGACTAGCAGAATCCCCAGACTATCCCTGGTCTTCAGGCTAAGGTACATACAATCGAAGTGGACTGTGTTCTGGACAGGTATCCTGGTCAAGGTCAGGTTGGTCTTATGAACTAGAGCCACTCCACACACCCCCGCCCACTTCCCCTCACCTGCTCACTGACAGAGTACCTGGCTGGGAGGGCCTGCGCCCAGGTGACTGCGCTATCCTTCCCCAGCCAGGTCTCCGTGAAGCAAGCCAGGTCGGCATCCTCATCCATGAGGAGATCATGGATGATGTGGGTCTTGTTCTTAACCGACCTGGCATTGGAGACGAGCATTGCAGAGGAGCCGAGTGAGGTTTTGTGAACTGGTTAGTCTGCTCTCCAAACCATTCTGGGAAACAGAATGCTTTTTGTCTGTAGGATAGACAAAAGCAGCAGAAAGAAAGGGAAGATACAGAACATGAGCAGCTTATCTCCTTGTGGTAACAAGAACAAACTATGATAAACATCCACCCACATCCAAGTACTTACAATGCAAATATAATGGGGGGGGGCGTGGGGGAAGCAGTCACCTTATAATATCAAAGGGAGAAGCCAAACTTCATTGCCTCCTTATTGCCTCGTTTTTTCGTCTTTGTGTCACCATTCACCTTAAAGCTATTAGGAGTGTGTGTGTGTGTGTGGGGGGGGGGTGTCCAGGGTGACCAGATATGCTAACTGCAAAGTAGATCAAGGCACTGGAAAATGTAGGACACTCAAGAAAAACAGAGGACATGACCAAATAAAAGTAAAAACACCAATATAAATATAAATGCTATAAATTCATGCCTCTTAATCAAGCTCAAACAGAAGGACATTTTGGAATTCCTCCTGGACAGAAGGTTGAAATGTAGGACATGTCCTGGAAAAGGTCACCCTGTGTGTGTTACATTTCCTCTTCACACACTTCCTAAAACATCCAACGAAGAATGTAGATGCCAGGATCACAACACTTGTATGCTGTGTTTTACCATCTCTTCCTGATGAAGAACCCCATTAATTGTTGAAAACTAGCGCTCTTATGCCTTTAGTTGGCCAAATACAAGTAGCCACCACATGACTGACACTGGGTCAATCTGACTGAGATGGAGGCAAAATGAGGGCATCCCCCCCTCCAAATTCACAATGAAATTTTCCTCCTGTCCCCAAATGTCTAGCATTGCAGTAACTGTAATAAATAAATAAATTATTATTTATTTGTTATATTTATTTGTATCTTGGTCTTTTCCCAGAACTAGGAAAATAAATCAATTGAGCATTTTAGAAACACTCTACAGTTTAGACATCCAAAGTAAAGGCGCAGAAAAGTGTTACCAAGGAAATGTGATCTGCACTGCATAAATAATGCCGTTTGACACTGCTTTAACTGCTATGGAATCCTGGGAATTGTAGTTTTGTGAGCTATTTAGCCTTCTCTGTCAGAGAGTTCTGGTGCCACAACAAACTACAATTCCCAGGATTCCATAGGATGGCTGTTAAAGTGGTATCAAACTGCATTAATTCTGCAGCGTGGCAGCAGCCCAGGTGTGAGCTGTTTTCAATGTCTCAACTCTTCCTAGTGTTAGAAATTTGGGGACTGAAGGAAAATATCATGTGAGGGGGGATAAAAGAATTTTGGGGGAAAATTTGTTGTTGTTGTGGTTAGCTGCCTTCGCATCGATTTGGACCCATGGAGACCCTATGGATGAGACATCTCCTGTCCTGCACTGCTCTGCCTAGCTCTTGCAAACTCATATTCGTGGTCTCTTTAATAAAATCCATCCATCTAGCATGTGGCCTTCCTCTCTTTCTACTTTGCTACACCTTCCTTTCCTAACATTATTGTCTTTTCCAATAATTCATGCCTTCTCATGATGTGTCCAAGGTACGACAGTCTTGTCATCTTGGCTTCCAGGGAAGTTTCTGGCTTGATCTGCTTTAGGGCCAATTTGTTTGACCTTTTGGGTGTCCATGGGATCCTCAGCAGCACTCTTCTCCAGCACTAAATTATCTCAAATGAGTTAATTTTCCTTCTGTCTTCTTTCTTGACTGTCCAGCTCTCACATCCATACATGGTAAGAGGGAATACAATGGGAAAATGTATGGGAAAATATCCTCATTTTAAACCACCACCACCACGACTTTGGGCCTTTGCAGACTGCCAGAAATAGTACACATTTAAATTGAGGCACTGCCCTGGCTCAGTGCTAGGGAATCATGGGAACTGTATTTTTTTCTGGGTCATTGAGCCTTCTCTGTCAGAGAGCTCTGGTGCCACAATAAACTACAGTTCCCATGATTCCCTAGCACTGAGTCAGGGCAGTGCCTCAATTTAATGTGCACTATTTCTGGCAGTCTGCAAAGGCCCTTTGTCCCCATCCTTGGCTACTGCTGTTAATTGAGGAAAAGCCTGGTGTGTGTGTATGTGTGTGTTGAGGAGCCATTGTGGTGTAGTGGTTTGAGTGTTGGGAATATGACTCTGGACTGGAGACCAGGGTTCGAATCCTTGCTGGGCTATATGGAAAGCCACTGGGTGACCCTGGGCAAGTCACACTCTCTCAGCCTCAGAAGATAGCCATGGCCAAAAAACAACAACAAAAAACAAAACCCCAAAAAACAAAACAAAACCCCTCTGAAGACACTTGCCAAGACTTTGCCATAAGTCGGAAACGACTTGGAGGCACACAACAACAACAACAACAACTTGGGGATTGAGGGCAAGAAAAAAGATGGCACAGGAGTGGGGTCTGAGAGGGGAGAAAAGGTCTGCAGAAAAGGCGGGCGCCTGAGGACTCGTGGCAAACCCTGAGGAAAGGAGGCTGGAAGCCAGGCCCCCCAGACCCTTTCCCTTGACCAGAGCCGCCCTCCTTTCCCCGGACCTGTCCTCCATCTCAACCGAAGGAGGAATGCCAAAAGGTCCTCCGTTTGGAGCAGGACTGAGCAGCACGAACTTCTATACATTTCTATCTATTGGTCACGTCCTCCGTTTTTCTTCTTCCTCTTCTTCTTGAACGCCCCACATTTTGGCGCTGCCTGCCTTGTCCTCCTTTGCGTGGGGGGGGGGGGATACTGTCTGGTCAGTGCTGGACTCTCTGGAGACCAGGGTTCGAATCCCATGGAAACCCCACTGGGTGACCTTGGGTAGAGTCACACTCTCTCAGCCTCAGGGGAAGGACATGGCAGACCCTCCTCTGAAGAAACTTGCCAGGATAGGGTGGCCATACTTGGGAAGAAGGCACACAACCACAAGACCCTGCCCCCGACGCCTTTCCTCCCTTTCCTCCTTCCTCTGCCTCTGCGTCCTGTGGTTTCCATGAGGACGGAGAGAGGCATTTGCCCAGAGACAGAGGCCACCCAGACCTCCTTTCCAGTTCCTTCAGTCGCTGGGGCTCCTGGCCTTGGGGCCTCCATCCTTCCTTCCTTCCTTCCTTGCTCTGAAAGTTTGGGAACCTCTCCATGGACCAGGTGGGTCTCAGTCAACGAAGTAGACATATTTCCTTCTTGTTGTTGTTGTGTGCCTTCAGGTCGTTTCCAACTTTTGGCGACCCTAAAGACCATGGGGTTTTTCTTTGTCAACGTTTGTTCAGAAGAGGCTTGCCATGGCCATCCTCTGAGGCTGAGAGAGTGTGACTTGACCAAGGACACCCGGCCCGGGTCCGAAACGCACTGCAGAAGTAATCCGGTTTGAGACCACTTTAACTGCCCCTGACTCAATGCTAGGGATTTCTAGGAGTTGTAGTCTATTGTGGCACCTCTGACAGAGAAGGCTAAATGTCTCACAAAACTGCAGTTCCCAGAGTTCCCTAGCATTGAGACAGGGCAGTTAAAGCGGTCCCAAACTGGATTATTTCTGCAGTGTATTTTGTGGACTCCAGTGGGCTTCCATGGCTGAGCTGGGATTCGAACCCTGGTCTCCAGAGTCCTAGACCAGCAATCAAATCACTACACTATAAAGAATTTGCTCCTTTTGTACTGCCTGGAAGGTGCATCAAGTGGTACAGGCTATAAAGTTGACAGTGGTATGGAAGTTGGGATTTGAACCATGGTCTCCAGAGCCGTAAAGAGAAAATTTGGTACTAGAGAAAGAAAGGATGGGAAGGAGGGGTTCCTAGGCAGTAAACAGGAAGAGAAACTCATAGTATTTCAGCAAACTTTTGTTCTATTCAGAACTAAATTCCATTTTAAATGAAATAAAGAGGCTGGGTAAGCCTTCCATCAGTATTCAAAAGCTTTTTGAATCTCTGCTTGAAGGCTCTTTCCAAAATACACCCATGGATCACTTTTTTCTCTCACCATCTTCACTTTTTAGTGATTTCCATATCATTTACAAGCCATCTTTAAACATTTGGGGCAGCTAGTGAGGTAGGTTTGGCTGCCCTCCCTTTTCCTCTGTGGCTGCTTCCACACTAGCAGAAATAATCCAGTTTGACACCACTTTAATTGTCATGGCTCAATGCTGTAGAATCCTGGGAACTGTCATCTTGTGAGACATTTATCCCTCTCTATCAGAGAGCTCCGGTGCCGTAACAAGCTATACTTACTTGGCCCTCCCCATTCGTGGACTTATATAGGGGCTATGCAGACGGCCAGGAAAAAGTGACCTGAAGCTGCCTTTTCCCTAAGCTGCAGCAACCGCACTGCCTGGCCTGAGGTTGCCCTAAATGAGAATGGACCAACCGCACTGGGGTGAGTCAATGCAGCTTTTCCAAGGCTGTATTGAAGGCCCATCAACCTCACCAGGAGCCCTAAGGACGCCGCAAAGGGAGATGGAGCAACTGCATGGGCTGGCAGCGGCTACTTTAATTTTTTTCGTTCTCTCTCAAACGCATGCGCATGTGTGCAGTAACACATCCCTGCACACCTGTATACCTGCTCACCTGTGCAGGACTTGTCATAGGTTAGGGGGGATGCAGACCAGGGCGTCGGGGACGCCCTGGTCCAGAACGCCGCGGGACCGCGGCAGCCGGATCGCGGTGCTCCTGCAGCGACCCTAAAAGGAGCGGCAAATTGCCGCTCCTTTTACAAGACAGGGAAAGTGCGCCCTAAACGCGTAGGGCGCACTTTCCCTGACTTATCCTCCACAGCACGTCCGGTCGCTGCTGAGGGAGGTCATCCCCAGAGCGCCGTCCGTCCGGAGGGCCGGAAGCTCCGAGGACGACCTGAGGAAGAGGAAGGGACGCCACGCGTGCGGCTGCCCCTCCTCTTCCGGGTCTCGGAGACGGCCCTATTAGCTGTCTGCCGAGGCCCTTAGTATACAATCTGGGGCTTTGCAGACGGGTGGCTGTGGGCCGCCCTGGGAAGTGGAAGATTGGGGCCGAGGCTGCCCCACACCTCGGCCCCAATCCACCTTTTTGGAGCCTGGGAAAGGAGCGCTAAAATAGCGCTCCTTACTCAAGCCCCAGAAAGGGTGCCGGAAGAGCTGTCACGCGGCTCTTTCGCACCTCTTCCGGCTCAATCCGTGAAGAGGTTGGGCTGGGAGGACATCATTGGAGCGCTTGCCATGTTCTTGCCATGGCTTTTCTGGGGCTGAGAGAGAGTGTGCATACATATTTTTTATTTTTATTTATTTATTTATTTATTTTTGGTGCTTCAGCCCCCCAATTTTCTGAGGGACAACAACCCGGCCCCCTGCTCAAAAAGGTTGCCTACCCCTGTTCTAATCTATAGGCATACTATGATTACATATAATATCACACGGTGACATGTAGGTTAAACAGGATACAGTGGCTACATTGCCAGGGAATTTGGTGCAGTTTTTCATCTGTGCTTTACTGTTCCAATAACAGTATAATTCTTGCTTTCACATGCACATCAATTCATTATTTATCTAGCCATTTGCAAAGTGACTCTTGACTCTTCTGGGAAATGAAAAGGGTTCTTGCATGCATTATTTCTTTCCTGTCTTCTCCTAGACATCACTTGCTGCCTTTCTTTCTACACTGTTGTCTCTTCCTGGACTTCACATTTCTATAGACCAGGGGTAGGCAACCTTTTTGAGCTGGGGGCTGGGTTGCTATCCCTCAGACAATTGGGGAGCCGAAGCACCAAAAATAAATAAGTAAATAAATAAATTAAAATTAAAATTAAAAATTAAAAAAAATTAAAAAAATATATGCATGCACACTCTCTCAGCCCCAGAAAAGCCATGGCAACATCCCTGTGGAGATTTTGCCAAGAAAAACTCCAAGAACAAGTAATAACAACAATAATCAATATCATCATGGCGGGCAGTGGCAGGGGGCAGCGGCGGCAGGACTGGCCTGGGGCCGGTCCGGTCCAAAGGCCTCGGGGACTGCATCTGGCCCCCGGGCCTTAGGTTGCCTACCCCTGCTATAGACTGCCCTTCTCACATAAGCAGTACTGAAAATGAATTGAATTAACATTCTGTCTGCTGTATGCTATTACAGTGGAAGTACAATCAATTTACTCCTCTAGGTGGCAACTTGAGACTGTGCTGTATGCTGAAAATAAATGTATATTTTTGTTGACATGTCTTGGCGTAGTGGTTTGAGCTCTGGACTACAACTCTGGAAACCAGGGTTCAAATCTCTGCATAATGATGGAAACCCACTGGGAAACCTTGGCCAAATCACACTCTCAGCCTCAGGGGAAGGCAAAGGAAAAACCCCTCTGAACAAATCTTGCCAAGAAAACCCCATGGTAGGTTTTTGGCTTAGGGTTGCCGTAAGTCAGAAACAACTTGAAAGCACACAACAACAACAACAACAACAACAGGTTGATCCTCCCTTAGCCAAAATGCTTGGGACCAGAAGTATTTTGAATTTCAGATTTTCTTTTTGGATTTTTGAATACCTGCATTTGTATATACATACATAATGAGATATCTTGGAGGTGGGAGCCAAATCTAAACACAGACTTCATTTATGTTTCATGCACACCTTATACTGACAGGCTGAAGGTAATGTTATACATAATATTTTAAATAATGTTGTGCATGAAACAAGGTTTGTGTACATTGAACCAACAGAAAGTAAACGTGGGAGAAAGGCAGGACATAAATAAATAAAACTGATTGTTTTCCCACTGACATACTTTCCAGGAGCCCTGGTGGTGCGGTGGTTAAACACATGTACTGCAGCCACTCACTCACAAACCACAAGGTTGCAAGTTCAATACCAACCAGGGCTCAGGCTTGACTCAGGCTTGCATATTTCCAAGGTTGCTAAAATGAGCACCCAGCTTGTTGGGGACAATGAGCTTACAGTTGTAAACCGCTTAGAGACTGCATAGCGCGGTATGAAGCAGTATATAAATGAAGCTGCTATTGCTATTGCTGTTGCTTTCTTATCTATGTGGCTCAAGTTGCATAGTCCAAGCCTTCCTATCTCAGCCATGATCTCTGTAAAAGTCCCCAGTGTGGCAATAGGCATTGGAGAAGAAGCTTCCACTGGTGCACATGAGAGGTTTTTCATTAATGCAAATTGCTGCTTAGAGGTGGAGTTGAGAAGGCTCAGCCTTACCCCCATTCCATGCTTTGTGGTGCAAATCACAGCTCTCCTAGCAATCACATTCAGCTTGTGGTTGGGCCTTTTGTGATTAGTTCAGGTTTGTGCCAGGTTAATGTTAGCTAAATAGTTATATAATATGGTAGTGATAGTCCTAGACCCAGATGGATATTACATTGCAGGTCTGACTGCTTTGGCAGAGGCCTAGGGCTGAGTACAACTTTCCTATATATTTAAAGAGTAGACTTCCTCACCTGTTTCAGTTTTCATCTGTGAAATGTTGATGCACATGTGGTGGGAGGGGAAAGGATAAGGGGTTAATTCATGGCTCAAAAAGCAAGGATCTCAGTTCCAAAACTGTCTCCCCCAACAGTGTTTGGGCTACATTCCCCATCATTCCTAACCAACAGTGGCACATGGAGGTGTGTGTGTGTGTGTGGACATGTGCGCTTGTTGAGAATATTGGGAGTTGTAGATGGGAGTGAGTTTCAGTCATGTATATGACCTCAATCCTAGATCTGTCCCCTTGGATCCCTGTCAAGTGGTGAGTCAGCATCTATGTAAATCCCATGTATTCAGTGGCTTTACTCCAGATAATAATAATAATAATAATAATAATAATAATAATAATTATTATTATTTTTACCCTGCCCCTCTGCAGAACATAATTACATTATGAATTTTAAATGTGGATTGTTTTAATATGTATACATCTTATTTGTCCTTTTAAACTGATGTGATTTAACTGATTGTTTTTAACTGATGTTGTTTGTCTGTCCATAGGGAGAGGCGGGTAAGAAATAATGATGATGATGATGATAATAATAATAATAATAATAATAGATGTGACTATTGGACTTAACCATAGAGATAGAGATAAATAGGAGAAAGAATTTTAAAATGCATCCAGGTAAAACCTGGAAGAGAACTTAAATACCCAAAAGGTACCAGATCCCATCTAATATTGAAAGCTCTGGTTAGTACTTGGATGCCAACTTGGATGCCATACTTGGTCAGCCTTGGTTAGTACTTGGATGCCAACAAATACAGGTGCTGTGGGCTATTTTCAGTAGAAGAAACTGGCAGAAGAACCCCTGACTATTCCTTGCCTAAGAAAACGATAAAATTCATGGGGTCACATTAAGTCAACAGATGACTTGAAGGCACATATGCACACACAAGAAAGGATATAACTTTTTAGATGGTGGTTTGGACTATGAAATTTATGTCAAAATACTTCCTATGTAGCACAGAGGACTATTATTCATCTCAGCTGTCCCATTTATCATAACTGAATATAGGGATGCAGAATCTCAGTATATTGCTAGTAAATAATGTTATCTAGTACTGGAGTAGTTTTCATCTGTCTACATTTTTTTTTCTACAGAAGGAGTATCCATTTATGAAGCCATTACAATCAATATCTGCTGAGACTGTTGCTGAAATCGATACATCATGCACTCTGAACCAGAAATTCTTACAATATAAGCATGCAGCTTTCTATGAAAGGAGTGTGTCTGGCTGCAGCCCCAATAGCTCAAATTCAAGCAAGTCCAGAAGCAGCTCATTATATTCTGTAGCTGATGCTAAAGTGGGATTTGAGGAGCTCAACGGTACAGGAAATGGAAGGAAATACCAAATTCAGAGACTCTCTGGAAGGGAATATTTGAGAACAGAAGGAGAAGCAAGTATCAAAGATGAACTAACATGTAGAAAATGCTTGAGCATTACCTATATAGATAATAATTTATGTGAGGATGTTGGCATTCCTGAAACACAGAAGCTCAAAGATGTTGGAAGCTGGTCTGAATTGTTTCTTGATAAATGTCCTGTTGGGGACAGCATAGAGGAAACTGAATTTGACCTGGATCATAACACTGAAAATAATGTGGTTCAAAAGGGTGGAGGCAAGGATGCTATAGATGAGAGTGCTGACAATTTTTATTTAAAGCTATTTCACTCAGATATTTTAAGCCGCTGTATAACCTCTGAACATAGGCCAGAGCCTCCTGAAATATGGAATCCATTTAGTTTGTTCAATAGTAATACATCATCTCTTCCAAACAAGATTTTAAGCCTTGGTCGGACAGTCAAGCATGAGAGGGAAGGAAAGGATATATTTTCCAGCAATATCTGGGGAAAATATGAGTTAGATGGTTACATGTGTAGAAGTGCAATAAAAAACAATTTTCAAAACTCTCATATTACACAGAAGGGAGATGAGCCAGGTGTACCTACATTAGGCTCACAGAAAAATGGAACTTATTTTTGGGGGCCCCTTAATGATAGTTCAGATGAGGAATGTAAGGAATCCTTAGATGTGAAAACAAATGGTTTATCAACTATAGAGAGCAAGAAAAGCAAAAGCCCTTGTGATACTGCTAACTTTTTTAGACTAGCAGACAGGAAATTTTTCAACTCACGAGTGCTCGGAGGCAGACTTTGCTACACAGAAACATCTGACAGCAGTGAAGAAAAGTGGAATCCAGAAACCTTTGAGATCAAACAAGACAAATGCAAGGATTTCAGGTGGGTTGAAAAACCTGAAGGCTCCACTGGGACCATCAATAATGTGGAAGGCCTCAGTGAAGAGGCTACAAAGAGAAGCATCTTTTTCAATCCCGCATCTGATGTGAAAAAAAATCTATCAAGGGATGGGATGTTACATTTTCAGATTCTACAGGAAGTCACAGATCAGAGATATGAATCTGAAACAGGACATATACCAGAGATGGATAAAACTTTTGAAGGGAATAAGCATACTAGAAAAGATGAAGCCAAGAGTACATATGTCAGTGATAACTGCAACAGAGACAAAAAGAAAACAGAATTAACATCCCAGAGGAAAGAACCTGCTTTGCAGATGAACAGTTTCTGTGGGAATTTATTACCAGGCCCTTCTGAAAACAGTATTTGTAAAATGGGTTCAGAATCTTTGAATCTCAGTTATAAAAGTACTGAATTGTGCAGTAACAGTGACTGCATTCTGTTAGACTTGACATCCCAGTTTAGTGATGAAACCATGGCACATATGTTCAGTACAGTCCCAAGATGTCTGAAAGGTGATAAAAAAGAAAAAATCTCTGAGGGTGTTGTCAAATCAATAGTAGGCACTAAAAGTGGTGCCGGGGAGTTAGTCAGTGCTGATGTGCACCAGAAGCTGTTTTGGAATGACAAATCTTACTCTGATGATAGTGTTTTGGCTAAATATTACTTCTATTTGAATTATCTCAGGCCCTAAGCAGACGACTAATAAAGTCGTCTTCCGGGCAGGGAAGAGGAGGGGCAGCCGCACGAGCGGCGCCCCTTCCTCTCCCCGAGGTCGCTCCCAGATGCGCCGGCCGTCCGCACGACCGGCGCATTGGGGATGACCTCACGGCGCAGCGCCCACATGCGCTGCGCCGTTTGAGTCAGAGAAAGTGCGCCCGCCGCTTTTGCGGCGCACTTTCTCTGACATCTAAAAGGAGCGCCAATTTGGTGCTCCTTTTAGAGTCGCCGGCGGTGCGCCTGGATGCGGAGGCTGCAGCCCCGCGGCGCTCCGTTCGGCGGCGGCTCCGGGGCCTCCGTCTGCTGAGGCCCTCAATGAGTCTAAAAGGCTTCAGTATGAAGATGGTAACCATTCATTCTCTTGTCAACAGTGTTATAAAAAAGCAAACATTTCTATTCTTTGTCCTTGTAGGAGTAATAGTTTGTATGAACAACAAGCTGCGGAGTGTATGAACAAAGATTTTGGAACTTATAGAATAAATTGCCATAAGGCTAAAAGGACTGAGGCGTTAAAATCACAAAGTCACCCTGAACAAAAAGACTCTAAGGCTTTCTTCGCAAGTATCAGTCCCAAACCTCTGTCTAATTGTGCACTGAGTAATCACAGACAATTAGGAAATCCACCACTTTCAAAAGGTGAATCTAAACTGATGTTTTCTAGCAAGATTATGATGCATATGAATAGCTTTTAAAATTAATGTGAGGAAATAGAAATATTGGAACCATGGAGTATGAGCTGAAATCAACAGTAGTTTTTGGAACAGCTTTTCCCCCTCTTTTACATAGGCTGCACACTTTCTACCCCCACATGCACATCATAGAGTAGGCTTGAGTCCTGGTTCTGGGGGAAAGGTAAGATATAATAAAGTTATTAACAAAAACAATAACAACAACTAGAAGTTAGAAAATAAGGACTCATATTCTATATCACCTATTTAATTATGCATGCACAACTAATATTGCTTGGCCCAACCTTGCCTCAAACCTGCTTTTCCAGCATCAGCTGCTCTGAGATATGGAAGTCTGTTCAGCTGCTGATCAGGGCACAAGAAGGGTGACATTTTCACACACCCTTGCCACCAGCGAGTGAGTCTGAAACAAGGATTTGGATCAAGGGCTTGCTTCTGATGGTCACAATCTCACTCATTGGCAAGAGGGAGGTGGAAACATCCTCCTGTGCTCTGATCATCACATGAACAGACATCCAGCTCTCAATGTGCCTGCTGCCTGATAAAGTAGGTTTGGGAAGGCATATACAATTGTGGCAATGCTATCACAATTGTCGCTATGTAGTGTTAGTGAATTTTATTTATTTATTTATTTATTTCCAGGATTTATATCCTGCCTTTCTCCCACATGGGATTCAAGAATATGAAGCAGTTATAGATCGGTAACTATGTAGGCTATGAATCTGTAACTGCTCAAACAGCAGAATGACTGCAGGCATTTTACCCTCATTTTCTTTATTTACCAATAAACTTTGGAACAGATCAAATTAAAATTGGAGCAGCCCACAATTATGGAAGAACATTTAAAACATTTTCTATCAATTTTTAAAATTTGTGCTTATTTTACTTAGCAACATTTCAATAATTCTCTGCAGTACGGTTTCATGCCATGTGGTAATATCTGTATGGGGGAACCAATATTGGGTAATGGAGATTGAGAGGTTGCCTTTCCACCCTAGAATTGGTTTTCTTTGAGGTTATGTCACACTGAAGTAGTTCCTTGCTAATCCATGATATCAAGCTAGCAACCATGCAGCTTATGGTCTGCATTAAGACTTCCAGGGACTTTGGGGGGTTGCAGACTGCCAGAAATAGTGCAAATTGAGTCCACTTTTAGGGTTAGGGTTAGTGCTAGGGAATCATGGGAATTGTGTTTTTTTCTGGGACATTGAGCCTTCTCTGTCACAGAGTTCTGGTGCCACAATAAAATACAGTTCCCATGATTCCCGACCTGGCTTGCTTCACTGAGACCTGGCTGGGAGAGGCCAGCTCCGTAATTTGGGCGCAGGCTCTCCCGGCTGGGTACTCAGTTTGTGAGCAGGTGAGAGAAAGTGGGCGGGGGGGCGGCATAGCCTTGATCCATAAAACCACCTTGACCTTGATCAGAAAGCCTATCCGGAAAACAGCCCACATCGAGTGTATGTACCTCAGCCTGAAGACCAGGGATAGTTTGGGGATTCTGTTGGTATACCGGCCACCCCGTTGCTTAACAGAATCCCTGACCGAGCTGACGACCCTGGTTTCTGAGTTGCTGTTGGAGTCGCCCAGACTTTTAGTGCTGGGTGACTTCAACATCCCGCTCGAAACCAGCTTACAGGACTTATCAGGCGCAGCTCGGGAGTTCATGGATTCCATGACAAACATGGGCCTATCCCAATTGGTCAACGGGCCCACGCATTGTGCTGGTCATACCCTTGATGCGGTCTTCAGTACGGAGCAGGAACATCCGTGGGCGGAGGTTACAAAAACCTCCGCATTGTCATGGACGGATCACTTCCTGATCAAGGTGGAACTAAAGACTATTGCTCGCCCTCCCGGGGGTGGTGGACCTATTAGAATGGTCCGCCCTCGAAGGCTAATGGATCCAATTGGTTTCCAGAAAGCCTTAGAGGGTTTAATGGTGAGAAATGCCGGTGATTCTGCCGAAGCTTTGGTTAATACATGGAACATCGATCTTACCAAGGCTATCGACACGATCGCCCCCAAGCGTCCTTTCCATCCCGCTTCGAACCATAAACCATGGTATACAGAAGATCTTAGGAGGATGAAGCGGGTTGGACAACGACTAGAGTGCGAATGGCGAAAGACTCGTCTCTTATCCGACAGAACTCGCCTTAGGAAGCACCTTGACTCCTATAGGGAGGCTTTACGTGCAGCGCAGAAATCTTTCTGCTCTGCACGTATTGCGTCTGCAGAGTCCCGCCCGGCAGAGCTGTTTAGGGTGGTGGGGGATTTGACGCGGATATCTTCCGCGCCGAGCCCTCTACTTAACCCGACGACAGCCTGCTGTGAGGCATTTAACATCTACTTTGCAGATAAAATCTCTCGGATAAGAGCTGACTTGGACACCAATGTTTTGGCAGGATCTATGGATGAGGCGTCCAGTAACTCCGTTGATGGCACTTTACTGGATCAATTTCAATTTGTGAGTACCGAGGACGTGGACAAGTTGCTTGGAAGGATGAGGAAGACAACTTGCCCTCTCGATCCTTGTCCATCATGGCTGGTCGTCCAGGGTGGGGGCGCGTTGAGGGTGTTCCTTCGGGACACAATCAACGCGTCCCTCAGGGAAGGCAGTTTACCATCGTGCTTAAAAGAGGCGGCAGTTAGGCCACTCTTAAAAAAGCCTTCCCTGGATCCCCTGGACAGAAACAACTATAGACCAGTCTCCTTGCTGCCATTTTTAAGCAAGGTGATCGAGAGGGCAGTTGCCTCCCAGCTCCAGGCTATCTTGGATGAAACCGATTATCTCGATCCATTTCAAACTGGCTTCAGGACAGGATTTGGGGTTGAGACTGCCTTGGTTGCTCTGACCGATGACCTCCGCTTGAGCATCGACAGGGGGAGTGTGACCCTGCTGGTGCTCTTGGACCTCTCAGCGGCTTTTGACACCATTGATCATGCCATTCTCTTGGATCGGCTGAGAGAGCTGGGAATCGGGGGCACCGCTTTGCGGTGGTTCCGTTCCTTCCTCTCGGGCAGATCCCAGAGAGTGAGGCTCGGAGACAGTTGCTCTTCTAAAATAGAGCTTAATTGTGGCGTCCCTCAGGGCGCCATCCTGTCTCCGATGTTATTTAACATTTATATGAAACCGCTGGGAGAGATCATTCGGAGGCATGGAGGGCGGTGTCTTCAGTACGCTGATGACACCCAGATCTATTTCTCCATGACCAAATCATCGTCTCAGACGGCCGATGGCATCTCTTCTCTCAATGACTGCCTTGGAGCGGTAATGGATTGGATGAGGAAAAATAAATTGAAGTTGAATCCAGACAAAACGGAGGTGCTCACGGTTACCGGTCCGAAGCCGGGTCCGGGATTACAGCCCCCTGTCCTGGATGGGGTCACACTCTCCTCCAAGGACTGTGTGCGCAGTCTGGGGGTACTCCTCGACTCGTCACTTCACATGACTAACCAGGTGAATGCGACAGTCAGGAGTGCCTGTTACCAGCTTCGGCTGATACGCCAGCTGCGCCCATTCCTGGATAAGAAAGACCTGGAAACTGTTGTGCACGCGCTGGTAACCTCACGTCTGGATTACTGCAATGCACTCTACATGGGGCTACCCTTGTGCCTAACTCGGAAACTTCAACTGGTGCAAAACATGGCAGCCAGATTAATCACCGGAACATCTAGGAGGGAGCATATAACACCAGTGCTTAAATCCCTCCACTGGCTGCCAATTAGTTTCCGGGCGCAGTACAAGGTGTTGGTTTTGACCTTTAAAGCCCTACATGGCTTGGGTCCAGCTTATCTTAGGGACCGCCTTTCCCCATATGAGCCCCCCCGTGCCCTTCGGTCAGCGGGTAGGAATTTACTGCATCAACCGAAGTCGAGGTCTGTATATACCTCGCGGAGCGCATTTTCCATTATTGCCCCCAAATTATGGAATGGCCTGTCGGATGAGATCCGTCTTATTACAACAGTTACTGCTTTCAAGAAAGCAGTTAAGACGGATCTCTTCCGGCAGGCCTTCCCGGAATAACCCTCCCAGAGGACGAATATTGATTCCTCCCCCCCTCAAAGCTCTCTGCTGTTCTGCCGTTCCCTGCATTTGTATTGTTTCGTATTCCATCGTATTTTATTGTATTTTATTGTTATATTCTGTGTTTTAATATTACTAAGTTTAATTTTGTCTTAAGGGGAGTGGGAGGGAATGGGAGGAGGGATTGGGATATTGGACTGTTTTAACTGTACTGTCTTAACCGTTGTAAGCCGCCCCGATTGCAATGCAGAGGGGCGGGGTAGAAATAAAACTTATTATTATTATTATTATTATTATTATTCCCTAGCCCTAACCCTAACCCTGAAAATGGACTCAATTTGCACTATTTCTGGCAGTCTGCAACCCCCCTAAATCTCCCTGGGCACTTCCTGGAGCATCTGAAGTCCCCCCATTGGGGTAAAAAAAATGGTGATAAATTTATTGACATCTCCAGGAGCAGCAATTTTGTCTAAAACAAGGTGCAGGGACCTGCTATATCTTGTTTTGACTTCTCCTGCAAGGGATTTTACAAAAACAAGTGGATTTTCAACAATTTCCTTAAAATGGCCCTGAACCTTAGTAGTACCATGGTTTGCCACATGTACAGTGGTGCAGGAATAGCTTTATCATTGTACAGCTGGCCTAATTTTGCCATTTATATAAGTAATGGCATTTTGGTATCCACAAAGGGTCCTGGAACGAAACCCTAGTGGATTCCAAGGGCCCACTATACTAATTACTGATGGGCCAATATAGATGTGATGTGGAAGGTATCTCATGGGATCACCCAACATTTTAAAAAACACCCCCAGATACTGTAATTTGGATCAGAATAGTAGTGGTGGGGGTACCTGTATCACTCCTGCCTCTCCACCCAACAGGTTCCTGGACTTGTCTGTGAAATTAACTGAGGGAAAAGGCTTACACCAGCCACAGAGGACGTATGTGGTCTTCTGTATGTTGTTGGACTGGAACGCCCATGAGCCCTAGGCAGCAGAATCAGTGATGAGGTTAATGGGGGTTCCAGTCCAACAGCATTTGGAGTTTCTCCATCCCTAATTTAAATATTCCCATCTAGTGCCACTGCTGCCATCACCTCCACAGCTGCATTTAAGTTTGTTTCACTTTTTTTAAGCTTTGGAGATACAATAGCAAATCTCACATGTGAGGAATTAATGAGATTTCTTTTTTGTGTGTGTATATGATTCTTATTAACCTAATCCAGACCTCTTGTAGATATGGAATGAATTGTGGCTACATGTACATTCTGTGGGACATCTTTTGTAGGTAAAGAAGTATTAGAGGCCAGGAAATCTAACACAAATGTACTTGGTCCTAAGCGGCATTGGGCAAGAGCCAGCATTGCATGGTCAGCTTACAGACATGGAGAGCTGAAGCCAAGGTTTGCTTTTTGTGCTTTATAATTTGTCACACAATGGCATCTTGTATTTTATTGCATGCATTGTGTAGGGTTTTGAATGGAAGAGGAAAACTAAAGTTATTTCCTGCATATAAATTAAAGATGTATTAATGCCATATGATAGCAGGATTAATGTTTTACAGTGTCAATTTTACAATCTTTTAGTGTAGGCTAGCCCTTCAAATGGCATAGGAACCTATGGGGCACAGGCCTAAACCAGCCTTTGGATAGCCTCAGTCTGGCCCACACAGATTTAAAAAGAACTCAAATCTTAAAGCAAATGCTAGCCTATGATGTTCTTCTCTCTGCCTAAGTTTTCCCATTTATTAAAAAGGCAAATTGGGAATTAGTTACAATAAGGTTAATTCCAGAGCTCCTAATAGCAGTTGTTGTAATGGCTTGCATCAGTGTATATTTTTTCCTCAGTCATGTCATCCTGTAAATAATAACAAGGCTGCCCTTGAGGTAGGCTTTGGACATGTTTGCTTGTCATTGGGAACCAGGGATCCATGGGAACTCTGATTTAACATGGATAAGCAGTACTCCAGTTGCTTTTAGTGACAGACAAACCTCATAAACAATCCTAATCAAACTAAGGATTCTGACTCTGGTTTGTTGGGAAAGAAACAAACCAGAGCAGTAAGGACTTTATCACATGAGGGGAAAGCCGGGATTAAAAAGGCATTTTCCCAGCAAAATCCTGAGATCGTGGCAAGACACATCACAATTACTTATTCCAGGAATAACCAGAGAATAACCAGTAACAAATCATTCATGGGATTTCCCCAACCCCATGAATGATTTGTTGCTGGTTATTCCCTGCTTATTCCTGGGATAAGTCCTCTCTAATTGCAAAGTTGTCTGAAAATTTTCACCACAATTTTGGGACTTTGCTGTGAAAATGCCTTTTTAATCCCAGCTTTTCTCTGCTCCCCCCCCCCCCCCAGTGTGATAAAGTCCTTAGAGACCATAAACAAACCATGGAGTGAAACCATGGTCATTTAGCTGCTCCCACTATAGGTGTGCTCAGCAGGGTGATTAATATTAATAAAAAATCATGTTTTGTGCTTTCATAAACTGAAGCAAAGTGTTTCTCTTTACTTTTGGGGAGAGATCTTTTGTGTGAATTAAAACAGTCTTACTTTAACTGATTAATTATGCTAAAATGAGGTGTTGTATTACAAAAGCTGCACCAGAGGTGTTTATTTTTTTGTGATTTTGAAAAAAGATTTACTGGGTTCTGTTTACAATCCCATAAGCAGAAACTCCCATTGATTTTTACAAAAAAAGACCATGTTCAATAGGTCATGTCCTTTCTTGCCCCCAAATTAAAAAAAACCCTTCAAAAATAATCAAATGTAGTTTCAATTTGCTGTCTCTCTGATTAAAGTAATTTCCAACAAAAATATTTTGAAGATGGTCAGTATTATACATGCATTATTCTCACTGTTGGGACTGTTCCAATCATATTGTCAAAAGATGGTTCATAAAGAATAGTGATCTGTTTCAGGGGTCATAATTGTGGACCTGTTGAATTTGGGTTAATGTGCTCATATGCTCACTCCATATCACTCCCCTTGTGCAGCTTAATTTGTCACTTCTATCCTGGCTTGTTGCTATAGTTCACTGTGACTTCCATGACCTTGCTTTCATATTTTCGTTTAAGCTGCAGTTGAAATAACTAGCTGCCCTATTCAGTTGTCATGGGAAACTGGTTTAGTAAAGAAGAAGAGATGATAAGTGGACTGAAGTTGGACACAAGAGAGGGATAAGGAGAAAGTATGCAACTACACAGCACATTTTCAGCCTCATAACCATGGCTTACCAGTTTAAGATCTTTATATCTGACCTGGAACAAAGCTACCTGGGAATTCTAAGGATGAGAAAGGACAGGGACTGTTCCAAATGCCTAGTCAGCCACTCTTGACAGTGGTCTATAATATTTCAGGTGTAGATTTTGTCATTTGATTTCGTTTTGTTTTGTTTTTCTTGCAGTAGATCACAGTGTGTTCAAACACCTGTACCAGGCAAGGAAGCAATAAGGAAGAGCAGCTGTAAGTACTAGAAATATCCATCTTCAGGTTTGTAAAATTTGAGGTGCCTCCTAGTTAAAGATGGCATGTCCATTCTCTTTCCCCTATTTTGAGCAGACACATGGACTCTGCTCTGCATTCATTTGCCTGACTGATTCACATTGGTAGACATATGTATGCAGGAATTAGAATTGGGCAGTTTCATAACATCTGTATCCAGTGGAAGACTGTGGTCATTTACTATGTAGCGGAGCCAGCAAACATTACCATTGCATGACAGGACTGATATGCATTGGGCACCAGCGTGCATTGGGCACTCTTGCCATTGCCCTGATACACATCTTTGCAATTCACTAACAGGAGCTTAGTGACTTCGTAATTAAATTTAAAAATAAAGGTAAAGGTATTCCCCATTGACAAGGTTGTCAAGTCATGTCCAACCATAGGGAGCGGTGCTAATCTCCGTTACTAAGCTGAAGAGCCAGCGTTGTCACTCTGACAATTCTGTGATCATATGGCCAGCATGAAGTTAAAAAGTGATGCAGGATTCCATTGTATATCTTTAACATTCCTATGCATTTGTTTCTGTAGTTCCAAGGAGCTTAGGCTCATATGTATGGGCCTGCATTCAGTTGTGTCACTGTGCTTGTACAACATCAGTTGAGCTAGCGGTTGTGCATTTTCAGAGTCATGCAGTGGTAGTATCCAGTACAGATTTAATTTCATATGTGTTTGTAGCAGTCTTACTATAGCAAAGTTGTAATCTAGTGCAAATGTGCTAGTGATTTTTTTTCTTTGCTAGCAGACACCATGTTTCCCTCTTCCTGTTGTCCTCACATCAATACTGTGAGGGAAATCAAGCTGAGAGATAGTGACTGTTTCATGGTTATCCAGTGAATTTGTAGTGGAGTAGGGATTTGAACTTGGGTTTCTCCAGTCCTTTTTGCAGAGTTTCTCTTGCATACAGTACATGTTCACGTTTAGCTAAGAGTTTGGGGTGGGGGCAATCAGTATGATCCAGATCTGCCTCTGTACACAGAAAAAATGGTGAGAATAGTACTAATGAGACTGCTACGGCTACAGTATTGTATAAGGGAGAATAATTAATAATAATTATTATAAGTTTAGTATGATGACTTCATAGCAAATGGCTTTTGCAGAGCTGGCATTCACAGTGAAGTTTGATTATTCCTATATTGGGTTTACCACAATATAAACCCACATAAGGCTGAACGGCTGAATGTAGAACTTATTCCAGCCCAATTTGCTGGCAATAATATTTTTTAAAAATGTTATAAGTCATTATCAGTGAAAGATAACAAATTCTCTTCTCATTTCTGTTCACTTTTTGGATTTAAACATAACTTTGCTAGTGTTATACAGGCTGAGTCTCTCTTATCTGAATGCTTAAGACAAGAAGTGTTTTGGATTTCGGATTTTTTTGGATTTTGGAATATTGGCATATACATAATGAGATATTTTGGAAATGAGACCCAACTCTAAACATGAAATTAATTTATGTTGTGTATACACCTTCTACACATAGCCTGAAGCTAATTTTAAATATATGATTGTTTAATCATTTTGTGCTTGAAACAAAGTTTGTTAACACTTAATATTTAGAAAGCAAAGGTATGACTAGCTACCCATGTGGACAGTTTTGCATTTTGGAATATTTCAGATTTTGGACAAGGGAGACTCAAGCTGTATATCTAGTCTGACCCCAATTATAAGTCTTTTCAGACCATGATCCTTGGTGCAGATATAAATTAAGGTTGAGATAAACAGAGGAAAAAAGCTGGAAAGAGAAGAAAAATCATACATTTCCTGCACTGTATCCTAGTTTGCAAACCACAATGTGATTTGCAAACAGTACTGTTTCTTAGCTACGCTACATGATGGAGTGAGCTCCTGTCACTAGTCCCAGCTTCTGCCAACCTAGCAGTTTGAAAGCATGCAAATGCAAGTAGATAAATAGGTACCACTTCGGTGGGAAGGTAAACAGCGTTCTGTGCAATCATGCTGGCCATATGATCACATAGTAGTCTCTGACAACGCTGGCTCTTTGGCTTAGTAACAGAGATGAGCACCACCCCCTATGGTTGGACACGACTTGACAACCTTATCAATGGGGAATACCTTTACCTTTATCTTTACCTTTACCTTTACCTAGCTATGTTGTGGGACAATATAGTTCACACTACAATTGTAGTGCTTTATTTTACTTAGGGCCTCCACAGACAGCCTGTTTTGGGAGGCTCTGGGCCACCCCTGCTAGTGGCGCATTGGGGCTGCAGCAACCCCATGCCGCGGCTCTGATCCTCCTCTTGCTGCCCCCCCAAAAGCGGCAAAATGCCGCTCCTTTTAGGGGCAGCAAAATGCCACCTTAAGAGCCAGCGCTGTGGCTCTTCCACACCCTAAGAGTGAGTGCACAGTGTCAAGGTGGCATAAGGATGGAGTTGGGGCAGCTGGTGTGCGGCTGCCCCGCCCCAACTCCAACCCCAGGCCGGCCCTTTGGGCCAGTCTACAAAGCCCCTTAATTACAGTTGCTGTGTCCTCTGGAATCCAGGAATTTCTAGTTTGGTGTGGAATTGAAGCTCTGTGGCTGAAAATTCTAAATTCTGCAACCACCAAACCTATAAGGAATCCATTACATGACATGGGACATTTTTGTTGCAGTGAATACACAGTAAAACCTGACCTAGTTTGGGCTGGCATTGAAAATCTTCAGTATACAAACATTTGAAGGACATTAATCTTTGAGGAATGCTCTGTGTCCTAATGCTGCTGAAGGCATGGCAGCTGGGGATGTGAGACAAGACTTTTTTGGTGGTAGCTCATATTCTCTGAAACTCCCTGCTAAAGGAGGCTAGGGAGTTGTGTGCAAAAGCCATATAAAATGTCCTCCCCACATCCTCTATGTGCGGAGTCTAGACGACCCACAGCCCAATCCTTGGTTCTGATGCGAACTGTCTGGATAACATCTGACCAGTTCAGTATTGAACCACCGTATAGCCCCCATAAAATGTTTTAAAATAACTCCCGTTGTGCTGTGGCTCTTCCTCTGATGTGACATCGAACAACGTGTCCCACTGTGGTGCCTGCTGCCACCATGGCGAATTGCTCACTCTGAATTCAAAGATTTAACTATATGTTAATCTGTAGAATCAGTATGTAGAGAAATCTTGTAGCACCTTTGAGACTAACTGAAAGAAAGAAGTTGGCAGCGTGAGCTTTCATAGACTTCAGACTACTTCCTCAGATGCTTTTGGAGAAAGTAGACTGAAGACTAGAAAGCTCATGCTGGCTGCCAACTTCTTTCTTTCAGTTAGGGCCTTTGCAGACTGCCAGAAATAGTGCACATTAAATTGAGGCACTGCCCTGGCTCAGTGCTAGGGAATCATGGGAACTGTAATTTATTGTGGCACCAGAGCTCTCTGACAGAGAAGGCTCAATGTCCCAGAAAAAAATACAATTCCCATGACTCCCTAGCACTGAGCCAGGGCAGTGCCTCAATTTAATGTGCACTATTTCTTGCTACTAGGATCTCTCTACATACTGCTCACAAGACTTGCCATGATGCTGGGGGTGCCAGGCACCACAGTGGAACACGTATGTTCACAGCCACCCAGCTTCACAACAGAATGCCCAAGGTAATGGAGTGACACTGGGGCAGCTTTGGGGTCAGAATACATTTTATTCTAGTTGATTTTTGGCATGTAAGTTGGTTTGCAGTTGTAGCAGGGTCTAAGTAATTTGTATGGTAGGTATATCTTTAACTATTGTTGTTCTGTTGGGTTTTTAAGTAATATTATTTAAATATGCATGTCGTCATTGCTAACCACCTTGAGTAGGAGCTTTTTTGGTGGAAAAGTATCAATTAATTAAATAAATAAAATGTACTGTGCACATACACTGTTCTATTGTTTGGGTCCTCCCAAATCAGTGCAACTTTGATAATCTTCTGTAAAATGTTACAACCACCCCCCTTTCAGGGACAGAATCCAGAAAGCATCATGATTCTGCTGTTCAAGACTGTGATGAAATAAATTTGGTAAGCTTATTCTGTCTTTTCAGATATTAGAACAATGGCAGCAAAAGCAATTGGAGAGAAAGGGCAGACTGATTGTTGTTAGAAAACCAAGGCTTGCGAGTATAATCAGTGGAATATAGATATGTTTAAGGGAGATTTGAAATAGTTTTCTGAGGGGGGATGCAGACCAGGGCGTCAGGGACGTCCTGGTCCGGAGCGCCACGGGACCTCGGCAGCCGGACCGCGGTGCTCCTGCGGCGTCCCTGGAAGGAGCGCAAAAATAGCACTCCTTCCACAAGACAGGGAAAGTGCGCCCTAAACGCGTAGGGCGCACTTTCCCTGCCTTTTCCGCCGCAGCGCGTGCGGTCGCTGCGGTGGGAGGTTGCCCCGGAAGCGCCGGCCGTGCGGAGGGCCGGCAGCTTCCAGGGCGACCTCAGGAAGAGGAAGGAGCGCCGCTCGTGCGGTGGCTCCTCCTCTTCCAGGTCTCGCAGATGACTCTTTTAGTCGTCTGCCGAGGCCCTAAGCCTGCTAGAAATAATTGCTATTGCCCATTAATTGTGGTGATGATATAGAATGCATGGGATGACACAACCTTGTTTATATTTCCTAGGCCAGTGATGGCGAACACCTTTGGGGCCGCGTGCCCCAACTGAATATTTTTCTGGCACTGGGTAGTACCTCGTGCCGGGGGCAGGACTTCTCACCCCACCATTTCCCTGACCTCCATCTGTCTCTGAGAGACAGCTGGAGCCCAGGAAAGGTCCGTGAGGAGGGGCAATGGGCACACGCCAGTCAATCCTCTTCCCGCCACCCTTTCCTCAGCCTCCAACTGTTTCTCAGAGAAAGCTGGACCCCAAGAAATGTCTGGGATGAGGGGTGACGGGCTTGCACACACCTGTTCCTCCTCCTACCTGCTGTTCTGGGTGAAATGACATCGCATGCCACTTCTGGCATGCTAGCCCTAAGTTCGCCATCATGGCCCTAGGCAAACATCTTTCCTTTTGCCCCCTGACACCATTCACTGGCATGTAAGTAAGTCTCCAGATATGCAAAAGCAATGTGCTTGCCTGAAACAAACGTCTTGCACCTTGGTGGCTTCAGAGTTTCATCAGTTTTATCTGCCATGTACATGCTGTATTGTCATGCCAAGAATGCACATAGTTTTGATGCACTCAAGTACTGTCCACAGCAGAGCCTGGAAGACTTTATTTAAAAATTGTTTTCTCTCCCCTCCCTCTCTGTATGTAGTCCTTTGTATGTATACTGTGTTAGTGAGAGCCCATGCAGTTTGTGCAAGAAGCAGTAGGTAGTAGAGTGTATTTTTATGCCAGCTGCTCACTATGCACAGCATGCAGCATAGCTTCAGTCAGCTCCAACTCTTAGAAGTTACATTTCAACTTCTGCATTCCATACCTAACTAGTGATGACATCTTGGCTTTCTCTTTCCTTATCTGAACTGAATGCAAATGTTGATTGAATCTGAAACAGGTGAAAAAGACATTGACTACAGCCACGGAGGCCAGAATATTCTGGGAGCAGCTTGGAGTATTCTGACCCCAAAGCTGCTCCAAATTCCCCCCCCCCCCATTACCAGAGGAATCAACAGTAATGTTGGGCAGCCGTTCACATGTGCAGCCCACTATGGTGCTTGGTGCTGGCACAAGTCACTCTATGTGAGGTCAGAACAAGGTGCCCAGTGTTGATGACATGGCTGGGCATCTTGTTCTGATCTCAGAAGGAGCAACTCACGCCAGCGGCAGTGATGGTGGGCAACACAGCAGGACTTGCATGTGAACTGCTGCCTGGCATTGCTCAGTCCACCTGGCTCTGATTTTTTTGGGAAGATCCAGAGCAAAAGTTTAGTTTGTAAAATCCATGTTAACGGTGGTGTAATGTGGGTTCTGTGCTGAACTGGTGGCCATACATCGGCAGGACACTTTACACTAGAACTGGGGATTGAGCCCTGTGTCATCAGAACTACTTGCTGTGAGGATGGGGGGAGGATGCGGTATTTTATTTAAGCAGACACAACCCTTGTCAAAATGATTGCCTACCCATATAAATATGTATAAACACAAGCACAAGAAAATCAAGGAGAAGTTATTTCCTTCTTTATTATACATAGAATTTCATGGAATTTGAGGAAACTTCAGGGTCAGTTTTTGCACTGATAAATAATATTGCAGATATAAAAAGGAGTTATGTTCATGAAGCAGCTGATTTTAAAGGAAACCAGCTGAGTTGTTTCTATCTCATTATGAATAAATTCTTTACAATTGCTAAAAAGACATTTTGAAAATTTTTAAGTATATGAGCTTGCTTTACTACCTGCCTTGCCTTGCTCAAGTATTTGCCATTTTCTGTGTTTTGGACTTGAGTACATTAAGTCTTTATGGTTATTAAAATATGGTTATTATTTTCAGAGAAGACAAGGTGACCACGACCTCTTGCCATGGCTACTTCTTCCTGATGAAGTATGGTTTTATATCTTCTCCCTGCTGACTCATAAAGATATTTCTCAGGTTTCTCAAGTCTGTCACCGGTTTTATCAGCTAGCAAGAGATGGATCTTTCTGTAAGTACATTAAAATGAATGATCAGTAAATGAGTGGATTAATGAGATGATGAATAGAGGGAAATTGAGAAAAGCCTAGACCAGTCTACTATGCAAATTCAGTTCCATTTCAGACAACTGGAGTAAATTTCCTTCTTTCCAGGCCTTGACGATTAATAAGAGTTTAAAAACCAAATATGCTTTAACTGTTTTTAAGCTGCTATGTTGGTGGACAATTATGGGAACTCTTACATTTTTTTGCATTGTTGTTCTCTTCACTATGTAGACAGATCTCGTAGTACCTTTGAGACTAATTGAAAGAAAGAAGTTGGCAGCATGAGCTTTCGTAGACTTTAGTCTACTTCCTCAGATGCATTTGTTCTCTTAACTTTATGTCTTTGTGCATACTGTATTGTATCTAATAAAAGGTTAAAACTCCAGATTTATCTGGTGAATAATTGATAGTGGTATTCTGGTTCTATTTAATGAATGCATTTTTGATGTGTTTTGAATAAACAACATGCTTTTGACAGATTCAGAATAGCAAGTGTAAATGGATGTTTTTTGTTGGGCATAATAGAATGTGAATCTTTTATTTTTTTTTGAGCAAGTTATAAAGCAAGCTTGCTCACAATTTCACATTTGTTTACACTTCAGCCTTATGAGCGACTATGGATAAATCACTGAATAAATCACAGAATAGTGACTCAAGTGCCAATTAACTTACCGGCCTAGCGGCAACCAACGTTATCGTAACTTTCAGCAGCATGATCCCCACTTCACCAGCTGCCCACTTGCTGGGCACTTAAATACTACAATGAAGTGGCAGGGGCACCTGAATGCATTATATTAGCATAGTGATGTGTGTGCATATGTGTGACACTTGCATGCCTGTATGCTACTTAGGGGCATTTCCAGTAAGGCCTGTGTTTCACTGGGAAAAGGTGATTAGGTATGACAGCCAGCCGACCAGATTGGACCAGCAGCAAGTAAACACTACAGCAACTGAGGTGCTCCCTTAGGAGGACTGCAGAGGCAAAATGGGTTGAGGGGCTGTAATGGACTGACCAGGGCAAGCAGATGCTGACCCACCCCTGGTATCCATTACCTAAAGTGGCCTCCTTACATTGCATAATGGCAGGGCTGGCCATAAAACCACAGGGCCATTTTTAATTATTCCTCCACTTTCAATTAGAATCAAAAACTGAAAGCCCAACTGAGGGGGAAACAAACACAGAACACGTATGACAGTGTAGAACTGGCAGAAACTTTGAGGGGGGGCCGGTTAGGTACACCCTCTGCCTTCCCATTCTTCCCAGCCCATTTCCCTTCCATCTTCCCATTGGTGTTACTTTAGTAGCTGAGAAATGTGTGGAAAATTGTGTGTCTCCCAGGAGCCAATAAATCTTTGTTAGGCTCAGTTACAAGTAACAAAGCTTGGCTATTTTCAGTTACAACCTTTGGAGAAACATTTCTATGCTTATCTGACAGATTATCTCCCATTGTCCCAGTGTTTGCTTTAAAAAATTGCCACCTTATAAGTTTTACATTATTCTTGCCACAGTGATTCTGACATCAGTTGATTAAGGATGCTGTGTTTTCTTCATCCAACTCCCAAAGGAGAAGCTAGGTTGACAATGAGTCTTCTCTAAACTGAAGATAGCACAATTTAACCCTAGTTCCTTCACAAGCTGGATCAAGATTTCTTCTTTTTATCTCTTACTTTTTTATTGTCTAATCAATTGTTTCCCATCCTTAACTCTCCAGCTCTTGTTTGACAGTAGCCCTCAAAATTTCCAGGCAGCATGGCCCACGGTCAGGAATTTTGGAAGCTGCAGCCTAGCAATAGTCTCTGCCTTGAGTTGTGTAGAAAAGAGTTGGGGGAAAAAAATTTTTTGTATAGCAACTCTCTAAATCTCCCAGCTGGCATGTGATTTTTTCCAAGTTCTAGGTGAGTATGAACAGAAGAACAAGCTGGCTGAAGAGCTATTATTTACTTATTTATTGGATATATATCCTGCCTTTCTCCAAAATTGGATTGAAGGCAGCAGCATAAGCTACAACCTCTGCTCCCAGTACCTTCCCACCTTCCTTTCTTGGCTTTCCCACCTTCCCCTAAGCTAAATGAAAAGTCCAACAGGAGCTGCACGAAAGTGTCTGGACCACTATAGCAACTAGCCTCTCCCTGCCTCAGTCGACTAATAAGTTGAAGGCTATTCAGTTTCAACCCAAGAGAAAAAAATGGTGAATGTAGCCCACAAAACTCTCCAGGGAATTCTGAGCTTTATTCTCTTCTCACAGGGCTGCCCCTGGAATATTCTGGCCCCAAATTTCCCCTGAATTTGCCCCTTACTTGTTCTTTTTTGCTACAGGTTTTCAGCTCTTACAGCTGAAATGATGGGCAGCTGCTTTATCACGTGGTTCCTGTTTGTCTCCCAGTACTGTTACTGAGGTCAGAATGAGGCCCCTAGCTATTGATGCAGGGTGCCTCGTTCTCACATCAAAGCAACTTGTGCCCATAGTGGTGGCGGTGGCGAGCATGCAGGGACCAGGAGTGAAAAGGCAACCACCATCTTTGCTGCAAAGACAGACAAAAACCCACAGCAAATGAAAATGGTCAGGACTGCTATCTGTAATGTATGTAGGGAGTTCACCAGAATCACACTCTTCTGTGTACTAAGGATAGTAAGTGACAGATTCTCCAAAACATTGCTCGGTGATACATTACTAGCACAATCCCTGAGGTGAGATAGTACTGTGCAGTTGGCAATATGGGTTTAATCAGGACTCAGGTTATTTCTTAAACAGATGAGAACAAGATAAAGAAATAGAAAATGGAAATGATTCCTGTTACCTTTCAGTCTCCATAGCCAGCTTTTAATAGCATATTATTGGAACCAACTACCAGACTGCTCTCTTTGCAGTCAAGGAGGAAACATGCATGAAAGTATGTCTGGCTGCTTTGGAGCCAACTGTGTTGCTGCAGGTGCTGTCAAATGCATGTAGCATGCCATCTGAGGTAGTACTGCGGACTGAACCAGAACTGGCAAAATTTGTATAATGGCAAAATACCTTAGAAAATCTGGTGATGAAAAGCAGTGCTTTCCAGCTGTGCTTCAAACCTACAGCATTGTGTTCAGAATTCCCCAAGGAGGAAGACTCTGCATCTTCTTTAAGCAGAAGAAAGTCTTGGAGGTGAATTTCTAAGGGCCTTTGCAGACTGCCAGAAATAGTGCACATTAAATTGAGGCACTGCTCTGGCTCAGTGCTAGGGAGTCATGGGAATTGTATTTTTTTCTGGGACATTGAGCCTTCTCTGTCAGAGAGCTCTGGTGCCACAATAAATTACAGTCCCCATGATTCCCTAGCACTGAGCCAGGGCAGTGCCTCAATTTAATGTGCACTATTTCTGGCAGTCTGCAAAGGCCCTAAGACCCTGTAAGCACTAGACAGGGAGGCCTGGAGCTGGCCTGACCTCCCCCTGTTACAAAGGCCCTTCGTTCTGATGCAGGACAGCTGTTCACATGTGCACCTCACTGTGCTGCCCACACACCATTGTTGGTCATTTCACTCTGAAGTCAGAGTAAGGCTCCCAGCCTCGAACTCATGCCAAACAAGGTTTTAAAAGAGGTTTGGCACTGAACAGGCTGGACATTGTCTAGTCTTTTCATGCCAGACTCAGGGCTTGGGCTGTACATTGTCCGGACTCCCCATCAAGAGGACCGGGGGGACGGACGGACTTGGTTTATTTGGCCCATGCTGTCAGGGGCCAAGAAAGGAATTATGCTTGGTGCTGCTATGCACTAACATGGCTGTGTACTAATATGGCTAATATGTCTTTGAATGCTTAGTGCTGTGACTGTGGTAAAAAACAAACTAAAGGTCACCTGTTGATGGCATGTATTGCTAAGCTTGTGTCATATTCATTCCCACAGTGAATTCCAAGACAAATACTTACCACCTTGAACAAACAGAGGTGTGCAACTAGATGCAGCCAAATGGGGCATTTCAGTAATGCTGTGTAAATGTTCTATGAGCTCTCTCTGTGTGTTTGTTTTCATAAATAGGATAATGTAGGATGCCTGGTGTTTTTACTTTGAAATGAAAAGCTACAGTCTGTTTTTGAAGTAGCAGCAGGAGGAAGAGGAGCAAGATTATGGCAATAAGTGGGATGCATGATCTTATGTATGAAATCAAGCAAATGAACAAAACAGTTCTGGATTAGTTTGGCTTGTGGGAGGGCAAATAAAGCAATTTGTTTACTAATTCTGGGATTTTTAGTTTGGTGTGGCACCAGAGCTCTCTGACAGGGAAGGCTAAATATCTCACAAAATTACAAATCCCAGAATTCCATAGCAATGAGCCATGGCAGTCAAAGTGGCATCAAACTGCTTTATTTCTGCAGTGTGGATACACTCTAGGTTAGGAAATGAAATAACACCTACACGGTGTGCTTGTTGTTAGGAGGGTTGTAGTCCCCCCCCCCTTAATTTGACTCAGTTATGCACCAGACTGCAGAGATAACCCTCTCAGCATATATACCTTTTAGCATGTGTGCAGACACTTAACAATTGTTTGCACAGTATATATCAGGTGATTATACCTTGAAGCCCAGCAATGAGCACTTTGTTCTGAATAAAACTCCACCCCAAAATAAAACACTCTTAAAACACAAAGAGATGTAAAGGCTATGATTCTTATTCCTCAAAATGATTCTGATTCTCGTAAACAAAATGTTTATCTAGTGCATTTCTGAGATTTGTTATTTTTAAGACATACATCACCAATAATGACATTCCTATCTTATTTAAATGTCAGCATTTCTCTGTCTTCCTGTAGTCACTCTCTTGATCTGGAACTCTGCTGCATTCATGGAAATCATGCTCAGTCACACTTTCTGAAGCAATGTGGCAGAATAGTTAGATTAGTGTTGAACTAGGACCATGGAGATCTGGTTCAGACCCTCCCTTTGGGCCTTATTCCTCACCTTCATCTACCTTGCAGGGTGGTTGTGAAGACAGTAAGGTAGAAGATAAGAAAGAGTGGGGAGAAGGACCATGCCATTTGTCCAGAGCGCCCTAAATTAAAAGCAGTATAAAATAGGGGAATTGGGGAATAAAATTAAACTTTTGTGGTTGATCCTGGTTTGTTCATGCATCACTTTGTTCATCTACAATGTTTCCTTCCAAGAGTGTGTGAATGGGGAAATCTGATGGCAGTAGGAGTGGGGGCATGCTGAGGGTAACAGAAGAGCTATTATGTGGGACAAAGAGGTGCATTCAGCAAGAGCTGTATCAGAAAACATAATGGTCTGTGGAAAGGGAAGAGATGCTTCTTTAATTCTGTGTTGGTTAACCATGGCCTTCCAGATGTCTTTGGTTTACACCCCCTAATCCAGGGGTAGGCAACTTATCCCCTTTAAGGGCCGAGGGACTTCAGCTCCCAGAAGCCTCAGCCATGTTGGCCAATAGCTCCTGGGATTCTGGGAGTTGAAGTCCCTCGGCCCTTAAAGGGGACAGGTTGCCTACCCCTGCCCTAATCAGTCCTATGCAGTATAAACCAGTGGTGAGGGATTGTTGGACCTTTAATCCCAAAACATCTGGAGACCCACAGTTGCCTGCTCATGCTTTAGGTGGCAGTGTGATTTCAGAGCTCCCATGCTAATTTCTATGAGTTGGGCCCTAGAAGTCTGCCCCAATGTCATTGTGTGTGCATGTGCCTTCAAATTGCCTACCAATTTATGGTGACCCCGTGAATTTCATAGGGTTTTCTTAGGCAAGGAATACTCAGAAGTAGTTTTACCAGTTCCTTCCTTTGAAATATACCCTACAAAACCTGGTAATTAGCTTACAGTTGTAACCCGCTTAGAAACTGCATAGTGCAGTATTAAGCGGTATATAAATGAAGCTGCTATTGCTATTGCTATTCATTGGTGGCCTCCCATTCAAGTACTAGCCAGAGTTGGCCATGCTTAGCTTCCAAGATCAGATGGGATTTGGTGTCTTTAGGATACATTTGCTGTTGTGTACCTCTAAGTAATTAGGCCTCATTCCCACTATGTTAGAAACCGATTTGCTAACTGGTTTGAAGTGGTTTAAATGACCCTAAGGTGAACCTATCATGGAGTTTTTTGAGGCTAAGAGTAATGTGACAGGCCTAAGGTCACCCAGTGAGTTTCTGTGATCGAGCAAGGAATCAAACCCTGATCTCCAGAGTCATAGTCCAACACTCAAACCACTACTCCATGCTGGCTCTTAGGGTATATTGCTGCTCCTAAAAATACCAAGATGAAGGGTTCTTTCAGGGTCTCTATAAAATTGAGGACATAAAAAGCAGTGTAGAATCTCAAATTTTCTGTTTTCATCTGTATCTATTTACATTAACTCATTAGCACTTGGACTTGAAAAATAAGCAGCTTCTTTAACCTTTCTTAACATTTTGTTTAAGTAAATGTATGTATTAAAATGATGTACATCTCTACTAGGTAGTGAACTAGTGCTGAGAACTAAGAATAGTCAATTGCAGGAAATTAATGGAATATCCAGTATTCCACTGAATATTCTGGTGCATTGAACATAGTGATTTGGCCACATTTTATTACTCCCACTATTTTCTGGCTGTCCTCGGGAAGTTTACCCTACAGTTGAGTGCCAGTTCTGTTGCTATGTACATTAGTGACTGAGTTGTGATAACTGTAGAACAAACACGCAGGAGGAAAGACAAATCCTTCAGGGAGGGTCCTTTCCTTGGAAATATGCTTGGGTGACTGTTCTGCACTCAGATATCAAAAGGCCTCGTTGCTACATTAAAGCTGCTTGACTCAAAATAAATCATTTCTTTCTTTTGAGAGACCTTTCCCTGCCATTTTTGGATGCTGATATCTGTGCCTTTACTTTCAGATCTCCCCTCCTTGTTTTTTTCTTTAGCCACATGGGATGCAGAGGCTACAAATCAGTCACCTGAATTTTAACCTCTCCTGACTGAACCAGTTAGGAAGGAGCAGCATCCTTGAGAACAATGAAGAAGCCTGGGAAATATAAAAGACAGCTCAGCTGGGGTGAACCACAGGGGATAACATCCTTTTCATCTAAGGATTAAAAGCAGTGTTACCCCAAGAAGGGAAGAAAGAGCTTGGAGACTAAGCCCTTGGATACTAGCAGAACCATATATGGCAGGAATGTTATGTTTTTTATTAGCACAAGACCATGCAGACAATATATATGTATATAGAATTTTCCTTTTCTCCACCTTTTTAGGCCCTTAGGAAACCCAGTTTAAATCAAAAAGTAAGTCAGCAGTCAGCTTATAATTCATGTCCTGTTTAAGAAAGTGCTTTTCTGGGCCTAACATCCTGTTTATTTCCTGGTTTGAAAAAGGCCTCAATTTATTTCCTGGTTTGAAACGGAGTGGAGGGAAGAGGGAATAGCTTCCCATGGCACTCAAAAAGTATGGAGACATTTACAATAAAAAATTAAATATAATATAAGATGCTGGGACCCTTGGGGGCAACATGTTATGTGCAGACTGAATATTAGCCGCACCTCTTTTAGCCAGTGAGATCTTTAGAGCTTTACTGTGTTAATTGTGTGTGTGTGTGTGTGTGTGTTCGCGTGGTGCCTTCAAGTCCCCTGTTGACTTAGTGTGACCCCTTGAATTTCACAAGGTTTTCTTAGGCAAGGAATACTTTTGCCAGTTGCGCTGGGGCTAGGGGCAGGACGCTGTTCAATGGGTTAACAAATTGGCCACAACTTTATTGCATAATACAGGGGTTATAAATCAATCATAATTCTATCACAATGCATTCTTAAATCAATCATTGTTGCAGATAATGTCATTACCTGTTGTAGAGAGATCCTGTAGCACTTTTGAGACTAACTGAAAGAAAGAAGTTGGCAGCATGAGCTTTCATAGATTTAAGTCTACTTCCTCAGGTTTGAGGAGGTAGACTTAAGTTTTTGAAAGCTCATGCTGCTAACTTCTTTCTTTCGGTTAGTCTCAAAAGTGCTACAAGATCTCTCTACATAATGCATTTATAGGCTAACACAGCTATATCTTTGAATCATTCCCTGTTGACAAGGTGTATGTACATTTTGGTTGAGGGATCTTGGGGTCCGATGGCTCTATATAACATAGACTGTGTTAATAAGTGATTGTCATTGACACTGCTTTTGTAGAAGAGCTCTTTAAAAGCTAGTCTTATAATATTATATGGGTTGTCTTCACTAGTGTCATTTAGCTGGTTTGCCCTGGTTTGCCAGAACTGGTTGTTAAAATTGTGAAAAGATAAGGAGGCTGGGGAAATTAATGTCAGGGATGATGGGAGTTGTAGCTCTTCACCTCTGGCTCTAACTCACCACCTGGTTATGCAGCAGAGCTGACCAGCTTTGATCAGTGGTTGATGCTTCTTTCCCAAGCAGCAGAGTTTCAGAGAATAGGCTGAAGACCCTGACAAACTCTCCAAGCCTTCTCTCTCTTCTTCCTGAGATGTCTCCAAACCTCTCCAGGATTCTTCTGGTTCTTGTATCTTCCCTCAAGACACCAGACAACTCAGTAGTCTTATATAAAAGATCTACTTTATTCTACTATATAAAAATACTATATGCCCTACAAATCACAATCTCTACTCCACCAAAATACTCCAAACTACACCACCACTACTCCACTACACCACAATATGCATTGGCAAACATTGCACTTATAGCCATTGTTAGTCACCACCCACTAGTCAGTTTCCACCCAGTGGGCGTGTACATTCATTTTGATTGGTTTACATGGATCATCCCATACTTAAGACCAACCCAAGTATTTCATCATTTTACCTTGACTACTTAATGAATCTCAGGTGTTTGCAATCTATAACAGGTGTTTTCAATATACACTCTATAACTTTGTCCTTGTCTCTCAAGGCTTCCAAATTATATTGTCCTTTTCACCTGTGTAGCTTCATGATTGCTCCTGCTTAATCACTGTGACTTTCACATACACATTTTATTTCTATTACTGTAAGTCCCATGTTGCATTTTCCTTAACAATTAAATGGGGAGCCAGATGTAGCATAGGGAAGGAGGAGGAGGAAGAGACCAGAGTAAATGGGGAGGACTGAGAGGTGAGAAGGTCAGAGGAAAGGAAGGACTGGATCCTTTGGAGCAATGGGGGAGAGCTGGGGATAGAAACTTGATTGTTAATTATTTAGAGTAACACTACTGTTTTTTCCAAGCCAATTCTTTGCAGGCTGTTGCATCTAAAAAGAAACTAAAAGGCATCCTTCTTGCTATTTGTGATATTATGTGATGTTTTCTTTGAGATGCTTCGGTTTTGGTTCACATGGACCAGTGTGAAGACCTAGCAGCCCCAGAAGAAACATAGAGTGGACAGCCAGAAAATTGAATCTAGTAAGCACTAACCTAGGGCCTTTACAAATTGCCAGAAATAATGCAGCTTGAGACCACTTTAACTGTCCTGGCTCAATGCTAGGGAGTCATGGGAATTGTAGTTTTTTTCTGAGACATTGAGCCTTCTCTGTCAGAGAGCTCTGGTGCCACGATAAACTACAGTTCCCATGATTCCCTAGCACTGAGCCAGGGCAGTTAAAGTAGTCTCAAGTTGGATTATTTCTGGCAGTCTGTAAAGGCCCCTAATCTCCAGATAGGGTCAGCACCTTGGATAGTTTCTTTTAAAGCTTGCCAAAACATGGAATAGATTCACTGCACCACCAGCATGGGAATCATCTGCTGTTACTGCTTCACGCAACCATAGCCAAGCTCTTCAGACCTTTTAGTTCCTCCTATTCTAAAAACAAAGTTGAAGTCATCATGTTGAAGTGTGGTGCATGGTTTTTAAATGTGATTATATGATAATCTGCTTTACATGACAATTACAAATATATTGTATATGAATGCATATTGTATTTAATTTGTTGTTAGAATACCTGTGTATTTTTAACAGCATGCCTTTTACAAACAAGCTATTTTTGCAATTCAGGGATCATCTTGTTTTGTTTTTATTCTGATAGGTTAATTGAATTTCCTTTGAGAAATAGAACTGGTATGAGTGTCAATTATTGGGATATGTCTTCTGAGACATACTGCTGGCAAAGTTAAAAGTTCATTCAGTGTGTATATTGCCTCATTAATGCCCCACATATGCTGTTGAGTTGTGTAATACTATGTATATCAAGGATATAAATCCTTGTTTATTTTGCTCTTGCATGGCAGATTTTTTTAAAATTCCAGGTGAATTTATGAGAGTTTTTGAGAGGGCACTATTCAACTTTAATTTGCATTTCACAACTTTTTGCAAACATTTTCATGAAATTTTCTCGACATCTCAAGACAGCCTTTCTCATCAAGGGCAAGAAAAATAATGAATATTCTTTACATCCCTAGTGCCCACATACATAAAATGCCACTATAATAATACACCCAGAAGTGTAGTAGGAGTGCTTAGAACAAATGATAAATAACTCCTACCCCTAGGAGATTATCAGATGGGGGGAAAAAGCTGGGAGTAAAAGGCATACTCCCGGCAAAGTAGCGTGATCACGCTGAAGATCTTCAGACACGTTGTGCTTATCCAGGACTTAGCCCATGAAGAACCAGCAATGTTCCAGCAACAAACCATTCATGGGAAAGTCACATTTTGTTACTGCTGTACAGGTGTTTCCTCATGTCACCCAAGTAACATAGAAGCTTCCTGTTCCATGAATGCTGTGTTTATTCTGTCCTTCTTTCTGATAGGATTGGCCTATTGGGCTCCCTAGAGAGGAGGTGGGGTAGAAACGTAAATCGACAATTAAAAATCCAACAGTAATTGATACAGTTGGTTGTTTTACTCAAAACAGGAAAATGCAAATAATTTCTTTAGTTTGTGTATACATTTTGATATTCAGCTTAAAAACATTGGATATTTTTTCTATAGGGAAGGAGATCCAGCTCATCAATTGCTACTGCTTAAATGACAATTGGCTGATCACTCTGGGGAAACGTCACCCCCAGTGCTTCACTCTTGATCATTGTCATGATGAAGCCCAGAGAGTTACCTGTGTAGGTTTAAAGCAGTTCTTTCAGCAATGTGAAGAATCACTTAAGGTAATGTCATAATTTTAGAAGAAATGTGGCTTTCTCCCCCTGCAGTTGTAGGAAACCTCTAAGTACTAAAAGTGTCAGGTCCAAAATACACTGCAGAAATAATCCAGAGACTGCTTTAATTGCCCTGGCTAAATGCTAGGGAATCATGGGAATTGTAGTTCATTGTGGCACCAGAGCTCTTTGGCACAGAAGACTAAATGTCTCACAAGACTAGAATTCCCAGAATTCCCTAGCATTGAGCCAAGGTAGTTAAAGTGCTGTCAAACTGGATTATTTCTGCAGTGTGTTTTAGACTATGATTGTCTCCTGAAAAATGTGGGATGTATGTGGGGAAGTGGAGATGTGCCATAAAATAGGTAGTGATCCACGTGTTTTTGGTTGGCTCACCTTTCCTCCAGCAGCCACCGCACACCCTGTTTTCTGTTCATTACAGTAAATTACAAAGGGCTTTTAAAATAACATACAAAAGGGTTTTGCCTTTGCTGACAGACTGTGACTTGCCCAAGGTCACCCAGTGGGTTTACATGGCCGAGACGGGGTTGAACCCTAGTCTCCAGAGTTGTAATCCAATGCTCAAACCATTACACATGTGGACTGCTAAAATAAAAAAAAAAAAACAAGAAGGTTTGCAAACATTTTAAAAATAGCAGTCGGCAACACTTGTTTTTATTCATTATTTTAATTTCCTTTGATTCTTTTGCATTTAGGAACTGAATGTAAGAAGCTGCAGTGGTCCTGGATTTAGAGGCGATACCATTCTACTTCACGCAAGTACCTTTTGCCATAACCTAAGAATTGTAGATATAAGCTGGATGGGAGCTACTGATTCAGGACTCGTTGCCCTAGTAAAAGCTTCTAGAAGGTAGAGAAATGTTTCTTTTCAGTGTCACTGAGCACACTGCTATCATTTTGTAAAATTCATCTGCAAAAGTAAGGAAAGAGGCCAACGGTAATGACCACTTATCTGTTTAGAGCAGGCAGAGAGCTGGGGGAGGCTAGGGGGCTGCATTAGCCCTCCAGGGTACCAGGGAAGGCTGCAGCCTCACCCCCCCTAAAAATAATTTTTGCCCACAAATGCTCCCAGGTGCCCTTTGTGTATGCCCCCTAGAAGGCATTTGGGCCAAATTTTCTTTTGATTTTTTTTAACCCTGGGGATCCAAGACTGAAAGTGACATCTCATAATTTCCTGTCATCATTTTGAGAGGG
Source organism: Phrynosoma blainvillii (assembly GCA_026167975.1). NCBI lineage: Eukaryota > Metazoa > Chordata > Lepidosauria > Squamata > Phrynosomatidae > Phrynosoma > Phrynosoma blainvillii. The sequence continues at coordinate 101,934,817 of JANUYF010000002.1, forward strand.
ACTGTAGAGGAAAATGGATACATTGGGAGTAATAAGGGTTTCTGGCATGCTTGTGGAAGTATTTTTGTACTGCCTTTTTTTTTTAACAGGGGGGCTTGTGTGAGTTAATGGGGTGCTTCAAGAGCCACAAAATTGTGGTCTATGGCATACAGCCTGTGGCTGCACTTTGCCTGCCCCTGGACTGCAGCAATGTAGAAACCGTTTTGCTTTTTTACAAGAACATCAAGTCTGGAGCCTAATGAAAGACATTTAGAGGGGTGTTATGGGACCAGACGTAAAATGATATCTCAGAGCAGAGCTTAGAGCTCCATGTAGACAGTGCATTGAGGTAATTTGATTATGTGAAGACAAATCTACATCTGTCTTACTACACACTGGGGTTTCTAACACAAAACTCTGATACTTGATCAAATGAACTGTATAGAGGACAGGCAGCTTGTTACTTTTTTTGTTGTATGCCTTCAAGTAATTTCTGACTTATGGCAATCCTAAGGCAAACCTATCATGAGATTTTCTTGGCAAGATTTGTTCAAAGGAGGTTTGCCATTGCTTCCCCTGAGGCTGAGAACTTGTGACTTGTCCAAAGTCATCCAGTGGGTTTCATGGTCAAGCTGGGAATTGAACCCTGGTCTCCAGAGTCATTGTCCAACACTCAAACCACTATGCCACACTGGCTCTTGGATTTTTGCTACTCATATTTAATAAGCAAAGGGCACAGGATGTGAGAGATAAGTGATTAACAGAAGGCCCTCCATGACAAAGAATCTGTTTTACTTTTAATGTCACTTGCTTTAGGGAATTCAAAAACCTTGCCAAAAGTCAGTACAGAAATCTCCTGGTGAATCCTGATTTATCTTCTGTTGTATACTAGCATCCATTAAAGGAGGCACAACATGAGAAACAAACTGAAGTCATCTAAGTTACATATTGGTTAACTTGTGTAATGAAAGATAACCCCAGTTACCCTGTGTTTTAGCTTACAGTGCCTTTCTGCTAACGGATGCAAGCTTACAGATGATTCAGTGGCTATGTTGATTGAAGACCATGGAAAAAGGTAGTTCAAATGCCAATAGGAATAGAGTTCAAAATACAATATTTAGTATTTATTGCATTCTCTTGGCTTTCTATGACCTATAAGCCGGTGTCCCCACCCTTTGTAAGCATTGCGGTATCAACTTTTTCTTTATTTTTCCTGGCACTGTTTGCAAGACATTATCCAACCAAAAAAAGTTTTATTTCTAGTAGGAGAGCTGCCCTTGCTTAAGTATGCTTGGCAATTGAACTGTATGACTTGGCATCAAGTACATCACTGATGTGTGGATGATGCTTCAGTGGTTAGCAGTGAAAGAAAAGGGTTGTCATTCTGTACCTGTTTCTCTTGCCACTTCAGATGTCCCAGAGCTGAACATTTGGCCTGGCAGGTGAGCCCCAACTCCAATTGTTAACCATTTCTGCTTGGAAAAATGCAACATATTTATTTGTGCATGTGATGGATCAGGGGAAAAAAAAAACAATGTAAAGGTAGCAAGTGAGTTTTTTCAGTATGCTAATTGAGCAGCACTGGTGCCCTTTTGTGTACGAAGAGCTCAAAACCCACTCATGGTGCATTTTATATTATATGCTGTGTGTAAGAAGAACAGAAGCAGAGCCCACATGTTTCAGACTGAAGTCCCACTTCCCAATGGTCGCTAGTGGTTTGAGAGTCAAGAGAGGTGGCAAAGCTCCTTCACGTTTTAGCCTGCACTGAAAGGGCTGTCCAAGGTTTTGACCCTATCTCCCAAATAGATTCAGGACCTTGGTTAGCCCCTTTAATTATTAATTAAATACTTATATCCCACTTCTTAACTTGGGGCTTCAAGTTTGCATGCAGACGCAACAATAAACAATTTAAAGCAATTCCCGTGTCCTGTCACACCATATTTTCCCCGCTGGTGGGAACTAGATGAGGGCCCCTCTTGTAGGCTTCAGTTCTTAGGCAGGTATATATATATTAGGGGGGGAGGGTCAGCTCTTCAAATATTGAGGTCCCAAGCACTTCAGGAGTTTAAATGTCATCACCTGCACTTTGAATTCAGACTGGAAGTGAACTGGCTCTCTAACTCCAGAATGGAATGCCTGAAGTCACAGGAACCAAGATTGGAGCTGGAGAAGATTTCATCCACAAGCGGTGTCCACTGTTTCATCCAAGAAAGACCCTGTGCTCTAGTTTGCCTTTTCTACACAGGCTGATGATAGAGCAAGAACAGCTAGGATTGCTCTTATTGTGCTGTATCTTTTGCCTCTGTGCTGGGTGCTTCCCAAACACTCATATGCGAAACATGACTGCATCCATTGCCCTGTTAGAAGAAGGCACAACACCCAGGTGGTGGCCACTACAACACCATACCTTGCCACACCAAATTCTTCAGACCCATGTATTTCTAAAGATAGAATGCTCTTGTGTAAATGAACTGGCTCCACTTTGGAGCTTTCTTCAGGAAATTTAAATGCAAGAAATTAATACGATATTAACAAAATAGTTTGTGAATGGAGGAAGTTTTTCAGAAGAAAGCATGTAATTTCAGTAAAATGAGCCAGGGATACTGGATAAGATTGTTGTATGGTTATGGAGATTATCATTGGACTTTTTCATTTTAAAAAAATTACTTTAAAAGGATATTTTCCTTTTGGCAGAAAACTTTTCCATTTAGAGGAAAACTTCTTAATACAGATATGTAATGTAAGCTCAGTTTGGATGCAGCACTAAACTACAATTTAACATTGCATCTGACTGTTATCTAGAGTGTGGTTTAACACTGCATCTGAACTGAGCTACTGACACAGTGTGTGTAAAGCAAGGTGGACAACTGTGCCCCTCTGGACAGTATAGGCAAGGAATGCTGGGAGTTGCAGTCCAAACACGTGGAATGCTGCCATTGGTTGCCCAGCGTTGCAGAATCTGTGTCATGGACAGAGTCAAAGGAAGAGCAGTCCCATTTTTAAATTCCTGGTGTCTTCCCTATGAGAATGTATATGACACCCTTATAAGTCAGATCACATAATAGAAGCAGCCTATAAAACAAGAATTTTAACCTTAGTTAATGGATAAGATTCCAGGCTCATGTTTTCTTGTGAAAGACAGGTGGGGTTTTGCATGCTGGAAGCCTTATTTTCTGTTAATAATGTTTTCATCAATCAAGCTCTTTGCTTTCATTTACAGCAGTTTGATCCTGTATGTTAATTGGTTGTTTGGGAATACAGCCTGTAGCTTACTTATTGGTGAAGTGAACATAAATGAGGCACAATGTTTCTATGTGGGATAATGCCAGCCTCTTTTCCTTAGAGGAAAATTATTCTGTAATAGCTATGTAAACACACTGCACATCTTTAACTACTTTAAGATAATGGACCCTGGTCTCAGAAAAAACTCTTACAGACCTTGTAAAAAACATCAGTATGAATAATTTATTCATTATTTTATCATATCTTTCCTTGAGGATTCAAGTCTTGGTTCCAGTCCAGCTTATTAACTGGTAAGAAATGACTTGCAGACATAAAATACTCAAATATAATTGAAATAACAAGAGTGGCTTCTGGTCTGGCAGGGCTTTAAGGAGGTACAGTGGTCCTCAAGGCCTGGTCTAGAGGCACATGGCTAAGCAGGTATAGGACTTTTCATTGCTTGGCTGTAGAAATGCTGGTACATTGCCTTGAGATCTAAGAAGGAGAAACATTGCAAAAAAAAAAAAATGAAATAAAGTAAAATATATTTTTGATGAATACTAAAATCAATGCACAAGCTCCAAGAACACTTCCACACTGTTTTGGGTGTGTTTAATAAAAAGTCAGTTGGTACACATTTGGTAAATTTATTCATCATACGTAATCTGACTTATTGCATATACATTATATTGTTCTTAGTTTATCTTAGGGGCATCAACATCTGCATTTATTATCATCTTTATTTTTACCTTGCCTTCTGCCCAAAACTAGGACTCCAGGTGGCTTAGATATTAAAATACAATATAGTTGAAACATACAAAAGATTAACATTAAAATGGAATTAAACTATCTACAACATTTAAAAACAAGTTAAACTACACAATTAAAAAGGACAAAAAGCAGTTTAAAAACAGTACTGTTAAAACAGTACAGCAAGTCTGCAAAAACTTAGTTTTCAAAATCTGTCAGAATGAAAAAAAAAGTATTTGCCTGTTGTCAGATGGCTGGCAAGGAGGAGGTTGTTCTCCTTGCTTGGAAGGGAGTCCCAGGGCCTAAGAGGAGACACTGAGAAGATCCTGTCTCACATACCCATAAAGCACGCCTATGGTGAAACTGGGAAAAGGGCCTCTCTTGAGAATCTGAGAGCAATTAACATGATAGTAGTATTCATACTCTGTTATTGATCCCCATCAAATGTGTTTGAAAGTAGAGGATTCATTACTGTCTGTCATGCTTGATAACCACTGACAAAATTGGCCACAAGTAATCATTACACTCCACGCACACGAACACACGCACACACACACACACTGGTACTAAGTGCTCTGATATGATACCTTGTATTAGCACAAACATTCAGTCCCAATCATACCTAATGTTACATTTAACTTGAATTACTTTTTTGAAATAAGCGTTGGACAAATTCCATGCCAAATAACCAAAGCTCAAAATACATGGTTTTAAGTAGTTGCTAAAATGAAACTAACAGATTTTTAGAAGGGATGTAGATGTTAGAATAAACTTAACAGTTCAGTATTTTCATAGTTTGTGTTTGCCTAGAGATTTCTAGTTAAATATTATCTGTCTCATGGCTGGCTACCACATGCCCATGTGAAGAGCAGATGGTTGCCTAGGGCAATAATATGCTTAGTTATTAATCTTTTAATGTTAATTTTAATCCTATAGTATCCACACTGTGTGTGTGCACATGCGTGCGCATGCATGCCTTCAAATCACCTTTCTATTTATGCCCCCTGAATTTCATAGGGTTTTCTTATGCAAAGAATGCTTAGAAGTGGTTTTCCATTGCAATCCTATGATTATAAGCCTACAGCACCTGGAGTTCATTGGTGGTGTCCTATCTAAGCACTAACCAGGGTTGACCCCCTTCCTTAATCAAAGTGAAGATAGCTCACTGTTGGAAACATTAGCTGAGATCCTGTATCAGAGGCTACAACGTATAATCTTGTGATGATGCATGCACAATGAGGCACCACACAAAATGTCCCATTCAGAACGGTTGCACAATAGCCATGTTACTTACTTCACTTGTGCAGTATTCCTGATAGCATAACTACATCTTCACTCCCCTCCTGAGAATAGGAGCACAATTCATTGGCGCAATTCAACTTTCTGCCATTGTAAGTTGGTTTACAATAATGCAGCTTCCCAAGAGGATGACAGTCCCATGTAATTTTATCTGCAAATTAATACATTGAGAAACATTTGCATTTGTTCATATCACCATTTACAATAGCTAACAGATGGTAACCAGTAGCTCTCAATGTGCTACTTATTTTTGTATCCTTTCCTGCAAATTTTACAACCTGTATTCATTTTGTCAATTGTATGCTAGCCAGGATCTTTATATCCTGTGAATAGTAATTTCTACACACTCTGCTGCTTCATGCCTCATCTCCTGCTGTCTCGCTTTAAAGATTCACTGGTATGAAGTTTCAATGAGAGTTTTCCTCTAAGTGCAAATAGCAGGTTCAGGTGAGTGATTTTTGTAAGGAACATATCACATGAGGAAAGGGGTGAAATTCTCCCTCATCACCTGCAATGATCCTAGTAATTATCACCCCTGTTTGCACTTTTAAAATAACCAGTACTAAATTTATGTATTTATATATTGCATTTATATGCCCTCTTTTTCCTGGTGTGGAACCCAAGGTGGCTCAAACAATAAAATGAAAGTAGCAAAAACATAGTAATAAAATTAAACATAATTAAAATATTGACATTTTAAAAACCATACATCAAACAATATAAAATCATTAAAAACAGACAACAATTAAAATTAAAGTATCCCTCCCACCCCCATAAGAAGGCTCCCAGCAAAAAATTAGTCATTAAAAAATACTTAAAACAAGATGGTCTTTGCCTGCCAGCAAAAGGAGAGCAGGGAAGAGGCCAGCTTAGCCTCCTGTGGAAGGGAGGTATTTAATTTGTCACTTGAGTCTGTAATCTAAACCTGCAATAGTCTGGTGGCCTCCTTAGGCTGTGCATTTGTGTTCTTGTGATGTGGCATTCCCAATCATTGGCAGAGCTTACATGACAAGCATGTGCGAAAACATTCTTCTGTTTTCTGCCCGATTTGTGGAATGTATACTTTTAGAATGGAAGTGAAGATGTGTCTTTTCAATCTGAACATTTAAATTCTTTTGATGGTTATTGATAATTCTGATGATTTTGGTGGGTTCTTTTAAGGTGGCATAAAAAGGTAATATATATAGAGAGGTAGAGAGTGAGAGGATCATAGAATCAAGGAGCCTGTTTCTAGAGAATGCATTATCCCCTTGTCTCATTGCTGCACCTCATTCCAGACCCACCAGGGCACCAGCCAACATTAGAAACAGAGATGGAATGGAACCTATAGGATCCCTCTAGTACAGAGGCGGGAACAATACTCCAGATGTTCTTGGACTGCAACTCCCATCAGCCATAGCCATCCTACTTAATGCTAAGGAATGTGGGGAGTTGCAGTTTAACATTACCTGGGATGCTGCACTATTTCAGTATTGCTCCAGCACCTGCTTTACATTACTATAATTTGAAGTGGCATCACTGTGCACTTGCTTTCAGATAGTTGTGGCTGTAAAATTAAAAGAGCCAGAAAGAAATGTCTTTTTAAAAAAACTTAATCCATATGTGCTCCTGGCCTCAGTTTCAAAAAAACCTTGTCTGTCTCTTTCCTAATCGTCACTTCATTTCACCACTACTGTTTGCATTATAAAATTGTGGAGCATGATGGAGTGCAGTGATTCTTCCTGTCCATGTATTTATACATGTCAGATGCACTTTACAGATATAGCATACTCCAGATGAGTGCCAATAAAAGCATGCAATTAATTTGTGTACCAGCGTGCAAATAAGGTTACTAAAGCATCTGTGATATTGCAGGGAAATGTAACAGCACCACTTAAGATATGGACAAGAACTCTTGCAGGAGCAATATGGGCAGGAGCTACTAATAAATATACTAGAGTCTGGACCACTTCATTTATTGTCTGAAGCTGACATAGATTTATTTATTGGTTTTCCCTACATTCTACTTGACAATAATGATAAAAACAAGTTTTAATTTTCTAGGCATAGCCCACAGTATTCTTCCAGTAGAAAATTAGCTAGTACCTTCTCTCTGGCTGTTCTACAGCAGTTCTGAATCTTTTGCCCCAACTTTTTTGTTGGTTAATCTGTCACCCTCCCATACCTCTGGTGCCAGGTATAGGTGTCCCTTGGTATTGTTGAGTTGCAAACCCCCAGTAGAAGTCCTTTGCCAAGCCTTTGGTTCTCCTGAGAATGCTGTTTCTCCTGGCTCTTAATGCCTGCTAATATGACTTCTCCTAGTGATCAATTAGAGAAAGAAGAAGGAGGAGAAACACATCTTGTTTTGTTGTCTCTCATCAGCAAGCTGGGGGTAGGCCCACTCTGGGTATGTGGCAGTTCTTCTGTAAGCATCTTGGCCAGGGTTCTTAGAACCTGGATCCAGTGTTCCCTTTGAACTTCTTTTTCTTGTGCTGCTGTTTGGTTGCACCCAGGAATATTGTGTTGTTTACATGCAGAGATGCCTCTGAGAGTTAGCAAAAGTCATATAATGTTAAGGTCTGATATGTTATTGTGTGCCTTCAAGTAATTTCCAACCTATGGTAACTCGAAGGCAAACCCATCATGGAGTTTCTAGGGCTGAGAGCTTTTGACTGAACCAAGGTCACCCAATGGGTTTCCATGACCAAGCAGGGAAATGAATAAGCAATATGTTTAGAGCATTTAATCTATGGTTTCATTAAATCAGTACTATTTTATCTACTATTTTCATATATCGTTTCATATTTGAATTTGGGAATGAGTGTTGTTATAACCTTATTCAATTCATTTGTTTTTCTTTAATATTCCAGACAGCTTAATAGAATAAATATTAATATAGGTTCATCTGCTGATGTTAGAAGATAGTGTTAATTTCCTTGATTATATCTTCTATCCTTCTCCAGACTTATGAAACTTGAAATATTTGGCTGTCATGCTATTACTGCCAAATGCCTGAGATCTGTTGCTGTGAAGTGTCCAAATCTAAAGGTTCTGAATATTGGTAGAGTTCCCAAGACTACTGAGGACTGTTTGGAAAAAATAGTAAACTCTATGGAAAAGCTAATTAGTCTCAACTGTACAGGACTCAATACGGTAAGGGAAGCTTTCCTGCTTACCAATTTCATCTGCTGTTGCTGATTAAAGCCTAATTTTGTCAACTGTACAAAAACCTATTTTCTACTATATATTTTATTTTCCTACTACACATAAAGACCGCCTAGATTGGTCTTCCACTAGGGCGGTATATAAATAAACATTATTATTATTATTATTATTATTATTATTATTAATGTGCTGAGTTACATGTTAGTATAACGCCTGGTCTAAATCAAAGGAAGGGTAACTTCTTTTAGACCAAGATCCAAATTCAGTTTCAGAGAAATTTTTGGTGCTGTTTGATGGTGTCAGAAGCAAAAGTATGTGACCAAGAGTTCCTGTATATTTTATCTCAAAAGTCTTATTGGAAGCAACTGCCTCAGAAGAAGCATTTTCTCCTTTAAGAATGGGAAAGAAGCTATACAAAATCCAGGATACAATCAACAATTGTATCATGATGAAAGGGGTATATTATTTTTTTTATTTATAACCCACCTTTCTCCTGATATAGGGACTCAAGGTAGCTAACAACAAATTTAAAAACAATACAAAATTAAAATCTGGTATAGCCAGATTTGCCCCCAATGCTTGTGGTTTCTCCAATTAAATCAAAGTTAATTTCAGCAAAACTCTTGTTTTCTAATAAAAACAGCACACTGTCTAAATCTGATACACCTATCTTGTTAAGAGTATTATGTGAAAGTATTATGTTAAATGTATTTTACAAAAATCCAAAGTGACATTGCTGATAGAGTGGCAGCTTCAGGTGAAGATGGAGTTCTCTCCCAGCCTGGTTCCTTAGAGGATCTGTGAGAAATACAGTGCAGAGCCCAAATTGTTACATCTGTCTGCCTATGTACTGTAAAAATTGTGCACATTACTGGATGTGTAGCTGATCATTCTGGCTGCATCTGCATTGCAGAAATGATCCAGGTTGACACAACATTAACTGCCATGGTTAAATTCTTGGGATTTGTAGTTTGTTGTGGCACCAGAGCTCGCTCTCACAAAACTATGAATCACATAATTTCATGCTATTGAGATGTGGCAAGTAAAGTGGTATCAACCTGTATTATTTCTGCAGTGCAGATGCAGCCTCTGTCTGTCTGTGAAAAGCTGGAATACATGGGAATTTTCATTGTAAAATGTTACTTCTATTTTATATGCAGAAGGCAAGAAGGGAGGAAAGTGAGGTTCTTATTGTGTGGCAAGGAGAAGAGAACACATAAAAATAAGAGAGTTGAAAAACTTCACATAAAATCAGCTGACTTTGTGTCGAGAAACAGGAAGTGCTGGATGACACAGAACAATGTTTACGTATACCTTGTCTGGTCAGATTCATAAGGAAATGTGAAATGGATTATTTTGATTCTGATTTTGAATTATAATTGATTTAAAGCAGAAATCCTTTACATTTAGCCAGAACTTCATTAACAATAAGGGAGAGTACTTTAGAACAGGATTAAGTTTTGAAGACACCACAGTGTGGGTCCTAATAAGAAGTATGCTTCACTTTGAGCTCTGCTTAAATTCTAAATGGCAATTACCCTGTTCACATTTAGTCATATGACACTGTAATCATTTCCTTAGCTATAGAAGCCTTTAATATGTTATACTCCAGATATTTTTGAACTGCAGATCCCACCATCACCATTGACTATGATGGGTGCAGCTAATGGGAGTTGCAATCCAGTAACTTTTGGAGAGGTTTCCCAACTCAGTTTTAATTAGACATAATTATATGAAGAAGCTCAAGAGACAGTTGGAGTGTTGAACTCTAGAGGAAAGGGTTCAAATTCCTGGTCACCATGAAAACCCACTGGGGCAAGTCATATTCTCAGCTTCAGAGGAAGGCAAAGGCAAACTCCTTCCAAACAGGCCTGGTCAAGAAAACCCTGTGATGCCTTAGGGTCTTTATAAATCAGAAATGACTTGAAGGCACACAAGAACAACAGAAATGTTTTTTTAACAAGCTGGAGAGGGGGAAGAGATAGCCTGATCTGGCATGTGTTTCTGTGGCTGCATTTATAGGTGTGTGTTGGTTAGGATGACATTTGTAGGAATTTAGATTAAAGAGACATAGCATGGAGACATTTGATAGTACAAAGTATTTTTCTCTAACCTGGAAATGACAATCCATCAAGACAATTCTTTTGATAGGTCTTTAAACATGTAGTGTGACAATTTTATTTATTTATTTATTTATTTATTTCAAGGATTTATATCCCACCTTTCTCCCACAATGGGATTCCAGGCAGATTCAAAGAAATGAGCAGACTCCTTAAATTCTGTTTTTTCCATTCATAAAATTCCTTGCTCTTCCTTGGTTGCATGCAGGTTTTGATAAAGGTTCAGAATTCAAAAGGCATGGGAAAATTATTTCTTCATGTGGAGCAGCTTCATTTCCTTTCTCATATTTCTTATAAATCTTCCAGGTAATGCCTCCAATCCAGATATTTGGCCCCTACAAGAAGTTCCTCTTTCACTCCAATTGTCTCTTGTGTTTCTTCATATAATTGTGTCTAACTGGGTTGGGGAACCTCTTCAAATGTTACTGGATTGCAACTCCCATAGCTGCACCCAGTATGGTGAATGGTGATGGATGATGGGATTTTCAGTTTAAAAACAGTAGAGGGAACCAGTCCCCATCTGCATTCCAATCATGGCATATTTTGGTTCTTCATGTTTTTCTCCATTTCTAGGTTCATCCCAGATCTTGTAATTTTCCTTTCATTTATTAAATGTATGCCTCACTTCACACCGACAGAAAAGCTTCAAAGTGACTTTCAAGAACAAAAAACAAAAATCAAACAAACCACAATACAAAACCCCCTGTTTAGCATAGGACAATAATACAAATATGAATATGTAGATCATAAAAAAATCTTTTAAGCAGTAAATTAAAAAATTGTATCCATATACTTATAGCAATTAGCAGTATTCTTCTCCCTAGCCTGGAATGAACAGCAGTTTCTGCTATTGCATAGCAATAACATCCTTGAATATTGTGAAAATTAATATATGAATTATTAGTGTTTTGATGCATTAGAACTATTTTTCTTTTTAGATTGGTAAGATGACATAGGATTTCTTTGGGTGCTTTTGTGCAATGTCTTTTGAAGTGAAATCATCCAAATCATCACATTTCCTTGCTTTTTTCCCCCCTGCTTGGTTGCAGGTGAAGGATTGTTTGGTTCATTTTATCGTGAAGAAATGTCCTGAGTTGGAATGTCTCATTCTCAGTTCTTGTTCTCAAATAACTGACATCAGTCTGATGGAAATTAGCACTCATTTACCTTCAGTCAGGTATGCCTGAGCGGTGGCGTCCCTGTCCCTGGTGCGGGGGAATGGGGCTTCTGGGGTGTGTGTGGGGTTTCGCAATGAGGTGCAAGGGGATGGTGTGCTTGGCTTTCCTCATTGTCATAACATCATTCTCCTTATTGCCCTGGTCTTCTCCTCATGAGGAGGACAAGGCCATGGCAACAAGGTGTGGAGGTGGCAGTCTCAGCTTTCTTTGATGCTCGTTCATGAGGAGAACGAGGCCACACCAACGAGATACAGGGTAGGTGACCGGGTGACACCCCACTTCTGAGGTGTCACTCAATGCAGGCTGCACCCCCACTCCTCTAGTGATGCCACTGTGCCTGAGGATGTTTCTGAAGCATTACTGCTATTTATAAACATTTAAGGTGGTTATATTTAGAGACTTTATTTGGGCCAGAAGCTTGATTAATGATTCTTTATGAAAAGGAGAGGTTGAGACTCACACAAAAGGGGATCTTAAACCAATTTTTAAAGAAACCTCTTGAAATCTAATTTTAGACAGGATGCAAAGGTATCTTGAATTTTACTGACTACAGCCTGGTAGTCTTTCTTATCTGTGCTTATATCTGTTTTGAGTCCCAGGTTTGAGAAGAAGGTGAAATATAAACAAACAACAATGTTAAACAACAACAAGAGCAATCATTTCAGTTAACAGCAGCAGCTATGGTCTTCCACATCGTTTTGGCCTACAACTCCCACATTATTGGGCGTAGCCAGTAGTGAGGATTTATGGGAGCTGTACTCCCTAAACAATGGAAGGTCCACAGTTGCCTACTACTGATTTAAGTAATTAAGTGGCTGAAAGAGTTTCTGGTTCTTTTGGTCTGTCTGTGTTTAAGACTAGCAGTCTAGGGTTGTGGGATCTCCTGCACCTGAGAGCTTTAAAAAGATGTTGGGTGGACATCTTCTCAGAGGTGCTTTTACTGTGTATTCCTGTGGGGCAAAGTGTTGGACTAGATGGCCTTTGGTGTCTCTTCCAACTCTGTGATTCTATGAGCACTACATGTGCACCAACCCAGAGATTTTACACTCCCAGCTATGTATTGCGGTGACAAATGTTATCTTAAAATAATTGACAGTGGTTATATTGCTCCTTTGGTAACATAGGTCTCTCTTCTATTTTATATTTTGCTTATTTTGAACTCTTTGCCTGCCTTGATGATGGCTGGTGACATCATAAGAAGGGAAGTATGTGTGAGGGGAAATTGAATACATGATTTTGTGGCCCACTCTCTGAGTTCTGTTTAAGAGGAGTTTTACATCAGCACCTCTCCTCAGTTTATTTCACTGAATATTGATTCTCCAACAGGATAATAATGAAAGTGATTGATGTAACATTGTTGACATGACAATAATGGATGTGGAGTCTGGAGCAACATTTGTCTGGGTCAAAAGTGGCTTTATAGCTTGGCAAACCATACCGTCTGGTAAGCCCTAAGACACTGACTCAGTATATAATCTTGTTCAGAGCTTGGAAAAATGGCTTTTTGGGCTACGGCTCTCATTGTTCTTCCACCAACACGACCACTGCCTATGCAAACTGTAGGATTCTGGGAGTTATAGACCAACTAACAACTTTTCTCAGCTCTGCTTTTGTTCCTAAAATGGATTTCATCATCAGTCATAGACACATGCCCTTATTATTACTGTTACTGAGAGAATGGCATTTTCCTGGCTGTTGACTAGTTGAAATCATCCATGGGGCTAAACAGACAGCTCCTAAGGCTACCCTTTCCCTTGCCGGGTCGGGGCTGTGGCAACTGCATGCTGCGGCCCCGATCTGGCACTTTGCAGCTCTAAAAAGAGCTGGCAAATCCCACTCTCTTTTAGAGCAGCAAAAAGCCACCTTTGCTGCCGCTGCAGTGGCTTTTTCATGCTCCTTTGGTGCAGCGTGTCAGAATGCTGCGCCAATGGAGTGCCCTGATGCTACCCACCATGCAGTGGAGTTCACAGCATGACAGCGGCATGGGGCAGAGTTGGGGCAGCCGCCGGCCCTTTTGGTTGGTCTGTACAGGGTCCACGTTGCCTTTGTACTAAAAGATGCTCACCATATATCTTTCAAACATCTCCCATTATCAGGATGGTTATGTGATTGCTATACCTGGAAGCTTTGTTTTGATTGCTGCAGGTACCTCGATTTTAGCGGCTGTGAAAAGGTGACCGACACTGGAGTTCAAGCTTTAGCAGCGAGATGCCATAAGCTTTCTTACCTTGATTTGAGTTCCACATCAACAACCAAGAAAGGGTAAACTTTTGGGAATGTTTTGCACTCTGTGCTTCTGAAAAAATATATATAATACAAATGAAGTCTGACTTTCAAGGTGTAGGTTGTAATTTTTATGGGGTTTGTTCAGGAGAACTTCCCCATGGAGTTGTTCCTTGGGTGTTTGAGGGGGCTTTATTTATTCCTTACATAGATGACAGACATTGTATGTGTGGACATGATTACAAATTTTGCTTTCCTTTTGCTGCAGTGTGAAGAAATTATGATCAAACATATTTATAAATAGGTACAAAACAGAGACATGATCCCCAAAATTATGGTTGTGTATCAGGAACCATTTCTCTGTATCAGAAAAAATAGAATATGAGCTGCTTGCAAAGACCAACCTTGCTGTGTGGGAGTGAAAAGTTCTGCCATTTTCCTTGCTAAAGAGCAAGATGGTTTAGTTCAAGAGGTCTGTAACAACTCATAATGGACCCAAAGAAGAACTGAAACAACATCAACGACAACTTTTCTTCTTCTTTTGACCCATTAGTGTAGGAAAAGTAAAGCGGGTGGTTCAGAATCAAAATATATTTGTGAAAGGTATGGTAATGAGAAACTGGAGAAGAGGGCCTGCAAGATGTCTGGCACATCCCACTTTTCCAGAGTTGCAAGGTTGCACAACTTACTGGCTTTAGTTTCCTTTACAGAGAGGCCTCTTAGAAGATTATGACACTTGATGACATGGAGTTTCTTTACAAATCCTCACATTAAGTATAGGTGGAAAAAGATATTTTATATCCTTCAACAGATTACAAAATCTATTGTTCCACATTAGATCACAAGAGGGATAGTGAAGCCAGCACCTCATGATGCTATCAGCTTTTTAGAGCACAAATGTACCCTCCATGTCTTTTAGGACACCTCTAGACTGATGAAAAAACAGAAGGTTCTAAAGTTCCAGATTTTGATCTTTTTCTTTCAGATTTTCTTTCTGGATGGACTTCAAATTTTTATTATCTGTTACACAGGAATACTTAGTTTACATGTTTTTAAGTGACTGATGGAGAAAGGTGCACTTTTGCTCCATCTGGAATATTTAAGAAAGAGCATTTATCAGATCCTGTGGAAGCACATCACCAGAATAGCCAAGGCTATTGACATTCCTTTGTGAAGTCCAAGACCCCTACCCATTGTTGCTGTAGGGCAACTCATAACCATGTCCTAATCACAGAAATGTGATAGGACACCTATAATGATATATGCAATGCAAGCAGTAGCACATATCTGTACCAGTGCAGTGTACCCTTTCTGCCATTTTTTCTGTGCTAATGTGTAAACAGTAGTAAAACCTAAAAGTTACATTATCATCTCATTTACTTGCCAGACTGTTTTTCAGTTATTCTGGCAAATTATGACAGATAATCTGGCAGATTTGCTCCAATAACTAGAACATGAATCAATGGATTAAACTGCAAGCAAATCTTTTCTACCTAAAAATATTAAGAAGAATTTCTTGACTGCAAGAGAGTGAGAAAGACTGCCTTCGAGGTTGATGGATTGTCTTTATTTACAGGTCTTTAAACAGGGTTGGTGGCCATCTTTTGAAAGTACTTTAGTTGTGTACAGTGGGCCCTTGGTATCTCCTGGGGTTTGGCTCCAGGGCCTCCTGTGGATACCAAAATCTGTGGATGCTAAAGTCCCACTGTATACAATAGTGTAGTAAAATGGTGCCCCTTATATAAAATGGTAAAATCAAGGTTTGCTTTTTGGATTACAAAAATTCAAGACATGGATGGTTAAAACCGTAGATGCAGAATCTGTGAATACAGAGTCCAATTCAGGGTGTTGGATAGGATGGCCCTTGTGATCCCCTCCAACTCTATGATTTTATCACCTCTGCTCTGAAAATAAAGACCCAGAACTACTCTTCCTTGAATGTTTCCTCCTTCTTACTGCCAGGTTGTCATGAATGTTTCAGTAAAACTTGCCCAGAATATGGTACCTTGTGGCTACAAAAAGTAATTGGTTCTACACAGTGATTAAAATGTCCAGGTAACTTAACAAAAATAATAATGCTCTGTGAGTTGTATTAAATGCCATTTTTAAGACTTGCCAGTGAATAATTTGATTCCAAATGCTAAGTGATTAAAAAGACAAACCTTCTCCATTGATTTTTTTGAGGTGGGATACAAAATCTGGGGTTCCATGATCTCCCTTTCAAATTGCATGCTCTGTTATATTGACACAGACATGTACTGAGCTGTTGTCATGCATTAATAACATTTTTAATTAGTGAGGTACCTACATTTTAAAAGAAAGTTGGGTTGTTGTTGTTTTTCCTGCTGGAGCCCATTAATGTGCGTCAGTGGCTACAAAGCTCTTTCCCCTTTCCCTTTTCATCTCATCGCTGGATCTTTTCAGAAGCAGAGGGTCTGCTAATTAAGCTGAAGAGTGCAGAGGAGACAAAAGAGCTTTTCCCCAGTACATTTTCAATTTGCCTTCCTGAGTTGTAGAGCATTAAGACTGTGTTTCCTAGGTAGTGATGGAAACAGCTCCATAATTGTGAGGTTTTATGTTCCTTAAATACAGCCCAGTTGCTCTGGACTATTTGGGCTTCATCAGTCTGGTCTGGTCCATTTCCGACTCTCATTATGTTCAGCTGCCTCTCATAGGGCTATTTTTCTTTTATGAGCCCAATGGATTTAAGTGCTACTGTACCAGAACATGCAATTATTTAGATAGACAGCACAGTTTATATAAATCACTATAATAATTTTGATGGATTTTCTTGATTTGCATTGCCCTCCACACTTACTGACAGCAAGATCAGTATCTTGTAGTAACATACTCAGAAAAGCTTGCAGTACAGTGTGGGTTATGATGTAGCCTTCAGTATGGTATGATGAAACATAAGTTCCCTAAACATCAAATTTAAAATTCTGCCACAACATGCAAGGGCACCCCAATTTGTAATTTTAATATTTTGCTGAGAATACTATCTGCACTCCTTAGGGAATGTGTAAGTGTTTTATCATGATTATGCTCCCCACAGGCTATTAAAGGCTTGGGATAGGCTAATTTTAAACCAAGAAGTAAACCAGAAATCAACTCAATGTTGGTTTGTTTTTGGAGCCAAGTCAAAACATAGCTTTCAAAGCATACATGCACATGGTGGTTTTTTTTTTTTAGTTTTTAAAGTGGTTTTAAATCTTGCTCTATTTAATATGCTTTTATCTTGTTTAAATTAATTATGCTTTTAATCTGGAACTGTTTAATCTGGAACCCATGACCTTAGGGTTGCCATGTTAGGAATGACTTGAAGGCACACAACAATTTATTTACATACCACCTTTTCCCCAGTTTGGGGCACAATTATTAGTTATTATTTTATTTATTTATTTATATCCTGTCTTCCAATATAGGGATTCAAGGTAGCAAACACCAAATTTAAACAATAGAATTTAAAAACAGTACAAAAGCATTAAAATGTATAAACATAAATTTAAAAAACGATTAATTTAAAAAGTTAAAACAGTTATGTATTACAATGTAGATGTGTCAGGACAGCTAACAACAGATAAAAAACCCCACATAGTTAAAAGTTCATAAACTACAACATTAAAAAGTGATTAAACTGTAAAAAAAAATTAAGACAAGTTAAAAGCATAAATCATTTTTTTAAACATCATGATAAAAATAATTAATAGAGAAGATTCTCCCATGTTCTCAATAAGTGTAGCTGTGAGGGTGGTGAAACAGAGATAAAGTCCTACCAGCAGATCTGAAAATACAAGGAGGTTCATAAGGGAGAATATGATCCTTCAAATAACCTGAGTCTGAGCCATATAGTTGAAACCTATGGACTGACACAAAACAGGCAGGAAAAAAACATTTTAATAGATTAATAATATAAACTCCTGGTTTATTTCCTAGTTTTAAAACAGTATTTCCAGTGCTTCAAACAGCTTACGATCCTCAGGTGGCATAGCAAAATTGGCAACCCTGTACCTCCTTGGTGTGTGTGTGTGGGATGTTTTTAGTAAAAGAAATCTGAGTGTGTGAGTGTCTGACAGGTGAGTGCAGTCCTTTGGGCTTCCACAGAGGAGCAAGTTTCCCATCCTCTAGCAGTTGCCCACCCCGTGTTACAGAGGATTATTGCCCACCTACCTGGGTGAGACAAGTAGTACTGACTGAGTAATAAGCAGAAGGCAGTCAAAATGTAAAAAGATGTCATGATCCAAGAGTCTGGCCTTTACCTGAATGTGTGCTCGGAGACTGAATAACCAATGGTGACTGCAGTGGTGTACCAGCCAAAGTATCAGTGGAAAGCCAAAGATCACTGAGTCGGAAAGACCAGAAATCTCCAAGACCTATAAACCCAACTAAGATTGGCAGCTCCTGAGCCTCTTCACCATCAACTGGACACTGTTAATTGGACAGTATCCTCTGCTTCAACTGAAGGCAATCAGTTATCTTAGGGGGTGCAGGACTCTAGCCTTGCCTGTACTGTCCAGTAAGTGTGGGCCCAGTCCAGAGTATTATGCTCCAGAATGACCACGAGGCAGCTGTACACACTGGGCCAAACCTAGTGGTGCAGCATTGTTTGAAACAGACAGTGTGCATTGCGGAAACAGACAGTGCTGGTGTCCAGGTGAGCACAGGGTTTTTCACCTATGCATACAAGGCTTCTATCTTCCCAACAACTTGCTGCTGCCTCCTAGGATCTGTCACATGAGGCAACTGTCACACCCCTTGTGATGGTAGGACTGGCCCTGTTCTTTATTAAACTTTAGTAGAGTTGGCTGGTTTTTGTTCTACTTGTAAAGTGTCATGTACACAGATGGCACTATATAAATAGATTATGATGATCATCATAATCTTTCTCTTTATTCAAGGGCATTTTGCTGGCTTTAAAACACCATCAGTATATCCAGAACTTTAACAACATCTTCAGATGGATCTCTTTCTGTGCATTGCATATATTTGACAAAGTCAGTTTCTTTGACTTTCATGGCAGCTAAAAAGTCAAGGCATGGTAAATAGCACTTGTAGTGTACTCCTAATCTGATCCTCAGATGTTAATAAGAGATTTATCTTAATCACAAATCTAACACAATGGAGATGAGTGATCTGCAAGATTTCCTTTGTTCCACTCATGCAAAAACTTTATCTGTTTTAATACAGTTCCTAGGTATTTGCTACAAGTCTTCTGATCTTTTCTTCCTAAAAGAAAACTATATATGTATTATATAATCCACCCATTGTCAACTTGCCATTCACTTTGCAGTGAAGGATTTCAAAAATCTGAAAAGTTGCTTCCCTGTGTATGTGTGCTCGAGTAATAACTCACTGCTTTATTCATTGTGGTTTAGCCTCATTGTTTTGGTCATGCATAGTTGACAGACTCAGGTACTGAATATGCAAAAGAATAGATGAAAGTGAAAGTCCAACACAAGTATCTTGAGAGTGTACATGTACTTTTCCTATATATGTCATTCATTTACCTTCGTAATAGTTTCCATTTTAATATGAAACACGCACAAAGATAAAATTTACATCCTTCCCAAATAACTTTTTAAAGCTGTTTTCAGTTTCAACTACCAGCCTGTCTAATGAAATCAAAATTGATTAAGGCTACACATTCCCAGATGGGAGCAAGTACAGTACTTACATTGACCTGGGGATAAGTCAACTCAGTTTTTTTGGGTCAATTTTTAAACCTAAATTTCTAGACTTATACATGAGTATTTACAGTAAGTATCTCTGGAGCATGAAAAAATTACAACAAAAGGGAGGTGCTGCCCATGCCACATGGATGTCTTTTGTTCCTGATTTACCTTGTCACAATAAGTATTATACAATGCATATATCAAAACATATCTTTCCCCTATTATGGTACCCTGATTGATTTATAACATGGAAAAAGTTAATCAGAATGGTCATCAGATATTGTGCCCATCAGAAAAGAACTTGAATAGCTTAAATGTACCATGTATTCATTCTGTGAAATAGTTTCTAAGAGCACATCCTGTGGCAAGAGCAGAACTTAACTGGCATTTTGTTTTATGGGTTTTAGAGTTTGCTCATTGGCTAGTTTCTGCTTCCGTACACTGGAATGTGTGAAGCTTAGTTTCTGCAAGGATCTCTCCCTGGGTGCAGTTGGAAGACTATGCAGAAACTGCAAAAAGTGAGTATGACTGGTAAAGTACAAAATTGCTTAACACTGAAGTCAATATAAAATGTTGATCTTAAAGATTTCATTCACTTACTAGAGGCAGGTCTTCAAGAGAAGCCTACTTGTGCTGGAGCATTACTGTGTTTCTATGCACAGCTTTTGATGAATTTATGGAATTTGCTGTCACCAAGCATGATAATGCCCTGATCACACCCTCACATCAGAAAAAGAAAGAATGATACACCAATTTTCATGAATTTGTTCAGGCTCCTGTGAAATTATCTAAACTACTGTATTTAGGAGATTAAACAAATTTCTGAATCACAGGTGTCTCATTCCCTCTGTTTCCCAATGTTCATATGTGAGTGCCAATGCATATTTAATTAAAAAAAAATAAGAGGAAGAGAAAGAAGAGCAGATAGCAGAAAAGGAGGAAGAGGAAATGGAAGAGGAGGAGAGAGGAGGAAGAAGAAGAGAAACAACAGCAAAAACAAGAACAGACATAATCTGTACACCAGTTGGGTGGGCAGGATATCAGCAGATTTGGAGAGAACTACAGTTTGTTGATTTTGTAAACTAAAACAAGAAAAAAAAACACCTTAAGGAGTGAAACAGCCAAATAAAGTCTGGGTGAAACTGAGAGGAGGAATTAAATGGACTATCCTGAAGAAGAGTATGGTTCACATTTTGGACCAATTAACAAGAGATCACCATATTTGCGACATGTTGTTCCAGATCCCACTTGTTTGCTAAATGGAACCTCCATGTTCAGAAACAGAATGCTACCAGGTTGTTTTTTTTTAAATCTTTATTTGATGTTCTTGCAATAAAGTTACAATAAGAAAAGAATCAGTCCCACCCTCTTGCACAATTTTTCAGGTTCATAAATAAGTTAACACAATCACAGCCTAATAAAATGCTCAACTCCAACTTAGTAACTGAACTTAGGGCCTTAGCAGACTGCCAGAAATAGTGCACATTAAATTGAGGCACTGCCCTGGCTCAGTGCTAGGGAGTCATGGGAATTTTATTTTTTTCTGAGACATTGAGCCTTCTCTGTCAGAGAGCTCTGGTGCCACAATAAATTACAGTTCCCATGATTCCCTAGCACTGAGCCAGGGCAGTGCCTCAATTTAATGTGCACTATTTCTGGCAGTCTGCAAAGGCCCTTAGTAACTTAGGGCCAATACAGACAGCCTTAAAAGGGCGGCACAGAGCCGCCGCTGGGAGCATGGGATCGGGGCTGCAGCAACCACACACTGTGGCCCCGATCCTCCTTTTTGCCGCCCTTAGAGCTGCCCTGGCCAAGAGGGCATCCTGACACCGCAGCGTCAGGATGGTGTCGGGGTGGCTGGCGTGCAGCTGCCCCTCCCCAACTCCATCCCCAGGCTGGCCCTTTGTCGATGCCAGTCTGCATCAGGTCTTGGTAACTACTAAAATCCCATTAGTAGTATTAGCTTGTGGTTCATCAAAATAAATCCTATGATACTCAAATTGCTTCCAAGTTGTCTATTATATTCTTTCCTCTAACCAGCCAAAAATGATAGGGAGATTTTTTCTGCCAATACAGTAGACCAAACCCTGACAAGTCATTATCTTATAGATATGCCTTGAAAAATTCCAGGACATTGGTGTTTCTAACTATGGGCCTTTACAGACTGCCAGAAATAGTGCAAATTGAGGCCACTTTAACTGTCCTGGCTCAGTGCTAGGGAATCATGGGAATTGTATTTTTTGGGGGACATTGAGCTTTCTCTGCCAGAGAACTCTGGTGCCACAATAAACTACAGTTCCCATGATTCCTTAGCACTGAGCCAGGACAGTTAAAGTGGCTTCAATTTGCACTATTCCTGGCAGTCTGCATTCAGTCTTCATCACTTCTAAGAATACTGCAAGAAAGTCCTTACACAACAGTTGCCAATTTTCCCCATTAAAAATAGAGAGTAATAACAGTACGTAGCGTTGTTCTGCTCAATCAATGAAGGTAAAAACTCATCTCATTCCATATGACACCACTGTAGCATATAGGGCAAGTTTAGGGTATAGCTGTTTTTGTGTCTTGGCCACTGTGGGAAATGGAATGCTATTAAGCTCTCTTCACATGAAAGATTCACAGATACGGTGGACATGTAAGGAGGGAAGGATGACGTACTGGCTTGTCATGTTTCTGATGTTCCTGTGGCAATGCATCCTCAGCGTCCATTTTGTGTGACTGAAATTCCCAATTGTAGGGATTTTTTTTTGTGTGTCTGTAGGATTATACAGTTGTCCCCCTGTATCCACAGATTCTTTATCCATAGATTCAACCATCCATGGCTTGAAAATATTTTAAATATATATAAATTAGAAAAGCAAATCTTGATTTTGCCATTTTATATATGGGGCACTATTTTACTACACCAATGTATATAATGGGACTTGAGCATCCACAGATTTTGTTATCCACAAAGAGTCCTGGAACCAAACCCCAGGGAATACCAAGGGCCCATTATATGTATGAATAAGGAGTTCTTCCATGCATTAAAGTGAATACCTGTTTTCCAAACAGGCATATGGATGCTGGAACATGTAAAACCAATATGGCCCTGCTCCCTCCTCAGACAATCACTCAAGTACCTATATCTGCTCTTTGAATTTTTTTTTTATTGGATCCAATTGGTGATTACTATTATTCCCACTTGTATTTAGTACTAGGAAAATACTCACATATTCATGAGGTGGTCTATCAATCCAAAACTATTACTAGTTCTGAGTCTTACATGAAGAAGAATTTGTGCATTCTCATATTTTAGGATCTTTCATGAGAGAAACAAATGTAGTGTCTTATGCATTCCGGGGCAACTGGCTTTCCACATCTTTATTGTTTGTTTAATTTTTCAGTTTGATTCAAACCTTTAGTCTTTTTTCCAGGTAAATGAATGGCTCAGTCTCCTTTAACTGCTTCCGCATTTAACAGATTCTTTAGCTATACTGTAATGCTAGCTTGGCCTTTTTGTTATTTTTACTCCATGCTGCTGCTGTAACCACCACTGGCAAAGAGCAAAAAAGGAAAACTTAAAACCCTAGATTGTTTCAGTTGTAGAAACATGTGGTTTTCTAGCTTTTATCCCTTTGTGTGGGCACAAGGAATTCTTTTTTATAACCAGTGAAACAGCAGTTGTTAGTACAAGAAGCAGCTGCGGTAATAAGACTTAGGAATGACAAACAGATTGCAGTTCTGTTGTGGATAGTGTTTGACATCTTTGGAGTCAATTACATAATATGGCCAAAGAAAAGTGCTGGTGTCACTTTTTTGGCAAGATTATTGCAGATTTCTGTTACTAGATTTGTAAGCGCTTAACACTTGCCTTCCCAAGTGAATTGAACTGTTGCATTGAATGACTGCAAGAGCTTAACATTTGACTTCCAAAATGAATTGGCACCTTATTTAAAAGCAAAAACAAAACCCAACGCAATTTTTATTAATGAAAATCGTGACCAGTATTCCTCCTCTTGCCTCCATTTACTCTCAGTAGAGTTTCAGGTTGGCTGCTGTGCTTGGAAATCAGGTTGGGATGCTAATGTAGGTTCTTCTGTTAGTTCGAAAGTAATTCAAGAGATCTGAAGACAAAGGAAATGAAGACATGGGGAGTACTTAATAGTATAATGAGAAGTAAAACATAAGAACACGATAGCTATGTTGGAACTGACTGAAGGTTCCTCTAAATAGCATTCTGTTAACACAGTGGGCAAATAGTTGCCTGGTGAAAGACCATGAGCAGGACATGAGTGCTACAGCTTCTGATGGCATCTCTCCTATCAATGACTGTCTTAGGGCAGTAATGGACTGGATGAGGAAAAACAGATTGAGATTGAATCCAGACAAAACGGAGGTGCTCACAGTGGCAGCCCCGAAACCGGGAATTGGGTTGCAACTTCCAGTCCTGGATGGGGTCACACTGTCTGTGAAGGACTGTGTTCGCATTCTGGGGTGCTCCTAGATCCGTCGCTTCAGATGACTAGTCAGGTGAATGCGACGGTCAGGAGTGCCTGTTATCAGCTTTGCTGATACGCCAGCTGCGCCCTTTCCTGAAAGTAAGGGGTCTTGAGACTGTGGTGCACTTGCTGGTACCTTCCTGTCTGGATTTCTGTAATGCGTTCTACATGGGGCTACCCTCATGCTTGGTCCGGAAACTTCAGTTGGAACAGAATATGGCAGCCAGAGGGGTCTCGGGAACATCCAGGAGAGACCACATAACACCAGTATTGAAGGGGGGAAGCAGACGGCGCAAAGCGCCATCTTCAGGGCAAGGAAGGGGAGGGGCAGCCACACGCTGGGCGCCCCAACCCCTTCCCCCAAACGTCGTCGGAGCACCGGACCCTCCGCACATCCGGCGCTCCGAGGATGCCTATCCGCCGCAGCGTCCACACATGCTGCGGCGGAAGAGGTGCCGAAGGTGCGCCGGCAGCCTTTTGTGCTGCACCTTCAGCGATTTGTGGAAGGAGCGCTATTTTAGTGCTCCTTCCTGGGGTGGTGAAGCTGCGCCGCGGGGCTGAGGAATGCGGATGCCTCAGCCCTGATCCGCAGCTTCCTGGGGCAGCCCTGTGCCGCTCGTCTGCTTCCCCCCGAAGTCTCTTCACTGGCTGCCTATCAGTTTCTGGGCCCAATATAAGATGTTGGTTATGACCTTTAAAGCCCTAAATGGCTTGGGTCCAACTTATCTTCGGGACCGCCTCTTCCCATATAATCCTCCCTGTGCACTCCGGTCCTCTGGGAGGAATTTGTTACAGCTGATGAAAACTAGGCTGTTGACAACGTCCCAGAGGACCTTTTCGGTCACTGCTCCCAGATTATGGAATGGCCTGTCGGATGAGATCCGTCAGTTGACAATCTTAAGCAGTTTTAAAAAGGCTGTTAAGACGGATCTCTTCTGGCAGGCCTTTCCTGATTAGATTTCCTGGCCTCAGGAGTCCCCTTATCCCTTCTTTATTTTGGCTGCAACTATTGCCCTGCCTACTATTTGTTTGTTGGTCCTAGGACTGTTCATTTTAATTGAAAGTTTTAATCATCATGTTTTAACATTAATATTAGTTTAATTTTCTTTTAAGGGTTGGGAGGGTTGTGGGATTTGGCATTGTATTTTAATACTGTATTAAGTTTTAAACTGCTGTGAGCCGCCCCGATTGTTTGACAGAGGGGCAGGATATAAATACAATGTATTATTATTATTATTACTACTACTACTACTACTACTACTCCTTAGTATCCATAGCGACTGATATGCAAAGTAACTGATACACATGCATATATACACATATGAACACCATGGATGTATATAATCTATATGCACATCATGGATGCCTATAATCTAATTCTCCTTTAAAGCCATCCAATTTGTCAGCTATTGCTACATCTTACTCTCTATTTTTAATGGGGAAAATTGGCAACTGTTGTGTAAGGACTTTCTTGCAGTATTCTTAGAAGTGATGAAGACTGAATGCAGACTGCCAGGAATAGTGCAAATTGAAGCCACTTTAACTGTCCTGGCTCAGTGCTAAGGAATCATGGGAACTGTAGTTTATTGTGGCACCAGAGCTCTCTGGCAGAGAAGGCTCAATGTCCCAAAAAAAATGCCATGTTTACTAAATGCTGCATGAAGATGTAATTCCTTTGATTTGCCCTGAGATTTTCTTTTTAAGCATCAGTGAATGTCCCTGGGTTCTAGTATTAGGACAGAAGAAAAAAAGTGTTTTCTCATCTACTTTTCCCACACTATATATAATTTTATAATCTCTGTCACATCACTGTTTTTTTTTAAGCTAAACAATCCCAAATGGTGCTAACTTTCCTAATATGACATTTATTCAAGTCCCTTGGTTATTCTGATTGTCTTTTTATGCATCTCTTCCAGTTTTACAGTATCCTTTTTTGGGCATGGTGACTGGAAATATATTCCAGATGTCCCAGGATCATTGTACTAAAGAGTCTGGTTTTGATGGGAGAATAGTAGAGACCTGTTAATGTCTTTGTAATATTTGTTGATTTACAAGCACATACATCCCAGCCTTGCAACAGTTTCCCCCAAAGAGATTGTATATTCAAAGGATCCTCACCTACAGCCAACCCAAGGCTCTGTGTTACTCTCTAAATTCAAAACTTTCTAACTGGCATGAAACTATTATTGTAACTGACTTTAGCTCTCTGATTTGTTACCTTCTGAAAACTGAATGCTATCCCATGAGGAATAGTATTACCAGCTATTCAGGATCATGAAGACTTTTTCATTGAAGGCCTTTGTTAATCACTCACAATGACTCACTCACAAGACAGCCAGCATCACAACAGCAGTTTTTGAGAGATCTGGAAGTGATAAGATAGAGGCATCACTGCCCAGGCTATGTATATTCACCTCACTTTATTCAGAGGCTTTTCAAGTTGTTCTCTACTGAATTTCCATCAGTATTTGTTAAAGGAAACAACAAAGTTTTAGGTGCTTATGCGTAGTTTCTTAATTTTATTAATGTTTTCTTTTCTTTGCAACAGACTAAAGATCCTTCATTTATATGGTTGCCGTTTTGTGCCAGATCTGGAGTCTATTAAAAATATCAATAAAACTGTTGAAGTGTTCTATGACCTGGAAGTCCCAGCTGCTAAACTGTCATCTGAATGAGGAATCCTACAAAGTAGATGTCATAAGTACATTATTTCTCGACTCTAGTACTTGATTGTTAGTTTCAACTAGAATAGACCCATTAAATCAATAGGAATTCGGCAAGTTGATGCCTGTGTAAGTTCTTTGATTTAATGGATCTACCCTAGTTTATGCAAACACAATTTAATTTGGGCCTAGGACCCTTTCTCTATTTAACTTTAATCCATGTACTTAACTACATCTGCCATTTTTAACATTTGTGAAACAGATAAAAAAAAAACCCACCCTTGTCTACTTTATATACTCATGTATATCTAGAAATTTTAGTCAAAAATTGACACAAAAAACTGGGACAACTTATTCATTAGTCAAGTACTGTATTTTAACTCTTATAAAACAGGGAACCATCCCCTTCTCTGAGAGCGGTGAAAGGTGAGAGCTTAGTCCAACCTGGGAGTGCCTAAAAGAAGTTTTGTGAATGTCTGGGCAGGAAAATAGTGGCAACGGCAGTTCTGTGGTACTTCTCCTTAAAGGAGCACCAAAAGGAATTAGACTTGAAATATTTGAATAAGACATTGGCGGCGCAGTGGTTAAATACCTGCCACTCAACCTGGCATCCTTGCCAGCTTGTTGGGGGCAATTAGCTTACACATTGTAAACTGCTTAGGGAGTGCTTAAATGCACTGATAAGCAGTATAGAAATGTACTTGCTATTGCTGTTGTTATCTGTGTATGTTTGTCAGCTTTTCTGGATTAAAATCAGGCAAAGTTATCACATTAAAGGCTGTAACCATTGCTAATGTAGTTGCCATTTTCTTTGCTTTGCCTTTTCATCCACGTTAGAAGAAATATGAAGAATGTATAGAGCTTGCTGACTCATTGAAAGACTGACCAGTGAAGTCTATTCTACTTCCCATCTTGACGAATCAGGTTCATACACCCAAATTTTGAAACTCTCTGCCTGGGGAGATTTGACCTCTTTGAGAAGTTGAAGGCTTTCGCCGCTGGCATCCATAGATTTTTGTGGGTTTTTTGGGCTATGTGGCCATGTTCTGGAAGAATTTATTCCTGATGTTTCACCTGCATCTGTAGCTGTCATCTTCTGAGAAGGTTCTGAAGATGCCAGCCACAGATGCAGGTGAAATGTTAGGAATAAATTCTTTCAGAACACAGCCTCAGAGCCCGAAAAGCCCACAAAAAACTATATGATCTCTTTGTTTGCCTTACACCACAGTGTTGTCCTAAAGAGCTTCCTGATTCAGGAAGGGTTTTTTTTTTTAAAAAAAACAACTTTGAAAATAAATATAAATTATAGTGTGTCCATATATGTGTACATATACACACAGAGATTGGTTGACTTTTCTGACATACAAGTATATGTGTGCACGTGTACACACACACACACACACACATTTAAAAATAGTATGTGTTTTAGGGGCTGAGCAGATGATGAAAAAATAGGTCAGTCCTGTTTTCCCCCAAACTGGTTGGAAACTCGGCTGGCCACATGGCCTGCTTCCAAGGCGGACTGAGCACCCATGGGCAGTCTGCACCTTACTGTATCAAGCTGCACCTCTTGGGGCTTTTTATTTTTTTGACTCCTCACCATGCATGCACATCATCGCACAAATACACTACCTGAGATTGGCAATATCCTCCCTCTTCTCATCCAGCTGCCATCCCATTGTATGCCCCACGTAACTGGCCACACAGTCACATGAGTGATCTACCGGCTGTGCAGTACATTGTGCTTTGCCAATCTGTCCCTGGGTGCAATGATGTTAACATTCATTTTCAATATGAGCTGTGTTCAGACTGATATGTCTCATTTTTAACCAACAAGTGCGTAAGACATTTCAGAATAAAACCTTGTTTTGCTTTTTTCTGCTGGGAGGTCTGCATTCAATGTCTATTCTTAGGGCTCGTAGAAATAAATCATCTTTTGTTGGATGTTTCTGGTGCCCGTTGCTTGAATAGCAGGGGTGGTGCTATGTAGGTGCCAATCTTACAGAGGTGGAAATTGTCTCCCTGAGTAATAATACAGCAAATGCCATCTGTTGTTGGAGGCTATGCCTCTGCGACAGCATGAAATGACGCCATATTGGATTTTAAGAAATGAGCCAAACTGAAGGATCTGAATGGTGGGTCAAAATGTATATTCTATTGATTGTTGTAAGCATGTTTTGTTTTTTGTTTTTGCAGCCCAATCCTAAATTTTGAGGGTTTTTTTAAAATTGAACTCTGGGTTGCCCTGGGAGCCACATAAACAAACCTGGGAAGTTGAACGTGACCTTTTTTTACCAGGATAGGATAGATTTATCACTTCAGTTTAGAGGTCAGATGTATATAGGAATCATAAAATGTTCTTGGATTACAGTGGGTCCTTGTTATCCACTGGGGTTTGGTTCCAGGATCCCCCGTGGATAACAAAATCTGTGGGTGCTCAAGTCCCATTAAATATAATGACATAGCAAAATGGTGTCCCTTATATGGAAAATCAAGGTTTGCTTTGCTTTTTTTGAATATTTTCAAGCAGTAGATGCTTGAATCCATGGATAAAAAAATATGTGGATAAGGACGTCCAACTGTACTATCCTCATATAATATGACTCTTGACATGTTGGTTAATATCTAGTGTACCAGAAAGGCATGGCAGATACTTGGTGAATTTCTCAAGGCATCGATTCAAATTCTGTTTGAATACAGTGGCTTGGGTTGGCCATCATATATCACTTTTTCAAGCTTTAGAGTCTTCATTATTTTTGAACTCAGGGACTGATAAAAATTGAGAAGGGGGGGGGGGAAGATAAGAATTAGGATAGCATAGTACTTTAGATTGGGGTGAGCAACTTTGAGAGCCTAGAGGGCCACATTAGCCCCCGTAGAGGGCCTTAAACCCTCACTGCATGCCCCTCCAAAAAAAAAAAAATCAATAAAAAAATCAATTTTTTTTTGCCTCAAATGCCCCATTCTTGTTGTTAACTGCCTTTGTGTTGATCCCAACCCATGGTGACCCTATGGATGAAATATTTCCAGGCCGGCCTGTCCTCTACTGCTCTGCCCTGCTCCTGCAAACTCATATTCATGGTCTCTTTAATAAAATCCATCCATCTAGCATGTGGCCTTCCTCTCTTTCTACTTCCCTCCACCTTTCCTAACATTATTGTCTTTTCCAGTGATTCATGCCTTCTCATGATGTGTCCAAAGTATGACAGTCTAAGTCTTGTCATCTTGGCTTCTAGGGATATTTCTGGCTTGATCTACTCTAGGACCCATTTGTTTGTCCTTTTGGATATCCATGGGATCCTCAGCACTCTTCTCCAGCACCACATCTCAAATGAGTTGATTTTTCCTTCCATCTTCTTTCTTAACAGTCCAGATCTCACATCCATACATGATAATAGGGAATATGATGGCTTGTATGATTCTGAGTTGTATGTCTTTGCTTTTTCGGATCTTTTCTAGTTCTTTCATAGCCGCCCTCCCCATTCTTAATCTTCTCCTGATTTTCTGGCTCCAGTCCCCATTCCGATCAATGTTTGATCCCAAATATGGGAACTCTTTACTATTTCTATTTCCTCATTGTCTAGTCTGAATGTGTGTAAGTTCTCTGTGGTCATTATTTTTGTTTTCTGTTCAACAGTAACCCTGCGTTTGCACTTTCTTCTTTGATCTTCCTTAGTAGTTCCAGGTCCGTGAGATTTTTTGCTAGTATTATGGTGTCCTCAGCATATCTCAGATTGTTGATATTTCTTCGTCCTATTTTCACTCCTCCCTCTTCCATGTCCAAGCCTGCTTTCCTTACAATATGTTCTGCATATAAGTTGAATAGGAAGGGTGATAAGCAGCCTTGTCTGACTCCTTTGCCAATTGGGAACCATTCTGTTTTTCTGAGTTCTGGTCTGACAGTAGCTTCTTGTTCTGAGTACAGATTCCTCATTAGGACTATCAGATGTGTTGGCACATCCATGTCTTTAAGGGCATTCCATAGCCTTTCATGATTTATGCAGCCAAAGGCTATAGTCTATAAAGCACATGCTGATTTTCTTCTGGACCTCCCTGCTATGCTCCATTAGCCATCGTATATTTGCAGTGTGATCCCTGGTGCCTCTTCCTTTCCTGAACCCTGCTTAGACCTTTGGGATTTCTCTCTCCATGTGTGGTTGGAGTTTATGTTGCAGTATTTTGAGCATAATTTGGAAGGTTAGTGCTATGGTCCTATAGTTGCTGCAGTGTCTCCTTTTCTGTGGATGGGGATGTATATTGATCGCTTCTAATCTGTTGGCCATTGTTTTGTTTTCCATATCTGTCTGACATATGTTGGTTAGCACTAGAGTTGACTCTGTCAGTGTGGATTGCAACAGTTCTATTGGTATATTATCTGTTCCTGGAGTCTTGTTTTTTGCCATTTCTTTTATTGCAGCTTCCACCTCCGTTTTTAGAATTTGGGGTTCATATTCATATGGCTCTTCTCTCCATGTGTCCTTCATTTTGTCATCTCTTTTGTATAGTTCTTCTGTGTAATGCAGGGGTAGGCAACCTTTCCCCTTTAAGGGCCGAGGGACTTCAGCTCCCAGAAGCCTCAGCCATGTTGGCCAATAGTCCCATGTTGGCCAATAGCTCCTGGGGTTCTGGGAGCTGAAGTCCCTCGGCCCTTAAAGGGGAAAGGTTGCCTACCCCTGGTGTAATGCATCCAACATCTTTTTATTCCTTCCTGATCTTGAATTATATTGCTTTTATTGTCGTAGAGTGTCCCAGTCCTTGGTTTCTCAAATCTGGTTTCCCTTGATTTCTCAAATCTGGTGTAATAGGTCTCTCATTCTTCCCTTTTTGTTGTCTTCTATTTCTCTACATTTGTAATATTTTTTTTTTAAATCTTTGCACACTAGCCATTGTACTGTGGCTTGTTCATGTTTCTTAGTTTATTCCTATCTCCTTTGTCTTGTTTCTCTTCTTTCCTTTATTGCTTATAGCGTTTTATCTGTCATCCATGGTTTCTTTACTTTCCTTTTGTGTTGGAAGTGCCTTTGTGCATTCTTCTTTTATTATGTCCCTGGCTTCAGACCAAAGCTCTTTCAGTTTACCATCTATTATACTTAGTACTGCAAATCTGTCCTTATATTGTCAATGAATTATGTGGAAATGTTGTTTAAATCTTATTTTGGTATGATGACTGGTTTTATTGTCTTCTTGAGTTTTACCTTTATTTTTGAAATGAGTAGCCACAATCAGCACATGGTCTAATCTTGGCCACCAGTATGGAGCTTTGCCATCTTTTACTTCCAGTTATGTAATCTATTTGGTTTTTGTGCTGGCCATCTGATGATGTCCATGTGTATAACCTTTTCTCTGGTTGTATGAAAAATGTGTTTGCAATGAATAAGTTATTGGCTTCACAAAAATCTATCAGACGCTTACCTGCTTCATTCCTTTTGTCTAGTCTAAATCTGCCTACTGTTTTTGATTCTTCCTTACTTCCAACTTTCCTGTTCCAATCCTCGATTATCAGCTTGACATTGTATTTTTAAGTGGCAAATGCCTACTCCAGTTTTAGATGAATGCATCAAGAAGTGATATCATTTCAGTGCAACTCATTTTTAAAACTACCATTTTTTAAAAAGAAAGAGAATAGGCCTGAAAGTATAAGGTTGTATGAGGGATCTGTGTTCCACCAGATATAGATGAAGCCTTCCTCCCATCAACCTTTACCCATTGGCCATATTTTCAGGGACTGATGGGAGTTCCAACTATTTCTGGAGGGCCAGGTTCCCCAGCTGTGTTATAAAGTATAAAGTGCTATAAAGCCCCCTTGGACCCCACTTTGGGAGAAAGGTGGGATAAAAATAAAATAAAATAAAGTATGTTCATGCCAAGTAAGATTTATTAAAGGTTGGTTGCAGCAATGATCAAAAACCAGTTCAGCAAGAGAGCACTTTGTCCAGTTACTCTAAACCCCAACCTCACAAAACCAGTGTAACAACTAAAGGCCACTTCCTTTCCTTGATTCTTAGGTGATCTATTTTGAGTACAATGTTATTGCAAGCGGAAAGGCCAAACTCTTTAATTCACAGACACCACCCACATGGAACTTGCAAAAGTCTAGTCTAAGTCAGGAACAATGACAAACCATCCT
This sequence comes from Phrynosoma blainvillii, assembly GCA_026167975.1. Classification (NCBI taxonomy): domain Eukaryota; kingdom Metazoa; phylum Chordata; class Lepidosauria; order Squamata; family Phrynosomatidae; genus Phrynosoma; species Phrynosoma blainvillii. The sequence continues at coordinate 101,967,675 of JANUYF010000002.1, forward strand.
CTTTTACAACAGAAGTTGGGATGTTTCAGTTTTTGTTTGTATTTTTGTCTACACTTAGCAATACTTAGCTAGGCAAGAATTAATGCATAGCGCTGCACACACATAAAGATCTTAGACTTGATTCCTACCAGTTCAACTAAAGAATTTATTTCAGCAGCTGAAAATTTATAAACTGCTGGTAGTCACTGGATATAGGCTTATGTAGCCTGAATTGCAACACCCAGCATACGTGGCAGTTGCAGTTGAATAATGTTTGGAGGGCTACACAATTAACTCCCAAGGACTATCGGTAATTCAGTATTTGGAGGCAGCTCCTTTAGCATTTTGAAATGATATTAAGGACACATTTCAGTCTGTAATGAATCACTGGCAAATGTAGCTATTTGTAAAACAAATGTGAAGACGCCCATTTTAAAATAGTCAATTTTCATTCAAAATTTAAATGTAGGTAATGCAGCATCTTAATATTTCATTTGAGATGCCACTGATTTCTAATGGGCAGAGATCCATGTAGGCCAAAGATAGTCAAGGGAAATGGAAATCAGTGTTTACCCAGATGCAAGAAACAGGGGTGTAGCTCAGGCGAGGGGAAATGAGGACACTGCTTTCCTAAATAAGAATTCTGCCTCCCCAAATTAAATTTTCTTTCAGTCTCCAAAATTCTAGCATTCTGGCGACATTGGCTGCATCCACACTGCAGAAATAATCTGGTTTGACACTGCTTTGATGACCCTGGCTCAATGCTCTGGAATCCTGGGAGTTGTAGTTTGTTGTAGGCCCAGAGTGGAGCAGAGTGGTGTCAAACCAGATTATTTCTGCAGTGTGGATACAGCCATTGAAAACCATTCACATCTAAAACTCCTATTTGCTGTGTTCTTATTCCCTTGGTATTTTTGCCTGGCTCTTGTCTTTGGGGGCCTAAACTGTATTTCTAAATTTAAGTGGTTGCAATGCTAGAAATTTGGGGACTGAAAGGAAATTTCATTGAGAAGGGGGCAGAATTAATATGAGTGCAACACTCTCATTTTGTCCACCATAGCTACACCCATAACAAGGGATGGCTAATCCTTTCCAGACTGACTGAACTATGCAGCTGCTAGGCAGCTGGATGAGAAATGATTAGACAGGATATATTGCACAAAATGGAGGCTCCTATTCCAATCTCTTTGGGAAATGCTAAGAATGTCAACCTTGGCAGATTTTAGCTCATCCATTATGTGTCTTCTATCTTAGTAGCTATGTTTAGACAGATGTGCCTCCGAGGAAACATGCACAGAACTGCACTGTTCCTCAGAAAACTAAAAGTTACTTTTTTTGAATGACCACTCCCAAAATCCCCCACCTGGCATAGCCACAGCACAGAGATTACTGGAGTTATAGCTAACAAATGTTTCCATCCCTGGAATTTATCCTGTTACCATCTATCCCACTAAAGGCCTCGGCAGACGGCTTAAAAAGCCGTCCTGGAGGCAGGGAAGAGGAGGGGCAGCCGCACGATCGGCGCCCCTTCCTCCTCCTGAGGTTGCCCTCGGAGCCGCCAGCCCTCCGCAAAGCCGGCGCTCCGGGGACAACCTCCCGCCGTAGCATCCGGACACGCTGCGGCGGAAAAGTTAGTGAAAGTGGGCCGCAAGCTTTTGCGGCGCACTTTCACTGACTTGTGAAAGGAGCACTATTTTAGCACTAATTTCAGGGATGGGGAAGGTGCGCCGCAGGATCAAGGCATGGGGATGCCTCGGTCCCGCGGCGCACCTTCCCAGGGTGGCCCCGTGCCGCCAGTCTGCTTCCCCCCTAACTTTTCCCACTTTCAAAGTCCAGATTGTAAACTCAGTTGGGCAGGGATGCCTCTCTTGAGTGTGTGGTTCTGTAAAATAGACATGAGTAACTGTGGAAAGTTGGGGTGGTGGTGCATTAACCCCCCCACACACCTGGAGACCTTGGCGATTCATACCTCCCACTGGGCAAAATAAATAAATAATTTTTTTGCCCCCTAGTGCGTTCTAGGGGACACAAGGCACATTTTCACAGCATTTTTGGGCTCTTCCCCTGACTGAGGCCTTTCTTTAAGTACAGAAAGGAAGCATTTTTTTTTTAAAAAGACCTCTCCTAAGCTTTAAGTGGCCCAGGGGAGCTCCAAATCATGATGGAAATGTTCTCCACAACTCTGTAGGGAATTATGGAGCAAAACATTCTTATGAAAAATGTGCAGTTTTTTGACTGGCCAGGGCAGGGGGCAAATGTGGTGGAAATGCCCTCCACATATCCCAAAGCATTTTTGAGGGCATTTTGGAGTATTTTTGACCCCTTTCCCCACCTTGCTGTAAAGCACACTTGATTATATTTCAGAATAAAGAATTTAAATCCCATTGCCGATAGTAATCTCGGAAAGAATCTGCCAGCTCAATGTTTCAGGCAACATGGCTTCAAAATAACTCGAATGCTTCCCATGTTATCTGCCTTTTCTATTTAAAAAGAGACTTTCCTCCAGGGAACGGATCTCTGATTTGAAAACAGGATTAGGTAGACAACAGAAGTAACTTCGCGTCTTTTATGGCGGATTCCCTGATATTCGCCCTTCTGTGTTCTGCTCTACTACCAAGTGAGCAAAGAACTGAAGCCGGAAGTAAGCAATGGAATTAAGCAACGGTATGCACACCTTTGAAGGGATTTTCCAGGAATGACTGTACAGGAAGCACTAAAGGTGGCTATTTTTATCCAAGGTAACATTTTCCAGCCAAACACTTGCACTCACAAAGAGAAAGTGCAGTGGAGGTGATGCCTATCCTATTTGGTAAGAGTTCTAGAAGGGAAGCCCTGTTAATTTCACTCCAAACAACAAAGTCTTGCGGCAACTTAAAGAAATGTACTTTGTGGACTACAGACACATCATGAGCTGCATGAAGTAGACACTATCCTCAAAAGCTTAAGCTACAATAAGCATGTTCTTTTAGATGCCATAAAACTGTTTTTATACAAGTTTTAGTGTGGTGTCTTATGCCTTTTGATTTAAAATGGTTTTAATTCTATAGATTGTTTAATTGCATTTTAAATAACGCGCAACTGTTTTAATGGATGCTTTTGTATGTATTTTAATTTGCACTTGTTTTAATTTTTGTAAGCTGCCTTGAGTCCTAGCCTTGGGAAAAATGCACAGTAAATGATTTAGTAATAGTAATAGTTACAGTAATATTCTTGTACTCTAAAGGCACCAGATCCCTTGATCTTGGAAGGGAAGCAGGGTCAGCCCTGGTTAGTACTTGGATGGGAGACAGCCATTTAATACCAGGTGCTGTTGGCTATATTTCAGAAGAAGGAACTGGCAGAACCACTCTTGTCTAAGAAATTCATGGGGTCATCATAAATCTACAGGCAATGTGAAGGCACATACACACCCACACAAACCCTGGATGGTAGAATTCAAAGACATAGCCATGTTAATCTACAGTCTAAATCACTATGCAAAAGGATATTACTGTAGCACCTTTGATACAGAGAAAGAAGTTGGCAGCACATGCATCTGAGGAAGCAGACTGAAGTCTGTGAAAGCTTATGCTACCAACTTGTTTCTTTCTCTCAGTCCCAAAGGTGCCACAATACCCCTTTGCAAACATGGGCTGGGACATTTGTGGTTCTTCAGATACTGTTGGACTGCAATCCTATCATTCTCCAGACAATGATTATGCTAGCCAGGCCGATAGAAGTTGTTTATGTTGTTGTGAATTTGTTGTTGGTGAAGTAAGAGCTGTAGGGGGACAAACTGCCCTAGTTTGGCAGTCGAGCCTCATTGCCACCACATTCACTGCACAGCTCTTTCCATGCTAACTCTGAAGGCTCAAAGACACTTACTACTGAAGAACTGTATGATTAGGAATGCAGCCTTAAAAGAGGCAGAGCCTTAGAGACTACGGCTGCATCCGCACAGCAGAAATAATCCAGTCTCATGCCTCTTTAACTGCAATGGCTCAACAGAATCATAGAATCGTAGAGTTGGAAGAGATCTCAAGGGCCATCCAGTTCAACTCCTTTCTGCCATGCAGGAACACACAATCAAAGCACCCCCAACAGATGGTCATGCAGCCTCTGTATAAAAAATTCCAGTGTTATAGAATCCTGTGAATTGTACAGTTGCCCCTCCGTTCTCACGAACTTGAGGTCCACAGTTTTGCATATTCACGGAAGGGCGAAATTCCATTATAATCAATGGGGCGTGCCTCATTCAAGGCTATGGGGCATGAATATTTGTGAATCTCTGTTTGCATGCGGGGGGTGGGGGCAGAACAGATCCCCTTTGAAAACAGAGGACTGACTGTAGTTTGTCTCTGACTTCTTGTTCTGGTGTGCTTTCAAGTAGTTTCTGACTTATGGTGACTTGTAAGTTGAACCTATCATGAGATTTTCTTGGCACGATTTGTTCAAAGGAGGTTTGCCACTGCCATCCTCTGATGCTAAGAGAGTGTGACTTGTCCAAGTTCACCCAGTGGGTTTTGTGGCTAAGCTAGGAAATGAACCATGGTCTCCCAGAGTCATAGCGCAACACTCAAACTGCTACAACACACTGGTTAGATTACCACACTATTATAGCGCTTTAATTGCTCTGGCTGCCTCCTGTTGCATTCTGGGATTTGCAGTTGAGGAAGGGGGGGCATTTAGAATTCTCAGCCGGGGAGCTCTTAGGCCTCATTGACCTACAAACCCCAGAATGCAACAGGAGGCAGTTGCTGTTGTTGTTAACTGCGCTCAAGTCAATCTCGACTCATAGCAACTCTATGGATCAGACATCTCCAAGACCCTCTGTCCTCCACTGCTCCGCTTAATTCCTGCAACTCCATAAAATTCCTGTGACCTCCTTAATAGAGTCCATCCATCTAGCATGTGGCCTTCCTCTCTTCCTACTTCCCTCCACCTTCCCCAGCATTATTGTCTTTTCCAAAGAGTACTCCCTTCTCATGATGTGTCCGAAGTACAACAGCCTCAGTTTGGTCATCTTGGCTTCCAGGGAGGTTTCCAGTTTGATCTGCTCAAGGACCCATTTGTTTGTCCTTTTGGCTGTCCATGAGATCCTAAGTACTCTTCTCCAGCACATTATCTCAAATGAATTGATTTTCTTCCTATCATCTTTCTTAACTGTCCAGCTCTCACATCCATACATGATAATAGGGAATACAATGGCTTGTATGAGTCTAACTTTTGTTCTGTGTTGTGTATCTTTGCATTTTAGAATATTTTCTAGTTCTTTCATAGCCACCGTCCCCATTCTTAGTCTTCTCATTTCCTGACTGCAGTCCCCATTTCTATCTATGTTTGATCCCAGGTACGGGAATTCTTTGACTATTTCTATTTCTTCATTGTCTAGGTTGAACTTGTGAAGGTCCTCGGTGGTCATTATTTTTGTTTTCTTTATGTTCAACATTAAGCCTGCCTTTCCACTTTCTTCTTTGATCTTCCTTAGTAGGTGTTCCAGTTCTGTGAGGTTTTCAGCTAGTGTTATGGTGTCATCTGTATATCTTAGATTGTTGATATTTCTTCCTCCTATTTTCACTCTTCCTTCTTCTGTGACCAAGCCTGCTTTTCTTATAACATGTTCTGCGTATAAGTTGAATAGGAAAGGTGATAGGGTGCAGCCTTGTCTGACCCCTTTGCCAATTGGGAACCATTCTGTTTCTCTGGGTTCTGTTCTGACAGTAGCCTCTTGTCCTGAGTACACATCAGGACTATCAGATGTGTTGGCACATCCATGTCTTTAAGGGCATTCCATAGCCTTTCATGATCTATTCAGTCAAAGGCTTTGCTATAGTCTATAAAGCACATGCTGATTTTCTTTTGGAACTCCTTGCTACGCTCTATTAGCCATCATATGTTTGCAACGTGATCCTTGGTGCCTCTTCCTTTTTTGAACCCCACTTAGACCTCTGGGATTTCTCTCTCTATGTACGGTTGGATTCTATATTGCAGAATTTTGAGCTTGATTTTGCTTGCATGGGAGATCAGTGCCATCATCCTATAGTTGATGCAGTTTTTTGTGTCTCCCTTTTCGTGGATGAGGATGTATATTGATCGCTTCCAATCTGTTGGCTATCGTTTTGTTTTCCATATCTGTTGATATATGTTGGTTAGCACTAGAGTTGACTCTGTCAATGTGGATTGCAGTAATTCAATTGGAATATCATCTGTTCCTGGTGATTTGCTATTTCTCTTATTGCAGCTTCCACCACACTTTTTAGAATTTGGGGTTCATCTTCATATGGCTCTTCATTCCATGTGTCCTTCATTTTGTCATCTCTTTTGTATAATTCTTCTGCGTATTGCATCCAACATCTTTTTACTCCTTCCTGGTCTTGAATTATGTTATTTTTTATTGTCATAGATCATCCCAGTCCTTGGGTTGAATTTTCCTTTGACTTCCCAGATCTTGTTAAGTAGATCTCTTGTTCTTTCCTTTTTGTTGTTGTTGTCTATTTATCTGCATTGGTTGTTGTAATCTTTATCTTTCCACACAAGCCGTAGTACTGTTGCATTCATGATTCTCAGCCTGTTCCTATCTCCCTTTTGTTTTTCTTCTCTTCTTCATTGCATGTAGTGTTTTTTTCTGTCATCCATGGTTTTTCCTCTCTCTTTTTGTTTATTGAACGCGTCTGTCTGCAGATAGGGCGGTAACAGTGGAACTGCAGTACTTTAAGTGTAGAGCAGGACTCTCTTACAGAGAAGGCTAAATATCTCACCGAACTACAAATCCCAGAATCCCATAGCATTGAGTCACTGCAGTTAAGCCAGCATTAAACCAGATTATGGCCCCAAATAATAATCAGAAATAATCAAATTGGAGGCGGCTTTTAACACCCCTACCTCAGTGCTAGGGAATTCCAGGAGATTGTTGTAGTTTATTGTGCCACTAGAGCTCTCTCTGACTGCGAAGGCTAAAAATGTCTCCAAAAAACTACAGACTACCAGAAATAGTGCAAATTGAGTCCACTTTTAGGGTTAGGGAATTATGGGAATTGTTTTTTTTCCTGAGACATTGAGCCTTCTCTGTCAGAAAGCTCTGGTGCCACAATAACATACAGTTCCCATGATTCCCTAACCCTAAAAGTGGACTCACTTTGCACTATTTCTGGCAGTCTGCAACCCCCCTACAGCTCCTAGAGTTTCCTAGCACTGAGCCAGGACAGTTAAAGCGATCTCAAAGTGGGTTGTTTCGGCAGTGTGCGTTGGGCCTAGTCTCCTTGAGGGGAGGGAGGCCGCATTTCCCCGCTCTTCCCTTCTCTCCTGAGGGGGAGGCCTGCCTGGTCGGTCGTAGTTCTCTGAGGGGGCAGGCCTGACGGCCTTTTCCCTCTCAGGAGCCTCTGTGGGGCGGCGGCAGGGAGCGGGCCTTTTCCCCGGCTGAAGGTGGGTGGGGTGGGGCGCCTCGGGGGCGGTCTGAGGGAGGAGGCCTGGCTGGCTCGACGCCCTCGACGGCGGTGGCCCTCAGAGCGCTCTCTTTCCTTCTCTTCCCGGAGCCGGATCCAGGTGCAGCCATGGGCTCCTCAGAGGAAGAGGAGAAGAAGAAGGACCAGGCGTCGCTGGAGGCAGAGGCGTCGTCGTCGTCGTCGTCGTCGTCGTGGCAGCGCCTCCGCTCTCTCTTCGCGGCCTGCGACGTGAATGGCTCCGGCAGAATCGAGCGGGACGACTTCGGGGCGCTGTGCGCGGAGCTGAGGGTCCGTCCTGAGGAGGCGGAGGCCATCTTCCAGCGGCTGGACACCGACCGCGACGGCGCCATCACCTTCGCCGAGTTCGCCCGCGGCTTCCGAGGAGCCACGCAGCGGAGGACGAGGAGGAGGAGGGCGGCGGCGGCGGCGGCGGCGACTACGACGACGAGGCGGCTGCAGCAGCAGCACCAGCAGCCCTCTCCTCCTCCTTCTCCTTCTCCTCAGCCCTCGGAGGACGAGGCGGAGATGGAGGGAGCCTTCGGCACTGCCATGGCGGCCCCCGGCCAAGCTTGGCTGGACTTTGAGAGCCGGCTCGGGGAGGAGGCCAGCTACATCCCCAGGTAAGAAGAAGGCACCGAGGAAGCGCCGTCCAGGCTTTGAGGGGGGATTTTCAAGGGCCACGACGGCAGCAAGGAGGCATCTGAACATGTGCAGAGAGTGGACCTTTCCTCTCCCGTTTCAAAAGCCTGTATGCAGGTTGGTATTGCAGCATAGAAGCAGAGAGGGTCTTGGAGATGTCTTATCCATAGGGTCGCCATGAGTCGAAATCGACTGGAGGGCAATTAACAACAACAGCAACAACAACAAATTGTGGCCAGCCTTGTTTGAGTGTTGGACTAGGACTGTGGACCTGCCACTTCATTTCCATACACAAAAGATTTTGAATTTGAATTGTCATTCTCACACACCAAGGGCATATCTATATCTATATCTATATCCCTGGCTTCCACTCCACCAAAAGCATCTGAGGAAGTAGACTTGAAGTCTATGCAAGTTGATGCTGCCAACTTCTTTCTTTCATTTAGGGCCTGAACAGACTGCCAGAAATAATCCCGTTTGAGACCACTTTAACTGCCCTGGCTCGGTGCTATGGAATCATGGGAACTGTAGTTTATTGTGGCACCAGAGCTCTCTGACAGAGAAGGCTCAATGTTGCAGAAAAACCTACAGTTCCCATGATTCCTTAGCACTGAGCCAGGAGAGTTAAAGTGGTCTCAAGATGGATTATTTCTGGCAGTCTGTTCAGGCCCTCTCAAAGGTGCTACAAGATCTCTCTGCATACTGATGCTACAGACTAACACTGCTATATCTTTGAATTCTACCACTCTGGAGACCAGAGTCCACTTCCCAGCTCTGCCATAGAACTTGTTGGTTGGACTTGGGCAAGTCACACTCTCTCAGCCTCAGAGGGTGGCAATGGCAAACTTCCTCTGAACAAACCTTGTCAACAAAACAAACAAACCCATCTTTGCCTTAGGGTCGCCATTAGTTGGAAATGACTTGAAGGCACACAATACACACACAGGTCGAAGAGACATCTTGTACACGTTTGAGACTAACTGAAAGAAAGAAGTTGGCAGCATGAGCTTTCGTAGACTAAACTCTACTTACATGCATTTGGTCTATACAGGTGGAGTCTTCCTTATCTGGAATTCCAAAATACTCCAAAATCTAAGATTGTCTACATAGGTGGATAAGAAAGTGACACCTTTGGTTTCTGATGATTCAGTGTACACAAACTTTGTTTCATGTACAAGATTATTTTTAAGATCTTGTATAAAACCCACATACTCTCAGCCCCAGAAAACTCCATAATAGGGTCGCCTTAGAGTTGCCATAAGTTGGAAACAACTCGAAGGCATACAACAACAACAGTGTATAAAATCAGCTTAAGGCTATGCTTATAAAGTATATTTGTTGTTGTGTGTTATTTCTGATTTATGGTGACTCTAAGGAGAACCTATCATTTTTTTTTTGCAAGATTTGCTCAGATGAGGTTTGTCATTGCCTTCCCTTGAGGTCATGAGAATGTGTGACTTGCCCAGGGTCACTCAGTGGTTTCATGGTCCAGTTGGGACCCTGGTCTCCAGAGTCATAGGGGGGTTGCAGACTGCCAGAAATAGTGTGAATTCAGTCCACTTTTAGGGTTAGGGTTAGTGCTAGGGAATCATGGGAACTGTTATTTTTCTGAGACATTGAGCCTTCTCGGTCAGACAACTCTGATGCCACAATAAAATACAGTTCCCATGGTTCCCTAACTCTAACCCTAACCCTAAAAGTGGACTGAATTCACACTATTTCTGGCAGTCTGCAACCCCCCATAGTCTAACACTCAAAACTGCTACACCACACTGGCTCTTTTATAAAGTTTGTTGTGTTAATGTTAACTGTCCTCCATTTGATCTTGCCTCATGTTGGCTCTATGGATAAGACATCTCCAAGACCCTCTGTCCTCCACTGCTTTGTTTAATTCCTGAAACCCCTTAATACCCGTGACCTCCTTAATAGAGTCCATCCATTTAGTATGTGGCCTTCCTCTCTTCCTACTTCCACCTTTCCCAGCATTATAGTTTTTCCAAAGAGTCCTTCCTTCTCATGATGTGTCTGAAGTATGACAGCCGGTTTGGTCATCTTGGTTTACAGGGAGGTTTCTGGCTTGATCTGCTTAAGAGCCCACTTGTTTGTCCTTTTGGCTGTCCGTGGGATCCTCAGCACTCTTCTCCAGCACCACATCTCAAATGAGTTGATTTTCCTATTCTTTCTTGACTGTCTAGCTGTCATGTCCATACATGGTAATAGGGAATACAGTGGCTTGTATGATTCTAACTGTTGTGCTGAGTTGTATATCTTGCTTTTTAGAATCTTTTCTAGTTCTTTCATAGCCACCCTCCCCATTCTTAGTCTTCTTCTCATTTCCTGACTGCAATCCCCATTTCTATCAATGTTTGATCCCAGGTGTGAGAATTCTTTTACTATTTCTATTTCTTCATTGTCTAGGTTGATCTTGTGAAGGTCCTCGATGGTCATTATTTTTGTTTTCTTTATGTTCAGCATTAAGCCTGCCTTTGCACTTTTCTTCTTTGATCTTCCTTAGTAGGTGTCTTATGTCTGGTATGTTTTCTACTAGTACTAAGGTGTCATCTGCGTATCTCAGATTGTTGATTTTCCTTCCTCTTATAAAGTACTCTTATAAAGCACTCTTATAAAGTAAGAAACATACATTTATGTTTACATTTGAGTCCTATCCCAAAGAGATCTCATTTTGTATATGCAAATATTCCTAAATCTGAAAAAAATCCAAAATCCAAGACACTTCTGGTCCCAAGTTTTTGGGTAAGGGAGACTCGACCTGTAATTCCAAAAGATCAGTGACTGCTCTAGGGAGAATTTCTTCTTGTCAGGTATGCACAGCGGATCTGCCTGGTGAGAACAAGGCAGCAGTCAAATTCAATGTAGAGGGCATTGACTTTTGCTGTTGATTTATGCCCTAACTTTTTCCAACACTGTGCCATCTTTTATTCTCTCAGGAACCCTGTGGAAATGGGTTAGCCAAAGCGAGAACTATTGATCCAGTGAGCTTGATCCTGACTCCAAGTGGGCTGTTGCTCCTAACTTGGCACTAACTTCTACCCCATATTCCCTCATAGAATCATGGAATCATAGAGCTGGAAGAGACCTTTAAAGGCCATCCAGCCCAAACCCCTGCTATACAGGAACTCATAATCAAATCATCCCCCAACAGATGGCCATCCAGCCTCTATTTAAAAACCTCTAAAGAAGGAGAGAGACTCCCACCATTCTCTGAGACAGTATCTTCCAATGTCAAACAGACTTCTGGTTTTAAAAAAGAAAACAACTCTTGCAGTTTCATAAATGAATCAATGGCAGTAATGCACCCCCTAATATCTACTCTCTGCTCACACTGAACTTGTGCCCTGACCTTGTTTTTATGCCTTAAGAGCAAAACTCTCCTCTTTTCTGCCTCCTCCTCCAGTGTTTGTGATATTTATTACTCAGCCAAAGCTGAAAGTCTATAGATGGAGTAACATAAAGCTGTGTTAAGATTTATGGTGGTGGTGATAGGTGTATGGTGGTAAATAACAACAACTGTGGCTCTTTAGAAAATATTTATATGAAGCAGTGCTGACCATCAGTCTTGCTTACAGTAGACTTGCAAAGTGCCACGTGGCTTTTCGTCTTCTTTAGTTTTCTTTTAGTTTTCTCTGCCTCAGGTAACGCTGGCTTCTCAGATTTCAACTCTTCTCTTAGTAGAATTTCTTTTCTTCAACCCACTCACAATCACTGATTAGTTCAAAACATTCCAGTTTTCTGAAAGAGTACAGAACATGTTCCAAAATTGTGTTCCTTGGTGACACCCTTCCTTTCCCTTTCCCCTCCCCACATTTGGTATAGACAGGTGTTGCCTTGCTATCAGATAAAGAACACACAAATGAACAAATAAGTCAGGTGATTATTTTTTTTTTTTTTAGAATAAGTTCCTGTTTAATCTCAGACTTTCAGGTTTATATAAGATACACATTCTTTCTTTTTCTTTAAAAGGAGGAACAGAAAAGATAGTTATTTGCCAATTTGAAACAAGTCTGTAAGTTCACTTTTATACCATATTATGGCTATTTTGGGAATATCCTCTGGCCATGGGATCTGTATCATGGTTTTCAGTCAGCAGCCCTTTGCACTGCTGTAGGAGTGCCTTTGGCACAGGGAGATTCCTATGCTACACTCTTCTTTTTTTCTAGTATGATATAAAATGCCCTATGGCATTAATGCTGTGGCAGAAATTCAGCTGGAGAAAACAAAATGGCTTACCAATGCAAGTTGATGGTGGCTTTGGAGAGCAATGTCATCACAAACTGCCTTGGGAGAAAAGTGGGATATGTATTAAATTAATTAATTAATCATCATCATCATAGATCTTCAGTTGCTTGAAACATGCCATGTTATTGACTCACAATTTATTCCAGATGTCAGACAGTATAGACATCCAAGGTTTCTGTTCAGCTCATTTTTGCCTTTATTTTTTGTATTCTGCAGTGAACAGTTACGATTACCACTTTCCATTCAGAATGGGTTCCAATCTTGAGCATACATAACAGGGACAACCAGCCCTGTCTAGCAGAGATGAGAAACATGTAACCCTCCAGATTTTGTTGAACTGCATCTCCCAGTATTCTTATGTTGCCTGGAGCTCATGGGAATTGCAGTTCATTTCTAGAGGGCTATACAGTTTCCTCTCCTAATGCACACTATTCTTAGAAATAAATCCCACTGAGTAGTGGGATTTGCGGCTCAGGAAGTTTGTTTACAGTTAGCCCTCCATATTCACAGATTTTGTATCCGTGGATTCAATCAACTATGGTTCATAAATATTCACCAAAATAAAATAAAATAAAATATTTAAAAATCCAAAAAGCAAGTCTTGGTTTTGCCGTTTTATATAAGGGACACAATTTTATGACACCATTGTATATAGTGGGACTTGAGCATCCATGGATCTTGATATTGGGAGGGGGCCAGAACCAAACCCCAGAAGATATTGAGACCCACTGTAATAGTTTTTTGACCAACAGAATGGCCATGCTGACCGAGGGACTCTCGAAACTACTCTTACAAATGAAAAACAAAAACCATTTGCAATCTTTGAGTGTAGAATGGCATACTTTTGAGCAGACATGCATAGGATTGGGTAGTTAATGTATTAAATGAGAGTGGGGAAACATATTTTTGGCTGAAGGCCCTATTCCTGAAAGATAATCTAAAAGTAGGGAGGCCACATCCTTCTTTCCCTTTTACCTTCCTCCTCACCCATTGGATTGCTGAAAGAGGGATGGATCATCTTTGCCAAGGGCTTTTGAAAGTAGGAAGAGGACTAGAGGTTGTTCACCATAGCACTAAAAGAACAAAAATGTCTTGCGGAAGGAATTTATGTTCCATGTGCGTAATCTAGTGAGGTAATACATTATCAAGGAATGAGTGATCACATTACATATTTGTCTTTCTGGCTGGGTACTGTGTTCATGTGATAAGACTCTATGGTTGATAGCTGTTTCATGCCAGCTGGCTGTTGTATGAAATATACAGTTATCAAATGGTAAAAAATGTTGGTGAGACTTAAGTCCTAATGATTCAGAGGAGTCATCATGTTTAAATAAATGCCACTACATGGATGGCAAACTGTCTTCATCCATAATGAAAAGAAATCTTAGTTTCACTTACATATCTGGGTGTTTGGTATGTTACTTTTAATTGTTGTTGTTGTGTGCCTTCAGATCATTCAAGGTCTCCCAGTGGATTTCCACAGCCGAGCAGGGATTTGAACCCTGGCCTCCAAAGCTGTAGTCCAATGCAAAGGATATGTCTGGTACAAGGACTCTTCTGTCATTATTGGTGTGTTTTTGATAAACCAATAATTTTAAGGCTATTTTGGTTGTGTTACTGAACTAAAACAGTCCCCCCCCCACCCCCCACCCCAGATCTGGACACTTCCAGGTGACTCAGATTACAATCCCTAGCAAACGTGTCCACAACTAGTTGAAAATGATGGATTGTAGTCCACCACATTGGAGGCCACCAGGTTGGGGATAGCTGGGTGAGAGCATCACAAGGAACAATAAAGATGTCGTCTCCTTTGGACAATGTGTAGTAAATGATGTGTCACTTTCTTTAGTAAACTCTATAATTAATTAGTTAAAATACAAATGATCTAGCAGATAATTTTATTTAGTAATATAAAAAGAGTAGAAATCACCATGGTAGTTTTTTTTTTTTATCAGTTGTTAGCTAGATTCTGCCTTTTTGGAAGGTTTGTTGCTCAGTGGTAAAACACATGTGTGGAGATGAACACTCCTAGTTTCAGTCTCTGGCATTTCCAAATAAATAAGGAAGTTGCCTTTTTGAGTGGAATTCTCATTGAGCTGTCACCACTAATGGCCTTGTAAAACTGGGCTGCCCAGGAGACTTTTCCACATTACTCTGAATGTTTTATACCAGGAAACTCCCTCTCTTGAGTGCCTTTCTCATTGGCTTGGAACAATCATGGAAAGGACAGCTATACAGTTGGTCCTCCAGATTTGCCGCTTTGACTTTTGAGACTTTAATTAATATGCTATCTTTAGGAATCTCTAGGATTTTTCTCTGGTGTGACTGCCAGAACTTGACTATAAAATCACGCTGGAGGAATTAGAGATTCCTAGACCAAACACTTCTCTAGGCATTTGTAGGTCCTCCAGTGTGGTTGATTTCCAGCAGATGTTGACCATAGACCTGCATTGGAGGACCTAGAGAATAATTATTTCGGGTAAAAAATAGTGGTATTTTATTAGTGGTTTTTCCACTTTCATGGAGTTGCTGCACCCCTATCCCCAGCAAATGGGGAGGGTCTACTGTATTTTACTAACTCTTCTTTCTCTAATTCTTCCTAACTGCTTATTTGAAAACAGAATTGTGATATCATGAAAATTATACATGACTTTTTAGAAAACACAAGGAAAAAAGGAAATTGAAACATTTATTCCTTTTCACATGAATTATATGGCCATATTTTGTCAAGACCTATTGATGTCTGCAGTTTTGAGTGAGCCTTTGTTTTTGTTTTTTAAAAAATACAGAAAATGTTATATCAGTTTTGTCCTGTTTTGGGCACACCAGTGACCTGAAAACTGTCAGCCTAAAAAATCCAGAAATGTGTGCTTCTATGTTAAGAGCAGTATCCAGGTGCTTGTGACATCCACCTGCCTGCTGGTAGTATATGGACTGTTACCAATGTTCAGTAACATTACTTTTCTGGACTAAAACTCCCAGCATCCCTCAGCCAGATGGACCAATAGCAATGCCTCTCCCAACCATTACTGTTTCCAAGTTCTTGGAAGTATCCATAGCCCAGCCTTCTCCCTACTTAGTTCTCTCCTTATTTCAGACCCCATTATTCTAGCTGGTAAGGTCCTAGAGTTGCCATCATTAACCTTCCCTTACAATGCCAGTCTGCATTGCTAGGCTGCTTGGGGATTATGGGAGTTGCAGTACAAAACATCTGAAGCACACTCATTTAAGAAAATTGAAATAGCCAAATGTGTTGTAGTGAGGGAGAAGACAGATAGGAAATCAACATGGAACAGCCAGAGTATAAATTCAAGTAGCTTAATATGTTTAAAGATATCTAATAGGTATTTTAAACTGGTAGAACTTGTCAGCTTTTATGGTGCCTTTTAAAAAGAAGGGTGCTCTTTTGTACCATATCTTTACAAAAGTTGTTGGTGTATATACTATTCTCAGATGTGAAAAATCAACAGATTCCATGAAGTCCTAGTTATTAAAATCATTATACTGGGTTGAGATTTAGTCTAAGCATGGCCATTAGGATCAGTGGACAACTAAGGCTGAATCCTATCCAATGTATGCCTGGCCTCACATTTACATTGAACAATGTTTTTCAACACAAAAACCACCAGAAAAGTCAAACTTGGAAATAAATCATTTATTTTCTGATGTTCATTTTTTTGAAAAAGCATCACCCCTGAAGTTCCAGTATTCACTTTTAAAGATTACCATTGAATCTTAAATTAGAGTTTGTGAATTCTGGAAAAGTAACTTTGTCAAGCTTTGGTAGAAATGGCAGCTGCAAAGCAAAGATCACACAGATATATAAGAGAGTCTGGTACATTGGTTTAGGACTTCTGTGTAAGTGATGGAATGAAATGTGTGCAATGAGAGTTTGTGTAAGCATGTGTCTCCCTTATCTTGGTACCATGGATACAGTATTTATTACAGCCTTGAATTCAGCCCAGCTACTTTGTCTTAATAGGGTGGTAGAGCGAATTGCCATTGCTTTGTTTGGCACAAGCAAACAGACATGTGGCTTGGTTCCACAGAATGGCAGGTTCTCATGCATTGCTTGAGGCGGAATGGTGATCAGAACAAAATGGTAATAAAATCAGCTGTGTGCCACAAGCCAAAGAAGTCCAGATTCAGAGCAACAGGTATCTTTGAAATGAGATTGTAATCTGATTGAATTTTATTTTATGTGTTTTAGATGTTGACTCCTCTGTTGCAGGGGTGAGAATCATGGGTTTCTCTTTTCAAACTACAGGAAAAGAAACCACAACATTCATTAAAAAAAATCCTGACAGTAAGAGCTATTTGACAGTGGAATACGCTGCCTCGGAGTATAGTGAAGTCTTCTTTAGAGGTTTCTAAATGGCGGCTGGATGACCATCTGTTGGGGGTACTTTGATTGTGTATTCCTGCATGGTAGGGGACTGGACGTGATGGCCCTTGAGGTCTCTTTCAATTCTATGATTCTGTCATTCTCCAAATGTTGTCAGACTTCCATTTTCAGCATTCTTCATTCCTGGCTGCCTTAGCTAGGGCTGCTAAGATTTGCAGTCCAACAACATTTGGAGGGCAGCATGATTCCTATCCCTGATTTTTTAGGGATGCAGTAGCTCAAGTGGTTAAGATGCTGACTCTGTGAATTGCAAGGTTGGCAGGTTGTCAGTTTGAGGCCTGGGTGCTGCATGATAGGGTGAGCTCCTGTCACTAGCCCCAGTTTCTGCTAACCTAGTAGTTCGAAAGCATGCAAATGCAAGTAGATAAATAGGTACCACTTCAGTGGGAAGGTGAACAATGTTTTGTGCAATCATGCTGGCCACATGATCACAGAGTAGTCTCTGGCAACACTGGCTCTTCGGCTTAGCAAAGGAGATGAGCATCACCCCCTACGGTTGGACACGACTTGACAACCTCGTCAATGGGAAATATCTTTACCTCTTTACTAAAAATTTCAGATGAGTGAAATGACCCTCTGCTTGCTAATATTCCTGGCTACTAGGAGTACTGCTAGGAGATGTACAGATGTTAGGGGTGTGGTTGATGGGTTTAGTCTCATGAATCATAGTTATGTTGTTGTATGTCTTCAAGTCATTTCTGACTTGTGGTTGGAAGGCAAACCTATTATGGGGTTTTTCTTGGCAAGATTTATTCAGATGAGATTTGCCATAGCCTTCCTCTGAGTGTTTGTGACTTGCTCAAGGATACCCAGGGATTTCCATGGCTGAGTGGGGATTTAGATCTAGGTCTCCCACAGTCCTAGTCCAACATCCAAACTATCACATCAGGCTGGCTCTCTATGGACGTTAAGTAGTGTCACCAAATATTTAAATCATTTCTGTCAAGAAAGTGCACAATGCCTAAATGGAATTGAAACAATCTTTATGAACAAACAGGTTAGGTTAAAGTATGTGTAGGTGGAAGGGGTTACCTGTGAGCAAAGGTCTGGGCCAGACTTGTCCCAGAACGCTAATACAGTGGTACCTCTACTTACGAATGCTTCTTCTACTGAAAAATTCGACTTACGAAATGCGCCTCCCGAAAAAATTTGCTTCAACTTAAGAAAGCGTTCCAACTTACGAAATTGGCGTGAACGAGCTGCTCTCCGAATTTCGTGGCATGCCATTGGTTAGCTAAATCTAGCAAAGCAGCACTGTATTGGCTAGCGAAAGAGGAAGTGTTTGCCTAGCGAAATTCAGCTAGGCAGCACTGTTTAGGCTTGCGAAAGATGAGAGGAAGTGTGGCTAGCGAAATTGGTGGCTTCTGAGATCCAGGAAGGTAGGACTTGTGGCTTGTGGCTTTTTGGCTTGTGATTTTTGTGGCTTCTGATCTCTAGGACTGTATTTTTGGCTTGTGATATTTGTGGCTTCTGATCTTCAGGACTGTATTTTTGGTTTCTGATATTTTTGGCTTTTGATCTCCAGGACTGTATTTTTGGCTTCTGTGGCTTCTGATATTCAGGACTGTATTTTTGGCTTGTGATATTTTTGGCTTTTGATCTCCAGGATTGTACTTGTATTGAGTTGTACATTTGTATTGAGTTGTAGCTTGAATTAGGGGGCCTGGAATGGATTAGGGCATTTCAATGTTAAATTTGTTTCTACTTACGAAATTTTCTACTTACGAAATGGCTATCGGAATGAATTAATTTCGTAAGTAGAGGTACCACTGTATCTGCTGGGCCAGCTGGACTCTGTGCTCAAACCTGAACTCTAACATGTGTGATCTGGGGAGTTTTGAGTGACCAACTTGTGGCTGACCTTGTCAGGGATGATGGATCCCTGACATGATGGGAGTTGTAGCTCTTCACCTCTGGCTCTAACTCCACACCTTGTTATGCAGCAGAGCTGACCAGCTTTGATCAGTGGTTTCCCAAGCAGCAGAGTTTCAGAGAATAGGCTGAAGACCCTGACAAACTCTCCAAGCCTTCTCACTCTTCTTCCTGAGATGTCTCCAAACCTCTCCAGGATTCTTCTGGTTCTTGTATCTTCCCTCAAGACACCAGACAACTCAGTAGTCTTATATAAAAGATCTACTTTATTCTACTATATATAAATACTATATGCCCTACAAATCACAATCTCTACTCCACCAAACAACTCCACACTACACCTCCACTACACCACAATATGCATTGGCAAACATTGCACTTATAGCCATTGTTAGTCACCACCCACTAGTCAGTTTCCACCCAGTGGGCGTGTACATTCATTTTGATTGGTTTACATAGATCATCCCATACTTAAGACCAACCCAAGTATTTCATCATTTTACCTTGACTACTTAATGAATCTCAGGTGTTTGCAATCTATAACAGGTGTTTTCAATATACACTCTATAACTTTGTCCTTGGCTCTCAAGGCTTCCAAATTACATTATCCTTTTCACCTGTGTAGCTTCATGATTGTTCCTGCTTAGTCACTGTGACTATCACATACATTTTTTATTTCTATTACTGTATGTCCCATGTTGCATTTTCCTTAACAGACCTTCAGTTTCCCAAAGCTGCAAAGTGGTCCATCTCAATCAACCCTTCAATATTCAATGCCCATATTTCCCTGTCATTTTTACAGTACAGGTTTCTCCCTCCCCTGCTCTTCAGTCTCGCCAGTTGTGACGTATAGCAGCAATGATAAGGTTAGCTGCAAAACATTTGCAGCACTACAGATGACACAACTCTGGACTCCACGAGAAAGATCCGCAGAGAAGATGAAAAACGCTGTCATGAAAACATTTCTTCCTAGTCCCTTTGCATATGACAGAGAAAAATTACATGTAGGGAAGGAGGGTGGGACCTCAGGTGCTAGCACAAGGCTGGCTGAGAAATGGGAGGTGGCAAACCTATTTAAGTCCCACCTTAAGTTTTGCATGAGTTCTGTCCACCGTTGAAAATCATAGAATCATAGAGTTGGAAGAGACCACAAGGTCCATCCAGTCCAACCCCCTGCCATGCAGGAACTCAAAATCAAAGCATCCCTGACAGATGGCCATCCAGCCTCTGTTTAAAGACCTCCAAAGAAGGAGACTCCACGAGGGAGCGTCTTCCATTGTCGAACAGCTCTCACTGTCAGGAAGTGCCTCCTAATGTTGAAGTGGAATCTCTTTTCCTGTAGCTTGCATCTATTGTTCTGAGTCCTATTCTCTAGAGCAGCAGAAAACAAGCTAGCTCCATCCTCAATATGACATCCCTTCAAACATTTAAAGAGGGCTATCATACCACCTCTTAACCATCTCTTCTCCAGGCTAAACATACCCAGTTTCCTAAGTCATTCCGCGAGTGAGCGTGCACGCGCAGCCCCATTTCCCCCCCCCCCAGCCCGCAGAAGAGCTCCGGACCAGCGGACCGGCCTGAGGTAGGTAAAAGTTGCCTACCCCTGATCTACATACTATACTTCTATTGATGCAGCCTAAAATTGCATTAGCTTTTTTAGCTGCTGCATCACACTGTTGACTCATGTTCAACTTGTGGTCTACTAGAACTCCTAGATCCCTTTCACATGTCTCATTAAGCCAGATGTCCCCCATCTTATATCTATGCATTTCATTTTTTTTTGCCCTAAGTGCAGTACCTTACATTTCTCTGTGTTGAAATTCATTTTGTTAGCCCAGCTTTCTAATCTATTAAGGTGATTTTGAATTTTCATCCTGTCCTCTGCGGTATTAGCTATTTCTCCTAATTTGGTATCATCTGCAAATTTGAGAAGCATGCCCCCTATTCTTATCAAGACACTGATAAAGATGTTGAAGAGCACTGGGCCCAGGACAGAACCCTGTGGCACCCCAATGGTCACTTCTCTCCAGGATGAAGAGGAGCCATTGCTGAGCATCCTTTGGGTTCGATCAGTCAACCAGTTACTAATCCACCTAACAGTTGTACTGTCTAGCCCACATTTTACTATCTTGTTTGCAAGAATATTGTGGGGGACCTTGTCAAAAGCCTTACTGAAATCAAGATATGCTATGTCTACTGCATTCCCTTCATCTACCAAGCTGGTAATTTTATTTTAAAAAGTGATCAGATTTGTCTGTTATGATTTGTTTTTGAGAAACCCATGTTGAATTTTAGTGATTATGGCATTCCCTTCTAAAAGTTCACAGACTCTCTGTTTAATGAACTGTTCTAGAATCTTTCCCAGTATTGCTGTCAAACTAACTGGGTGATAGTTGTTGGGATCCTCTTTTCCCCCCTTTTTGAAGATGGGGACAATGTTTGCCCTCCTCCAGTCTGCTGGGACTTCTCTTGTTCTCCAGGAGTTGTCAAAGATTATTGCCAGTGGCTCTGAGATTACATTTGCCAGTTCTTTTAATATCCTTGGATGTAGTTCATCTGGTCCTGGAGACTTAAATTAATTTAGGTTAACCAGGTATTCCTGTACTGCCTCTTTACTTATTCTGTGCTGCATTTCCCCTATTATGTTCTCTGCTCCATTTCCCTCAGGTTCAACACCCTTTTTTGTGAGAAGACTGAGGCAAAGAAGATGTTGAGTAATTCTGCCTTTTCTCTGTCCTCTGTTAGAATTTATCCATCTTTTCTGTGCAGTGGCCCTACCATTTCCTTCTTCTTTCTTTTGCTACGGACATATCTCCAAAAGCCCTTTTTATTGTTCTTAACCTTTCTAGCAAGCCTGAGCTCATTCTGTGCTTTGGCTTTCCAGACTTTACCCCTACATGTGCTAGCTATTTGTTTGAATTCCTCTTTAGTGATTTCGCCCCTTTTCTATTGTTCCTTCTCATAGGAACAGTTTGATATTGTGCCTTCAGTATCTCCCTTTTGGGAAACTCCTATCCATCCTTAAGTCCCTTCTCCTTTAGCATTCCTGACCATAGGATCACTCCCAGTGTTTCCCTAAGTTTATTGAAATCAGCTCTCCTAAAGTCTAGAATGAGTGTCTTGACTATTTCTAGCTTCTCCTTTCCACTGTATAAGAAACTCCAGGAGAACATGATCACTCCCACCTAAGGATTCCACCACTTGCACCCTATTTACCAGGTCGTCCCTGTTGATTAGGATCAGATCTAAAATAGCTGTTCCCTTTCTTGCTTCTTCCACCTTTTGGACAAAGAAATTGTCTTCGAGGTAAGTGAGGAATTTGCTAGACCTTGAAGTATTGGCTGCGTTTGACTTCCAGCAAATATTTGGATAGTTGAAGTCACCCATCACTACTACATCTCTCCTTTCTGAGTGTGTAGTCATCTGTATTAGAAAGGCATCATCCAATTCCTCAGTCTGAATTGGGGGCCTGTAGTAGACTCCCACTATAATATCCCTGTTGTTTCCTTCCCCTTCAATTTTTATCTAGATGCTTTCCACATGATTTCCAGGATTTAAGCTCTGGATCTCTTCACAGGTGTAAACATCTCTGACATATAATGCTATTCCTCATCCTTTCCTGTTTGGCCTATTTCTCTTTAAAAAGTTATATCCCTCTATTCCTACATTCCAATCATGAGACTTATCCCACCAAGTTTCAGTGATGCTATTATATCATATTTGCCTTGTTGTGCTAGGAGTTCAAGTTCATCTTGTTTATTTCCCATGCTCTGTGCATTAGTGTAGAGACATCTAAGGGCACGGGTCCCTCCACTTGCTGCCTGTGTGAGGGTTTTGCCTCCCACTAGTGGGCCCTTGTATCATTTGCCTTGTTTCCTCAATAACACTTTGACTATTATCTCCAGGCCACGATGTACTCCTACCTTCCAAGATACCTTCCAAGATACTGTCTCCCTCCCCAATATGACTCAGTTTAAAGCCCTTCTGATCAAATATTTGAGACTATTGGCAAAAATGTTTTTGCCAACTGATGTGAGATGCTGCCCATCTCTTGCTAGAAGGAGTTTGGTGGAGTCTCCTTCTTTGGAGGTCTTTAATCAGAGGCTGGATGGCCATCTGTCGGTGATGCTTTGATTTTGAGTTCCTGCATGGCAGGGGATTGGACTGGATGGCCCTTGTGGTCTCTTCCAACTCTATGATTCTAGGTGTGATTATGTGGTGCATTTTCAGGGTGGCTTTTTCCATCAGGAAACTTTCTGCAGTATTCTGGAAATTACAATAACTTGGGGCACTGACCTCATATAGTGCTATGAAGTGGAGGAGAAATGCCAGTGAATTGTACAGTTTCTTACCATAGTTTTTGTTGGCGTAAGCCCAAGACATTTTGCTGCCTGAATCAAAGAGAAGATGGCACCCTCTCTATTTCTTTGAAGAAGCCAATTTGACTTGTAGTTGAACCTTACTGTTTACCACACCTGAAAACAGCAGCCTACTTTAGGGAGTGTAGGACTGGCTGTATGAAACATAGATTTATCATCTAAGACATTTTGAGATTTTGGACTTCAGCTCCTCAGCCATGTTGGCCAATAGTCTGGGATTCTGGGAGCTGAAATCCAAAATCCCTTAAAGAGCACAGTTTGGGGATCACTGATCTAAGAGAAATGAATGGCCCATGGGCTCAGAAGGAATAGCTCTGAGGTTTTCACTGCTTCTTATGAGCATGTATTTTTCATGTGTTTTATCATAGAATCATAGAATCATAAAGTTGGAAGAGACCACAAGGGCCATCCAGTCCAACCCCCTGCCATGCAGGAACTCAAAATCAAAGCAGCCCCGATGTATGTGTGTGTATGTGTGTGAATTGTGAATTGCTGTGTGATTTCCCCCTTTAATAAAATAATACTTTAATCGGAGAATTCTGTCTTTGCATCAATTCTTAATCCACCGGCCTCTTGGTATACAAGTGGAAGACGATCTTGCAGGCTCCTTGAAGCTGACCCCCTCTCAGTTTGAGCAAAATAAAATTCCCCATACTAGATTTTGGTTATAATTTGGTGGAGAAAGTGGGGGCATTGAATTGGTTCCCTCTCCCAAATTATAAATTACTACTACTACTACTACTACTACTAATAATAATAATAATAATTTATATCCCACCTCTCTGTAAAATACAATCAGGGTGGCTTATACAATTAAACAAACAATATGGAGTGTAGAAAAATGAGGTTCAACCTTCACCCTGTTGATCCAATCTTAGAGAGACATCCTAAAAAGTCACTCACTAATGAGATGAAAAGAGGAAATTTTGGCTACTCTCAGCTATATGTCCTGCTCACCTCTTTCTCAGGTTCGGACTGTACACAGATAAATAATAGTAGGAGAAACCCTAAATTTACTGGTACAATTCCAAATAGCTTTAGTCCAAATTGAATCAAACCACAATTGCACTGAAACATATAATGGTTTGACATTCTGATTAATTAGAGTTTAAACTGTTCAGACTTCAGAAAATCCAGAGAGAAACTCCTGTTTTAGTGCTTTCAGTGTTTTTAAGGCTTTGATGAATCTGGTCTACATAGAACTTAGGTTTCAGTTTTTACAATGAGATTTTATCCTGGAAATGCATTTGAACTAATTTGGACCAGCGTTTCCTTCAACGTTTTCATGCATTTTGATATGGTTCTGACTCACTTGATTCAGACAATGTTACTGGGAACTTGGTGAACTAGAAAACAATCTTTTGAAAAAGCAAAAGCTGAGTAAATAACAATAGCTGTTTTATTCCTCCATAATTATGAGTTAACAAATAATGGAGGTACTTGTTGGCAGCATTAAAGAGCCAACTTGCAAATAGTTGTGCCAGAATCCTGTAGAGTCTGTTGTATCTTGCACAGGTGCTGTTCCAGTAACAAGAGGTAATAATAGCCACAGGTATAGATTGCTCCAAAGGAGTAACAATCTTGTTTGAGCTAAGATCTCAGATGGATAGGTACTAATGCACCCTTTCCTAAACAGTACCTGTTGTAAGTTACTAGATGGTGTGTCTAATAGATACGTCTTTCTGAAATACTGTGTCTTTATAAAAGTGCACTGATGCCACAGGCTTGCTGCATTCAGTTTACATCAAATAGGGCCAAAATCTTGAATGTGGCACAGAATGCTTTCACTACGTCCTCACCCAATTCAGCCTTTCCTCCCTTTAACCCAAATTTTAAAACCTTACCTTTTGCTCTGTTTTTCTCCCAGCGCTCTCCAGTGTCAATGCAAGGTTGCCTTCCCACATGGTCCTTGTGAGTAACCTGGCACTGCTGCTGTGGGTTCGAGTTACTCTGAGGTCAGAATGAGATGCCCAACACTGATAGCATGGCTGGGTGAATCATTGTGACCTTAATTGCAGTACTGGGCAATAAACAGGGATTGTATGTGGAAAGACAACCCCCCATTGTTGTTTTGGAGAGAGCACAGATAAGACGAGAATTGTGTGTGTGTGTGTGTGTGTGTGGTGGATTTGGGGCCAAATATGTGGTGGTAGGGGCAGCCTGGCATGTTCTGGCCAGTGAAGAAAAGCCCTTTGCTTTGCAAAGAGTACTGGGATTGATGAATGTATAAATACTGCAGCTTACTCAAGACCAAATGTGTCATAGATTTTCAGAGAGAATATAGTTTTAACACTCTTTTCTCAAAACAGTTGCAAGGTGGAACGGTTGCTGAGGCTTGTTTTGTTTTTAAATTAAATCTCATGCCAGCGTGTCAGCATGACCATTCAGTTGCGTGCTCCTGCTGTCATTTTTAATTGAAAAAGACCCCATCCCCATCTTGTGACTGACTGCTGGTGCTCCTGTGAGGGGTTGTGCTGCTCTGGTTGTCTGTGGTTTGATTTCTCACTTCTTGCGCCTGACTAGCATTGCGTAAATTTAGGCCACCGGAGTCCCCTGAATCTCACTCTTGACAGTTGTAATTGGGCCAGTGAGGAACAGTGAACCATGTTGCGTTTTTTTGAGATGAAATAACCTGTGCAAACTCACAGTTACCACCATATGTTTATGACAGCATCAGCTCTTCCAAGCAGAGCACAGCGGGCATAGACTGAAAAGCGTGGCTAAGGGAAGCATAGCTTTCAACTCTTCTTTGTTCAGGTTTCTTGTTTGCTTAATCTTTTGAAGCTGAAACATCTCCAAGAACACCAGCTGTGACGTATGCAGGAACAGAACAAAAGGTAGCACTGTCAAAATACCATCCAAGACTGGTTCCTAGGTCTTCCTATGGAAACAGCAGGGCTGGGAGAGTAGTGGTGATTTTGGGGTTACTCCTTGTCATACTCCAGAATAAGATATTTTTTCTTAATGTCACTCCTACTCTTACTCTTTTACTCTTTTACTCCTTACTCCTACTCCTCAGCCCTGGGAAATAGTTACAGAAGGGTACAAAATAAAAAGGGGTGTGAAATTTGGGAAGAATCTGAGTTGTGATGCAAATTTAGAATGGTTAACAAATGGCCTGCAGACTACGCCCAGTACTTCCGTCTGCACCCAGATTTTATGCATGAAAAGTATTGGACTGTAAAGTGGCTCAAATTGTCAGACAGCAGATGGCAGATTATAGATAAGTCATTTTTTTGTCCTGTATTCCAAATATCACCACAATCTAAATTCATTTCTGAGCTATGAGCTGGAAGTCCATACTTCAGATCTTAGCTCAATGTCAAACTTAGTTCATGCAAACCATTGTATTTCTGAGGCTCTTGTCTTATGTCTGTAATCATTTGATGGTATCAAACACACCATGGTGATTGTTATGTCTTGTAAATGAAAAGTGGGAAAGTGTGAGCAAAGATAAATTTTAAAAATGCTTTATTGTCCTGTCTTGCTTGTTAATGCTAGGTGTTCAGTGCACTTTAGGGAACCAGTTCAGAAGCCAAAGGTTGGAATCCTGTTGGACAACTACTCTAATGGCGGTTGCACTTTTTCTAGTACTGTGCAATGATGGCAGGGGAGATCTGACAAAACCTGCCAGCTTTGAGCAGCCCATTATTCCAATGCCTGATTTAATTTACAACTGCTGCACCCTTGGCCTTTTCCTGCCTGCTGCCACCACTTGTGTCCAGATGGTTATACCAGTGTAATGCACTGGCAGAATCCTGGCCAGTGTTTCTGATAATGTACTCTGCATGGTGGGATTGTGGCACTGGGTCTTGATATGCTTCTGGCAATGTGTAAGGGAATTTTGCATGCATAAATACTTCAAATTCTTTCTCTAATTATTCCAGATGTCAAGAAATACACCAGTAAGACAGGTAACAGACACAAACACAGGGGACAGAGTCTCCGACAAACCCATATGCCACTGGAGCAGATTTTGGGTTTGGGGAGATGGGAATTGATCTGTCTTTTTTGTTGGCAGAACAACAATGGACACTATCCACAGCACTAATTTCAGTGTTAGAAAGTGAATGTCAGCGCACATAACCATGCTTCCTTCTCCAGCTTCATCCTGCAGCCACCCAACTGCCCCCAGATTCGCTCCAAAGGGACCTTGGAGACAATTGGATTCTCCTTTGCTCAGGAACCACTGTAATAAGACAGAACAATATCAACCATATTATCAGGGTTCTTGTCCTTGCTTATTCACCAGCGTCATTTGTCAACTACTGTCTTCATGAGACAGACAAGTCAGTCTCTGTGCAACAGAGTAAATGAATACAGATCAGACATCAAAAACAGTGACATTCAGAAACCAATTCTGTGCAACAGAGTAAATGAATACAGATCAGACATCAAAAACAGTGACATTCAGAAACCAATAGGAGTTATCCAGGGCACTTTGCTGCCTTTCAGACCAAAGGGAACTTCAAAGGGAAAGAGACTGTAGCATGAAAACTGATGAATTAAAACTTACTGAGATATTTGATTCTGTTTGTTTAGGCTTGAATAGAGACAATGGTTTCCTCTTACTACTAGCGTCCTTTAATGTAGTAGCGCTTGCTTGATTTTATTATTGCCACTTGCTACTGTTGTGAACTATCACCACATTTATCTACATTTAAGCTTTTGAGAGAATTGTCTCAGATTGTACTGCTTTTGTTTCATGGCTATTTGGTCCCACTGTCTAGATATTTCCCCTCCGTTTGTATTGAGGATAATGCTTCGTGTGTCTGATGAAGATGGTGATGTAAGAGTAACACAGATGCTTCTCTTGAAGATTTTATAGATGGCGCACTTAAAGTTTGTATCTGCTTGTGCCTTTGCCTTGAAAGTTGAACCCTATATCCTCCTTAATTTGCTTTAACCCACTTCTTCCTATTGACTCTCTTGGTTGCATACCAAGCATACAAACCATGCAGATGTTATTTGACTCCCATCTGCTTTTGCCAGCATAACTAATGGTGCAGTTGAACTGAAGTCCAACACAAACTGTCATGTTAGATGCATCATACTGCAGTCCTAGATCAAACCTATTGACTCTTCTTAACTATTCCAGGAATACCAGTGGCCTCAAATAACAGGTTACAGATCGCATTAGGTGTATTTAATAATAACGTCACAGATTGGAAATTGATTTTATATATGGTGACATCTGCATGCATTCTCTTCGCTAAATATTGGAAAGGGATAACAATACCATCAATTGAAGAGTGGCTAATAAAACTACTGGATATGATTGAACTAGATAAACTTACATGCAGACTAAATAATAAGTCATTAAAAGAAGTCAAAAAAGATTGGATACCAGTGATAAAATACTGGGAGAAAATATTAGCATGGCTTGATTATATAGTGTCTTGCAATGAATGGGGAATGAACATGTACAAGAAGATTGTAAACTCGATATAAGCATATGGTTTGGTTTTTAATAACCTTCTCTTTGATTGTTATACTTTTATTTTGAAATCTTAGTAACTCTGTAAGAGTAACTTTGAATGACTTTATAGAAACTTTGTAAGAAGCAGCTCCACGAAAAACTTCTTGAAATAGTAAATATTGCTGTTGATAGTGTGATTTAAATACTAGGTAAGGTAAAAAGAAAATAACAAAGTATATGGTTCTCAACTATTATGTAGGTAGAAGGTTTTCACTCTCGCAAATATAACTAATTACTAGAAATGACTAGTATGTAAATAATACCATTAGCTATGTTTTATTTGTATGTTATAAAGGTTATAAATTATATATACATAAATAATAACATCACAGAACAGTTTTTCATAGCCTAGTGTTCTGCCACATATACATGCGTATGCAGGTGTGCACATATATCACTGGTTCTACCTTAAGGATGTCCATTTATTGGGACATTTTCATGAACAAAATCTATATGTGAACAGGTTTACTCCATGGAATTGGAACATCTATGTGATCAAGAGTTCTGACCAGGTGGAAGCCTGTGCATTATGCAATAATAGCAATAGCAATAGCAAGTACCTTCCTAACTGGAGCTGGCACTATCATTAGGAAGAGTGAGGCACCTTGCTCGGCAGCGGCATTTGGTCTTTGTCCTGTGGTCTAGCCTATACCCTTCAGTCTTGCTGACCTTGGGTGCAGTGCCGAATGCTGTGTCCTTGTCAATGTTGAAATCAGATTCAGGTGCAAATGCAGTAGGTGTGGCAAGACCTTCTCCTTCACCTCAAGCAGGTGAACTTTTTGGACTGACTATGATGCCAACATATTGGTTGTCTAGAGACCAAGTCCAAGTTGACAGCCCTGCTTTTGAGGTAAAGTAATATTAAGGCAGTTAACAAATAAAAAGAGTTTTGTGCTTATTTTCTGTAAAGTTACAAAGATGGTAAAAGTTTGCTGTCATTATTACGTAGTTTCACTGATAATTAAAGATGACTTTTCCAAATCTTTTCCCATTTGCACTTAAAATATATCTTGGTACTATTGTTTAACTGTTTAACTGTTTAATTGTTTAATTGCTTAATTATTGTTATTTAATTCGTTTAGTTTGTTTTGTTTTTAGGGGTTGGGTGGGTGTGGGAAGGAGGGATGGGATTTGAAGTGATTTTATTTTTCCTTATGTTTTGATATGTTGTACGCCGCCCCGATTGCTTGGCAGAGGGGCGGGATATAAATAAAAATTATTATTATTATTATTATTATTATTATTATTATTATTATTATATTATTATTATTATTATAACAAAAACAGATTAAAATTTATCTTTTAATTTTCCTAACAGAGGTTGAGTCTCCCTTATCTGGGATGCTGAAATCCAAATCCAAAATACTCCAAAATCCAATTTTTTTTTTCATGGGTGGCTGAGATAGTGACACCTTTGCTTTCTGATGCAATACACAAACTTTGTTTCATGCACAAAAGTATTAAAAATACTGTATATAATGATCTCCAGGCTATGTGTATAAGGTATATATGAAACATAAATGAATTTTGTGTTTAGACTTGGGTCCCACCTCCATGATATCTCATTATGTACGTATATACAAATACAGGTATTCCAAAAACCCCAAAAAACCAAAACATGTGGTTCCAAATATTTCAGATAAGGGAGACTCAACCTTTATCAGGTTTTGAATTGGCTTTAGATAAAAACAAAGCTAACCTGTAAAAGCTATATAAAAATACTCTTATTTGCTCCATTTTACCCATCTGCCTCCGCATAATATATAAACTGATTGTGCAAATAAAACTCCAGCTTGCTTAATTAAATATCTTTTTTTCTCCCAGACAAGAACAGGTCAGCGTTCTGTATCAGAACATCAATATAGTGGAACCAAGATTAATTCAACCGTATGAGCATGTTATTAAGAACTTTATTCGAGAGATCAAGCTTCAGAGCACAGAGATGGAAAACCTAGCCATAGCTGTGAAAAGGTAGAGTCAATTGTTTTGCACACTTCAGTTAAACAATTGCTTTCTGCTGTATGTGACATTGCTTAAGGTCTCAAATGACATCTGTTAATATGCATGCATCCAGTTCCACCCTGAATTGTATGAGGATTGTGTATTTTAGAAAAGTATTTTAGAAAGAATTAGTTACAGTTCCAGGCCTAGAGAAACAGTTATCATTTTAATTACCATTGAAAAAGTAACACTTTATGTTCCCATTATTTGAAAGTACGTAGAATAGTTACTTCTTAACTGATTAAAAATAACTCAGTATTAAAAATACTGTATTAAATATTAAATACTAATCCTCCTTGCATATCCTCCCACCCAGATGCCTTGCCTCAACAGAACAATACACAATTAGCATTAGATTTACATGCTAATCCTCTCAACCAAGGGTCACACAGTATATATACCCCACACACCTCCATGCCACCATTCTCTGAAGATGCCAGCCACAGATGCAGGCGAAATGTCAGGAATACATTCTTCTAGAACACGGCCTCACAGCCTGAAAAACCTACAAAAAACTATAGATGCTGGCTGTGAAAGCCTTTGACTTCACATTAAATACTGTATTTAATACTCAGTATTAAAAATACTCAGACCACTGTAAGACATTGGTTTATGGCACAAAACCTACCTGTGAGACCATACACAACCTATAACAGGAAAGGTAATGAAACTGAGTTACAATACAACACAGAAATGAGAAATGCTCTTCCTTATTGTGATACAAATGTAATGTAACGAAGGGGGGAAGCAGACGGGTGGCACGGGGCCTCCCCAGGAAGCTGTGCCGCGGGCGGAGGTATCCGCACACCTTGGCCCCGCGGCGCAGCTTCACCGCCCCTGGAAGGAGCGTTAAAATAGTGCTCCTTCCACAAGTCACCGAAGGTGCGCCGCAAAAGGCTGCCGGCGCACCTTCGGCGGCATTTCCGCCGCAGCGTGTGTGGACGCTGCGGCGGAAAGACATCCTCGGAGCCCCCGGACGTGCGGAGGGTCCGCCGCTCCAACGATGTCTTCAGGAAGGGGTTGGGGTGCCCACCGTGCAGCTGCCCCTCCCCTTCCTTGCCCCGAAAACAGTGCTTTGCGCCATCTGCTTCCCCCCTTAGTTATGCCTTAGCTGTTGCAAAAAAAAAAAAAAAAAAAAAGGGAACCTATTACAAGTAATTGGTTATTTGTAACTAGTTATGCCAAGGTTTGGAATTGTGGGAGTGAGAAAGCAAGCCAGTATACTTTACTGTGCCACTCCATTGTGAGAGAAATGCTTATGACTCCAAAAGAGCAGGATAGATTTTCAGATATCCCATTTGCATATTGTGATCTTTGTTTACTTTTCTCTGTGTTCCTTGCTAATGGCACCACCAAAATTAATAACCTGTCAGAATTGCCTTGCAGTTCAATGTTTTACCTTTAAAAAGCAGAGCAAGCAGATAAATGGACAGAAAAAGGTTAATGTTTACATGTTGTTTATTAAAGGTGGCTCAGTGTGATTAGAATGGTGTGATATTCAGGCACATGTGACTCATGGAATGTGCTTGAAGTTTTTATCTAGTGGTCTGCATGGCTTCTGGATATCCATTATTCCTGTTTCTGAAGCAGTGTTTTTAAGTCAAGACAGTTGGACACTCTTGTGATTGTGCACTGAAGGAAATGGGGAGAGGAAGGGGGGAGAAATAAAATCATACCGTTTAGCAGGTAAATCTAGTTTCTGCCTGGAGGTCATGGAGATGCTGTAAAACAGCTGAGCAAAAGTATGACTGGTACATTACTAGTAGAGTTATTTTCTGTGTTATTGCCTATTCACCTTTTGACAGATTTATGTAGGATCTGCAATAAAATGTCATGGTATTGAAGCTCTTGGTCAATGTTTCAGGCTTCAAGCCATATCCTTTTTCAAGATAGAAGTCTCTGCCAGTCATCAATAAACAGTTCCACACAGGTTAGGATTTGGGGTATTTTTGGTCGCCAGGTATTCCCCCCCCCCCAAATACATGTATTTTAAGAGTTTGTGATAGCAAATTGATAGATCCCTGTCAGTACTCACCAGTACTGCTCTGACTTTGCTGTTGAAGGGAGTGATAAGATAAGTAGGCTTGATCCTGATCAGTCTTGGATGTGACTCAGTCTGAAGAGATTGAGTCACTAGCATTGCAAGCAAAACTCCTCACATATTAACTGAATCTTACCAGGAATCCTAATAGACTCATTGTATAAACATTTGAAGGCAGAGTCAATTGCATTGATTGTATTTGTCTATTCTACTTGACACTACCAGTAGGATTTAAGACATTGTACAGTAGATCCTCTACAGCAGGGGTAGGCAACCTTTCCCCTTTAAGGGCCGAGGGACTTCAGCTCCCAGAAGCCTCAGCCATGTTGGCCAATAGTCCCATGTTGGCCAATAGCTCCTGGGATTCTGGGAGCTGAAGTCCCTCGGCCCTTAAAGGGAAAAGGTTGCCTACCCCTGCTCTACAGTCTCTGGAGTTAGGGGCACAGGACCCATGTGAAAGTGGAAAAACTGCACAACTAATTTTACCTGAAAGAACTCTGAGAATCTCTAGCCCTCCAATGCAACTCTATGGTCATCGACTGGAAGTTGACCATAAAAATGTGCTGGAGAACCTACAAATGCCTCAAGGAATGTCTCTAGGACTCTCTAGATCCTCCAGTGTGACTTCTGGTGACCATAGAGTCATGCTGGAGGACCTAGTGATTCCTAGAAAAAAACATATTCATAAAATCTGTGAATAATCTAATCTGCAAAAGTCAAATCCACAATGTGGAAAGCCAACTATATGTCTTTATGCTCTTGTAAGGAATATGTTTTCTACTGTTGTGTACAACCTCTCCTCCATCTCTGCATATGTACTTGGGAAAGCACACAACAGTCTTGGTAGACTGACGGGGAGGGGTTCAGTATTGATAGATAGTGCATCACCTCACTCCAGAATTTTGGGGTGAGACACCATGTGCTCAAAACATGAGCTACCACCGATGTTTAAAGTGATAGCCACATGTGATGTGGCCATGCAACATGTTAGTTTCTGTAAAATATTAAACTATTTTAATCTGAATTTTGAAAAACAGGTGGTGATGTAATACTAAATTCATTCACCATCCAAACAGGCATGCATTTTTGCAGGAAGCTGGGATACAGATTTAATAAACATATGCGTTAAATATGGGGCTTGGGACATCTCAAGCTACATGTTTTGGTTTGAGGTGGAACAAGCCACATATTTTTCCCTATTGTTTTTGAAGCTTGAGATTGTTTTGTGTGAACGTTTGCTTTTCAGAGCACAAGACAAAGCAGCAATGCAGCTTGGTGAACTAGAAGAAGAGATGGATCAGCGAATACAGGCCGCAGAACATAAAATCAAGAAGGAGGTGACTTATTAATGCTTCTGTCACTAAATACCTGAGATGTGATTGCTCCTTTAAATAAAGTTAGTGACAGAATTCTGACTTCTCTGCCTCAGGCTATCTGTACAGCACTTCTTTTAATTCCTTCCCCTTCCAGTTTACCACTGATGTGAAAGGTATAAATGTGACAGCTTCCTCTCTCTCCTTGGATGGGGAACAGTTAGTAAAGCAAGCAAGCAAGCTTGGATTGGGAAGGGAAAGACATACACTTGCTGCTAAAATACTTTTATCAGCATGGAAATCATAATACAGGATGGTAACATGACATTTGGGAGATGTAATATTCTGGAAATCAGGTGTCCACACAAGCCTATTACTCAGGTGGTGAGAGTCATTTGGGGCTCCTTAAAGGTATGAAAACAAGTCAGGCACAAATACCACTTATTTGAGTGCAAGAGATTACAGTCAAAGGTATGGATAATATATACATTTGTTGTGATCAGTTTCTGTAACAAGCAGAGAATGTTAATGTGTTGTTTCAACTTTGTATTGTAAAAAGCAATAGATCCACACCACTACACTGTAATTTTTAAATGAAAAAGTCCAAACTATTCCTGGTAAATAATAATAATAATAATAATAATAATAATAATAATAATAATAATAATAATAATAAGTTATTTATATCCCGTCTTTAGCCTTGGCCATCAGAGCCAGTCACCTTGATGTCTGGGTGTTCATCTTATTAAAGATTTTTTATTTCACTTTAAACCATCAATATTAAAAACAGCAATATCGGAATGCCTAGGCCAGCCTTCCTTAGCCTGTTATCCTTCAGATGTTATGAACTTAAACTCTCATCAGCCTCAGCTAGCAAGGAAGGGATGTCATGGGGGGGGGGGGGGGGGGAGGGGCGAGAGTATGGGTTGCACTGGGTGACACCCTAAGGTGTGGGTGACACCACTGCTTCCCAGATGTCTGCTTTTTGGCAGAAATGGGCTGTGGCATTTACCTTTAAAACCCTAAAGCTCAGCAGAAAAAGGAGAGGCCTCAGATTTTTCAAAAAAATCTTTTTTCTCTTAAATTTTCTTTTAAAAAATCACATCTTACCAAGTTTTCACTTTAGTCACATGAAACTATGTAAATGTAAATACATCTAGGCTGTGCTTATGATATTAGAATTTAAAGGTATATTTTAAAATTTGCTTATTGTTTACATCACAACTGTTGCCATTACATTCAGTGATATATGGGAATTACAATTTACGAGTAACATTAGTACAAAAAACATTACTAAGGATTCTGTATTATTTATTTATTTATTTATATCCTGCCCTTTCTCCAAAACTGGGTCTCAGAGTGGCTCACAACATTAAAAACCGTTGCAATTAAAATCATACAAAAATATACATTAAAATAGAATTAAATTATTACAATATTAAAACAAGCTACATATTTTAATACAGTATTAAACAAGTTACATATGCTGTATGGTGTGATATGAGAGGAGGTCAATCAGGAGTGACACCATGAGTTACCGAATTGGGTGACGCCAACCCTAGGACACCATTGCAGCTAGGTATGCTGGAAGTTGTAATTCAAAGGATTGGAAGGACACTAAGCTGGGAAGTCTTGCCTAGGTAGATAAGCATCTTATAAATCTTGATCAATCCACCACCTTGAACCAAATATTAGGGCTGGCCCATGATGACTTATTTCTCTTATCACTGTTTGAAATTATGCTTATCTTCCCTTGTTCTCTATAGGCACATATTTTCAAAAAGTATGACACCCCAAATGTAAATGCAAAGCCACTGTGATATTTACTTTGTGGGATAGTGCCAACTATAAATTTTAATGGTATCCATGCACATTGTTGTCAGTGACACTCAAATGACTCATGACACAGTAGACTTGTACTTTATGTGCTATCCAATACTATGGAGTTTCTTTAGTGCTAACAGTTGTGTAACACATACCACTCAGTATTTTACTGTGGTCATATATGCATTTTCACTCACAATTTCAAGTAGGGATGGGGAAGCTCAAGCCCTGGGCCTGAATCAACCCTTCTTAAGGTCCCAGTTTGGTCTTCTGAGGGTCCCAGGAAGGCCACACTCTCTTCCCTGTGCCACTATCATGTGGTAGTTTCCCAGCTATTGTGCAGGTTTTTGAATCACCCTAAAAAGTTGGAATGCATTTCTTGAGGCTTACATATTAGCAGTAAGATCTTTAAGCTAGAACAGGTGCCACCCTTTTCCTTTGGCTCCACCCACCACTGAGTAACCACCTTGAGTCCTAATTTTGGGAGAAAAGTGTGATACAAATAAATATAATAGGAAGCAGCACCACCACATAAATTAAATTTGTCCTATGGTCCTACTTTAAGAGTATATAATACTTATAAGGGTATAATAATATAAGGGTGCAGAGATTTGTCTGCTGCAGAAGAGCAAGGGCCTTTGCAGACTGCCAAAAATAGTGCAAATTGAGTCCACTTTAACTGCCTTGGATCAGTGCTAGGGAATCATGGGAATTGTAGTTTATTGTGGCACCAGAGCTCTCTGACAGAGAAGGCCGAAGTCTCAGAAAAAAATACAATTCCCATGATTCCCTAGCACTGAGCCAGGGCAGTTATAGTGGACTCAATTTGCACTATTTCTAGCAGTCTGCAAAGGCCCTAAATTGTGAGCTCTGACATTTGTAATTTAACAAAAATGTGAACTTTGTAGGAAAAGTGGAAAGCTGAGGAGGCCTTGAATGATCTGAAGCGCCAGTATGAAACAGAAGTTGGAGATCTCCAGGTGACGATAAAAAAACTAAAAATGGTAAGTATCATGGATTTTATGATTTTCTTTTGTTTTGTTTTGTGGCTAACTCATTGGAGCTTGAACTTATAACATTTTGCCATCATTGGAACAATTAAGAGTATTGGTTATGAGGAGAATTTAAGGATGAGCTTTCAGTGTAATCTTGTTAGAAATTTGCTTGCTTTTAGAAAGTAAGGAAACTGGTGTTCTTATTTATGTATTTATTTAATGTTCCATCTTTCTCTCAATTTGGTAACCAAGGTCCTTACAATACAAGGTAAAACAATACAAGGTAAAACAAAATATTGCTAAAAGAATATATAATGCAAAGGTTAAAAAAACCCACTGAATAATGAATCCAAGTAAAATGTTAACTTAAAACAGTTAAAAACATATTCAAAGTATAGAAAAAATACAGCACACCTCTTTTAAAAAATCCTGCTGCCTGGATTTGTTAAAAAAAGGTTGAAAAGGCTGTTTAAATAGAAAAAGTTGTTGCCTGGCAGTGAAAAAACAGGAGAGAAGCTGTCAACTAAGGGCCTAAGCAGACGGCTTAAAAGGCTGTCTTGGGGGCAGGGAAGGGGAGGGGCAGCCGCACGCTCGGCGCCCCAACCCCCTCCCGAGGTCGTCCTCTGAGCAGCCGGCCCTCTGCACGGCCGGCACTCCGAAGAGGACCTCCCGCCGCAGCGTTCGCAAACTCTGCAGTGGAAAAGTCGCCGAAAGTGCGCAGTAGGGTTTTGCGGTGCACTTTTGCTGACTTGTGAAAGGAGTGCTGATTTAGCGCTCCTTTCAGGGGCGGCGAAGCTGTGCCGCAGGATCGAGTCATGGGGATGCCTCGGTCCCGCGGCACAGCTTCCCAGGGCGGCCCATGGCCGCTAGTCTGCTTAGCCCCTAAGAAGCTTCTCTCTTGTGTCCTCACAAGACAAGCCTGGGGATGGTGGTGTGACCAAGATGTTCAAAGGTTATATAAGGACATAATATATTTTTGTATGCAGTAGGGCTGTGTGTGTGCCCCAGGCTGTTATTATGGCTCCTGAGCTCTTGTTTTTTGGCATTTTGGGTAATCCCCAAAGTCTCA
Source organism: Phrynosoma blainvillii (assembly GCA_026167975.1). Lineage (NCBI taxonomy): Eukaryota > Metazoa > Chordata > Lepidosauria > Squamata > Phrynosomatidae > Phrynosoma > Phrynosoma blainvillii. Next base: position 102,005,349 of record JANUYF010000002.1, read on the forward strand.
AGGGACCCAGAAATAGTGCAAATTGAGTCCACTTTAAATTGAGGCACTGCCCTTGCTCAGTGCTAGGGAATCATGGGAATTGTATTTTTTTCTAAGACATTGAGCCTTCTCTGTCAGAGAGCTCTGGTGACACAATAAATTACAGTTCCCATAATTCCCTAGCACTGAGCCAGGGCAGTGCCTCAATTTAAAGTGGACTCAATTTGCACTATTTCTGGCAGTCTGCAAAGGCCCTCAATCTAGTCTCAGATCCACTAAAATTGCCCACCTCTGTTGTGTGTCAAGCTTGCTTTCTACTGATCTCCATGCACTCTTGTGGGTCAGTCAAACACACTTCACTCTAGCAACCACAATTTTTTTACTGTTTCAGCTTGAAGAACAATCGAGAAATATTAATCACAAAGAAGATTTGGCAGCGTTAAAGACTAAGATACATGACCTGACCTTGGTATGAATTTCCTAAAGCTTTCTACTTGGGGTAGTAATTTGGTCTGCCTCTGTTAATGTAACTATTATCTCTGCCACCTGCCATATTTATATAATTTGTGGAAGGATGATATTTTTCTTAACTTGTCAAAGGTATATGGAGGATGACTAGCATTCCAAAGTGAAAAGAAATGACATTGTTCAAAATGGGTATATTGGCCAATAAACTACATGTACATGTTGCTCTACTTGTATAGTTCTGCATCTTCCCACTGCTCGGCAACTGTCAAGCACTGGGAAGCACCTTATGCTGTCTGTTACCAGTGGGGAAGGGCAGGAGTGGGGAGACACTTCATATGGAAGTAGCTGGTCTCAGCTCTGGGGTTGGAGAGAAGTGAGTGTGTGCTCTCAAATGGAGTCCATCCATCTTTCCCTTCCCCCAGGAGGTCAGAACAGCTGGATCTGAATCATCTCCCCACTTCTTTTTCTTTCCCCCTCTAAGAAGGAGCAGCAGCAGCAGTCTCCCCCGGGCCTTGATAGCTGCTGGACGCATGTGGGAGTTTTGGATGGAGTACAGAGCCCTCTGTACCCAATCCAAAAAGAGATGTACATATACATATGCTGCACTTACACACATGTAAGTCACTAATAGAATTTAAAGGTTTGAGTATTTATACATGCTTAGGTGACCTGTTTGACCTGTTACCAACTGAGGAAGCCTAGGATTCAGTTGAAGGTGCAGAAATGGTGCTACAGCTGGTCAACGCAGGGGTAATTTTCTTTTACTTTCTCCCTAGAAATATCCTTAAGAGGTTCTGCCCCAGTTCATTAATCCACAGAATGTATGTCATTTTGAAGTAAAGTTAAAAATATAGGGATAGAAAAAAGAACAGGACATGTTGATATTGAAATGGATGACTAAATAATTTTGCAAGGAGTTCTGTTATAATTTTATAGTTAGTAATATTTTTCATGTGTTCCATAAACTTTAAGAAGCTCAGTAATTTTGATTTTAATTCTCTTTACTTTTAGGAAAACCAGAGGCTTAAAAAAGATCTTATGGAAGCACAGACAAATATAGCATTCCTTCAGAGTGAATTAGATACTTTGAAAAGTGATATTGCAGATCATAGCTTGAGTTCAGAGAGGTAAGAATCATTTAGAAGATTCTTCTAATGTGTGTGTGTGTGCTGTTGTCTGTGGAAAAAAAATAATTGTGTAAATTTTGTTTTATAGAGACCTAGACATGATCAGAGGGTACTCGGAAGACAGAGATAGTCTGGAAAGGCAGATAATGATCCTACAGTAAGCTGCTAAATAATCTACTTTTTAATGAATTTTAATATTTGAAGTTTGGTTACCTTAGCTAAATTAAGAGAGAAAAACATTTTTGTTTGCTTTTGTGAAATGTTTTTTCTTGTGTCTGGATTTGTATGTCAATTAACCCTTCTGTTGTCTGATGAACCCATGACCATTTTGTTAAGTCATTGGTTTCTGTTATTGCTCTTTGTAAATATTGTAGTAGGTCTGACCCAGTTTTGCTTCTGCCTCTCAGATGTTTGCTAAGACTAAGGACTGACGTATCTATAGATCCAAAAGAATGCATAGTATATGATATGTCAGTCTTGATGTGTTAGGATGGATTGTGTCACCCTAGAACTAGAGGCAAAATTTGTTTGATCTCTCCAAACAAAAATTTTAAAAGACTAAAAATTCTTACCTGTATAACTTTGGTATTCTTGGGGGAGGGGGATACAGATCACTCAAAGCCAATAGACTTTTAAATTACTTCTTTAAAAAAAACCCAAATAAGGTATTTGAGACCTATTGAAATCATGGGTCCCATTGATTTCAGTAGTATTGTCAGATACTACTCAGCTAACATAATTCTATTCTAGTTGGGATACAGTTGGGATTCAGCCCAATGCTTCCAATTAGCTGGGGACAAAATTGATTTTTCTATTATTATAGGGATATTACCATTCTGTAGCAGGATGTAGTAAGTTTTCCCCATGGAACATACAGCATCTAGATTTTTTTGGGGTGTGTGGGGGCTGGGTGGGCAATATCTCCAGGGTCCAAATTGTTTTGGACAAAAAAATTGAACATTGTTGGGCCCCAGATGGCTGTGGCATTAAAATGGCCTACATCTATTCCCAAAATATGTTGAAATTATCTCCATGCCTCTAGAGGGCCTTTGAGGAGAAACATTTGATTTTTATGAGTGGGGTGTTTGGGGGGGGGGGGAATGGATGAACCACTCCTTGAGGATCAGTGAGGCCCCCAGCCCCAACAATTGCCTACCCATGCTGAGTCTACAGGAATGATACTTATAGCCTCTTAATATCCCTCTCAGTTCCTCAATGCTTCAGTTACGCTTTTAGTAAATCTTCATATATTGGCAGAACAAGAGGATGAAGGCTGAGAAACCAAAGATCAATCAAGCCCCTTGTTATAGGTTCATAAAATTATGTGTGAAGGCACAAGTGTAATTTTACTTTTTTCTGCTTTAGGGTCAATGATTCCTCCACATATATAACATTGGCGTGCAGTACTGCATTCACATGATTCCATATTGTTCATAGTGATCAGATTTACACTGAATCTTCATGCCATTTTCACTGGAGTTCACTGAACACAAAAGACCCCCTTTGAAGTCTCTTGTTTTCCCCCTAGGTTTCATAATGCCAACAAATTAATACTATAAATGTTCTTGTTGATCTATTTTGGTAATTCACATAATGTTTTTTCCCCTCTGGCTTGTTTCTTAAGATCAGCTAATAGGAAACTTCATGACAGCAATGATGGCTTAAGAAGTGCATTAGAAAATAGCTGGAGCATATACAACAAATCACTGGTAGGCACCAAAATTGCATAACCAACATGTTTAAATAAATATGTGACTTATAGATACTTGCTCTGAATTATCCCAATGAAAGCTTATAAATTAAAGGCATAGAGAAATAATATTGTTATTCAAGATTCATGCCAAAGTAACTGATAACATGATCCAGTACGACAGTGTGATCCAGTATGCATTGTTAATTGAAAGTAAGCCTCACTGTGTTTAATGCTTCATACTCTCGGGTAAGCATGCATACAATAGAAGGATGTTAGTGTAATCCTTTGCATATTTAGTCAGATGAAAGTTTCACAATGTCAATTGGAAATTTCTCCAGTTTAAATAGTATTAGGACTGCTGACTGATAGGAGATGTTCATTCTTATTTATTTGTTGTATATCCTGTTCTATAACCTTGCCCAAAATTTAGTACTCAAGGCAGCTCACAACAAGATTAAAAAAAGATATAAATAAAATATAAAAAGTTATAACATTAAAATACAGTTCAATTTAAAAATTAAATTACAATTGAATTGAAAATACACATACACAAAGATCTGTGTGTGCTTATTTAGTATATAAATATATTGTTGTAGCCATAGGCCATAAAACAACAAATCAAAACATCCATACAAACTACAAATAAAGATACATAATCTGGAATACCTAGTAATAATGGAGTACAGTAGTACTCCTGTTGTTAATTTTACGTACCGTATTTTCAGGTGCATAAGACGACCGGGCGTATAAGACGACCCCCCAACGTTCCCAGCTAAAACATAGAGTTTGGGATATACTCGCCGTATAAGACGACCCCTCTTTCAACACACACCAAATAAAAATTTTAAAAAATCAGATTTGATTTCAATATGGTAATTTTAATTCAAATGCTTATGACATGCAGGTGCTTAACAGGAAAACTGTCACTTATAAACACAACAAACTACAGCTCCCACATTCCCTAGCATTTATTTCTGCAATGTGTTTTGGACCTTACTTTAAAAAAAATAGTCCAGATTTAAATGCTGCTTTAAAAATTATTTCCATCTCCCAGCTATCAGACGGTTGAGGGGAAATGAGAAAGTGTTGTTGGGGGGAAGGACTGCCAATATACAAGGTAATGCATTCTGGGGTATGTACAATTTGCAGCCAAGTAAGTGACTCTGGGCATGTCACACACTCTCAGCCTCAGAGGATGGTAATGGCAACCCCCATTTGAAGAAACATGCCAAGAAAACCCCATGATAAGATTGCCTTAGGGTTGCCATAAGTTGGAAAGGCCTTGAAGACATACAAGAACAACAAAAAAGTCTGCCATCCTTTCATAGGTAGTACATAGGAATAGGAGCCAGCATGGTGTAGTGGTTTGAGTGTTGGACTACCACTCTGGAGACCTGGGTTTGATTCCCCACTCTGCCATGAAACCCACTAGGTGAACTTGGACAAGTCACACACTCGGCCTCAGGGGAAGGCAATGGCAAACCTCTTCTGAGCAAATCTTTCCAAGAAAACCCCATGATCACCATAAGTCAGGAACAATTTGAAGGCACACAACATACACATATAACCTCCAAGTTAAGGAACTTGGTTCTTCTTTAGATAAATCTTCAAGCTTCGAAGCGATCCCAGCACCAGCCCATTGAAAGACTGAGGCCGCGGGGAGAAGGAGCCCTCTTTCCCCCCGCGGCCTCAGTCTTTGAATGGGCTGGTGCTGGGATCAAAGCGATCCCAGCGCCAGCCCATTGGAAGACTGAGGTCGCGGGGAGAAGGAGCCCTCCTTCCCCCCGCGGCCTCAGTCTTTGAATGGGCTGGTGCTGGGATCAAAGCGATCCCAGCACCAGCCCATTGAAAGACAGAGGCCGTGGGGAGAAGGAGCCCTCTTTCCCCCCGCGACCTCAGTCTTTGAATCGGCTGGTGCTGGGATCGAAGCGATCCCAGCGCCAGCCCATTGAAAGACTGAGGCCGCGGGGAGAAGGAGCCCTCCTTCCCCCCGCGGCCTCAGTCTTTGAATCGGCTGGCGCTGGGATCGCTTCGATCCCAGCACCAGCCCATTCAAAGACTGAGGTCGCGGGGGGAAAGAGGGCTCCTTCTCCCCACGGCCTCTGTCTTTCAATGGGCTGGCGCTGGGATCGCTTCGATCCCAGCACCAGCCCATTCAAAGACTGAGGCCGCGGGGGGAAGGAGGGCTCCTTCTCCCCGCGACCTCAGTCTTCCAATGGGCTGGCGCTGGGATTGCTTTGATCCCAGCACCAGCCCATTCAAAGACTGAGGCCGCGGGGGGAAAGAGGGCTCCTTCTCCCCGCGGCCTCAGTCTTTCAATGGGCTGGCGCTGGGATCGCTTCGAAGCTTGAAGATTTATCTAAAGAAGAACCAAGTTCCTTAACTTGGAGGTTATATGTGTATGTTGTGTGTGTGGGGAAGTCAGTGCGCCTTATAGGGCGAAGGGCTGAGGCCGCGGGGAGAAGGAGGGCTCCTTCCCCCCGCGACCTCAGTCTTTGAATGGGCTGGTGCTGGGATCGAAGCGATCCCAGCGCCAGCCCATTGAAAGACTGAGGCCGCGGGGAGAAGGAGCCCTCTTTCCCCCCGCGGCCTCAGTCTTTGAATCGGCTGGCGCTGGGATCGAAGCGATCCCAGCGCCAGCCCATTGAAAGACTGAGGCCGCGGGGAGAAGGAGGGCTCCTTCCCCCCGCGGCCTCAGTCTTTGAATCGGCTGGCGCTGGGATCGCTTCGATCCCAGCACCAGCCCATTCAAAGACTGAGGTCGCGGGGGGAAGGAGCCCTCCTTCTCCCCGCGGCCTCAGCCCTTCGCCCTATAAGGCGCACTGACTTCCCCACGCACGTTTTGGGGAAGAAAAAGTGCGTGTTATAGGGCGAAAAATACGGTACATGTACATATAAATTTTCTGCACTCCTCTCTTCTCGAGCCCCTCCTTTCTCTTAGTGTGTGTGGTGGTGTATAATAACATAAAGTTATATTTCAATTGCATAATATAAACATGTAAAATATATGACAGATATGTCTATAGTATGACAGGTATGACAGCCTGTTGGAGATTTGGACTAGTTTTTGGTGTTGGACTAGGATTCCAGGAGCCAGTTTTGAATGTACTGAGCTGTGGAAACCCACTGGATGAACTGGGCAAGTCACATTCAGCATTAAAGAAAGACAATGACAGACTTCCTTGGAATAAATCTTGTGAAGAAAACCCTATGACTGGGTTTCTCTAAGTCAGAATCAACCTGAAGGCATATAACAACACAAAATAGTTAGAGCTTCTCCAGCAGCCTTCATCTTCTTTTCAGTACTTTTGGGCAATGGCCTTGATGTTAATGTAAATTAAGAAGAGTCTCTCCTGGCAATGGCAAATCTCTGAAGAAATCTTGTCAAGAAAATTTTATGGTAGGATTGCCATGAAATAGAATTAACATGAGAGCACATAACAACCAAATTTTAAAAATCACAGAGATCCCTCATTTACATTATTTCTTCTCCATTGGAGCCATGCAATTCAAAGGAAGTAGAAAAGTCTGTAACCTTTTCAATGGTGTACTGACAAACTTCCTTCATGTATGTGTTTTTCAGCGTCTAACAAATACTTCTCCAGGCAACACACTTTCCAGAAGCAGTCCCAAACACAATGGTGGGCAGTCTCCACAAAATCCACATTATGACGGGTAAAAATTACCATGTTGTTATTTTAAATGGTAAAGTTTGAAAAATAAAGAATACATTTTGGTTATGATCCTGAAACAAAACTGATTTACTTTGGGGCAGTGGCTCAAGTGGTTAAGACACTGACTCTGTTGATTGCAAGATCGGCAGGTTGGCAGTTCAAGACCCAGCCACCACATGACAGAGTGAGCTCCTGTCACTAGTCCCAGCTTCTGCCAACCTTGCAGTTCGAAAGCATGCAAATGCAAGTCGATAAATAGGTACCACTTCGGTGGGAAGATAAACAGCCTTCTGTGCAGTTATGCTGGCCATATGATCACAGAGTCCTCTCTGACAATGCTGGCTCTTCGGCTTAGTAGCGGGATGAGCACCGCCCCATATGGTCAAACACAACTTAACAACCTTGTCAACAAGGAATACCTTTACCTTCTTTATGTATGTGTTTACTAAATCTCCAATGGTTCTTTCATACAACATAATTAATAACGCTATCATTTCACTTTAACTGCCATGGCTGCATCTTTTGGAATCATGGGGTTTGTAGTTTGGTGGAGAACTAGAGCTCTCTGGCTGAGAATTTTAAATACCTGTCCCCAGACTGCAAATCCAAGCATTCCTTTGGAGGCAGCCATGACAGTGCTTTAATTGTGTAATGTGAAAGGGCCCCCAGATACATAATCTGGAGTTACATAGTTTTGCTGGTGAGTTTGTTTGAGTATTTTAGAAACTGGGAGTTTATTTTCAGTATCATAGCTGCATGGTGCTCACAGTTGTTTTACACAGAAATTCCGGTTACTTATGATTACTTTCAGCATCTCATCAGCATAATTTTGTTGAAAAGTTCATTTTGTTTTTGTTGTTAAACATTTGGGAATCAGAAACAGAAGTCTACCAGTAGATCCTGATCTTCGTTTTTGCCACCCTTGCCTTAAAACACACGTCTTGTAAAAATGTGCATGCAAAATTGATAGGATGTTAGTTCCATCTAGGCTGTTTAGGATTAGGATTTAGGATTGCAGAGCTATTATTTCGTAAAGGTCTTTAAAAAAGAAACTCTGGTACAACACAAACTGACATTGCTTTTAGAAAAGCACCATATTTATTACAAAATAATTATTAGGCTGTTTTCTTTTCTATAAGCTCTTCAAAAAATCAGTCATTAATTGTTATAACTTGCCCTATTTAAATCCCAGAAAACTGGGAATGTTTAATTTTTTTTTTTTATGGGACATGGAAAGAGCAGCAACGTACCCCACTAATCTTCCATTAAGTGATTAAAGTTCCAAGGGGATCTAGTCACACTGATTGGCTTCTTACCCCATGCTGCTCTCTAGTGGAGTTAATGATCCTCTAGTAACAAGGAACATTCTTTCCACTGACTTTTGGGAACAATTTGATTTGATATTGTCCTAGTGAGGAGTGGCCAAAATAAAATTAACCCTTCTGTTGCACTAGCTTTTCTTGAATAGGAATCTGTTATTTCTGTCCCTTAGCAATTTTTTGCAAACATGGTTTTGGCAGTGCTACCGAAGCCATAATTTCAGAGGCAGTTTCAAGAAATACAACATTTTTGTATGCTTAAAAGCTGAGTTCTTGCAGCATCCTTTCTTAAATGCACCTATCAGTTAAAATGTATACTAATTGTTTCAAATTAGAATTTGGAGTATATTTTCTTATTTGTAGGTAGATGGAGTTATTTGCTCTGCCCTTCTTAAAATTTCCATTTTATAATAATGTGAGGAATTTTGTGTAGCAGACAAATCTGAGCATTAGATGTAAAATTCATATGGGATTCATATATCACAATACATTAGGCTCAGCGAACCTGTATGTCCCAGATTAGGGATGGAAAAAATATTTGAAAATATTCAAAAAATAGTCAAAAGCATTTTTTAATAGGCTCAGCAAACCTGTATGTCCCAGATTAGGGATGGAAAGAATATTTGAAAATATTCAAAAAAATAGTCAAAAGTATTTTTTAAGTGCCAGGAAGCCCTGGCAAGAAGAATCCTGGAGTGATAGAGTCTTTAAAGTACAGGACTTATTCTGTGCAAAATTTGCCCATGATATTTTGTAGAAAAAACAGAATTTTCTGTGTAGGAAACAGCACAGAAATATTTTCTGGACAGAATATGCTGTTTCCTACTCAGAAAATGCTGTAACTGAGGACTTACTGTATGTACTCGACTACAAGATGACCTCATGTATAAGTCAAGGGCAGGCTTGGGGGGGGCAAAATTTTGGATTTTGCTATAACCCTTGGATAAGAGTAAAACTTTGCGGCATGTAACAAAAGGTGTAAAGGATGAAGCAAAGGAAAATGATGCCGAAGAACTAAAAAAATTCCAACAGGCATAACCCAAAAGGCTAGATGGATGAGAAAGTAGAGGGGGGGGGGGGTCAGTGCTTCCAGGACAGATTACATTTTTGCTTTTCACCAGGGTATGGTTCCTTTTTTGATAAGAGTTAAAATAAAGTTCTTACATTGACCTGTGAATATGATGAGTCAGTTTTTTGGGAGTCAATTTTTGACCAAAATTTCTATGACTTACACGTGACTTGCATGTGATTGTTTTACACAGAAAATATTTTTTTGTGCAGGAAACAGCATTTTCTGTGCAGAACCAATGTTTTCTATGCAGAAAATACTGTGTCTCCTGTTGAAAATGCTGTTTTCTGTACAAAACAATTTTGTGTGAAATTTGCAAATAATGAATCTGGAGTTGTAAATAGGCTTTGAAAACTGCAATTTTCAAAGATTTTTTTGCAGCAAGAAGAAAATTGCTAAAATTACTTGTTTCTTTCCAAAAGAAATTTGTGAATAATTGTAGTCATATCCTAGATGCAATTTGTAAAACTTTTAGTTGAGAGACTTTTTTCATCATCTCCTCAGTACTGAAACCTTAATTTAAAGGAGGAAGCTGTTCATAAAAAATAGTGCCTTGTTTCACACAAGGAAAAGTGTATTTAGATTAAGGATGGAAATCATCCACCTCTCAAGGTGTTGTTGGACTTTAGCTCTCAGTATTCTGCTTCACTGACTATACTGGTTTGAACTGATGAGAGCTGGATTTCAAGTGCAGCTTCTGAGTAGTTCAAGGAACCAAAGAGGCATAAAAGTAAAGATAAACACTAGCGTGCCTGTATAAGAGAGAGATGCTGTGTCTGCATGTCTATTCTTCCTTTCCTGTGTCCAGATTGGAAGTAAGGGGATGGGGGAAGGATAAAAGATTGTGATTGTAACAAGATGATCTTCAAGATTTCATGGTAATAGAGGTAGGGCAGCAAAAAAAGAATGGCCTGACTTGAGGATTGTTGCAGAGAAAAAAGAACTAATGGCATGAAGGACTTTTCCTGGGGCTCTTGGCCATAGAAGATATTTTTACCTGTCAATTAGCAACTTTGGTGACCAATGGTATGGCATGTTGTCTGTCCCTTCTATTCCAATCAGGTTATCTCCTTCACCATATGTCGATGAAGACTATGATTCTCTGGCACTTTGTGATCCTATGCAAAGGAGAAACTGTGAAGTTGATAGCCTTCCTGAAAGCTGCTTTGACAGTGGCTTGTCTACTTTGAGGGACTCAAATGAATACGATTCAGAAGTGGAATTGAAGCATCCAGAGATTTCTCAAAGGTCACAGTGTCCTCAGGAAAGCTCAGTGGGTGATGCTTCTGATACAGACGTAAGCTCCAGGATTATTGCTTTTGAAAAAGTGTTCAGAGATAAGAAATACTTCTTCCTATGTGTAGAGTGAAAATGATTTTTTTTTTAAAATTAGCCAGAAATAGTCAAGTGGTTGTAACTGAGAAACTCAGGTATTCTTGGACAGCAGCTCCCAGCATTTCATACCATCAACTGTGCTGGCTAGGACTAATGGGACTTGCAGTCCAACGTTTGGAGTGCCCCATGATTCCAACCTCTGATTTGTGACGGTTCTCAAGAAACAAATCCAAGCTACATTATAAAGTTTTATAATGAAAACTTGTTTTTCCCCACAAATAATAAAAAATGAAGATGTAACTTATTAGTTGTTTGCACAAGTCCTCTTTATTAGTTCTCTGACTGAAAATGGTTCCACACATTTGCAAACTCCATCCTTGATGTCCTGTGTCCTTATCCTTGCCACCTCTAATATCTAAGCACTGAGCAGAGATGCCTCAACAGGGAAACCTGTGTGGATAGAATTCTCTGAGCCTTTGCTTCCATTCAGTTGTAACCCCTGGACATTTGGGATATAAGGAGCTCTGTCATTCAAAGGCAAGCTAACAGTGCAGCTCCACTACCATCTCTATGCATGGGGACCTTCTTCATATACAATGAATGAAAGTTGTTTTCAAGGAGAATGAATATAATGACAGACTGAAGCTACCAATAGCAGAGCAGTGAAGGGATAATGCTTTTTCACACAGGGCAACATCTCATCATTGGTCAGGCATGGATGGCTTCAATATATGTCTGTGACACCCAGGCATCTACATGTGTATATTGTTGTTATTTTGCTATCATGTTGACTTCAACTTATGGTTACCCTGTGAATGAGAGACCTCCAAATCACTCATCAACAGTTCTGCTCAGATCTTGCAGACTCAGGGCTCTGTCTTCCTTGATTGAAATAATCCACCTATAGTGAGGTCTCCCTCTTTTCCCACTGTCTTCCACTTTACCAAGCATTATCAACTTTTGTAATGAGTCATGCCATCTCATGATAAATCCAAACTATTGCAGCCTTCTTTCTTATAGCCCCCTTTGCTCTGCTGCTATTATACTATGATGTTGTACATGATTATGCTTTTTATTTTGTGTGTTGATTAGCTTTCACCCTCATCTCCTCCTTACACTATAGAAAAATACTGATTTGAGTTTTTTATGGACACTTACTGCTCTGTACAGGTTCCAGATATCCGAGATGAAGAGGTGTATAGTCCTGATGAAGTCAGTACAGTGTTGGACTGGAAACCTGGTCGGCCAGTCAGCCGAAACAGCTCTGGAGCTTCAACAAGGAAATGTATCCCAGTTATCTCGCCACAGGTATTCAGTCTAGAATATTTCAGCTAAAAGCCATATTAAGGTCCAGAGAGCTACTAGGCATAGCCTAGGACTTGGGCATGTCCAGTAATATCTTTGATTGCATAGTTGTAAACTGGTAGATTACCTCTGACTAGCACTGTGGACCTTGCAAATATCTCCTGAAACACCATTCACTTTCAAAAGATGTTTGTCATGTGATATGAGGGGCAGCTTTTCAGAATAAGACCAAAGTTCTGCTGGCGTGTGGATGCAGTTGTTGATTCAGGCCATAGCCTGCAGTCTAATAAAGTCCTATTCAGTCTGGCTTGTTTCCAGTAAGAATAGATTTCTATTGTAGGTATAGAATTAAGGTATAACCTTAAACCCATTGAAATATCCTGAAAGGAAGCAACTGCTGTCATATCAGCTGCCCCCCAGCCTTATGGGTGTCAAAATTTAAGTACTAACGTTTCTTGAGAATGTATCTTTGAATATGGAAAAGTCTCTTTTTGGGGGCTGGAAAATAACTATACAGTCACACTTTTATTTTTGTGGGGAATCCATTCTCCCCCCCCCCCCCCCGCAAAATTGAATTATCACGCATATTCAAGCTCCCATGCATGGGCATGCGTGTACACCATGGACACGCACACCATTTTAAGCCTCCCCTCTTGCTGGTCTGTGTAAAGTGTAGACCACGGACTTCAAGTCCGCAAAAACAGAGGGGCAACTGTACTTACAAATTTAAAAACTGAGTTTTCCCCTTCCCTGCCTAGCGGATTTAAACTCTTTCCTACTAGTGTCCTTGCTTTCCATTCTTTTAATATATATATTTTAGCTGATATTTTAAAATATAAACTTAGTCCTTGTGGAGCAGAACAAAGCTCTGTTCAGTTCATTTTTCTGTTCCTGTTAGTGATCAGTGAGATACGCTTGGGAAGCGATGAAGCAAGGGATGAAGGCAACAGGAGTCCTACCCTTTTTGTTCTAGCAACTGTCATTCAGTGACCACATCTGAATGTGGTCCTTACATAAAACTATCTTGTCTGACAGCCATTGATGGACTCCATCCTTCACAAATCACTTTCAAAGGCATTTAGGCAGTGGCTGACCACCACATGTCATAGTAGCAATTTCCATAAATTAATTATACATGATGGTAGAATGTATTTTCCATGTTGATCTCATTGGATGATACAGTATTAATTAAAAAGTTCCAGCTATTCTAATATTCTACTGTTAGTGAAAGAGAGAATTCTAATTTCTCTTTATGTCTCTCAAGACATTTGTGATGTTACGAAGGTCAGTCATATTTCTCCTCCCACACACTTTTCCCTCCAATTTGAAAAGTACCAAGCATGTTTCAGTCTTGGAGGCAGGGAAGGGGAGGGGCAGCCACACGCCGGGTGCCCCAATCCCTTCCCAAGGACGTCATCATGGCGCATGCTGCTATGCATGGCACGCGCAGCCAGGATGTCCTCTCAGTGCAGCATTTTTACATGCTGTGCCAGAAGAGGCGCAAAAGAGCTGTGCGGTGGCTCTTTGGGAGCGGTGTTTTGGCGCTCCTTTCCCAGGCGGCAAAAGGGAGGATTGGGGCCGATACGTCTGGCAGCCTTAGCCTCAATTCTCCGTTTCCCGAGGCGGCCCAGGGCCACCCGTTTGCATCCCCCCCTTAGTAAGGAAAGTGTTCCAACATCCTCCCCCTATTCTTTTTGGTTTGTCTTCTCTTCAGTTTCCCCATTTCCATACATCTTTCTTTAGGTGAGGCACTGTGAATGATATTTGAAATGCTCCTGTGTTGTCAGATGTATAAAAGATATAGCATTGCAGACAACAGTGAAAGCAGACATCTTGTTAGGGATTATTATGGAAGAGACTGTTATACTTTTATATTAGTGGTGAAAAATGTAATTGTTTTGTCTGGGATTATAAGAAAAGGAACTGTAATACTGTATTATTACGGCTTGCACATGTTTTGGAATACTACTCTCAGAACTCCTCATCATTGGCCACGCCGGGTAGGGATGTGGGAATTGGAGGCCAAATCTCTAGAGTACCAGAGGTTCCCTACCACAATACAGAAACATTACAGTTCCTTTTCTAATTCCTTTTCTAATAATCCCTACCCAGGGATTTGTATTTTTCACAACTGTCTTGAGCAGACTGAGTTAAGATTTTCACTGAACTGTCTCTCACTCCTCAAGCTCATTCTTTATCATCCTATATCACATGAGGAGTTCAAATCCTAGTAATGAACACATAAAGTTATGGTTCATGGTTCAAGTGTTTCACACGTGCCTTGACATCCATGAAGTTTTCAACTAGGGTTTATGGATTATACTGGAGAGAGATCGCTGTTTTTAAATCTCTCAGTGTTGTGTGTGTGTGTGTGTGTGTGTGTGTGTGTGTGTTTTGATGTTTAGTCAGATGCCACAGACTGCAGCTCCAGATACCCAAGTTCAGAAAAGGCTTACAAGATAGTTCTTGCTGGGGATGCCGCAGTTGGAAAATCAAGCTTCCTGATGAGGCTTTGCAAAAATGAATTTCGAGGGAACACCAGTGCAACTCTAGGTATGTTCCTGTACTTTCCTGGGTGCCAACAATTTCTTACTTGCAGATTCTGGAGTAATTGGTAAATTTCAGCTTTCCCCTTTAAAATGCAGACAACTGGAGATGTGATCTGCTCCTAATGGCTTGCTTCCTTTCAACTTTGTATCTCACTTTTCCACTGTGAAGATTAGGATGAAATACATAGATTTATCTCCTTTAGCTTTCACAAAAATCCTGTGAGGGAAGCAGTGGCATCCTTGCCTGGGGTGTCACTCGGTGCGGGGAGGTGCGGCTTCTTGGAAGTGGGACTACTGGCTGGGACTTCTGGCAGGACTTCCAGAGGGCAGGGTCACACAGAAAGCAGCCCCATGGGCCATGGAAATGGCCGTCCGAGGCCTGGAGACCCCCCCCCCCCGGGTCTGGGAAAATGGCAACGTGGCGAAGAAAAATGGCGGCGGGCCTGGGAAAACAGCCACCTACCCGGGCCGGAGACCCCCAAGGAGCACCTATCGGGGCGGGGGGGGGCAACTGGGTGCCACTCTCCTTCTGGGGTGTCACCTGGTGCGGCCTGCACTTCCCCCCTTCAGTGATGTTACTGGAGACCTCAAATTCAAGATTCCCATTTCGAGGACAAATATAAAATGGCAGCCTGTATCATGAAGTGTAAAGCTATCATCTTGTTCCTTTCAATGCAGCTTGAGGGGCCGAGAGAGAACTGTGGATGAGGATATGACCATTGTAGTTAGAATGGGGTGGGGTCAGGGGTCATGGTAGTTCAGCATAGGCAGCTATTGCAAGACGGATTGAAAAGTGGGAAGAGCGATTATATTTTACACTCTTAACTAGGGAAGGAAATAACATTTGTTGTTGTTCTTTTCCTGTTTGAGACAGGAAAAACAGAGGCAGTGATATTCACTCAATAATTATTCATTTGCACAGAAGGATGCAGATTGACTCTCCCGTATCCAAACTGCTTGGGACCAGAAGTGTTTGGGAGTTTGGATTTTTTTGGAATTTGGAATATCTGTATTTGCACATATGTACATAATGAAATATCTTGGGGATGGGACCCAAGTCTAAACAAAAACTTTATATTTCATATACACCTAGCCTGAAAGTAATTTTTACACAATATTTTAAAGTAATTTTGTGCATGAAACAAAGTTTGTGTACATTAAACAAACAGAAACCCAAAATGTCACTGTCACAGCTACCCATGAAAAAAAGTTTTGGTTTTTGGAGTATTTTGGATTTTGGAATTCTAGATAAGGGAGACCCAACCTATATGTGGCTTTTTGTGTAGGAAGCTCACTTTCTGCATAGAAAAGGGTATTTTCTGTGGAGACAGAGGACCTTTGCAGACTGCCAGAAATAGTGCAAATTGAGTCCACTTTAAAAATACAATTCCCATGATTCCCTAGCACTGAGCCAGGGCAGTGCCTCAATTTAAAGTGGACTCAATTTGCACTATTTCTGGCAGTCTGCAAAGGCCCAGAGTGTATTTATTTGTGGTCAGATGAGTTTTCCTGAACAAGAAATACCTTTTCTTTCCAGAAAAAAAAGATGTTTTTTTTTTTGCACAAATAACATTTATATTTATATTTTAACTCATGTTGTATAGTTTTTAATTTGTACTCTTATTAATAATTTGTAAGCCACTTTGAGTACCACTATTGGGAAAAAGGTAGGATATAAATGAATAAAATAACAACAGCAACAACAATTTGCCAAAGTTTAAATAGTAATAATGAACTGCACAGATTTCTTCATGTTTTTATGCTGTGGGAAGAATTCTGTAGAAATCTGTTACTCTGGTTTGCAAGGATGAAAAAAACAAAGGGTTTTGCCTCCACTTTTGATGCTCTTCTTGCCTATATTAAGAGGGGAAGGACACCTGTCTCCATTTATATGCATATGTGTCTTTCATAGTTGATGCAAAAGGTATTCATATATCACTCAGGTAATTGTATCCTGTGCACTTGGCTTTTATAAAGAATATTATCTTCACAAAGATAAAACACACTTACAGTCTATTAATGGAACATCTCATTAGAGTCACAGTGGGAATATTAAATTCCTGTCACCCAGTAAGTGCTTGGGTAGAATGCTGCACATTAGCTTTGCTGCTATTAGGAAAATAGCACTCTGCTATTATTCACTTGTAATTGCCTCGGCGATGTGGTTTTAAATTCATGCCATCTAATATGTTAGTGTTTTTTTAAAGATAGACTTTATTAAATACTTACCAGTGTACAAATATGCAAAAATAATGTCATGTTACATATGACAAATAACTTTATGAAATACAACCCTGATCATAATTTCCTGTTGTTGAAGTTTCAGTACAAAGTTGTAAATTCTGAAAACACTTTTCTCCCCAATTCATTTGTTAAACACTGATTTCTGTGGTTTCACATGCCTTTTTATAGCATTTTTATTAATTTATAAATTCGTGCATTACCTCGTTCCTTACTGTTACATTGCAAGAATTAACTCCTGAACTGAATATACAGTATATCTGTGATTCTCCTGCCTTCTGTCTCTTATTCTGATTTTATTTGCTAGTGTTTCTTATACTGCCAGATCCTTATCATCCTTTAGAGGACTTTAATGGATTGTGTTATTTCCCCCCTCTCCCTAAGGAGTTGACTTTCAAATGAAGAGGCTCATTGTTGATGGGGAACCAACAGTGTTACAGCTGTGGGACACTGCAGGACAAGAAAGGTTAGTATGGTATTACAGTTTTTGAATTAAAAATAAAGCAGCAATATTGCTGAAAGAAATTGTAAAATGCTTTCAGTGCAATCCATGTCTACTGAGAAGTAAGCAGAGTTTGGAGAACCGGTGTTTTATTTTGTTTGTTTGGAACTACATCTCACAGAATAGGCCATGCTAGTTTAAGGTGTAATCTGGGAGGTGTAATCCAAAAAAATATTTTTCATGCGCTCTGGAAATAAAGGCAACTGGCTTCAATAGAGCTCACACCTAGGCAAACATGCAAAGGATTGCAAACTATCACCTGGCATCATGTTGCTGTCTTGTGCCTGCATAGGTTCTCTTAGGCGTGTGTGTGTGTGTGTGTATGTGTACAGGTTCAAGCATAATGCCTGCATTCAGGTGAAGATTATGAAAAAGGAGTTTACACATGCAGTGTCATTGCACATCATTGCACACTACATGGTGCATATTGTGCATAGAACATTATTGTGCATAGAACATTATTGTGCATTGCATTACACATGATTGTACAGTGCACATTTGGTCTTGTAGTGTTGCATTCTTGCAATGAAATGAAATGGCCCAATCACTGGCATACCTTAATGATTGTATAAGTCAGGGGTAGGCAACCTTTTTGAGCCGGGGGCCAGGTTGCTGTCCCTCAAACAATTGGGGGGCCGAAGCACCAAAATTAATTAAATAAAAAAATATTATTTAAAAAAATTAATTGTTTTTTAAAAATATGCATGCACACTCTCTCAGCCCCAGAAAAGCCATGGCAAAACCCCTGTGGAGATTTTGCCAAGCAAACCCCAAGAACAAGTAATAACAACAATAATTAATATCATCCGGGCGGCGGCGGCGGCAGGACCAGCCTGGGGCCAGTCCAAAGGCCTTGGGGGGCTGCATCTGGCCCCCGTGCCTTAGGTTGCCTACCCCTGGTATAAGTTATATTCCATCTCTTTAATGCAGGAGCTCAGCTTTACAGTATTGAAAAGCTATTGAAAATATCTTTGCTAAGGCAGTAGAAATGATGATTAGGGGCAAGTAGAGCTTCTGGCCAGCAATTTAGGTGGAGCATGAAACTTGATTTGGAATTTTGTGAGCATGAATGTTTGGCAAAAGGGCTCATTTCCTTGCTAGCAATGTGAGGAAAAGCAAGGGCATGTTCAGGAAGGGAGAATATCTAATTATGTAAAGTATTGGTTGTCATGAAAAGTTAAATGATCTAGTCTTCTTAAAACTACTGTGACCATCTTGCAGAAAGAAGAAAGATTTTTATGTGTTCAGGAACTGAGTAGAAACACATAGAAATAATCACTTATATGGTGCAATATGGCCTAATTGCCATGGCTTTGTGAAATCTAGTCTACTTCCTTTGGCTGAAGGCTATCAGAGTAGTGGTAAGGTTGATTTTAATAGTATGTGGCTTTCTGTCAGCAATGGCTGAATCTATTCTTAGTTCTGTAGCAGAATAAGCTTTGAAATATATGCATATGACTGACATGGATTTGCTTAAATAAATTATACATGTGCAAGTGTAAATCATATTGAGCATCATTTAGCATTGTAAATCAGACAGTGAAACAACAATGAAACAGGTTTCTGCCACATTTTGACACCGCTTTAACTGTCATGTCTCCATCCTATGGACTCCTGGGATTTGTAGTTTGTTGTGGCACCTCTGACAGAGAAGGCTAAATATCTCACAAAGCTACAAATCCCAGAATTCCATAGAATTGAGCCATGGCAGTGAAAGTGATGTCAAACTGTTTTAATTCTGCAGTATAGATGTAGCCTAAGATTTATGCAAATTAAATCAATATTGAAGTCTAGATAAAAACATCCTTTCCCAGTCTGGGCTGTTCTAGAAGTTTTAGACTAGAACACTGGTAATAGCCATCTCATCTTGAAAAGCTCGGAACTGTAGTCCCACAATTACAACATTTGGGACTGGCAAAATTGCATTTGCAATTGTGCTATGAATCATCATTTACAAACATGGTCACTGGTATTTATATTGTAGGAAGATATGAGTGACAGATGGCTCAATAGATTAATTCATTCATTTTCTCTCTTAGTAAAAAAAAGACAAAACAAAATGGCAACTCCTAAACAGATTGTTCAGAATCATTTGGGTAAATTTCTTCCATGAGAAAGGGATGAAATTTAGATGAGATGTAGTGTATAATGGTTTTTTAAATATCCTATATTTATATATAACAGTATGGTCAAGCAGATTTGAATACAGTGGTCCCTCCACATTCGCTGGGTTTAGGGATGAAGGACCCCATGAATGTGGAAAAACAGTAAATAAAAAACACACTATTCTTTTTACTTAAGAAAACACCTCTCTAGGAATCTCCAGGTCCTCCAATGCAACTCTGTGATCAACATCAACCAGAAGTTGATCACAGAATCATGCTGGAGGTCCTACAAATGCCTACACTAGTGTTTTCTCTAGGAACTTATAGGTTCTTAACACAGCTCTATGGTCAACTTCCAGCAGAATTGTGCTGGGGGACTTAGAGATTCCTAGAAAGAACATATTAATCAAAACCTCAAATAATCAAATCCACAAAAGTCAAAGCCACAAATGTGGAGGGCCAACTGTATTTTCATAAGCATATTTTTCTACAGTAGTGTTCTGGCAAAAACTACCACAAGATCAGTACAATTCATTATATTTGAGAAAAACTGATTCTCTTTGTTCTGCATTTCTATTATTTTGTTTTAAAGTTATGTGTGCAGAAAGACTTCTTAGTATATTACAGTACATATGAAGTTGAAATCTTTTGGCATCTAATGCTGAAAGCCTTTGAAGCAACATACTGACGTTGTTATCAAATAGGCAACATACAGAGGCTTTTGGCATTATATTAGAAAAGTGTTTGGGGGAGGTTAATCCACTGTAGAACTATTATGCATAAAACATCACAGATGACATGTTTCAGTGAGGAAAAGAAAGCAAAATCATCATATGTATGGCTATGTGCATGCATATTAGTAACCAAAAGAACAATTAAAATGCAAGATTGGCCATCTGAGTGGGGTTAGGATTAGGCAGAATATCTCTGCCTCACACAGAGGAATATAAAGATGTGTGCAGTTTGGAGACCAGCATTACATCTGTAGAAAACTTTGTAGGCATCATGGTACCACTGATAGTGTTTCTGTTGGTGGTAGGACACAGAAGGATCTGTTCCACAGTCAGGACTAAGGTGATCCTGACTTTGCAGTGGTTCCAGTCCTTCCTCTCGGGTCGGTCCCAGAGGGTGCTGCTCGGGGACTGTAGCTCCAGTAAGAGGGACCTCACTTGTGGGGTCCCTCAGGGAGCTATTTTGTCCCCGATGTTGTTTAACATCTATATGAAGCCGCTGGGTGAGATATTTCAGAGTTATGGAGCTGGGTGTTATCAGTATGCTGACAACACCCAAATCTATTTCTCCGTGTCTCGTTCGTCGTCCTCAAATTCCAATGGCATCTCCTCTCTCAATGAATGTCTTCAAGCGGTAATGGGCTGGATGATGAAAAACAGATTGAAACTGAATCCAGACAAGACGGAGGTGCTCACGGTACAGGCCCCGAAACCAAGAATTGGGTTGCAACCACCAGTCCTGGATGGGGTCACACTCTCCTCCAGTGACTGTGTTCGCAGTTTGGGGGTGCTCCTGGATTCGTCGCTCCTGATGACAAATCAGGTTAATGCGACGGTCAGGAGCGCCTGTTATCAGCTTTGGCTGATACGCCAGCTGTGCCCTTTTCTGGAAGTAGGAGATCTTGAGACTGTTGTGCACGCGTTGGTAACCTCACGCCTTGACTTCTGTAATGCACTCTACATGGGGCTACCTTCGTGCTTGGTTCGGAAACTGCAATTAGTTCAAAATATGGCGGCCAGATTAATATCTGGAACATCTAGATGGGACCATATTACCCCAGTATTAAGGTCCCTCCACTGGCTGCCTATTAGTTTCCGAACCCAGTACAAAGTGTTGGTTATTACCTTTAAAGCCCTAAATGGCTTGGGTCCAGGCTATCTTAAGGACCGCCTCCTCCCATATAATCCTCCCCGCACTCTCCGGTCCTCTGGGAGGAATTTGTTACATCTTCAAAAAACGAGGCTGGTGACTACCTCTCAGGGGGCCTTTTCTGTTGTCGCCCCCAAACTATGGAACGCCCTGCCGGGGGAGATCCGTCAATTGACATCACTTGACAGCTTTAAAAAAGCTGTCAAGACGGATCTCTTCCGGCAGGCCTTCCCGGAACAACTACCGGCTTAGGCCCCAGAATTTTCTGGAGATGTTCCCCCCCTCTTATGACTAGGCCTTGAGAGCTGAGAATTTATACTCTGATGCCAGCGCCTTTCTTCTTATGTTATATTATTGTGTTATCTAATGCATATATCCTCTTTTATATGTTGTTTTAATTTGTTTGGATTTAATAACTTTTTAAGGGGGGGAGAGGGGGTAATAGTTCTTAATCGTTGTATGATGATTTTATTATGTAAGCCGCCCCTATTGACCTCAGAGGGGCGGGATATTAAATAAAAAGTATTATTATTATTATTATTATTATTATCCTTGATCTGGTTGATCCAAACTGATTTAATTTCATTGAGAGGCCCCTTAGGACTTGGCCCCTCATTGACATCAACTTGGAAGTTGTATAGTTAATTCCCTCCTGTTAAAGTAAATATTGTTGAAAAAAGGCTGAAATGAACATACAAAATGAAGAAATAAACAGAACACATTCCGGTTTCACCAGTAGGATCCTCCTCCACTTCCCTTCCTTCATATTTCTGCCCCTATTTTGTTCTGTGAATCTTTTGTAGGCAATATGGCTCTTCTGCACCCACTCAGCCATCTTTCATTAATAGGCAGGACAATGCAAATGAGTTCTGTACAAGTATATCTTTCCCCTTCAGGCCTCTAATATGTAATTCTGGTATAACAGTGACTTATTAGCCACTGAAGGCAGTCGCTGTTTAAAGTCCTGGTCTAGCAAGAGTGAGTGAAAACTTTCAAATGTTGCAATTACTTCTATTATTGCTACCTTTTAAACATTTAGTGCTGTTTTCATTAAGTAAACAAGATCACATGGTTCTCAAAAGAGATCCGTGTTTATTCATCCTGTGCTAGTTCACAAATAATGATTCTAACAATATTAAAATGTATTCTTCCACCTTTATAGGCATTTGATGATTCCCAGATATTTAGGGGCTATGTGTACATTGTTTTCTTTTCTTAAAAGAAAATCTTGGCCAGATGATTAGGATTACTGAGGGACCTCCTATTTCCTTTGAGAATCAATCTTTTACCTGCCTGAATGGATTCAGGCCAGGTCTCTGGGCCTAGTCTCCTGAGATTACCTGAAGGTTACATAGCAGAAAACAAAATAGGAGGGCTAGAAGACCTAGTGTGACTTTTAACATAACTCTTTTCTTGAAAGGTTCCGTAGTATTGCTAAATCCTACTTCCGAAGAGCGGATGGGGTGCTTCTGCTGTATGATGTTACCTGTGAGAAGAGTTTCCTTAATGTACGAGAATGGGTGGATATGATTGCGGTGAGTACTTTTAACACTGTAAAACTTGTGAAGTACATTTTCAGTTCAGTTTTCCCTTAGATTTATGTTGCAGCCCACTTGTATCCAGTGCATCTACTAGAGAGAGAGGATAATTTATAGAACAGGGGACCCAGTCCTGTGAGATACCCTGATAGACTGGTAGTAAGAATAGCATCTCCTGAATCAGGAACAGCTAAGGACACTGTATCTTAAGTGGCCAACTGCAGATGGAATTTGGTATATGGATCACTGGGAGGGGTAAGGCAAGACCATTTTTATGTAGATCCATGCTATCCTTCAAAATACTCCAAATTGCACCTCCAGCCACATCTTTGGAGCTGAAAACTGGGCCGCAATGGCAACCGGTAATAACAGTATGCCACTTCCAGTATGCCTGGAAGCACTAATGTGACTCGAGAGGTGGCAAGGATGAAAATCCCCCCCCCCCCGCAGTTGTCCACATTGGTATAGAAAAACATTACTCTGAGCTACAATTAGTTACTGAAAATGTGTTTTACTACTAGGAGTAAATAGCTAGGCAGTGTCCTGCATTAGTCAATGAGAAATACTTTCTTGAAGGAAGGTGAAACAGAATTCTGGCTTGGAAGGGAATTGATCAGGTTCCTTTTCAAGGGTAGTCTCTTCTGTTTTTAAAGGTTACAGCTGAACACGATGACCCAGGGACCATTCATACGACACAATTATAGCAGTATGATTCCACTTTAACTTCCACGTTCCGCCTATGGAGTCCTGTGATTGGCAGTTTAGAGAGGAGCATTTAGAATTCTCAGCCCAAGCACTCCAGTGCTCACCAAACTACAAACCCCAGGATTCCATAGCATGTAGCCATAACAGTTAAAGTACAGTTAGGCTGCAACTGCACTGCAGAAATAATCCATTTTGATACCACTTGAGCTACCATTGCTCAATACTATGGAATTCTGAGAATTATAGTTTGTTGTGGCTCGATAGCTCTCTGACAGAGAAGGCTAAATGTCTCACAAAACAGAATGTAGGTCTGTGTCTCTAAACATCATATTTTAAAAAAATTCTATATAATTTTAACACCTTTTCCTGATGAAGAAGCCGGTGGAGCTTGGAAAGTTTGTAACATGTATTTTGTGCATTTTGGTTGGCCTAAAAAAAGTATCACTGTTTTGTGGATTTTAGATATAAGAGTACACTCAGTAAAATCATCTAATATATTACAATAATATAATCAATATCATGACGACTTTTATCTTAGAGATCTGGGCCAGTTCAAAAAGATTTGCCTTTCTTATCACAACAGTTTATAATCATAATGTCTGACCAAACTTTAAGGTGAAATTGGGGTGATCTCAGGATCTATGGATTTTAGAGAAATTGTCAGATAATCAGGGACTAATAAGTCATGATTCTTTTGTTGAAAAATGGTTTCCATTTATTGAATTCGTGAATACAATGCCACAAACTGTGAGACCACCTTGATATAATTTGTTAAATGTGACTGCAAAATATAATTGACTTACCCTTAATTTTGTCACAAGTGAGGGTAGTCCCATTAAAATTTGTTGGTGTGGGGTTTGATAGTAGATATCAGAATGCTTAAGACTATTACTACTCATCCTAATACATAAACGTTATGGTTATCAAATAAAATCAAACCAAACTAAACCCTTTATACTTGTTCCAGGATGCAACACATGAAAACATCCCAATCATGATGGTGGGAAACAAAGCTGATCTCCGCCAGGTGGTTTCTGAGCAAGGACAGAAATGTGTACCAATAAACTATGGAGAAAAACTGGCCATGGTAAGAGTGAAGACATTCCATGGATCATATGCAAGAAAGTTTAAATCACTGCCAGGAATCTTGTTGTTCTCAAAATGTTGGACTGCAGTGCTCAACACCACCATTAGCTATGCTGGCTAGGGCTGCCGAGAGTTGCAGTCCATCAGCTTTTGGAGAGCTACATTATTCCTATTAGATCACAAGCAGTAGGATTGAGTGAACATATTAGAATCAGATAGGGCTTGAGTTTGTTGGATTTGAATAATCAGTGTTTGGGATTGTAATTTGAAGTATTTTGAGTGTCAAAACACTGAGTGATACTTAGTTGGTGCTCAGTTTGAAAACTGCCACTGATTTAAGTGTTGGTTGTTCCACAATGTGTTGGCAACCACAGAGCCCTATCTAGTAGGTATACAGTTGTGTCTTGTGAACAATATTGCAGTTTAGCTTATTGTCAGCTATTTTAATTTATCTGAGTGAAATTATCTATGAAGGTATCTCTATGCCTTTTCCCTTCCTCCTAGGCGTACAGTGCTTTATTCTGTGAAACAAGTGCTAAAGATGGCTCTAATATCGTGGAGGCAGTACTTCATCTTGCTCGGTATGTTCAAAGAAATTAACTTTCTTAGCACCACTGAAAAGGATGTTTAAACAAATCAAGTCTACTAAATGGCATTTCAAAATCTGCATATGTCTCATTCTGTGTAAATTTGAGAAAATCTCAGTGTGTATATATTTCAATGTGGCATTCTTTCATCTCCCCTCCATAAGGTTAGGCACTATTAAGGGCCATAAACACAGCTCACCATCTGTACCCAGTGTCTGCTATCACTTAGATCCCTTTCCACCTTATGCATGTTGACAAGTATGCTCACCCAGTGGCAGGACCAAATTGCACTACCTCAAGGCAGTGTTCCTAAGCATGTGACAAGGGGAAGGCTAGCAGCTGCACCACACCCTCCCCATAGTATAGTCACTGTTTCTGCTTTTAATAATAATAATAATAATATGATTTATTTATATACTGCCCCTCTGGCAAGCCAATCTAGGCGGTGAACAACAATAATAAATTACAACAAATTAAACAATATCATTCCCTCCTCCCCGAACATCAAACAAATAACAACATTAAGATCCCGTCCCTCATTCCTACCCCCCCACCCTCAAAATAAATTAACAAACAAATTAAAAAACAATTATTAAAATATACAATATACACTATAAAAATACAATGTGCAATATAAGATGCATAATTGCATTATTGCGGGGAAGATGTTGCTGGGGAGGGATTATAAACTCTTCCCAGTCTCTCCAGCCACACTCCAGCCACCGCTGTGTTGCTGGGGAAGGTGTTGTCCCTGGCGGTCCTAGCGCCTCCGCCTCGGCCTCCCACTTGCGTCGCAGCCGCAGCTGCTCCGTTTACGGGAGGGATGGCAGCCGGCGGGCTTTTAAGGTCTTCCTGGCCGCGCTCCGGCCACAGCTGTGTTGTCATAGCTCCTCCCTGGGCACACAGCTGTTCTTCCTGGGGCTACACGGGCCGGCAGAGTCCTCCTCCCGCAGCTCAAAGCGCCACCGATCAAAGTGCATCATGGGCCATTTTCATTGGAGGCTGCAAGTAAAAAGGCAGTCCTCCGCAGCCTCTAAAAATGTCAGGCCAGGTGTTCCGGAGGGGGAGGGGGGAGTGCAAACACCCACCCACCACCGAGTCCCCTTCTCTCCTCGCTGTAGCCAAGATGGTCAGGCTTGCAGCGTCCTTAAGAAGGCTCTCCTGGGGGCCAGGTGTTCCGGAGGGGGAGGGGGGAGTGCAAACACCCACCCACCACCGAGTCCCCTTCTCTCCTCGCTGTAGCTTCCAAGCAGTATAGGGAAGAATAGGGCAACCATCAGGCTCCTTGTTTTATGGCTTCAGAAGCAAGTGTAGCCTTTAGGACAGGGGTAGGCAACCTTTCCCCTTTAAGGGCCGAGGGACTTCAGCTCCCAGAAGCCTCAGCCATGTTGGCCAATAGTCCCATGTTGGCCAATAGCTCCTGGGATTCTGGGAGCTGAAGTCCCTCGGTCCTTAAAGGGGAAAGGTTGCCTATCCCTGCTTTAGGATTTCAAAAGGGTGGACAAAGTGCCAAATTGAATTTGTTGCTATTTGGAAATAAACTATTTAAAAATGTAGCGGATTACTACCCCCAATCCAGGGGCTATACATGCCCCCATTCTGGACCTATTAGGACCACATCCCAGTTGCCCCAATTTCTTTTGATGAACCTCACCATTCCCTCAAGGGTGCCTTGGAGTCAGTTTTGCCACATTTGGGGAGGGATTTCTCCTGACCTGTTTTAAGCTTGGGGAAAGGGCTTTTCCCCTCAAATCAAAAATAACTTCCTTTCATATCTTGACTGGGAAAAAGGACTGAAACCCTAAAACAGACCAAGGGACCTCACAACATGACCAAATTGTCCAACACTTCCTCTAGAGGCCATGTGGGTGGGGGCTTCTTGGAGCTTCAAATGAAAATTATGTAAGGTCGGAAGTTATAGTTGATATTTATGACGAAGTCAAGAATAGCATTTTGTTGCTGTTTGGGGTTTTCAAATGTTCTTGTTGAAATAATACAATTACAGTAAATATTGGATGCCTGGAAAGAGGCAAATCTGTTGGTTTATTCCATGCATAGAGAAATTTTCCAGTGTCAACAGGTGCACTGGTAGTGTATCCATGCTTTTTGTTTTTTCAGGTAATGTCAATTTAATATTAATTGTTGCCCTGTGATATAAGTTAGTTCCAGGAATTTTCAGGCGCTTAGCTTTTAAATTGCTTAATACATAAGTAATTTCTAGGGAATAAACATAATCAATTATATAACCCCAATAGCAGGGAGAAAATTGGCCTTTTCATTTTTAAATTAAGACAAGTAAATTGTTTGTATACTTTGCCTCCAATGCGAGGAACCTTCTTTGAAAAGCTGATTCACCCTGGTCACCCCAATAATTGTTAACTTAGGTAATTTGTTTTGGAAGAGCATGTTTCAGAGCTGAACAGCCCCGGATGTCTCATAATTTCCTCTCTAGGGCTTCCTTCCCTCACCCTTCCCAACCATAGCCTACAATCCAAATAGGATGCAATGCATCTGTATGAAAATGTACCATGATCTAACATGGTAAACTGAGTTAAACTGGTTACAATGAAACACCAGTGCAGACACATCTTGAGACAATTTTGTTGCTTTTTATATTCATTGATCACATCTTTCAATTACTTGCAGGACAAAATCCACCAGTAATTTTACTTACTTGGCTCTCATTCATTTTAGTGAACTTCATGTAAAAGAATCTAAAATGTTCCTTTTCCATATGCGTCAAAATGAAATAATGTCAATATTTACTGTGCAGAATTCTAGAATGAGCTCTTCTATGATGATACTGCACTTTTTGTCTTATGTTTGCCACATGACTTCTCACTGTAAGAGAGGTGGGTAATATGTGGTCCAAGGGCCACAATCAGCTCCAACCTACTTATAGAACTTTCTCAGTATTCCTTCTAGTTAAAACATTGATCATTGTGCTTTAAGATTCTCCTCATAACCAACATCCAACTCCCTTGTTGAATCAGTTTCCCTGGTTACCTATTTGTTTCTGGGCACAATTAAAAGTGCTGTTTGTGATTTATAAAGCCCTAAATAGCCTGGGTCCAGACTAGCTGATAGACCAGCCTGAGTCTTAAGATCCAGGAGATCTTTCTCTTGGTCCCACCATTCTCACAGGCCCATCTTTGAGAATTTGTTTGTGGCCCTTTTTGATGGCTGCCCCCAAATACTCTCACATGGGATACTAGGCTGGTCCCCACTGTGGTCTCCTTCTGCTAAACATTCTTTTAATGAGGGTTGTGTGCTGTACTTTTTGCTTATTGCCATGTTTTTGAATGATTGTGCAGTCAGCCTTCCATATCCATGGATTCTGCATCCATGGATTCAACCATTTTAAAAAAATCCAAAAGTGAACCTCAATTTGCCATTTTATATAAGTTACACTGTTTTACTGTGGCATTGCATAAATGGGACTTGAGCATCCATGGTTTTTGAGATCCTGGAACAAAACCCCAGGAGCTATCAAGGGACCACTGTAAATCGTTTTAACTTATTGGTGTTGTAATATGATAGCTTTTTATTTTTTTAAAACTTATTTGATCTTTAGGTTTTTTTCCACTGCATCTTGTTTTAAACTTGTTGTAGATCACCTTGAAATCCTGCAATATTCTTTCAGTTTTAAAAAGTAAAAAAAAGAAAAGAAAAAGATTTTTTAAATAAAAAATCTGGACTTCTGTCCTTTTCTGATTTCAACGGAAGGGGATGGTGTGACCCACTGTGTGTCACAGGTTGGAAATTTGACATCTAGACTATAGATGACATAGAATTTGCCCAAGGAATGTGATGTTTGGACATTCTATGATACTTACCTTTCTTTTGTAATGATCTTATGGTAGGCAGTTCATTGTTCTTTATAAGAGCTCTTATTTAATCTTAACAAACTACTGTTTTGCAGAGAAGTGCGAAAAAGAAGTGACAGCAAGAAGGAAGATAAATCAGTTACTAACTTGTCAGGGACAACCCTAAAAAAGTCTTCATTCACCAAAAACTGCTGCAGTGTCTAGAAAATCAAGAATTTCTTGTCCTAAAGAAAAGACATCTGCCTTTTTTTTTTAAAAAAAAATAATGAAGGATTTAGGCAAACATTGCACAATACAATTGGTGAAAGAAAAGGTGGGGACCGTTGCTCTACAGCCACCAAGGATGATCATAATCAGATAACTGGTTAAACAAAACCATGCCAGAGGGTATGAGATGTTTGGGCCAATGGCAGTGACAGCCACTCCTATGGTTTGTTTTTTGAACAGAAGACCACATCCTTCAAACCACATGTGCCTTTTAAAGCCAACTGGCCTAGTAAGGGCTTCAGTAAGGCATACTTCTTATCACAACCTGAGCTTTATAAGTCAATATGGAATGGCCATGGGTCATTCTCTGGCTTGCATCATGCAAGATTTGGGCGATTGTTCCTGTAATTTCATCACCAATCTGAAACTTGTTATCAGGCTTGTTTCAAAGGTGTTTAGGAGATCTGAGCATCCCTTTGCAGTGCTGCACCAAGACTGAGAAAAACATGATGGCACTTGATATCAAGGGAACTGAAGCAGAGTTGGTGAAGAATATTTAGCCATGTCTAAAGCTTTAAAAACTTAGAAGAGGAGCCGTTTAACACAGGACCATGCCTTTGGTTTCATTCTGGATCCTTGGAATGAATTAAGAAATCTCCATTTGAATCTCTGTTTGAAACCATGCACATTAGCCAAGGGGGATACGTGAGATAAACCTTCTTATCACTGCATTGTTAAACATTTTTGGGCTGCATTGCTCCACACTGTAGATAGAATGTTCCACAGTGAGGAAAAATACATTCCTATGTGGAGAAAATGAGCATGTCTAGAAGAATGTGAGATACAACTTCCCCCCAGACATGTTGTTATCTATATGGAGAAAATCTTTATTATTGGTGAGTGTATGAGCCTTGCAGTCTAAAGTGGTATAGCCCAGTGCTGGCTCCCATATTAGTGAGGTGGTTATTCCGCACCAGGTTTTAATTCTGGTTTATTGGATCTCTTCAAGGTGCTAAACCATATTCCTAAATAGGTACAGCACCTTAGACAGCGCCTTAAAAGCTAGCCAAATCCTGGACTGGATTCATCATCCAACTGACATGGCAGCCACTACTCACCTCTGGTATAGCTGAGATACAGGTTTACCCCCTAAATTAAGGCTTAAACAAGTCATCTGCCACTTCCTGGAAGACGACTCCCTCCCTCCATGCCAATAGTCTATAAATCAGTGCCAGAGTGATGGGAAAAAATAGCTTTTTGGACTATAGCTCCAGAAAACTCTCGCTTCTGAGTCCAAAAAGGGAGAAATGTTCAAGCTA
Organism: Phrynosoma blainvillii; assembly: GCA_026167975.1. Lineage (NCBI taxonomy): Eukaryota > Metazoa > Chordata > Lepidosauria > Squamata > Phrynosomatidae > Phrynosoma > Phrynosoma blainvillii. The sequence goes on from JANUYF010000002.1 coordinate 102,035,865, forward strand.
GATGTTCCTATGATATGTAGCATTCAGCTACATTCCTTGTTTTTCCTTTATTTCAGGTTGGAGAGGTACCAAATTCAGCAGTGGAATTAGATGGAAATCGTAGGATTTTCACCTCACTAGAACATTTAGACAAAACTATGAACCAGTGGGAACTTCTTATTCAAACTTTCTAGGAATTCTTCCTTTCTCTTTCTCTGTAATTCAATTAATATTGGGGAGAAAAGGTGCTTGTCCCATTTATTACATTCCAAATAATACATGCTCCCTCCCCCATGTGATATTAAGGAAAAACAAGACAAGTGTCTTGTAAGTGCATGAAACATCTGAAGTGAATATCTTATTTGGTTCTCACATGAGTTAAATATGAGCAGTGTTTGAAATTTTACTTACATTCCTCCTAAATCCCCAAATTGGATTTAGCCCTTAGTCACATTTACTGGAAAAATATTGAAATATATGGGACTTGACTAGCATAAGTCCTATATATTTCACTAGGGCTGCATCCACATTGCAGAAATAATCCGGTTTGACACCACTTTAACTTGCCATGGCTCAGTGCTATGAAATTCTGGGAATGATGGTTGTGGCACCAGAGCTTTGCTACCATTCCCACAGACTACATTCCAGAATTCCATACCATTGAGCCATGACAGTTAGTGGTGTCAAACCAGACTATTTCTGTAGTGTCGATGCATCCTAGGTGCTCTTTCACACTAGACAATTATAGCAATATAATTTCACTTTTAACTACCATGACAACATTCCATAGAATCCTGGGGTTTGTAGTTTGGTGAGGGAGTAGAGTTCTTTGGCTGTGAATTCTAAATTCCCCCTCCTAAACTGCAGATCACAGGATTCTATAGGATTTCCCCATGACAATCAAAGTGGAATATAGCTGTATAATTGTGTAGTGTGAGACAGCTGCTAGATGTCCCCTATAAGAACTAAATCCAGTTTATGTTGGCTACCTATCTTCCTGTCTCCTCTCCTCTGCAGCCCCTTGTGGCAGTGGAACCTTGCTCTTGGAGGATGGCGGCACTGTAGGAGGAAGGGGAGACTGCTGCTCCTGCTTCCACAGCAGAAGTAGCTTCCACCACTGAAAATATCTCACTGGATGCTACCCTGAGTCTGGATCCAAGCCAATGAACTGTAATTCCAGCTGTTAGGAAAGTCTGCCTGTCACTTTGAAAACTATTCAGTTGAGCCATTCCTTTTGTCTGTGTTGTAAACGTGAATCCTACTTAACTACTTAATGGAAGAGATATTGAAGTCACAAAAGTATCAGTTTAAAATTCCCCGTGGAGTATGATTTGTGCAGTGTGCACTTTTAATTTATTGAATAGAAAATTTCATTGTTTTAACAGAGTTGTCTATATCCTAAAAAAAAGGGAAGTGCATGTTTTTGGTTCCCTAGGAAGATGAAGGTGACTCAGATGTATTAGCCAAATAGAGAGACTTGGGCTCTTTTATGTGTATTTTAAATATTTTACTTTGCTTCTAGTGTTGTATTGTTTTCTCATGTTTAATTTATAAAAAGTAGTCTATTTTTATAGATGTAAAGATTTTATGTTGCTTTTCTGTGCTTAGCTTTAGTATTGTTTTGAAATGTGTACTGGGGAAGGCCCTTGCTTGAAACATTGGTTTGTGTTCATAAATGTATAGCTGATATGCTAGAAAATAAGTACATATTTGCAGGTTTCAAAAAGGATTCTCTCATCATACTGTCCAGATTTTGGGAGGAGGTACACATATTATTATTATTATTATTATTATTATTATTTGCTTAATAACTGATATGGCTTGAAAAATTATCATTGCAGTTGGATCCTCTTTGGCATTTTTTAAATAAATGGGCTAAGAGCTCTTTGCTGTCACTAGCCAAATATCTGCCATCCTCACATGCTGCATGGTTATTTTAAGACAGAATATTTAAAGCAGCCCGACTTTAAAATTTATATGGGTTTGGACAGGATGCCAATCTATGATTTAACATTATCTGGGTGAGCCATGTCAACCATCTCTTTCTCTCTGGCATAGCCAGTTACACCTGAATTTGGAATTCTGGTTAACCGTTTAAACTATAATTAGTAATTAAGTCAGAATCATAAATCACCATCCTTGGTTAATTAACACAGAATTCTTTTGGATTCAGATGTAATGAGGAAGACCAATTATTGTAAAAGCAGATTATGAACATTTTTGATCTTGTTATTGGGGCTGCACAAGAATAGAGAAGGGGAAATGTACAGACTCAAAGCTCAAGCATGTAATGTTATATTGTACTTTAATGTTCTGTCTCAAAAGATCCGCTTTGTGATAAATATAGTAGTGGGGTTACTTAAACTACTCTGCAAATCTTAAGGTTTCTCAAGGTAGGCGTATTCTCGAGGCAGGTGAAAAAGGATACAAGTTGGTATGAACTGAAAACATTCATTTTTGTAATTAACCTAGCCGAAATACAAATTTGTGCAAATGAGCCATCACAAGTGATTTCTAGATGGTTCTCTATTTTTAAAATGCATGCATCTGTGTTAAATCATAACCATTCAAATGTGTAGCCTAAAGTTTCCAGTTTCATTGTTTCATTTTTTTGTGAGCTTTTAAAACGAATCTGTATCGTCTTTTACATATAAACAAGAAAATGATCAAGTACAAGAATTTTTAGAATAAACAATATTGACTTAGGGCAAGAGCATGAACAATAACTGCTGGGAGAAGAAATTATGAAAAGAAAGAAGAAAAGAAGTACAAATGAATGGAACTCAAGCTACATGTTATCTTGACACACCAGTTGTGAAAATCCTGAGTTCATTTTTCCAGGTCTTGAATACAATTTTTTAAAAAAGTTGGTGCCTTTTTAAAAACATAAGTTAAAAATCTTAGGATTTTATCACCACACAGAGACTCTTAGTGAATGATATATATAAACAGATAGTGGAAAAGTTCCTTTTTTGAACTGCAAATTCCTTACTCCTCCAGTCAGCATGGCCAGTAGGAATGTATGTCGTATCCCAAAAAAATAATAATAATTAAAAAAAAATCATTTTTTTCCGAAGAGTGTATATGGATATGGGTCTCTGGATAGTCTTTATATGGATATACTTTGCTTAAAAGCTGCATTGCATCAGGGCTAATATAAAACTGGATTTTTCCTTAACCTGCTTTTTAAATAGCTTCACAGCAAGAAAACATAGGCAAGCAGCAGCAGTAATTTGATTTTAGCCCACCAAGAATGTACATTTTAAACCAACATAATTGCACTGTGGATCACTTTAGACTCTTTCAATGTCACTAGCCATGAGCATGTTTTGAAGACATGAGGGCTCCTAGGCACATATGGAGCCTCCTAACCATCAAGTCCTGCTTGTGCTTTTCTTTGGAAAGACCCACATGCATATGCTGAGATCAAGAAACTGGAGATATCTCCATATGCATTCAAGTGTAAATAGGCTTATCCATTCATAGCAGTTCCTGAAATGTAAATGGTGTGGGCATTCTGGAGCAGGACAAATCAGAATTTTTGTTCAGTCTCAAATGTATTTATGCCAGCCTGAGTTAAATCAGTTAAATTTGTGAAAATCTCAGCAGATTTCTAAAGTACTTAATTTGTGTACTAGCTACAAAAGTCATCTTTTTATTTATTTAGTTTCCATGTTACTGTATACATATATATTTATTACAAAAGGAAAAAAATATTTGTATATTTTTGTTTCTGGTAAATCCTGTACATAAGATTTATTTTTATGCATTAAGTGGTAGTGAGTACTGTTGTTTTTTTCCTTAGTGCCTTGACTTGTTTGAAGCATTGCCATATATCATGTTCTTAAGGCAATGGTATTTGCAGTTAGTCTTCTCAAAATATTTTATCTACTAAGTGCTTTGTTATTCGACACATGCAGAGAGATTGTGTGCCAAAATGTTTGATGCTGAAATGTCTTAGAATAAAAATGATAATTAACAAACGTTGGCTGTATTTATTGAAAATGCACATTTCCAAGATTCTTTGTTGATATGACTTTGTTATGCATGCTAACATCTCTGCTGTAGTGGAACAAGGGCTCACAGGGATGGAGCTCTGGAACTTCTTGTTCTGTATAGATGAGATCTGCTGCCACCCTTTCTGGCTTGCATGTTCACTTTGGGCATGGCTGCAGTTCTCACAGGAAATGCAGGGAAAATAGATTTTCCAAAGAAAATATTGTTGTCAGCTTCTCCTGCTATAATGCAAAGTATTTTGAGTGACTTGTTACTGAAATGTATAATTAAGAATATTAACATTACAGAAGACTTGCTCATGGTGGAGAGGAAAAATGCTACAACTGATTTGTTGACATGAATCAACAAAACTGCCTGAATTTTAGACTTTCCTTGGGGGAAGATTTGAACTATCATGTTGATGATGTTTGTGATATTTATTTATGTCTCACCTTTTTCCTAGTTCAGGACTCAAGGCAGCTTACAAATTTAAACAGTTACAAATTCACAGCATATCCAAAATGTAATTATAGGTGTCTGTATTTCCAAAATTTAGTACTGTACCATTGATAGTACAATCCTTTATATGCCTATTAAGAAGTAAGTTGCACAAATTGGGCCTGTTGGATTAATAGAATATATATACCGTAAGTGTTGACATGCCAAGCTCCACTGATTCATTGGATCTACTCCAGTTGGGACTATCAATTAGCTTTCCATCACAGAATTCAGTGGCATTTATTTCTAGGTTAAGTGAGTTAAGCCTTAAGATGCAATCCTAAACACACCAACTGCATTGAATCCAGAAGACTTCTGGCATAAACAAATAAGACTGTATTGTATACAGTATATAAACTGTATGCAATTATATCTGGTTGTAACACATCATCATTTTGTAGTTCTCTGTTATGTGACCCCCTAGAAAACAATCTTAATTTTCCCTTGTACAATTCAATTTTTATCTCCCTTTCCAGTTACATTTTATATTACTCTGGAGCCATTATTGGGCAGCTCTCTTCTAGAGAAAACCTTCATGAATGATTTCAAGGAAATATTTAACATAATTTGACATGCCTTTTCTTCATAGTTAATTCTACCATTGAGACTCATTTACACATAAATGGCAGAGATCCCTACTAACTAAGGTGATAGGACTCTGTCATAGTTACAACTGATGGTACCTTTACAGCCTATCAGCATCTGACCAAAGTGTTTTTGAGGTGCTGGAAATTGGTGCCGTGGGAAATGAAGTCTGCAGCAAGCTTCTGGTTGTGAGGTGTCTTGACAACAGGCAGCTGGAGAGACCCCTTAGGATCCTGCCACAACTGCTTGTCCCAAAAGACCCTATGACTGGGAGCATATTGCAGATGTCATTTCCCAGAGCACCAAGCTCCATTGCCTGAGAAATGCTTTGGTTGAGATACCATTAGGCTACGAAAGTAGGTTTGGGGAAAGTAGGTTTTGGGTCATGCATGGTTGTTCATGACTAAACATGATTCCTCAGCAGTTATGAGATTGTATGTCCAGGTTATGATATTGTAACTGCTGAACAGGATGCGCGCCAAGTGTGTGTAGGCTAGGAACCCAAAATATTTTCTGGTATCAGGCAAGGTGGCCTGTTTTGTTTTGTTTTGTTTTATTGCACCTTTCTCCTGACATGAGACCCAAGGCAACTTACAACAAGGCTAAAACAATATATAGTCAATCCTCGATATCCATGGACTTGCCGTTTGTGGTTTCGATTACTCGTGAATGGCAAGCCCATGGCTCCCTCCCTTCCCTTTATTGTGCCCCCGGGCTTACCTTTGCCTTGGGGGCCAGGAGAAGGCCTTCCTTAACTCGGGGGGGGGGGGCAGTCCAGGCTCCTCGTTTTTGGGGTCACCCATGCAGCAAGGCCCCACCGATCCCCCCCCTTGGCCCTCTGGGATCCGGTGCCACTGAGGTCCGGAGTCTGGTGGCACTGGGTGGCAGTGAGGCAGGGTGTGGGGGCCTCCTGGGCCTGGAAACACACTGGACACCATTAGGACTCACTTTCCCAGTGGCACTCGGGGCCTGGCACATGCCCCGCTCCCCTCTGCTTCAGCCAATGGAGGTATTGCTGTATATCATTAAATCACACACACGCATGCTCCAGCACAACAATTAGCAATATCCATTGTCTAAAATGGGCCTTATATAACCACTCGTCATATGCCTGTTGGAATAGAAAAGTCTTTGCATGTCTGCCAAAACAAAATAGAGAGGCTGCCAGTATAACCTTTTTTGGGAAGGGAGTTCAAGATCCTGGGAGCAGCCACTGAGTAACACATGAGTAACAAGCTGGCAACAATTCTGTTAGAAAAGAAGCCATGAGAAAGCAAACATAGGGGGGTTGCAGACTGCCAGAAATAGTGCAAATTGAGTCCACTTTTAAGGTTAGGGTTAGTACTAGGGAATCATGGGAATTGCTTTTTTCCTGACACATTGAGCCTTCTCTGTCAGAGAGCTCTGGTGCTACAATAAAATACAGTTCCCATGATTCCCTAGCACTAACCCTAACCCTAAAAGTGGACTCAATTTGCATTATTTCTGGCAGTCTGCAACCCCCTATAGACTCCAAGCCCCAGCCATTTTGCTACAGAGGAGAGAGCGAGCGCCAATCATTTTAAATTTCCCTCCTCTTGACTCCCGTGGAAGGAAAAGTACCCTGATCTGGGAAGTTAGGGGCTGTTTTTGCCAGCAAGTTGGAAGTTGGAAGACTGAGGGAACTTAGAATCTTCAGCAGACCTGGCAGTCCCCGCAAACCCGTTGTTTTCCCTTCCAGCAGCCAGTAGGACACCTCTGCTGGGTCATGCTCAAGGGACTTACCATAAATTTTTGGGTGGTGGCAAAGGGGGCTCCAGGAGCATCAGCCCCTTCACACCAGCAAGCCTCTTGTTCTGCCACTGGAAGGTGCTCACCTCACTTCCTACTCACCTCACTTCCTACACCAGACCTTAGAAGGAAGTACTAAAAATAAGAATAATATAAGTAATATTTGCAATGTTTTTCCTTTTCTAATAACAGAAGTATAATTGCCTCGCATTCTGATTGTGACTTAACAAGATACGACATCACCCCTTTTGATGGTGTAATATTTAAAGTTACTTTCATAGTTATGGAGATGGAGGAGGACTATGGCATGGTTCAAATGCTGGCTTTTGCTGTGCCTTTAGCAGAGGGTGGGCAGCGTGTAGGTAGCCCACAGGCCACATGCAGCCCTTGGGATCTGTAAATGTAGCCCTTGGGACCCTCAAGAAACTCCTCAGACCCATTAGATCCACCCCTTCCATTTTTTTCTGTCTGATTTTGGGGTGATTTTTGCTCCCAAGCCACCCAAGATCTAAAACTGCATTAAAAAGACATCAATTTGCTCCTCTAGCCAATCCTGCTCCCCAAACCTCCCCCAAACAATCTAGAAGAAATAATAAAAAGGACCAAAATGGTGGCTGGAAGTCATGTCAGGTCACTTTGGCTATGCTGAAATGTGCTGCTGCAGCTTTCGGAAAGGTTCAGGAAGGAACCTTGTTTGCAGTTGCTCACCCCTCCACTAGCTGCTAAACTGTGCTCTTTTTGCGAGGTAACTAGGTGGATGGGAGGATAGAGTGCTTTGTATCATAGATCAGTGTTTTTGTAGCACTGAGATGCCTTTTTAAAAAAGTAACTAAAGGTAACTTAGTTCCCTCTGGAGAAAATGGAACTATTACTTAAAAAAACCCAGTAACTAGCACATTACTTTTGTGAGGAAGGCCTGGAACTATAAATTTAACTACTTTTTTAAAAAGTGCCAGTTCTGTTTCCCAGGGTCCTCATGCAGCTAAATGCTGAGTGCAGGAATGCTTTCTAAAACAGCCATTTCTGTGGAAACATCTTAGTATGCTGCTTCTGCTTCCAAGGATCCGTTGGATTGGGGCTGCCTTCTTGAACAAATTTCTTTTCTGCAAAGGGCAAGTGGATGACAGAAAATACATCTGCAATCGTCTCATCTGCCTTTGTGTGCTGGCAGTGATAAAATCCATCTTTGATTAAAATATGGATCGTCTGACAGAAAGGAGACCTCAGGGAGGTGCCACATAGACTGGCTAATTTTCGTGGAATTTTAAAAAATTAGTGTCTGTCTTAGAGATGTTCTGGATTGTCTGAGCAGTATTTTTCCCCTTTCCCTGAACAACTGTGTTTTTTTTTTTTTAGCGAGAGAGGAACATGAATAATTTGAAGAGTGAAGTGCTTTGATGGGCATGAAATCTGTGCTCCTTAAAAGGGGAACATGGATCATTTGATTTATGCGCACAGTGAAAGAAAAGGTTTTCTTTGTGTTGGTTTAAAAGAAAAGCAGACTTGCATTTTCAGTGTCCTCAGACGCATATTTACAAGTAATGGACTTCTGGGTTAGACAGTTCCTTGTTGAGCTTGTCAAAATTGGCACTCCCAGGTTGCATGGTCTCAAATTGAGTTTGAAAAAGAGTTCAGCCTGGAGAGTGACAATTGCAGTATTCAGAATAAAATCAGTGGTTTTTGTTTGCAAGAGGTAGGTAGGGTGTGTGTGTGTGTATATACGTTCAATAGGCAGGGCAATGTTTGCTTAAAAGAAATGTGGGAAAATTATTTTACATTTAACTACTGCAAGTGAAAAGGAGAGAGATGTGGGTCTTATTAATGATCTGTGTTCCTGCTGGGGCCTCTGACTGTGTAGAGCTGGGAAGAGTTTCCAGAAGTCCCCCCAACCCTCAGCGTTCTAGATGTCTTGGGATGCATCCACACTGCAGAATTAATGCAGTTTGAAACCACTTTTAACTGCCATGGCTCAGTGCTATGGAATTCAGGGATTTGTAGTCTTGTATGATATTGAGCCTTCTATGTCAGAGAGCTCTGGTGCCCAACAAGCTACAAATCCTAGGATTCCATTGGATGGAGTCATGCCAGTTAAAGCAGTGCCAAACTGCATTAATTCTGCAGTGTGGCAGCAGCCTTGCACTACAGCTGCACCATTCCTAGCCACTTTATCCACATGACTGAGGATAATGGGACTTTGTAGTCTCACACACCAAGAAGATGGTAGGTTAGGGAGAGCTGCCCTACCCAGATAAGTAACATAACTGGCTGGGTTTTACTGGGAGTTGAAATCTGACTGGTAGAAGGCACTAGGTTGGGGGAAACTATCTTATAGCCCACAAACCAGCAAGAGACAGTTGCCCCATAGTCCCACTGAAACTCTTTGCTGGGACTTTGCTATTGATGGGTTGCTTCCACAGTGCAGAAATAATCCACTTTGACACTAGTTTAACTGCCATGACACCATCCTATGGAATCCTGGGACTTGTAGTTTGTTGTCAGAGCTCTCTGACAGAGAAGGCTAGATGTCTTGTAAAACCACAGTTTCTAGAATTCCGTAGCATTGAGCCACGGCAGTTAAAGCAGTCTCAAACAGCATTCTTTCTGTAGTGCGGATGTGGCCAGAGACAGGCAAGAGCAAGTCCCTACTCATTTTGAAATGGGCTTGCTCCTTGATGCATGGTCTCAAGCGATGGATAGATTTCCAATTTACTAAGGAATAACAAATACAGTTCAGATTGAAATAATTAAAATGTCTTTAAAGCAATGCTTATGGAGTCACAGAAACATCTACAGATGGCCCTCCATATTTGCAGCTTTGACTTGTGCAGATTTGATTATTTGTGTTTTTGCTTAATATGTTCCCTCTAGGAATCTCCAAGTCCTCCAGCACAATTCTGCTGGAAGTTGACCATAGAGTTGTGCTGGAGAACCTAGAGGTTCCTAGAGAAAACACTTCTCTAGGCATTTGTAGGTCCTCCACCATGATTCTGTGATCAAGTTCTGGCAAATGTTGACCACAGAGGTGCACCGGAGGACCTGGAGATTCCTAGAGAAGTGTTCTCCTAGGTAAAAAGAACAATGTTTTTTATTTGCATTTTCTCCACATCCCCAGGGTCCTTCACCTCTAACCCCAGTGAATGTGGAGGGACCACTGTAAGGGGTGTACTCCGTGAATGTGGGACCGCTGTGGAGAAAATCCTATTCCTCACATCTGTCATTCTAGGAATGGGTCAAGCAGCATGGGCTTTAATGCATAGGTATGCAGGCAATTCTTCAGATAACCAGATAACAAACCATTTCAGTCAGCAAGGGGTAAAACTCTTGGGTTGGGAAACAAGGTAACCAGTGTAACCTGTTTAGACTTGGCACCATATATAGAGAAGTGGTTTCCAAGACAGCAGGATGGTGGATCTACTGTGGAAGGAGAAATAGGGTCCAGCATTTTGGATTTTTATTTTGGATGCTTCCTTTAAAGTTCAGACTAAAACCCAGAACAGATTTACCACCCTGTTGAAATGGAAACCACCAGCTGGCAGTGGCACAGTTGTTTGGTTCCCATAAGTAGCCCTGCTGCCACATTTTCTATCAATTGGAGTCTTTAACGGTAGCCCCATACAGAATGCATTACTGCTGTCTAGACTGGATGGAACCAGAACATGAATCACTGAGATAAGTTCTCCCATCGCCACATCAGAGTTTAGAAATAATGAATTACAGGCAACATAGTGGAAGCTTGTGACTCCCAGGTCATTGGAATGGTGAATCTTTCAAAAAGCTTTCTAAGGAGCTGAAGCTTATCCCCCAAATAGGTCCATCTCTTTAGATACTGTCTTTAAATGTTAGGCTAAAAGCCAGAGGAAATATTTCAATACATTGAGATGAGAGCAACCAGCCCCAAGGCATAATGTGGATACCTGTATCAGGCTGCTGACTGTACAAGACACAGAATGAAGTTACTTTTCCAAAGTAATGTGCTGGATGGGGATTAGAGTTAAAGGGGGAGGGTTATAATGAGTAAAGTTTCTACCGTGGCCCCACCATGTTGGGTGGAATTAGGAGTGAAGGAGCCCCGTGAATGTGCAAAAACAAAATAAAAAACACTATTATTTTTACCTAAGAGAACACCTCTCTAGAAATCGCCAGGTCCTCCAGTGCACTTCTATGGTCAACATCTGCCAGTACTTGGTCATAGAATCATGCTGGAGGACCTATAAATGCATAGAGAAGTGTTCTCTCTAGGAAACTTCTAAGTTCTCCAGCACAACTCTATGGTCAATTTCCAGCAGAATTGCGCTGGAGGACTTAGAAATTCCTAGAAAGAACATATTAAGCAAAAACACAAATAATGAAATCTGCAAAAGTCAAAACTGCAAATGTGGAGGGCCAACTGTAATTACTTTTTGAGGGCACTTTAAGTCATTTCAGGTATTGCTGTTGGAATTTTGAACTGAATTTTCCAAGTTTCACTACATTTTCTCATTAAGCCTAAGGTTATTTTGCCCCTCTAAAACAATGAAATATTAAAAAGTACAGTTGGCCCTCTGTTTTCATGAGTGATCCCTCCCCCCTCCGCAAAAACAGAGATTTGCAAAGATTCAAGCCCCATAGGCTTGAATGGGTGCCCCCCATTGATTTAAATGGAGGTCGCCCCTCCGTGAATATGCAAAACCATGGACTTCAAGTCCACAACTAATATATCAACTAGTGTAACAAATTACACCTGAAGTGTCAACAATAATAAATTACTTTTGCAATTCTTTTCATAACACTCCAGATAGAAACTCAGCTGACAAACTAACCAGTGAGAGCAAAAAGCATCCTGGCTGCTGATGGCACTTGTGTCTTTACTGAGCATACTGAATCCAGGGGCACCCAAATGGCACTTATCTCTTCTGGGTGTTCGAGTGTTCAGCGGGGGATACAACTCCCTTCCCCCAAAACAGATCAGCATATTTCCTGACCAACAGATTTCCCTGGCCATAGGATATCTGCATCTCAACAAGATTTTGTTACATTTCACTGATGAATTGAGATCATTCATCACCGCATTTGGTCTGGTTTCAGTCTGTTTTAGAAAGCTTAGCAGAACTAAGGGATTTTAAATTCTCTTTTCATATTTTTAAAAATGTGTATTTTGCCCTTTAGAGCAAGGACCTAAATATCCTCAAGGCACCAGATTCTCCCAGATCTTGGAAGCTAAACAGGGTCAACCCCAGTTAGCTCTTGAATGTGGGACTGCCAAGGAATCCCAGGTGCTGGAGGCAATATTTCAGAGGAAGGAACTGGCAAAGCCACCCCTGAGTATTCCTTGTTTTAGAAAATCCTATGAAATCCATGAAGTTGCATAAGTTGACAGGCAACTTGAAGGCACATACAGACAAAGCAAGATACAGTGTACTGTTGGTCTTCTGTGTGTGTGTGCATACGTGTGTTGAGAGTGGTATTTTCCCCTTTGTGAACTTTCTGCCCTCTCCTAGTACCATTATCAAATGGCCGATAAACAATGAGGCCTAGCAGCTGAAGGGACACTTGCTTCTGTCACACTAGAGGTACACTCTCTCAATGTTTCCTACAGACATTAAATTAATTGTCACACAAGGCATAGTATCTGTTAACTTCTTAGAGTTGTTTCAGACCTCATGCAACCCCATCCCTGCAATGAATTTCACCAAGTAAGGTGATTGTTGTTGTTGTGTGCCTTCAAGTTGTTTCAGACTTATGGCAACCCTAGGGCAAATCTATCATGGGGTTTTCTTGGCAAGATTTGTTCAGAGAAGGTTTGCCACTGCCTTTCCTTGAGGCTGAGAGTGTGTGATTCATCCAAGAGACACTCACTATGTCATGCTAGGAACTCTTATTTAATCCATCTTTGCAGAACCTTTCCCCTCTTATTAAAGGTAAAAAAACTACACACCAACCCCCCAACTTAGCTTAGGTGTGTTGTTGTTGTTGTTATTATTATTTTATCATCATCATCATCATCATCATCATCATCATCATCAGCAGCAGCAGCATCATCATCATGGCCCCGATACATTGCAAATCTTTTTTCATCCACACAGTTCCTTCTGTGGATACTGGAATTTCTGTCCTCTCTCTCTCTCTCTCTTTCCCTCTCCCTGTCCTCATACCATTCTCCTTTTCAATCAAATCAAAGATCAGACCATATGGAGTAATTCAGCCTTTTCAGAGCAATCAATTCCAAATTATTTTCTGTCACTGTGATGTAGGCAGCACATCAAACCTTCCAAATCTCACCTTGCAGCTGTAATGAAAATAACCATGCAGAGAGAGAGAGAGAGAGAGGCTGATATTTTCAGTTCCTGCAAGGAACCCCTGGTATGACTTTGTGTAATACAGAATTGCAAGCTGCTCAACTCTCTGTCAAACCCTGTTGTCACAGAACTCTGTAATTGTTTCTGTCAGATTTGCATATTTTGTTTTATTTAAAAGGTAAACTACCAACGAAAGCTTCCTTCACCTTGGAGACGGAGAGAACGCGTGTTTGGTGTACAATCAAGAATAGCTTAACTCTGCACAAATGAAGGCAAGGGCAATCCTGAAAAATAATACTCTAGGTGGTGTGGTGTGTATGTGTGTTTTAAAAAATATTACCATAGGAGGGCAGCATTGCCCAACAGAACCCCTTCTCCAAGAAAGCTAGTAATACCTCAGGAAAGACAGAAAGAAAAAACATCATTAAAAATATATGTAATAAAAGCAGATTATTTCAGAAACACATTTCATGTTAACAGTCTGACAGGCTATCTCATTTTTGCAGGGATTTGTACCACTTGGCCTAAATAAACAAACAAATAAACAAATACAAAATTGTTTTGCTCTAGTCTAGGCATACCAGGTCTTAACCTGACAGTTATTAAAATAATATTTAATCAGCCTGGTTGATTGACCGATTAGAGACACTGAATTTAAAAACATGCATGCGCACACACAAACGTGTCAGTTTTGCACCAAACCCGCACCATACCTGCCTTAAATTGGTTTAAAAGAACATGTTTTGCTCCAGATTTGCTGGAAAACCCGGAATACTTCATAGCAATGTCGAGCAGCTGTTTACACACGTGTCCTGCTGTGTCTCCTGGTGCCACCGCTGCTGGTGGTGCAAGTCGCTCCCTCTAAGGTCACAATGATGTGATTGACACTGGGCACCTCAGAGGAAGTGACTTGTGCCAGCAGCAGCAGTTTGGGAAACAAAGCAGGATGGATGTATAGACATACACCTGGCATCACTACAGAGTGCAGAAGTAACAGGGAAACGAGGGCAGTTCTGGGGCCAGAATACTCTGGGAACAAACTACAGTGTAGAATTTCATTCCTACTGGCAGAGCCTTCTGATCCTTGGAAAGATTCATTTGGGAGCAGGCCCTTCCTTCCTTCCTTCCTTCCTTCCTTCCTCCCTCCCTCCCTCCCTTCCAAGTTTGTAACTGAATCTAACACAGGACCCTGGTTCATGAACCCTGTTACACCTGAGGAGCTAAAAACCATTTTCTTTGTGAAAATAGCCTAGTGTGTTGAGAAGAGAAGTACTTCCAGTGAAAATGATTGCTTTTCAGCTTTGTTTCACTGCATTTCAGTCTTGGTTTGATTTCTAAGTGTATCCCAAGGACAACTGATCTGGATGACAACAAGCAAATTAATTAATTAACAAGCAAATAATACTTTCCTTCCCAGCGTGTCTTTTCTTCCTAACTCTTGCTTAACTGCTTGATTTTTTTTTTTAAATGGAGAAATTGATTTCCGCTTTCATGGCATAGGCAGTTGGAGGTTTCTGGGTAGTGAATAGCTTTTTCCTGTTTCTCTATTTCGCTCCCCCCCCCTCTAAAAAATGAGTAGCATTGGAGACCTCAGAAAGCCATGTTCTGTGATTGTTTTTGTATTGCTTCAGTAACTCTGGAGCATTTATCCATGTAATAGCATGGTCTTCTGCTTCACTGCTTCCATAGGCCTCATGCTTCAGTAACTTTGCTTGATAGGATTCAGATGGAACACTGCTTAGTATATTTTATGTATCTGAATGAATATTATAGCAAACAAGACATAATCAGCTTGACTTGAAAGGCTAATTAGGCTTTAGCTTTAATATATAAAATTATATGAGTCTGAACAATCTTGTTTGCATGTAAATGTGGCTCTTTGTTGCACTGCATTTGCAACATGAATTATTGGCAAATAAACAGAGGAAATACAACAAAGTTGTTTCCTTCTCACATCCTCACAGAGCAATTACAGAGAGTCTGCATTAAGTTCAATGTCATGATTTTGTCCACACCAAAGGGATTTCCCCCATATAACTGGGGTGATACCCTGAAGAGGAAGTGCAAGTGGTGGGTACAAGTGGTGGGATCCTTAGGTGGGAGTGATCATGTTCTCCCAGAGTTTCTTATACAGTGGAAAGGAGAAGCTAGGAATAGTCAGACACTCATTCTAGACTTTAGGAGAGCTGATTTGAATAAACTTAGGAAAACACTGGGAGTGATCCCATGGTCAGGAATACTAAAGGAGAAGGGAGTTCAGGATGGATGGGAGTTTCTCAAAAGAGAGATACTGAAGGCACAATCTCACACTGTTCCAATGACAAGGAAAAAAGGGAGATGTCTCAAGAAACCGGGTTGGATGACAAAAGAACTTTCAACTGAACTAAGTTTTAAATGGGAGATGTATACGAAATGGAAAAGGGGCAAAATCACTGAAGAGGAATTCAAACAAATAGCTAGCACATGTAGGGATAAAGTCAGGAAAGCCAAAGCACAGAATGAGCTCAGGCTTGCTAGAGGGGTTAAAAACAATAAAAAGGGCTTTTTTGGGCATGTCCGTAGCAAAAGAAAGAAGGAAATGGAAGGGCCACTGTGCAAAGAAGATGGAGAAATTCTAACAGGGGACAGAGAAAAGGCATAACTACTCAACACCTTCTTTGCCTCATCTTCTCACAAAAGGAAAAGGGTGTTCAACCTGAGGAAAATGGAGCAGAGGACACAATAGGGGAAATGCAACACAAAATACATAAAGAGGCAGTACAGGAATACCTGGTTAGCTTAAATAAATTTAAGTCTCCAGGACCAGATGAACTACA
This sequence comes from Phrynosoma blainvillii, assembly GCA_026167975.1. Lineage (NCBI taxonomy): Eukaryota > Metazoa > Chordata > Lepidosauria > Squamata > Phrynosomatidae > Phrynosoma > Phrynosoma blainvillii. The sequence goes on from JANUYF010000002.1 coordinate 102,051,784, forward strand.
TCCAAGGATATTAAAAGAACTGGCAAATGTAATCTCAGAGCCACTGGCAATAATCTTTGAGAACTCCTGGAGAACAAGAGAAGTCCCAGCAGACTGGAGGAGGGCAAACATTGTCCCCATCTTCAAAAAGGGGGAAAAAGAGGATCCCAACAACTATCACCCAGTTAGTCTGACATCAATACCGGGAAAGATTCTAGAACAGTTCATTAAACAGAGAGTCTGTGAACATTTAGAAGGGAATGCCATAATCACTAAAATTCAACATGGGTTTCTCAAAAACAAATCATAACAGACAAATCTGATCACTTTTTAAAATAAAATTACCAGCTTGGTAGATGAAGGGAATGCGGTAGACATAGCATATCTTGATTTCATTAAGGCTTTTGACAAGGTCCCTCACAATATTCTTGCAAACAAGATAGTAAAATGTGGGCTAGACAGTACAACTGTTAGGTGGATTAGTAACTGGTTGACTGATCGAACCCAAAGGATGCTCAGCAATGGCTCCTCTTCATCCTGGAGAGAAGTGACCATTGGGGTGCCACAGGGTTCTGTCCTGGGCCCAGTGCTCTTCAACATCTTTATCAACGATTTGGATGAAGGAATAGGGGGCATGCTTTCCAAATTAGGGAAGTAGCTAATATCCCAGAGGACAGGATGAAAATTCAAAAATGACCTTAATAGATTAGAAAGCTGGGCCAAAGCTAACAAAATGAATTTCAACACAGAGAAATGTAAGGTACTGCACTTAGGGAAAAAAAAAAAAAATGAAATGCATAGATATAAGATGGGGGACCCCTGGCTTAACGAGACTACGTGTGAAAGAGATATAGGAGTCTTAGTAGACCACAAGTTGAACAAGAGTCAACAGTGTGATGCCACAGCTAAAAAGGCCAATGCAATTTTTGGCTGCATTAATAGAAGTATAGTATCTAGATCAAGGGAAGTAATAGTGCCACTGTATTCTGCTTTGGTCAGGCCTCACCTGGAATACTGTGTCCAGTTCTGGGCACCACAATTCAAAAAGGATTGAAAAACGAGCGTGTCCAGAGGAGGGCAACTAAAATAGTAAAGGGTCTGGAGAAGAGACGGTTAAGAGGTGATATGATAGCCCTGTTTAAATATTTGAAGGGATGTCATATTGAGGAAGGAGCTAGCTTGTTTTCTGTTGCTCCAAAGAACAGGACCCAGAACAACGTATGCAAGCTATAGGAAAAGATAGGAGGAACTTCCTGACAATGAGAGCTGTTTGACAGTGGAACACATTCCCTTGGATTGTGGTGGAGTCTCTTTCTTTGGAGGTCTTTAAATAGAGGCTGGATGGCCATCTGTCGGGGATGGTTTGATTTTGAGTTCCTGCATGGCAGGGGGTTGGATTGGATGGCCCTTGTGGTCTCTTCCAACGCTATGATTCTATGATTCTAGGAACAGCCTTATGGACTTAATGTTCAGGATGCCTCTACTGTAATGGATCCAGTGTATTTTGGGATCTCTGGCATCATGCAACCTGTGTACTTTGGGACCTCTGGTGTAATGCAACTGGTGTACTTTAAGTGTATTTCTCCTGGCACATTTACTCGGGCTTTATGGACAAATCCTGACTTTCTTAATCTAAAGGGAAACCTATGGTCCTCCAGGTGCCCATGGAGTCCAAGTCCAATCAACCTCAGCCAGCATGACCAATGCTAAGTAATGTAGTCCAACAATATCTGTAGGACCCCAGGTTCTGAGATCTCCCAACACTACCTGTCTGGGTGCTCTTCTGCTCCTGCTGGTATACCCAGCAATTTTTTTGTCAGCAGTAAAATCAATGCAGGTGTTGAATCAAGGGCCCACATTAGGGATTGGATCCGTCAACTCCTCTCTCCTCTCAGTCGACTGATCCTAAGCCATATACACATTCACGGCCCCATCCCACCCCACTTTGGTGCTACTGCATGTTCATATTGTCTCTCTGAGCATGAAAGTGGCAACAAGACCAAGGAGAAAAAACAGCAGTAGTGTCCTTGCCCATTCCTGTTGAACAGTGGAGTCTTCTGGGCCTAGAAGAAAAGAGCACTGGTACCAAGGGCTTGAAGGTGAGCCCATCTGGGGAGCAACTGAAAGCAGAGCAGTAAATGTGCCTTTAAAAGTAATTAGTTACAGATCTAAGGCCCTAAATTAGTTGCCATTAAACCATTTTTTTTAAAAAAAGTAGTTCCCTTATACAAAATTACTAGGCAGTACTGAAAAGTTTTTGGCCCAACCAGCAAGAGAATGACAGCCATGAAACCTAGATGCTATTTCATATATTCACCCCAAAATTTGAACACTTGGCACATTTTTCTCACGTTTCTTTAACCTTTTAACTTTAACCTTTCTTTAATCCAAATTCTGATGTCTGGTAATTGAAATACTGGTCTGCTCCTGCTATCATTTCTGAATCATTCAACATTTTCCTTCCTTTCAAACTCTTTTTTAGGGTTGGAAACAGGAAATAGTCATATGCAGCAAGTTCTGGTGAATAGCCTGGATAGTCTATACACTTATATCCCAAATTCTTCAAAACATCAATCATTTTGCCAGCCCTGTGAGCAGGTGCATTCTCCTGTAAAAAGAGAACAGCTTTCTGCAGCTTCCCTTGCCATTTTTCTTTCAATGCTTCTTTAATCAGGACAGCAGCATTCTGCTATTAACTGTTTGGCCCTTCTGAAGATGGTCATCATTAGAATATTTTCCTTATGTCAAAAAACAAACAAACCTATGGTCATGACCTTTCCTGCTCATCTCTGAGCCTTGAATTTATTTGGATGTGGAGAACCCAAGTGCTTCCATCAGTGCAAAGACTGTTGTTTGGTCTCCAGATCATAGTGATGTCACATCTTTCATCAACAGTGATGAGTTGTTCCAAAAAATTATCAGTAGACCACTCACAATGCTGCAAAATCAAATTGGTAGTATCTACTAGATTTCGTTTCTGGTCAGCATTCAAACATTTTGGCACTCACTTGGCTGACAGCTTCTTCATAGACAACTGCTCATGAATTATAAACCCAATGCATTCTTGGGATATCTCTATTGTTTCAGCAATTGTTTTAGCTGAGATTCACTGATCTACCCAAATCAGGTCATGAACATGCTGAACAATTTCAGGAGTTGAAGGCCTCCCCCACCTTCAGCACTTGAAAATTTCACATTTTTTGTTGATATGGTTCTACCAATCATCAGGAAAAATACAATATTAGATCTACAATCCAGCAAACTGGCAGTTTACAACACAAAAGAACACCTTTTCAAGCTACAGTGACAAAATTATGCTCAGAGTTTGGGAAGTGGGTTGGGCTGAGAACTTTTCACCTCTTTGTAATAGTTAATTTTTAGGTTTTTTTTAAGTGTGAGATTGCTCCAAGTTGAAGGCTTCTGTGACAAAACTCCAAACAGTCCATATGCTGTTAAAACACCTTAAATTATTCCACAAAAGGAATGAAGTTATCCCTTGTTATACTACAAAAGCTAATGGAATTTATCTATTGCCTTGCAAAAAATAAGGAAAGAAGTAATTATGGATATGACTGCAAAGGACTGTAACTCTTCCTCTTACTTTAAGGCTGTGTTCATACCCTCAGCCCCATTGTCCTTCATTTGATTTTAATTCATTTAATTGCCCCCCCCCCAATTTGTTTCACTCTCCCCATCCACTATTTTATACCATGCAGCATCCCCGTCCTTCTTCCCAATATCACCGTTCTAAACTGTGTATGTCAGGGAATGTGAGCCATAAACATTATTTGGAATAAACATTTAATTTACTGCATTTGACTGTGCATCAGATTCCAGCAAATTAACCATAAATTTCTATGAAAAGATTTACAGTGAGTCCCAGAATTAACACTGCTGATTTATTAAGTGTTTAGTGTGCATAAATATTTATGGTAAATAAACAGATCTGTTAAATAGATAATGCTAGCTTCAGCACTGTTTTAAAAAAGAGCTCAAAATTTATAACTGGGGAGCATGAAGTCAAGTATTAATAAACTATTATCATAAAGTTTACCACTCACATTGTAAATTGAGCTTTTAATTACTGAGATGACTGAATAAGAATAGGATTAGCCCAAGTTTAGATATCCTCAGAGGAACATCTGTGAAGACCAAATATTGGGGTTGGGCAAACTGTGTCTACTAGAATCCCTGGCAGAAAACTTCAAATGGATCTAGAACAACAAGAACTATATAGAAGGATTAGCAGCTCATTGGAGTCAAGAAGTTATATACCATAGTCTTTACAGGACAACTTAGGAAACCCATTAAGGTCTTTAGCTAAACACTGTGCAAGGAAGGGGAATGAGGCTGTTGGCTGTAGAACTCCTGGAGTTTTAATCCAGAAATCAGAACTTATCCAAGTTATGACTTTGGAAAACAAAACAGTCTCTACCCCAGCACCCCCAATGGATTGTTTGGTTTTGCCTCTTGGCCTGACTGTGAAAATCTTGCAAAGGAACTGATTTATGTTTCCAGTGTATGATTACAATAAACACCATGGAAAGGAACTGTTGGTGGCTGCACACTGAGGCGACCAAACTCAGCATAACACTTCAGACACAAATTATGTAGGATCATTGCAAATAATTAAGCAGTGTCATTCTTGATTATCTTGGTAATGAAGAGGCAAGCCAAGTGCTACTTATTACACCTCCAGGGCCTGGCAGTGCTGTCTTGTGTTTAAGTCCTAATTGATTTTTGATTGTCCTACCTGAAGAAAATATCTCATTTTCTTAGAGCGGGTCCTTCTAGCTATTTGTAATTATAATGCTGATCCCAGAGAGAGCCTTTCTTTGTCTGATAACAGCAAATAATTATTAGAGTGAATCATGCAAGTTATAGACCTTAACCTTGGCAGAGGAGAAGGCTGTTGCAAATGTAGATATGTACGAACAGGGGGTCATGGGAACTCCGTTCTGGATTAATGCAGCTAGAAAGCACACAAAAGCTCTACCAGTGCCATTGATAAGATAATGATTTTATGTATATGGAAAATATTCCCCAGAGCATCAGGTAGCTGTATTATTATTATTATTATTATTATTATTATTATTATTATTACAACTCTCAGAATCCCCCAATCAGCGCTAGGAGTTACATTTTTGGAAAAATTCCAAGAAAGGAACTTTTCTTGTGCTGTGTACATTACATGAAAAACCTGGATCTTCTAATGTTTCTTTGTTTTAAGGAAGCTGTGGGAAGGTTCCAATTTGACTGGTATAGTTGTTCTGGGAGATGGGCTATCTAGCTCTGATCCTGCTGTTCTCCTATCTGTATTCCTCCCCTTCTCATGGAACTGATAACAGCTTTGGGGACATAGTTTAGATCAGGAAAATGAAGTAGGAAGAAACAGTTAAACACCTCTTCTCACTATGAAGCAGAGATGTAGTAGATATTTTGAAGTGTGGGCACTCATCATTGTAACCCCCATAACCATGTTTCCAAGGAGAATCCAAATATGCAGACAGCTGCATTGATCCATATCAACAAACTAATTCTAGCAATTCTTCTTTCCATGAAGCAGTAGGTTTTTGTTTTTAAAATGGTGGGTCTTAAATGTAAAGGTAATTAATCATTTTAATTAATTGCACATTCAAGAGCAACCCAATCCCAAATGTTAACCCAACCCAAAGCCCATACAACTGATCTATGGCTGAAAATCAGGTGGTATTCCCCATGATGGGAGTTAAACTGGGTCTTGTCCTCCTTGTAGTACACACCCATGTCCTACGTAGTTCTTCCTTCCTCAGTGAGAGTGTAAGGCCAGTAGTGAAGCAAAGAGCTTGGAAAGTTATTTTTTTAAAAGCAATATGCTCCTGTTACTTGTTACATAGAATGGCTGGCATCCTATTAGAAGCTTCTCTAAATGTGAGTCCTCCTTGTATCTGCATATGTCATTTTCTTTTTCTTGGTCATCTGGAGGTTGGAATCCTATTCCTCCCTCTTCACAGTGTATCTTGGCCCTGGAGTTGTCCCATAGTCTCCCCTTTACTAGGAAACCCCCCCCCCCCCATTTTGTGATGCTGGGCAGTTGTTTGTATGCACATCCCACTGTGTTGCCTGGCATGGCCATCACTGTGGTGACTCACTTGCTCTGAGGTCAGAATGAGGTGCCCAGAGCTGGTTGCCTCTTTCTGACCCCAGAGTGAGTGATTTGTCACAGTGGTGACTGTGCCAAGTAGCACAGCAGGACAAATTTTAAACAGCCTCCTGGGTTTGCAACAGAGGGCTCCAGATCTTCCAGGAAGATCCAGAGCAAATGGTACATTTTAACATCATTTTAAGAGGGATATGCCCTGGGTTTGGTGCTGAACAGGCCAGACATAATCCAGATTGTTCACACCAGACTGAGGGATTGGGCCCTGTGTCATCTGGACTTCCCACCATGAAGATTTTATTTGGCCCATGCAAACAGGACCTCAGTTCCCATAGCCAGATGTAAAATGATTACCACCCACCAAGACTGCTGAAGGATCCTGGACAATATTGGCTCATGGTGTCATAATTTTGCACCTAGCTGTAGGAACATAGATGCTTTTCTGTTCTTCCTGCCCTCCAGGAGCCACTGAATGGCCTTGGAGAGGGGGCTACCACTGTGATATGGTGTGAGGGGAGCTGTAGAGTAGGCCCAATTGTGGAAATTTTATGCTAAACTCAGTGTTGTAGGATCTCAGAAGTTGTATGAAAATTTCGTTTGCCACCCCCAAAACTTGGCAAAAAAGTCACTATTTGTTGTACAAAATCCTTGCTTTGTTGATGTTTTGAATGGTATCATTATGTCCTCAGGCCTTAGAGAATCATGTATAGGATGTATAGGAATGCTGCCAGATTCTTTTTTACTCACCATTTCATCAGCCACAGAATGGCTGGTGGCAGGGGGGGCAGGCTAAAGTGGCACAATGGTAAGTCTGGGGTTGTTGAATGGCCATCTCTAGCACAGTTCCTCATGTGGAACTACTATGCAGTGCTGTGCCATACAGGATTTTGTCCAATGTTTGAAAAGTAACATACATAAAGAAATGAGAAAAGACAAGTGTGGGATAAGAGAATGGCATAAAATCTGATAAATGCAAGTCAAGATAGCTTTAAAAATGTATTTAGCTGCTCTGAAAAGTAACTTTTGAAAGTAACTAGGAAATGTTGCTTGTTATACCAACAAAGAAACTTTGTTCCTATTCTTTACATTACTTTTAAAATGTGCCTTCACTAGCCCTCATTACCCCCTAAGTAATTTCTTACTGGTAACTGCATTAGTTCCAAGCACTATGGCTTGTTATAATCCTATACTTTCTTTTGATTGTCCAGTTTATGAATTAATGCAACTTCAAAGGCTACTTTTTCTGTCATCTACTTTCATTGGTAGTGATTCCTTACTCTCTTGCACTATACATAAAGCCAGGAAATTCATTTCAAGAGCATTCTATATGAAGACAATTCACTCTTTTAACCCACTCTCAATTTTTTTAAATTTAAAGTGATTGTTCTTTTAATCCATCCATCAATCTATCCATTATCTTGTCTTTCTCCTAGTCTAAGACACAAGGCGGTTCACAAGTTAAAACCAAATGCAGTTAAAACAATGGATAATACAAAATGTAAAAATCAACTGAATAAACAAATATATTGAAACATTAGTTTAAAACTATTTGAAAGGCAGTCACAATGTAATAATGATGATAAAAACACAATAACGCTAAGTAAAAGACCTTTTACAATGACCAGTTGACAGTCAAAGGCCTGGGTACATAAGAACATCTTTGTCTGCTGGCAGAAACATGGGTGGGAATCATGCGGTCCTCCAGACGTTGTTGGATTGCAAATCCCAGCAGTTCTAATCATCTTAGGGCCTTTGCAGACTGCTAGAAATAGTGCAAATTGAGTCCATTTTAACTGCCCTGGCTCAGTGCTAGAGAATCATGGGAATTGTATTTTTTTCTGAGACATTGAGCCTTCTCTGTCAGAGAGCTCTGGTGCCACAATAAACTACAGTCCCCATGATGCCCTAGCACTGAGTCAGGGCAGTTAAAGTGGACTTAATTTGCACTATTTCTGGCAGTCTGCAATGGTGAAGAATGCTGGTTGTAGTCCAAACCCCTTTGGAGGGCTTCATGACTCTGATCTTATTTTAAATGGTCTGGAATGCCACTCAGTTAATCTCAGCAGTCTAAAGTACAAAGTGTTGGTTACGACCTTTAAAGCCCTACATGGTTTGGGTCTAGGTTACCTACGTGATCGCCTCCTCCCATTTAATATGCCCCATACACTCAGTTCCTCTGGCAGATGTCTACTCCGGTCAGCCAAGACTAGGTTGGCAACTGTCAGCCAGAGGACGTTTTCATCAGCCACCCCTAGACTGGGGAATGACCTTGTCGGAAGAGATTGGGTAGCTGAATATGCTGTCCAAATTTTAAAGAGCATCAAAGACAAGTCTCTTCTGGCAGTCTTATCCAGATGATTTTTAAATTGCAAATTTTAAATGTGGATTATTTTAATATGTGTACATCTTATTTGTCCTTTCAAATTGATGTGTATTTTAACTGATGTTGTTTGTCTGTTAAGTGTTGTTGTTCCCCACCTCAGTCCATGGGTAGAGGCTGGTAAGAAATCATTATCTAGATCAGTGGTTTCCAAACTCTGGTTCTCCAGATGTTTTAGACTTCAGCTCCTATAATTCCTGAATGCTGGCCAAGCTGGCTAGGGCTTCTGGGAGTTGAAGTCCAAAATACCTGGAAGACCAAAGTTTGGGAATCCCTAATCTAGAGCATGGCAAAACTGTTCTAGGACTTGGCACTTGGACCATATTTTTCAGATGGCATAGAACATCGTCTGTCTAATTGTCTCTCTTTCTGTGAGAGTCTGCTGAGCAGTGGGCCCTCGGCTGCAGCTCAGATAACCCATGCTTTAATCCACTATTGGATGAAGTGGACATACTATATGATAAACTGAAAAAGTGACTGAAGGTAGAATTAATGCAGATTGACACCACTTTAACTGTCATGGCTCCATCCTATGGAATCCTAGGATTTGTAATTTGTCATGGCACCAGAGTTCTCTGACAGAGAAGACCAAATATCTCACAAAACTACAAATCCCTAAATTCCACAGCACTGAGCCATGGTAGTTAAAGCAGTGGCAAACTGGATTAATTCTTCAGTCTAGATTTTGAACTGGGAGAACTATCAGATTCTGTTGTCCTGGACCTTCACATCAAGCTATTTTATTCCATGACTACCTGCTTCTCTACTATATCTTTGGTAGAATAATATCCCATCATGTGGGAACGTTTCTCACAAGTGAAATTTTACTGTGGCATATGACTTGAAGGCATACAACAGCAACCTTATCATGGGGTTTTCTTGGCAAGTTTTTTCAGAGGAGGTTTGCCATTGCTTTCCCCTGAGGCTGAGAGTGTGTGACTTGCCCAGGGTCAGCCAGTGCGTTTCCACAGCTGAGCTGGGAATGGAACCCTGGTCTCCAGAGTCAGATACTAGAGTCCAACACTTAAACCTCTATGTCATGCTTGCTCTCAACCAATAAAATGCTTATAGCAGGAGTAAAGGAAATAAGGTTCACAAGGATCTTTTTTGCAGTCCAGTGTTCCCCTGATTCCTCCCTGCAAAAATAGTTCCACAATCCTGGAGGCTTTCAGAAGTAATAGTTTTGACATAAAACAGGACACAGCTCCTCCACTCCCTGCCCCACCTTAAATAGAAACTAAAATTAGAGGTGGCTGTTTGGCCACATCTGCTCGTTATTGTGCATTTCTAGGGCTGGTGCAAAGGAAATTAAATAGTCCCAGAACCTTTCAGAGTTGCTCTCCTTGGCCTATACCATCCACAAACTGGTTCCTTTTGCTGTGCTCATGCAGCGGAAATTTTAACAGAGCAGTGTGAATTGATTAGCAAATGTGCGATCAGGTCCTGGGGCTCTTTCACATTATACCATTATAGCACTATGATTCCACCTTAACTGCTGAGACTGCATTCTATGGACTCCCGGGATTTGTAGTTTAGGCAGACCATAGAGCTCTCTGGCTGGGACATCTAAATACTCCTTACCAAACTACAGCCCATGATTCCCCAGGATGAAACTATGGCAGTTACAGTGGAATCATAGAGCTGTGATTGTGCAGTATGAAAGGACCTCTGGTGTATGAGGTGAGTTTCTACATGCAGTACCCTCACAAACATGTGAGGATAATGTTAATATGTAGCCAGGGGCATTAAGCCATATATTACACACAGATTCATAGGAGGAACACAGGACTGGAGTCATAGATGGTGCCGAACCCTCAAACGGCCAGTTATGTCCCACCAACATTTTTGTGCCTCTTGGATGCTGTTGAAAGTTTAATGAAGCATCTATAAATAAAAGTCTAAGAGCATGAGTAGATGATGTTATACCCTTTGGAAGCCAAAAAGTGCTTGCCCCCTTGAATCTCTCCAGGCTTGTAAAAAATAAAATAAAATAAAATAAAATAAATATTCTGGCTCCAAGGCTATAATGTCAGTGATGTAGAGCCATAATCAATAGAAACGTAGTACATTTTGAGCAATATATATAGCACTGCAGGGTTCATGGGTAATAATCTCTAAATGCTCTCCAGCAAAAGATAGTTTCCTGAATAAATGAGGCACAACTGGGCATTGTTCCAATGAAAACCGTTGACTAGATGCTGCTCTGGCTAAAGTCGTGAATGGAATAGCTTTGGGCAACTGCTGCAAAAGAGAACTGCCTGCTTTCATCCAAAGGCAAAAGGAAGTGGTAGAAGGGGAATTGCTCATAAATTTGAACATGAAAAAAAATATCTGATGTAAACTGAGGGCTGCATTTTGTGACATGCAGTTGCTAATCAAAACAAGAATTCTGGACCAAGTTGGGCATAGAACTATTCCTAAATTCTGACTGGTGTTTTTTTTTTTTTTAAAAAAAGTTTAATACTTGTAATGTAACATAGACAAAAAGGGCTTTTCAATTTCTTGTTGGCAGTGGAACAGAAGGAGCATTTGTAGAAGAGATTAGGAAGGCATGACTGAAAACCAGGTGGAATGAAAATGTCACAGCCTTGTGCATCTCAAATATGCACATAGGTTATATGGGGGACGAGCACACCTCATAAATTTTCCCATGCATCTCATTTCACAGTAAGGATCAAGTTGGCTTGTATGGATAGAGATCATTGTCTACCAAGGCCAATATTGTTTACCCTGATTAGCAATCCATCAAGAAGATGTCAAACCGAGGGCTTTCCTAGTTCTGCTACTACAGATGGCCCAGCCATTTTCCAACCTGAGGTAAACAAAAAAAAATGAGGCCTCTCCCCAATTCTCTGTACAGGCTGGCTGAAAACTTCCATGAAGGCTGGTGATAGGAAAGTGTCTTCACAGCACTAGAATAGCACAAAATGGGGGTAACCAGGTGTCTTATTTTTCAGAGGACATCCCTTTGTTTCAGGTGACCAACTACACTGAGAGTGGTAGGGTGACAATTTTTACCTCTCAACACCCCTCTTGGGTCAAACCAATGTCTTCCCAATAATCTGGAAGTGATCAGAAGTCATATGATACCATTCTCTTTAAGGATCCCCCTCAACATATACATCCTTGCATATACATCCTTGGTTCCATAGTATAGTCCTGAGTGGACAGCATACTTCTCCTGCCCATTCATGCCCTCAACACTGCCAGATTTCAAGGGACTTTTGGCTGTTTTGTCCAGTTGGGATGAGGTGGGTTGGGGTCATTAACCCAAACTGACTATTTTGGGGCGTGTTTTCACAACAGGTTGGATGTTTTTCAGGGAATTTTTCATCACACCACTTTTTTTTTAGGAGAATACATGGGCTTTGCAGGTCTCCTGAAGGCTTGGAGAACCACAAACAAGGCTTGAGGCCATGTGCAGCTTGTAGGCTTCACTTTGTCCACCTCTGCTCTCTTTGGAGGGTAGTCGAATCCAAATTGGATAAAAAGATTAAGAATCATAAGGCAGGAGATCAGGGACCTTAAATTGCCCACCCATAGTTAGCACCTGGGCAGCAGACACACAGATCACATCTTCCCAACTATGGTGAGATATACTGTATTTCTAGATGAATGAGAATAATTATGTTTACATTTGCACCTCTACATATGAATTAGGACACTGAAAGGTTATGTAAATTTGTGTCTTCCTTTCCTTTTCCTCTTTCTTGGCAATGTGTCTTGGCAGCATCTTACCTTAGACAATGCTCTGCAAAGCTCTGTCTTCCAATATCTTGCTGATGCCTCTTTACCTGGCAACCTGGCACCTGCTTGCTGTTTGCTTGGATGCTCCAAGGCAGTGTGCTTCTTATGAGCAATGGAAGACATACACCGAAACATTGCTTGCTGGAGTTCAAAGTCTGGGATGCCTGTCTCTTTGCTTGCCACCACCTTGCTCTCTCAGGCTCTCTGTGACAAATTGGGAGAAGGTCATTTGGTGAAACAGCCAGCCAAGACATGCCTGTCCCTGGTTCAAGTGGATGAGAATAGCCACACAGGGGGCTATGATTTGCCTCCTGAAGGAGCTTCCTCATTCTGTCAAATAGTAGAGCTGGCTCTGCCTGATGCCTGAGATCTTTTATGCTAGAAATTCACAGTATCGGGCTGTGAGGCTTTGCACATGTAAAGCATGGCCTTTGTCATTGCATTATGGCCTCCAAACTGAATGTTTCAAGATGCTCCTTCCTTCCTCCCTGGTCTATGTATGCTACAGCACCCTAACTTAAAGCATAATAATAACAGTGGATGCCACAGGATGTCATGGTGGTTCCTTTGTAAATAAAACAGACAAGGCAAAACCACTGAATGTTTGTATAACTGGTAGAATGAGGAATTATTTTAGTAGAAGTACAAAAACACCCTCTTCAGTTCTTTAAATTCAGCCTTGGCACTTGGAAACAGCTCATCTGTCAGTCTTGTGGATGGTTGGGAAAGGTGGGAGGAGGAGATGGAAGACAAGTACAGGTTAAAGTACTCTTTCTGAACACATAATCAGCCTACTGACACATTCAGAGAGCATGCGAGGACACAAAGTGTGAAGGAGGTGTGGACAGAATTTGAAAATGTTAATTTTTAGGCTCCCAGAATGCTCCAACCAGCATGAACTTTCCTAGGTTTGGAATTGGGGGTTGTAATTATAGTTTGGCTGATGAGCAATTATCAAATTACTCTATTACAGAGTAATTATGAATTACCCAGCATGTGCCATGCTGAGTGGGAACGTGTGTGATTCTATCTACATTCAGTCAAATGCATTGAGAATCGGCCATCAGACCTTCCACCATACAAAAGATGGTCAGGGCTGCAGCTGGATATTGGCAATGGGGTTAGAATAGGAACAGACCCATAACAGAGACTAGTTGAGGGTGAAGCCTGTATGTGCAGAAATGTTGAGAATGAGTTGGAAAATTTATTTTTGGACTACAACTTCCAGTAGTGGGAGATTCTGGAAGTTCTAGGTCAAAAATTAATATTTTATGAGTTCTGGGCCAGCATACATGAGTGGCAGCTTCTCCATGTTTTATGCCAGCATGGTGCCTCTTTGAATGCAGAAATTTAGCTACTGTGGAAATGCAAAGCACTAAAAGTACATACATTATCCCTTAAAATATACTCTTTATGTGTAGGGATAGAATAAATCAAGGTGACTTTTTGTATGTTTGGAAATGCAACCAATGGGTTAACTCTCAGCTGCACCCTGGCACTCCCATTAATGCAGAAGAGAATGAAATAGCTAAGTGATGAAAAATGCTTGGCTGGAAACATTAGGAAATTAAGTTGAGAAACACATGTAATAGCAGAAGGTGGTCACAGGTTTATGGGGTGTATCGATTAGCTAATAGCAAGGAAAGACAAAGAGCACGATGTTGCAGACAGAGTTGGCTACCTGAGCCAGACAGGCAATGATCCACAGCTGATTTGCAACATCCTGAGCAGGAGCGGGTTGAAGAAAAATTGAGGTTATCGCACGAAGAAGGCATTTGTTAAGACCAGGTTGAACGCTCCATGTCCCCCTAGTAAAATGGAAACATGTCTCAATTCCAGGTGACAAAAATCTTACTGTTGCTTGGGCTTGAATAAGGCAATGATGTTAATTGTGTTAAAACAATTAATATGCATTTATGTATGTAGGTATGTGTGCATGTATGTATATAGCAGACTTGGGAAAGCCTGAACAGCTTCTGGATCCTGGGACTGGAGAAGGAAAATTTAATTCTTTCTCTCCAGATATGGATATTATTGTTTCTCAGAAACTATGTTTTTCAGGGAAGCTCCCATTGGCACGAATGGCTTCACCATGGCTGTTATTGATGTAATATACCCATGAGCACCAATTATATTATATCACATTGAGGTTGATAGGACCAAGCCCTACCATTATCAGTGTACTGTATCAAAATAATAGAAATCCTTGCTTTAGAGGGTATTGCTATGCTTGAGGGAAGGGGAAAATATATATTCTTGCATGGGAAAATGTGACCGAGGACCATGTGCCCATAGAATATATGAGTGTAACATACATTTGTTAGTAGTGTAGGGCAGGAAAGACACAGAAGTCAGGAGGCAATCCAAGAATCACTATATCCAAAAAGGTACTAGATCCTAAAAAATCCTTCCCATAGCTCTGTGACTCCAGGGAAAAGATGTCATCCCTATAACAAAAGTAATATTGCACACTTATTACACAAATTGGTGCATTTCAGATTATTGTCAGAACATTCAAGACTCAAACAGTTATAACTAGTGATGTGCATAATACCAGAACTGATTAGTCTGGGTCAAACTAGACCACATGCCTAGCACATTTTGTCAAAGAGATGCTCTCTCCAGTGATAAAAGACAGTTGTTCTTCATAGCCTTTGATTTCCCTTACCTGTGTATCTTGCATTTATTGTGTTATTTTGTGACTGATCATTGGAAGAGAAACCAGGACTTAATTTGAAAGACTGATTGTTGAGGCATGTACCTCTGAGGAAATACCATTGTGGGAGTGAAAATAGTTTATTACAGGAAAGATGCATTCCTCTTAGTATTCAGTTTCATCCTAAATTGTCAAAGTCAGTTTGGAATTACTGGCAGCCAGCCTCCATCATCAGCCAACATCCCCTCCTCCAGGCAGACTTTGAGGATTTCTGGCACCTCTGATGCATGAGAAGATTTAGATATGATTTTTATTGCAGAGGTGACTCACGAGCCCATTCTCATGAGTAAAAATTACAGCATAAAATGGATCTTGCGGGAGTTTCTTAAAGGCCTTGGTTTAGCAATACAGCTCACGTAAATGGAAGGCATTTTGTTTTTTGAAAATGGAATTATTTCTCCCCTTTCACAGAAAAGCCACTGACACCCCAAAATATCCCCAGCTAGAAGGGCAGCCAATACGCATTGCCAGGGCTATGTATCATTTTTGTGGCTGTCAGCATTCATTTTACAAATCGGCCGTACATACTTTTCTTAGGTTTAGGAAACTGAATTGAAATGCTCCCTTGCCAGAGGATCTTTAATCCCACTTAATATGTCAGCTGTGCTAGCAGAAAACTAGACCACCCATGTTTGTATACTCAAAAGAGAAAACCAATCCTGTCTTCATTATTCAACCCTTCTGCCCATCGACAAAAGGGAGACACAAGAAACAAATCACAGTGACACCCAGATCTTTCCTATTTTATTTTGACAGGGTTTTCTTTCTGCTATGCTGCTTCTCTTCCGTCTCCCGCCCCCCACTTGCCAGCTATTGCCTCTTGTTTCTCTTTATGGTAATTGAAGCTGGGCCTAAAAGACCTTAGAGGCTTGTATCTTCTCTTCACATGAGTGACGCTTCAGTGATAAACTTGAACTTAAACTTACTGAGGCGTAACTGAGGGTTCATTTGATAGCTAGTGGTTTTCAGCAGCACTGCAGGGCTTTGGGGGCTCAACGTGAGCAAGATTGTTAATGTCCTGCGAGGGAAAACAATAACACATTTCATTAATGCGTTCATGTGTGAAGCATCCATTAGTGCACTGGAGGTATTAATGACGTTATGCTTTAAAATGACATGTGGGGCATGACAGGAATTGCAAGGTCTGATGAGAACAGATGACAAGATAAGCAAATATTTGAATGGCTTCATTTGCCTGCCGGTCAAAAGATGGGCCTAGTGGAAGTGAGCAAGTGAAAAACCTGGAATGGATTCATTCGGTCTGTGAACAGTTTGGATTACAGAACATCTGGGGGGAAACAGACAGGATTAATGATGTGAATGAGTCATATGAAGCAGCAATGTGTGTTTTGTAAAATCTTAAAAGACCTAAAGGTACATGTTAGGAGATATATTGAGAGGATGCAGTGCCATTGATATTTGCAAACTTACACTGCCTTAGGCCTCTGCAGACTGGCCCAGTGGGCCGGCCTGGAGGCAGAGATGGGGTGGGGCAGCCGCACGCCAGCCACCCCAACCCCACACCGACACTGTCCTGATGCCAGAAGGGCGTCCTGATGCCACGCACCATGCGTAAGGGTGCACGGTGTCAGGACGCCCTTCCAGCACAGCGTTTTGATGTGCTGCACTGAAAAGGGTGCTAAAGAGCCATGCGCTGGCTCTTAGGGTGGTCTTTTGCTGCCCCTTAAAGGAGCAGCATTTTGCCACTCTTTCAGGGATGGCAAAAGGGAGGATCGGGGCCGCGGTGTGGGGTTGTCACGGCCCCGATCCACAGCTTGCAGGGGCGGCCCAGAGCCACCCGTCTGCATAGCCCCTTAGTTTCAAAGGTGCTACAGGATCCCTTTCCATGCTGATTCCCCAGACTAACACGGCTATGCCCTTGAATTACACTGCATTATAAGAACTGAATTAATTAGAAATGTAGGCCACTTCCTTATAAGGTGTTAGTTGCTCAGGGTATTTTTTCTAAGTGATACAAAGAACCATGTTGGGGCTTCCACCATGTCTCTTTTATTTGTTTTTAGTGAAATTTAGGAGTAGAAAGTGGATACCTTTTCTGCTGGGCCATTTAATCTACCAATATGGATAATACTAATGCCACACTTTGTGTAATTTACAAAAATGCTATCACAAAAAATGGTAGAAAAATAATTTTAGCAGCTTATCCTTAGGTTAATAAGGGGGGGGGGGAAGGAGGCACAAGCATGCAAGAGAAATTTAATTATTGTCTTGTAATAGATTAGAAATTGGCAATTTGTTGCCCTTTAGGGATTATTGGACTGCAGCTTTCACCATCATTCACCATTGGCTATAGTGACTAGGGATGGTGGGAGCTACAATTTAAAAACATCGGCAGATAGGTTCACCAATAGGTTAACAGACAGCATCACTGAACAGGTTGCTGATGAGAGGCTTGGGTTAATATTATTCTCTCGCCAAACCTTAATTCTTACCCTCTTTGTTTTGCTTTGTCAGGCCTGTCTGCTTGGTTTTTCATGATAAATTAGCAGATAAGTCTGCTAGGAACATGGTTGGGTTCTTTCACAAGACTGAGAAAGAAAAAGGATGTGACAGATGCACAAGCCAGTCTTTGGATGACAGTACTGCACATCTCAATGCCATCAAGAATAATTTAACATGAGTGATCTGACATGCTTGGCAGAGTCCCTGAGAAGGAGAGGAGGAGGGAAAGGAAAGAGGAGGCCGCCTGTTTAGCTGATCAGAAAGTCCTTCTACATCTATATTTTTTCTCCTGTTTATTACTGGAGTAGAATCCACTGGTTAGTTAATATACTGTGGCCTACATCAGCAGACTTTGTCTAGATGTTGACAGAAAAACAAAGAAAGGGACTCCCCCCCCCACTCTTATCAGTCTTTCAAGAGCTTTGAATGATTTACAATCTCAAAATAGTCACAATCTACCCACACCCCCAGCAAGAACTGGCAGTATACTCACCCACCTCCTTATTTTTCTTCTCATGCTTCTTTATGTCAAAGTCAGACTGAAAACACTGGCTGCCAAGTCAAACAATAATCATGTCCTCCTCCTGGAGATGGAGCATAGCTACAATATTGTAGCTACACCTCTGATGGTGGATGGAATTCAGAGACATGGCTATGTTAGTCTGGAATATCAGTATGGAAAGGGATCTTGTAGCACCTTTGAGACAAATTGTGCAGAAGAAGTCTATGAAAGCAAGTCAATGAAAACTTATGTCACAGCCTCTTTTGCACAGTGATGCTGGATGTCAGTCTTCATTATTATCTTACTCATTTATATTTGGGTTTTCATCCAACGTTGGGACTCAAGGTGGTTTACAGAATATTAAAACTAGAACAGATTTTTTAAAAAAACCTGTGCATTCCTGCGGTCAACCATAAACAGAGCTTGGAAAAGTTACTTAAAAAAAACCAAAAACCTACCAAATTCCTGCATCCATCAGGATTCACTAGAATGCAGGTTGGGACAGTCCAAACAAAAATGTTCTTTAGCTCTGTTCACACAGAATATATATTAGATCTTGTCCCTCATGCTAAAGATGGAGAAAAAGGTGCAGCGGGGGGGGGGGGGGGAGGAGGAGGAGGAGGATTCATATTTTCCAACCTCTTCAGACACACACACATCACTGGCAGAGTTTTGGATATCTGTGAGATTCTGACACAACGTTCAGGCAAGGATACCCTGTAGGAGATATACCACCACCACCACCGCCACCACTACTACTACTATAGATGAGGTGGCTTAGTGATTAAGATGCCAATACTGATGATCGGAAGATTGGAAGATTGGCAGTTTGAGGCCCAGACGCTGCATGATGGGGTGAGCTCCTGTCACTAGTTCCAGCTTCTGTCAGCCTAGCAGTTTGAAAGCATGCAAATGCATGTAGATAAATAGGTACCACTTCAGTGGGAAGGTAACAGCATTTGGTGCAATCATGCTGGCCACATGGACAATGCTGGCTCTTCGGCTTAGTAACAGAGATGAGCACTTCCCTCTGTAGTCAGTTACAATTAGACATTCATGTCAAGAGACTACCTTTACTTTTACCTTTACTACTACTACTACTACTACTATGACTATTTAAATCACTTTTGCCCAATGATATTGGGCCTTTGCAGACTGCTAGAAATAGTGCAAATTGAGTCCACTTTAAGGGTTAGGGTTAGGGAATCATGGGAACTGTATTTTATTGTGGCACCAGAGCTCTCTAACAGAGAAGGCTCAATGTCTCAGAAAAAACAAAACAAAAAAACAATTCCCATGATTCCCTAGCACTAACCCTAACCCTTAAAGTGGACTCAATTTGCACTATTTCTAGCAATCTGCAAAGGCCCATTGTCTATGAATTTAGTGTAGACATTTAACTAAGGAGTACATTTTTGTATTAACAACACAGCAAAAGTTAAAGTAACCACATGAGATTGTTACATATTTCTTCACCGTTCATAAATGATAATTTATTTTTATAATAAATCTATTCCTCATGCTTTAAATCATAGCCATTTTTTCACCATTTTGTGGTGTGGGATGAACAACAAGGAAAGAGGATTTAAAAAGATGGAGATAGCTACAGAATTAATATTTCTTTTCCTGGAGACGGTGTGAGAAAGCATGTAAACTCTGCATTAGCACCCATAAGTATCTCATTTATTTAAAATTAATACTTATTATATTACTTGTCTATTAAAGATTATTCACAATTACAATATAAACTAATAGATCTAATGGTTGTGATAAATGTTTTTCATATTAAGGCCATATTATAATAGGTATTAATTGAGATTATTTGGGTCAACAACAGCAACATGCAATTTTTAGATAAATGAGGAGATCAAAATAAAGCCAGATATTATACTTTGGCTTTTCTATGTTTGCATAAATAAACAAGTAAATTAAAATGATAATCACTACTCAAGGGATCCATGTTGTCAATGAAAAGGAAGGAAAAAAAATGCTGATTCGGCCCTAACTATTTAAGTAATCTCTTATTAAACTCCCTTTTTCTCACTATGTGTTCTAGATTGCCTTGAAAGTGGCTTCAAGTAATTGCTAGTAATCTGATCAGCTAATGGCTCAGACAGTTCTTTGTCTGGTTGATGTCCTACTCAGATGCAAATAAATTATCAACACTACAATGTAGGAGCATCTGTTGATATTAAAAATACAAGTTAGTGACTTTTTATAGGCAGTAATGGTGGTGGGTTTGATGTTATATCCTCACTGCCTAACAATTTAAACCAGGCTTCCCAAACTGCAAGGGCCATGACCCTTGACCAGTAGCTCTGTTACGAGTTGGTGGACTCTGTAGTCCAAACGATCAGAAGGCACTTGAATTTAGGAAGCTGGACTAAACCAATTGCTGATTGTCCCAATACGGATGATCTCACTTTCACAGTATTCTCTTACTAATCCATCTCTTTTCAAACAGCATGTGACAACTTGCTTTTTAAGGGAATTAATTCAATCCCATTCCATTAATTCAATCACATTGTATATACCAGGGGTAGGCAACCTTTTTGAGCTGGGGGCTGGGTTGCTGTCCCTCAGACAATTGGGGGGGCCCGAAGCACCGAAAATAAATAAATAAATAAAAAATAAAAAAATAAAAAAATATTTTAAAAAATATAAAAATATGCATGCACACTCTCTCAGCCCCAGAAAAGCCATGGCAAAACCCCTGTGGAGATTTTGCCAAGAAAACCCCAATAACAAGTAATAACAATAATCAATATCATCATGGCAGGCGGCGGTGGTGGGGGGCCGTGGCAGCGGCAGGACCGGCCTGGGGCCGGTCCAAAGGTCTCAGGAGGCTGCATCTGGCCCCCGGGCCTTGGGTTGCCTACCCCTAGTGTATACAGTCTCGGTTACAGTGCATTCCAAGGTAAAGTCTAGGGTGTGCAACATGCTTCCTTTGTTCATTTTTTGCCCCCATTGTTGCTAGATTTCACAGTGGAGTGGCATGTGCATTCTCTCCCTTTATTTCTATGTTGAAACAAGGTGTGAGGAGAACACTTGCCTGGTTTTAAAGAAGATTCAAGCTCCCCAAAGCCTCACAGAAGTGTGAGTATCCTTTATAAGAGGACACATGCTTACTATGCATGTTGCTCTAGTCTGGAAGTGTTTTTCTAAACCTCCAGTGCTTCTGCAATAACTTTTGTGGGCATAAAACAGTGGGGATGTGCTACAGCCCCCAGCATATTCAGAGGGAGAGACTGCTGTTGGGCCACTGACATTGCCTCCCCCTCAGTCATACAATTAGAGTGGAGTACATATCCCATTCAATTCAAACAGCATTGGTTATGAGCAGACATGCCTCACTTTGTGAGATGCCAAAATTCAGATAGTTGTGATTGCTGTGCATTTTTGCCATGTTTTAAACTCTGCAGAGAAAACCTGTAGAATAAGGTTTTTACAGGGCAGAGAATATGTAGTGGAATACAATTACTATCAGCTCTAGCCAGTACAGCCAAAGGTGCTGGCCTTGAAGGCCAACAACATCTACTCTTGTGGCAGAAGATGCTCCAATAATCAGTAGTGCTTACAGAAAACAAAGCCAGCTGAACTTTATTTGAAATATAGAACTAATTATTTAATTTATCCTGCCCTTGTATAACAAGTCTTAGGAATGCCCCAAGTAGAAATGCTTCAGATGTATTAAATACTATACTGGCAGGCATATTGTTAGCTAGTTACAATGATTTAGACTTGAAACACTGGTGGTTTCTGCATGGAGAAAAAATGTTCCTGCCTCATTCCAGCACTGGTCTTTTTAGATGACACATGGAGCCAAAATGGGCAGAACATAGGCCCAATCCATGCTCCAGGATGAATCTCTGGAGGACAAAGAATCCCATTTTAATCTGGAATCCCCTAGGCATGCAAACTGCATGCAGCGGTGCAGGGATGGGGGAGGAGTGTCTGTGGGTGGGTGAACCACTGACTTTTTCTCACCTGGAACATCCAACTCCCTGCCACAGTACTTTTACTTTTGACTTTACGCAATTCTTCCAGCACCATTCCTTCTGCAGACATGCAAACGGATTGCACAACAGCACATTAGCACAACAATACCATTAGTACAGCACATCCACCCCAATTGATCACACAAGCACACATTTGCAGAACAATTTTTGCAGACAGTGCTGCCAGTGTCAGCCTGTTGTGGGTGCCAATTGTGCAGACTGTTTGTCCTTCCCATGAATCCGTAAGCCTCAATGACAAGCCGGGTTTTCCTATCAGTGTGGACACAGCCCTTATTATTACTGTTTCTCAGCCACATTTATGATTGCAGTATCATTGACACCATCATAAACACCTCTAAAATCCACCTTAAAATGCAACCAGTCACCAAGGGGCAGAGTTCTGTGAACCTAGTGAGTGGGTTACTGTTGGATGATGAATCCAGCCCTCTCCTGCCAGCAAGTAGGGCTGTGATGTGAGAAACAGGACCCCTATGGTGTTCTGTTGCAATTCCTCAATGCACATGGCAGGAGGGAGCTATATGTCTTGTTCCTCAGTGCCCCATTTGCCAGTGCCACAGAACTTAATTCCTTGGTGTAGCTGGCCAGATTTTGGGGTGGTTTTGAGCTGTGTGTGTCAAATCAGGAGATGGATTGTAGCCATGACATCATGGCGACTTGCCTGATCGTACCCATTATTTAAAAATGAATTTTAAGCATGTTGGTTGTCAGTTTTCTTTTTAAAAATTAACACAGTTTTCATAGAGTCACTTAATGCTGTTTCTGTCTGAGCATACTAAGAAGCTTATCGCATTCATTTTAAAACCGGCTTACCTGATCCAGATTAAATTTAAATCGGGCGGCATCCTGATATTATCAGAAGGATTTAGCCACCAAAATTGCTGCCCGAGTCCATCCCTGCTACCAGGGGCACTCAGCGTGCCTCTTTTTAAAGCCAGGAGTTTTCCGGTTTAAGAAAATGGCTGCCAAAGAGGCCCTGGGAGTGGGATAGACCTGGGCAGTGATTTTGGCAGCTAAATCTTTCTGATAATATCAGGATGCTGCCCAATTTAAAATTTAATCTGGATCAGGTAAGCCTGTTTTAAAATGAATACGATAAGCTGAACCTACATTCCTACTGACAATTTAGAAGTAGGCTTCTAAAAATTGACAGTGCTGCAGTCTGTTATATGATGTTGATTGTCAATGTACATGGTGAAGACTTTTATATCAATTATCCAATAGCCATGAAGTAGCACCTGAAATGTTTTGACCTTTCTCAGTAGGAAATCACTGAGGGTAAATGGCAAACAGCCCTAAGCACAGGATGACCGTCATGTAACAAATAAACAATGAGTTTTTGATCATATGGATGTGCCTTTAAGTATAGACATCAGAAGTATTTTGTGTCCAGACTCCTGTTATCCTTGATTTGCTTTCTATTAACATTTCCCAACATTTGCCATCTGAATTGTTATCTAGACCCAATTCAAAGAAACATAGTACCCAGATGGGATTCCTGATGGAAGACTACTCATAACTGGTTCCCAAATTTAAGGTATAAAGATTTAAAGCATGATGGTAAGCTTTTATTTATTGCATTTATTGAGTAAATAGCTTGCGATTAAGGAAAAATAAATTTTCTTCTCAAAATCCTCATCTGGAAATGAGGATTGTTGAATGTCGACAAATGAATCTAATGTACACCATATGCTTGCTGTTTAGTATCTGTGTCTGAAATAGATTTGTATTTATGTTGCACTTTAGTATTATTTGTATTTATTAACACACACACTGCCCTTTATAGTTGAATTTCAGGGCAGCATGCAGATAAAACAATAAATAATGTGAAACATTTTCAGATTAAAACAATAAAAGAGTTTAAAAGACTACAACAATTAAAAACCAAAATAAATAAATAAATAAATATTATGTAAGGAAAATCTATTTCTCCTTTGCCAATATTTTGTTTTTCCCTTTCCATTATCATAATGTAGCATTATACCATTACACCAATATCAAAATAGCCTCAAAAAGCAACATGCCCACTTCCAAATGTCTGCCCTTTAAAATAAAGTTTGCAACTTTAGTTCAAAGGTGGGTAGACTGAGGATAAAATGAGTTGCAAATAATGTAGTGAATTATGAAGACTTACTTTAAAGGTAGCAAGTGTATTCAGAAGTCACATTTCAAAAGTAATGTAATAAGTAGGGGCAGAATTTACAGATACTTTCAAAATGTTCTTTGTAAGGCCATCTAAAGGCATTTTAGAGGTATTTGACAGTCTTTATTTCATGCCATTTCTCCCATGTATCCCATGTATTTTCCCTCCAGTAATAAAAAGTAATGAATAAGTATTGAGCTGTACAACAAGTAACTTTATGACTTATTTCTTCAACATTGTAATTAGTAGTGGCCAGTAGTATAGCATGTATGAATTATTTTTAAAAGTAACTTGCCAAGGACTGAGTAGATTTCAGGTTGGTGAGATGAACATTTTTAAAACTACAAATTTGACATATCCCAAGAATTAAGGAACAGTTTGCTTCTGACCATATTTTCCATTTGTGAACAGTGTGTGTGAGTGTATGAGCCTTCAAGTTGCCAGTCGACGTATGAGAACCCCATGAACTTCGTAGGGTTTTCTTAGGCAAGGAATATTCAGAAGTTGTTTTGCCAGTTCCTTCCTCTGAAATATAGCCATGATAAGTCACACCATTTCAGCCTCAGAAGATGGCAATAGAACACCCCTCTGAAGAAACTTGCCATGAAAATCCTATGATAGAGTCACCTTAGGCTCGCCATAAGTTGGAAATAACTTAAAGGCACACAACAACAAAGATCCAAATTCTTACAAACAAAATCCATGCCTGGGTTTCCCCAAATAATTATTTCCTAGCAATTTAATTTAGGAGGAAGAAGCTTTTAGTTGTTATTCAGTTAGGAGTCAGAAATCCTTGTGATCTATTGGAAATCACTCAGAGATCTACCAAGAGATTGTAGTCAGCCTTCTGCCCATTCTTGTTCTTCAGATAACTGACAGAAATTGATAACAACATACAACATTGTATAGCATTGAACTATGATTCTTAGGTGACATTGAATGAATTTAAATTTTAACAAGTGTTGTTAGAAATCTCACTATTTACATTCTGGGGCTTGACAAAAAGCCAAAACAAAACAAAAGCAGTTGACAGCTAGTTTTAAGCCTGCATTTATTTGAAACAATTGGCTGAGATCCTGTATGGGACATGTAGCTACAATGCCATAGCTATACTTTGCTGTAGTTGTGTGACTTCAAGTTGTTTCTTATTGACTTATGGCAATCCTAAGATGAACCTATCACAGAGTTTTCTTGGTAAGATTTGTTCAGAGGAGGTTTGACTTTGCATTCCTCTGATGCTGAGAGAATGTGACTAGCCCTAGGTCAAGTAGGTTTCCATGGCTGAGCAGGGATTTAAACCCTGGTCTCCAGAGTTGTTCAAACTACTACACCATGGACGTTTTCACACGGGGCTTTTGGAGGACGCTAGCCGGCCTCCGTCAGGCCCCACTCCGGCAAAATGTCAAATTTTTCACACGATGTTGCAGCAAGCCCCGCCCCTTCCGGTGCCATCCCCGGCGCTAGCCGACGATGTCGCAGCAAGCCCCGCCCCTTTAGCTCTAACTCCGGATGCCCACCGGCATAAGCCCCGGAGTTGTAATTCCTTTTTTTAAAAGGAATTAGGTCGCTGCCGCCGGAGCCATTCCGGAATGGAAGGCTCCGTTCTGGAATGGCTCCAGGCGGATGGGACGTTTGTGTATGAAAACGTCCCATGCTGGCTCCCATAGCTACACTACATCCTCTTAAAACTCACCTTAAAAGCCATCCATCCGTACCTAATGAAGGAGCTCTATGCACTGGCAACTGGTGCAATAAAAGATAATGCTTAGTTTTTTGTGGAGTTTTGATGACCATAGAACTGTGCTGGAGGACATAGAGTCCACTTTAACTGCCCTGGCTCAGTGCTAGGGAATCATGGGAATTGTATATATATATTTTTCTGAGACATTGAGCCTTCTCTGTCAGAGAGCTCTGGTGCCACAATAAACTACAGGTTCCATGATTCCCGAGCACTGAGGGCCTTTGCAGACTGCTAGAAATAGTGCAAATTGAGTCCACTTTAAGGGTTAGGGTTAGGGAATCATGGGAACTGTATTTTTTGTGGCACTAGAGCTCTGTGACAGAGAAGGCTCAATGTCTCAGAAAAACAACAACAATTCCCATGATTCCCTAGCACTAACCCTAACCCTTAAAGTGGACTCAATTTGTACTATTTCTGGCAGTCTGTCAGAAGTGGACTCAATTTGCACTATTTCTGGCAGTCTGCAGAGGCCCATAGATTCCTAGAGAGGTGTTCTCTCAGGTAAAAAAATTAGTGGTTTTCCACTTTCACAAATGTTCTTATGGGAGCATTTGATTGTATGCTGAAAATACCATCTCCCTGTGGGAATTCTTCTTTTTCCATATCTATCTATATCTATATCTATATCTATATCTATATATATATCTTAATACAGACAGTATAACTCAACATCAACTTAAAGAAACATTCAGAATAAAAGAAAAAAGAAAAGAAAAATAGAAAAAAACATATATACAAATATATGTACACACACACATATTTATTTACTAAAAAAACTAACTAAAAATAAACCACCATACTATTGCATTTACTGAAACTAAAGTAGAGGTGCATGTACACTGTAGAGATAATGCAGTTTGATACCAGTTTAAGTGCTTTAACACTATCCTAGGGAATGATGGGATTTGTAATTTTACAAAGCCTTTGGTCTTCTCTGCCAAAGAGCGCTCGTGCCTCACAAAACTACTAATTCCAGGATTCTGTAGGATGGAGCCATAATTGTTAAAGTGGTGTCAAACTTTCTACACTGTAGTTGCACCTTCAAACAAATAGCATAAATGCATTCAACATTAACTGCTAGAAATAGTGCAAATTGAGTCCACTTTAAGGGTTAGGGTTAGTGCTAGGGAATCATGGGAATTGTTTTTTTTCTGAGACATTGAGCCTTCTCTGTCAGGGAGCTCTGGTGCCACAATAAAATACAGTTCCCATGATTCCCTAACCCTAACCCTTAAAGTGGACTCAATTTGCACTATTTCTGGCAGTCTGCAACCCCCAAACACAATAGAGCTCTGATTGCCTTCAGTACAAACTATAATGAGAAAAAAAAAACATATCCAAAACAATGTATATATTACTTTACCATTACAGATACAACTAAATAAACTTACTGAGGTTACCAATCACTATAACCATAAATTATGACATCATTAGATATCTTATTGTTAAAAAATAATAATCCAGAAATGGTTTCTCATCTTTCAAAAAACATCAACTGGTTTATCCATTAAAACTCAAGTTAATTTGGAAAATTGAGTCAACTTGGCAACCTTGACAATTCATTCTTCCATTGCTGAATCTATTTTAGAAGATATATGACTTCTGAAATAGAGAAATAGATCTAAGAAAGGTGTTTACGATATGGCATGGTGGTTGAGAGGAAATCAAACATTAAAAAATTAACTGGGGACATGCAGGTCATGGGCCAGAGTTTAGGACCGTGACTTTTTGAGAATACAGTGGGCCCTTGATATCTTCTGGGGTTTGATTCCAGGACCCTCCATGGATATCAAACTCCATGGATGCTCAAATTTGACTAAATAAAATGGCATAGTAAAATGGTGTCCCAAAAGTGGCACGATCAAGATTTGCTATGTTGAATTTATACTTTTTTGGGAATATTTTCAAGCTTTGGATGCTTGAATCCATGGATAAAGAATCTGTAGATACAGAGGGCCAACTGTATAACTCTCAGAATCTCCCTTAGCTATACTGGTTGGTAGAATCTTGGAGTTATGGTTCAAACAACAACTTTTCAATGTTGCAGTCACCATGGAAGTAGATCTTCAGGTCTTGGCCTGGTTTTCCACCACTACAGACTTCAGTTAACAAAATACTGCCCCCCCCCACTTCTACCCTGATTCCAAATTATTGCACCTTCAAGATGCCTGAGTTGTGAGTTGAAGGGACATTTTGATATGCAACTTGTGGGCAGAAAAGAACCCACTGCTGCTTCTAGTAGTTTGTTCACATTGTCTTTTGGTATTCAATGTGTGCTTTCCATATATTTTTACTCCCCAACCCTCATCCACAGAGTTATAATTTGTAACTAAATGGATGGGTGAATCCATCCATCCTGGCAAAGTATCTGCTAGAGGCAATGAGATTAGTGAAATCATCTGAAATGCAAGGCAAGGATTGACTGCTGCCTGCCCTTAAAATAATGGCAAATAGCTTAGATTTGATTAGCTGTGCAAAGAGAGCCAATGGGAGGTGTTCAATGAAAAGAAGGAAAAGGTCAGATCAGGAGGAAGAAAATAATTGCTTGCTAATTGAGAACACTCAATAATTGGTAATAAGGTTCCCAACATTAATACAAATTAGCAAGGCAGTACTATCTTTTTTTAAAAAAGTTTTTTTGTTCATCTTAATTCTTTCCAGCATTTAAATGATGGCCCTGCTGAATATTTTTTTTCTTGATTCCTATTTAGAGAGAAGGCAGCAATCCAAGAGCACCAGCCTTGTCACACAGTGCCATGGTATTTTCTACTGAACAACATTCTAATAAATCAACCGAAGCATGGCATATTTCATTTGGATCCTAATTGCAGTTCTCTCTCATTATTGATATTAATGACCCGGTGGTTCTAACAGTTAAGCAATGAACTGAGCAGAAAGCATGGTCTATAAGCTTTCCTGCTTTTTAAAAAATAGATTCAAATGTGCATTAGAATATGCACACAAACGTGGAGTCGAACCCCCCCGATTGTCTTTCAGCACTACTGAGTTAGCTCATTTTATTGGAAATCAAAGTAACATTAACAAGGCAGTGTATCTCAGCGACAGCGTTTAATGATGCCCCATCCTCCCCACCTGAACTAGGTGTCACTAAAGGAGCTACTAGAGTGCTCTGTAGTGTAGCAAGAAGAGCATTTTCAAATCTCCTAGGCTTCTGTAATTAGCTGCTTTTCCATTATTAATTTGCAGCGCAGGTCTGTGTGCTTCTACTCAGAAGCAACTACTGCTGAATTCAATAAGACTTCCTCCTCAAGTAAATGTGCATGGGACTGAAGCCTTTGTGGTGTTATTTGAATGCAACTCACTCTTAAATACACAAAAATAAATCCCTTAGGATATATGTAAATGCATTGCTGCCAAAATACATTGCTTGTGCTACATCAGCAATCTTAGGAAATTCTTAATTTAAAATTTGCATTAAATTTGTGCTTCTCTACACTGGCCAGGATTCTCCAGGGGCAGCTGGGAGTATCTTGGCACCAGAGCTGCCCCAATCTCTCCTCATTGCCTGGCCCTCTCTTCTCTTGGTGGAGTGGCTGTTCCCAGAGAGGTTAGACTGGAACTCTCCTTACTGTCTTTCCCTAAGCAGGCATTTTTTTTCTTTTTTGTTTCTTTTGGTAGGCCTTTGCAGGTTGATTGCTTAAGGGAAATGGGCCTTGTATTATGTACTAGATTTTCTATATCTATTTTTTTTGTTTTAATGTTTTATATCTTTAACTGTTTTTTTTAAACAGTTGAAGTATTTAACTTTCATATGCTGTGAATTTTAATTTTAAGGAGCAAAATCTAGGAAAAAAAAAGATTCTTAATTATATAGAGTCGGAGGACACCTCTGACCCAGGCATCCGCCCAAGGAAAGCAATGAGGCTTTCCTTGGAGGGATCCTGGGGTCGGAGGCGTCCTCCGACCTCTGGAGCACACCTCCGACCCAGGCATCCGCCAAGGAAAGCAACGCTTTCCAGGATGCTTTCCTTGGGCCGATGTTGGCGTCCTCTCCGACCCCAGCATTGCCCCATGGAAAGCAATGTTTTTTTTCCATGGGGCGATGCTTGGGTCGGAGGACTCCTCCGACCCAAGCATCGCCCCATGGAAAGCTTCCTTGGGGCAATCCTGGGGTGGGAGGATGCCTCCGACCCCAGCATTGCCCCATGGAAAGCAACGTTTTTTTCCATGGGGCGATGCTTGGGTCGGAGGACTCCTCCGACCCAAGCATCGCCCCGTGGAAAGCTTCCTTGGGGCAATCCTGGGGTGGGAGGATGCCTCCGACCCCTGCATTGCCCCATGGAAAGCAACGTTTTTTTCCATGGGGTGATGCTTGGGTCGGAGGAGTCCTCCGACCCAAGCATCGCCCCATGGAAAAAAACGTTGCTGGAGCACACACGGTGGCTGGAGCACACACGGTGGCGCTGGCCCTTCAGGCCGCTTGGAGGACTTAGGCTGCCTGTAGGACTCGGCTAGCCCCGATTGACATCACCTGGGGCAGTTTTGGACCAGCTGCGGCAGCGGGGAACTGGGGAGAGTGCCGGTGGGTTTAAAACCCCGCCCAGGACCATCTTCCCCTGGCATATGCGGCGGCGGCGGCAGCGATGGCTCTTTGGGCCGCTTGGAGGACTCAGCTGCCTGGAGGACTCGGCCAGCCTCGATTAATACCACCTAGGGTGGCCTTGAGGACCATCTTCCCCTGCAGCCCTCTCTTCATCTATGCAGTCGCTGCCCTATATTAGGGATAGGAATTATTTGGCTCACTCATCTCCCCCTCCGCAGAGCGGACATGATTATAGTCTGGGAGCAGATATTCAGGTTGTGTGGGGGCAGGGAAATTATGGCGATAACAGAGTTAACAAATGTTACAAAAGAAGGAGGGATCGATGCTTAATATCTATCCCTCCTTCAGTTCGCTCTGTTTCCCAAGATAACTTGGAGAGCGTGGCAACCATTCCACTGACCCTCAACCTGCTCCTTTGCAATGCCAGGTCGGTCAAAAATAAGACCCATATCATCCACGATCTCTTAGTGGATGAGGTGGCCGACCTGGCATGCTTTACTGAGACCTGGCTGGGGGACGCCAGCTCCGCGACATGGGCGCAGGACCTCCCAGCTGGGTACTCAGTCAGTGAGCAGGTGAGGGACAGTGGGTGTGGGGGGGGGGCGGCATAGCCTTGGTCCATAGGAACACCTTAACCTTGATCAGAAAGCCTATCCGGAAAACGACCCATATCGAGTGTATGTACCTTAGCCTGAAGACCAGGGATAGTTTAGGGATTCTGTTGGTATAACGGCCACCCCGTTGCTTAACAGACTCCCTAACTGAGCTGATTGCTCTGGTTTCTGAGTTGTTGTTGGAATCGCCCAGACTTTTGGTTCTGGGCGACTTCAACATTCCACTCGAAACCAGTTTACAAGATCTAACTGGAGCGGCTCGGGAGTTCATGGATACCATGACAAACATGGGCCTATCCCAGTTGGTCGATGGGCCCACACATTGTGCTGGTCATACCCTCGATGCGGTCTTTAGTACGGAGCAGGAACATCCGTGGGCGGAGGTCAAAAAACCTCCGCATTGTCATGGACTGACCATTTTCTGATCAAGGCGGAACTAAAGGCTATTGCTCGCCCTCCCAGGGGTGGCGGACCCATTTGAAAGGTCCGCCCTCAAAGGCTAATGGAACCAATTGGCTTCCAGAAAGCCTTAGAGGGTTTAATGGTTGGTAACGCCAGTGATTCTGTCGAAACCTTGATGGATACTTGGAACTCCGATCTCACCAGGGCTATTGACACAATCGCCCCCAAGCATCCTTTCCAGTCCACTTCGAACCGTAAGCCCTGGTATACAGAGGAGCTTAGAAGGATGAAGCGGGTTGGACAACGACTAGAGTGCGAATGGTGAAGGACTCATCTCTTATCCGACAGAACTCGCCTTAGGAAGCATCTTGATTCCTACAGGGAGGCTTTACGTACAGTGCAGAAATCTTTCTGTTCTGCACGGATTGCGTCTGCAGAGGTTTGCCCGGCAGAGCTGTTTAGGGTGGTGGGGGAATTGACAAAGGTCCCTCCTGGGTCAAACCCCCTACTTAACCCAACAACAGCCTGCTGTGAGGCATTTAATATCTACTTTGCAGATAAAATCTCTCGGATAAGAGTCGACTTGGACGCCAGTGTTCTGGCAGAATCCGTAGACGAGGCATCCAGTAACTCCGTTGATGGCATTTTACT
Source organism: Phrynosoma blainvillii (assembly GCA_026167975.1). NCBI lineage: Eukaryota > Metazoa > Chordata > Lepidosauria > Squamata > Phrynosomatidae > Phrynosoma > Phrynosoma blainvillii. The sequence goes on from JANUYF010000002.1 coordinate 102,083,841, forward strand.
GGATCAATTGCAATCTGTGAGTACCGATGATGTGGACAAGCTGCTTGGAAGGGTGAGGAAGATGACTTGCCCCCTCGATCCATGTCCATCATGGCTGGTCGCTCAGGGAGGGGATGCGTTGAAGGTGTTCCTTCGGGACACAATCAACGCTTCATTCAGGGAAGGTCGTATATCATCTTGTTTAAAGGAGGTGGCGGTTAAGCCACTCCTGAAAAAACCTTCCCTGGACCCCCTGGATAGAAACAACTACCGACCAGTCTCCTTGCTTCCCTTTTTAAGCAAGCTGATCGAGAGGGCAGTTGTTTCCCAACTCCAAGCAGTCTTGGATGAAACCAATTATCTTGAACCATTTCAAACCGGCTTCAGGACAGGATATGGAGTTGAGACTGCCATGGTTGCTCTGACCAATGACCTCTGCCTGGGCATCGACAGGGGTAGTGTGACCCTGCTGGTGCTCTTGAATCTCTCAGTGGCCTTTGACACTATAGATCAGGGGTAGGCAACCTTTCCCCTTTAAGGGCCGAGGGACTTCAGCTCCCAGAAGCCTCAGCCATGTTGGCCAATAGTCCCATGTTGGCCAATAACTCCTGGGATTCTGGGAGCTGAAGTCCCTCGGCCCTTAAAGGGGAAAGGTTGCCTACCCCTGCTATAGATCATGCCATCCTCTTGGATCTCCTGAGAGAGTTAGGAATTGGAGGCACTGCTTTGCAGTGGTTCCGTTCCTTCCTCTTGGGCAGATCCCAGAGGGTGAGGTTCGGGGACAGTTGCTCGTCCAAAGTTGAGCTTAATTGTGATGTCCCTCAGGGTGCCATTCTGTCCCCGATGTTATTCAACATCTACATGAAGCTGTTAGGTGAGATCATTCGGAGGCATGGAGCACGGTGTCTTCAGTATGCTGACGACACCCAGATTTATCTCTCCATGACTAGATCATCGTCTCAGACTTCAGATGGTGTCTCTCCTCTTAATGACTGTCTTAGAGCGGTAATGAATTGGATGAGGAAAAACATATTGAAGTTGAATCCAGACAAAACGGAGGTACTCACAGTCACAGGCCCAAAACCAGATCTGGGAATACAGTCTCCAGTCCTGGATGGAGTCACACTCTCTTCCAAGGACTGTGTTCGCAGTCTGGGGGTGCTCCTTGACTCGTCTCTTCACATGACTAGTCAGGTGAATGTGGCGGTCAGGAGTGCCTGTTATCAACTTCGGCTGATACGCCAACTGCACCCTTATCTGGATATGAGGGACTTGGAAACTGTGGTACATGCTCTGGTAACCTCACGTCTGGATTACTGCAATGCACTCTACATGGGGCTACCCTTGAGCCTAACCTGGAAACTTCAATTGGTGCAAAACATGGCAGCCAGGTTAATCACTGGAACATCTAGGACGGAGCACATAACACCTATGCTTAAATCCCTCCACTGGCTGCCAATTAGTTTCCGGACGTGGTACAAGGTGTTGGTTTTGACCTTTAAAGTCCTACATGGCTTGGGTCCATCTTATCTTAGGGACCGCCTCTCCTCGTATGATCCCCCCTGCGCCCTTCGGTCCTCTGGGAGAAATCTGTTACAGCCAATAAAAACCAGGCTGACTCAGACCTCCCAGAGGGCCTTCTCTGTGACTGCTCCCAGGCTATGGAATGGCCTGCCGGACGAGATCCGTCTTATTACTACTCTTACTGCTTTTAAAAAAGCAGTGAAGATGGATCTCTTCTGGCAGGCCTTCCTGGAATAACTTCTGCTCTAGGGAGATGAGTTTTTATTTTGTCCCTATTGCTGCTCATTCTCTTTTTATTGTTTTATTGCTTTTATTGCATTGTCGTATTTTAATCTTTCTTAAGTTTAATTCTGTTTTAAGGGGATGGGAGGGTTGGATTGCGGGATGAGGGAATGTTTTAACTTTGTCCGTTTTAAATGCTGTAACCCACCCCGATTGCCACGCAGAGGGGCGGGCTATAAATAAATAAATAATAATAATAATAATAATAATAATTCTATGAAAGTTACAAGGGCCTCTGAAGATGTCTGTCAAAGCATGTCCAGCTACAGGAAGATAGGTGGATATATCCCCACTCTCTCTTACAACAGGAAAATGGTCATGCACGGTTTGTATGGTGAGGTTTGAGGGAACTGCTGGTCATTGGGTTGGAACAAATTCCAACCTAGGCAATGTCCATAAAAGTGAGTTGAGATGGCATAAGTTCAAATTATGCCATCACAATTCTCTAACAGGATGTCAGCCATCAGTTTTTTTTTAAAAAAAGAATAAAGTACATCAATTGCCTCAAGGGGTCTTCATGCATAATTCTTTCAGACACAGAAACTTTTTTCATGTGTCCTAAAATATGGAGATGAAAGATGGGACATACACCTACATTCAGCATTGCACTACCGACCATCTGCAAGCATGATAGGCTTTTTCTCCCTTCCTGTCTTCTGTGTTACCTGGAAACTGCTTTGAAGAAAGGTGCCAGATTTGTGTATCAAACCAGAAATCATGTTGAACTGCAAACAAACAAACAAACAAACGACTGGTTTTTTAAATAAATAAATAAATAAATAAACTTGAGTTAATTTCAGAAGTGTGTACAGATTATGTTTGTATGTCTATTATTGGAATTCTACTTGCTAGTATTCATATTAAGATTATGTACATATATGAGGGGGTATCGTAAAATTTTAAGTATCACCTTTAAAATTTCTTGACAGAAAATTTGTTTTGATTTGTAGTTGTTAATTTATTTCTACATATTAACCATCCAGATTTACACATTTTCTCCAGCATTTCTTGACCCTCCAAATAACTGATATTGTAGATTGAGCCTTATGAGGGGGAGTCATAAAGTAATAATTATCACCCAGAGGTTATTATGATATATTGATGAAATTTTGTCAGTGTCATCATTGGTCCCTAAGTGATTGATATTGAGAAAATCAGCTCACTGTGCTCTTTATTTTTGTGACAAGTTGTGCCAGAAGTGACTAAAGTGTAAAATCCTCATAAGGTGCAATCTGCAGACTTCTGCAATAATGGTATTTGGTGGGTCAAGAAATGCTGGGAAAAATGTGTACAGTAAATCTGGATGGTGACTACGTAGAGATAAATTAATAACTACAAATCAAAACAAACTTTCTGTCATTTTTTTTAAAGGTGATAATTAAAACTTTACAATACTCATAGTCATGAATTCTGGCTCAGTATTTAAACAAAGATTAGTGTATACACTAGTTGGAATTTAAAACACTATATTGAGAAAGATCAATTTTAAAGCTCTTTGGGGTGATCTATTATTTCGTTTCATATTCTTCTGCCATTGGGAATCTGGATGTAATAATTTATCCATTATTCTTTGCAATGAAATTTGTGTTAACAGCTATAGGAAAGGTTTGTTTCCTCTTGTTTCTGGGCCAGCCATATGATATAATCCTTGACAATACTCTTAACATTTCCTTCATAGGAGGAGAAGAACCCAAGCTCAGTGCTTCTATCAGAGTTGAGTAATGGTGCTAGCTCAGCTTTACTGCTTTTCTTGCACATTTCCCCTTAATTTATAGATCTAGTTACTGAAAAGTGCAAGAAATGTTAAATCTATATCGGATCTACCTATTTCTCAGTTCTCTTGGGCTGTGCAATAAATATCCCCTGCCAGTTAAAGTATGAGCATGGAATGTGCATTTGTGTCTTCATTTTTATGTCTCCCCAAGTGATAGAAATGTCTGGGAAAACAGTATTGTTCTAGGATAAAATTCTCCAAAGATGTGTCCAAGAACTTTGATAAAGAGTATTTAGGGATCAGGATGCTACTTTCAGTTTGGTTTTCTATTACACAGGCCTGCATACTTATAAAAGGATGTTGCTTTCATAGGAATTTGGTGTTTTAAATCCAGAGTTGACCTCAGATTTGCTCCATCATGTACAATTTTTCCACAACTTGCTTTGATGTTTCTATGTTGTAATATGTGACTGAATAAAATGATCCTGCAAAGAGTAACAGAGGGGTTAAAGATTTCTTACAGACTTTCAAAGTACTTTAATTCACTGATATGAGACATGAAAATCTATTCAAAAATACTAAAAGAGATCTCACTGGAACATCAGCATCTTCATGTATGAGGAGATGCTGAAAAGTTCTTTGCCCAACCTACATCCCAATATCTGAGCGTAATTTCATCATTGTAGCTTGAAAGAGGTTTTTTTTTTTTGTATTGTAAATTGCCAATTTACAGGATCGTAGCTCTAACTTCTGAATTTTCTCAGATCATTGATGGACCCATGTTAAGAGAAAGTGTAGAGCTTTCAAGTAGTGAACTCTTGGCCATCATGAAGTTCCTGTTCCTGCAGCAGAAAAAACTTCCAAAGGAAATCCACGAGTGTATGATATAAACATTGAGTGACAAGTGCTCATCATACTCTGCTGTGAAGAAATGGTGTGCCAACGTTTAGCATTTTGAAGATGGTGCAAGATCTGGTAGGCCATCAACAGTGTCATCTCCTAAAATTGTTAAATGTATTCATGATTGGATTTTGGCAAGTCTGTGAATCTGACTTACAACAATTGCTGAGACACTAGAGATATCCCAGAAACACATTGGGTCTATATTTAATGAGCAGTTGGCTATGCAGAAGCTGTCAACCAAGTGGGTGCTAAAATGTTTGAATGCTGATCAGAAACAAAATTGAGTGGATTCCTCCAAGCTGATTTTGCAGAATTTTCAATGATCTAATGATATTTTTTGGAACAACTTATCACTGTTGGTTAAACATGTTACATCACTATGATAAAGAGACCAAACAACAGCCATTGCAATGGTGGCACTTGGGTTCTTCATGGTTGCAGACATTCAAGACTCAAAATCAGCAGGAAAGGTCATGTTCACAGTTTTTTCAGATAATGAAGGTATTTTGATGACTGACTATTTTCAAAAGGGCCAAACAGTTAATGCAAAATACTGCTCTTACTTGCTGTGCTGATTAAAGAAAGCATTGAAGGAAAAAGTGAGGTAAACTGTTGAAAGGTGCTCTCTTTTTTGCAAGACAATGTACCTGCTCATGAGCTGGCAAGACGATGGAGGTTTTCAAGAATTTGGGGTTTGGGCGCACAGACCATCCTATTTATCAGAGCATGCTCCATCTGGCTAATTCCTCCTAAATAGTTTGAAGGGAAGGGAATTTTCAAATGACTCAGGGCCTTTGCAGACTGCCAGAAATAGTGCAAATTGAGTCCATTTTGGGTTAGGGTTAGGGTTAGGGTTAGGGAATCATGGGAACATTATTTTATTGTGGCACCAGAGCTTTTTGACAGAGAAGGCTCAATGTCTCAGAAAAAACAAAAACAATTCCCATGATTCCCTAGCACTAACCCTAACCCTTAAAGTGGACTCAATTTGCACTATTTCTGGCAGTCTGCAAACACCCTCAGTGGTGATAGCAGCAGCAAAGCAGTATTTCAGTTACGAGACATCAGAAATTGTTTTGAAAGGGCTAAAAAAACTTGAAAAAATGATGTGCCAAGTGTCTCACACTCTGAGGTGAATATCATAGATTCATAGAAATATAGAGATGGAAGAGACCACAAGGGCCATCAAGTTGAAACCCCTGACATTCAGGAATATACAATCAAAGGAATACACAATACACAAGTATGTTGAACTTTGGTGCATTTCATTGCTCTAGGTCATTCCCTTCTTGGTCAGGTTGAGAACTTTTCAGCACTGTCTCATAATCAAAGCCAAGTAACAAATGAATTGATAAAAATATTTAACTTGTGAAAGAAAGGTATTTTTCAAATACTGGTCCCAGAAATACATTAAAAAGAGCTACTGAATTTTTTTAAAATTCATTTCAGGCCAGTGTTATTATTTTTGATTAGCCTGTAGGCTATGGGGGGAAGCAGACGGGAGCTTCCCGTGCGCCGCGGGACGGAGCGCCGCTGGACCGTGGCAGCCGCACCGCGGCACACTGTCGGCGACTCTAAAAGGAGCACCAAATTGGCGCTCCTTTAAGATTTCAGGGAAAGGGCGCCCTAAAAGCGGCAGGCGCACTTTCCCTGACTCAGACGCCGCGGCGCATGCGGTCGCCGTGGCATGAGGTCATCCTCGGAGCGCCGGCCGTACAGAGGGCCGGCGACTCCGAGGGCGACCTCAGGAAGAGGAAGGGGCGCCGCTCGTGCGGCTGCCCCTCCTCTTCCCTGCCCGGAAGACGACTCTATTAGTCGTCTGCCGAGGCCCTATATTTCAGAGGAAGGAACTGGCAAAACCACATCTGAGGATTCCTTGACTAAGAAAACCCCATGAAATCCATGGGGTCACCATAAGCCGACAGGTAATTTGAAGGCACATGCACACATGGGAAGACATAAGCTGTGCAGGAGAAATTCTGACTCTAGCACTATCAGGTTCCCCTCACCCCTGCATGCTCTACCTGATGAAGAATCTAGTCAGCTTTGACAACTAACATCATTAATTTTGTACCTTCTGGTTGGCCTGATTGGCAACACAGCTAACACTACATATTTTAAATATATAAAGAATGAAATAATTTGCTTAAATATTGCCATTGACTTTTGCTGGACACTGCTGGTTGCATGTTAAACAGTCTACATGTTTATGTCATCAGAGTAATTAGGAATTTAACTGGTGTTGCTTCAAATTTTACCTTTTTTCCTGGAAAAAAATCTTTTATATTCATTGCTAGTTGAGGTGTATGACTATCTCTCACCCCGTCTCTCTAAACACACTGTAATTAAATATCAAGGACATTTCCAAAAGAGAAACACTTATAGAAAAAAATGGATTCATTACATATCACCATGAAACATGAATATACTACTTAAAAGGTGAAGGAGATGCAGGTGGAGGGTACTATTTCTATAGCAAGAGCTTATTTTGTTTGCAGCTAAGTTGGAAACTTGGAAATATTTTTTAAAAAAAGGTTTACATGTCTCAAGATACTGTTCTAAAGGAGCTTCTACTATCACTCAATTCCCTTCAAAAGATAGTCCCTCCCATTTTTTTTAAAAAAATAATTTTTAAAGGTATATCACACAATCACACCATCACACCAATTGATGTTAAATGTAGAAGGCACAATCCTCTTATTTGGTGCAACTGATTGCAAATTTCATCCTACGCTCAGAAAGAGAATTGGAATATAATTTGAATTGGCATTTGGAAATGGAGTGGGATATCGCACAGAGGGGGAAATGGTTAAAAACTGACAGTGGCTGCGTCTGCACTGATGGGAAAACCCAGCTTAACACTGAGGCTTCCAGACCCGTCCACATAATCAGGACCCACAATGTGCTGATACTGGCAGCACTGTTCATACACTAACATCCTTGCCCCGGTCCTATTAAAATACAGTTTGTGCCAGAGTAATCATGTGAACAAAGGACAGTGCTTGTGGGAGTTGGAATTTCTCGGTGGGAAGAGGTCAGCGGCTTGCCCAGTCCAGGGTGACTCCTATTGAATTCTTCCACCTGCCTGTCACTGCTCTTCCCCCCCCATCCCCACATTAGTGCACAGTCCACACGCTTGAGGGATCTGCCAGAGTATCTGGCCTGATTCAGGGAAAACAAGGAATCTTTTTACTCTGGAGAATATCCTTGGACTATGGGTTAGACTCGTGTTTTGCCCCCCTGTGTCACATAAACAGGTCAGTGCGGCAATGGGGCAGGAATGTTCTTTTCCTCTATGTCAGGAGTAGGCAACCTTTTTGAGCTGGGTGCTGGGTTGCTGTCCCTCAGACAATTGGGGCCCCCGAAGCACCATAAATAAATAAATAAATAAATAAATATTTTTTAAAAAATAAAAAATTAATAAAAAATAAAGATATGCATGCACACTCTCTCAGCCCCAGAAAAGCCATGGCAACCCCCCTGTGATTTTGCCAAGAAAACCCCAAGAACAAGTAATAACAACAATAATCAATATCATCATGGCGGGCGGCGGCGACGGCGGGGGGTGGTGGCGGGGGGTGGCGGTGGTGGCAGGACTGGCCTGGGGCTGGTCCAAAGGCCTCAGGGGGCCACATCCGGCCCCTGGGTCTTAGGTTGCCTACCCCTGCTCTATGTGGACATGACTTGTGTCAACTTAACTGAGCAGAAGCACAGTATGTTAAGGCAAAGCTACGATTGGATGCAACCGATCGAAAACACTTCCACTTCTGTATAAGACCACAGAATCTGTGGATTGAATGCCAGTGGGACTAGGTCCCTCTACCACAAAATTCTACAATGTTCTCATTCCTTGGATTTTGCTAAGAAAACCATGACAGCAACATTAGCTCCCAACTGTTCATATGTCTATATAAGATAGAGTTGCCTGTTGGACTGTTGCATATTTCTCAGGTTTTTAAAATGAAAACATTGATATTTTGCCTTTTCTCATTCTTACAACTTTGTCAAACAGATCATGTAATTAATTTTAAAATACCGAAAGAAAGTGCAATGTGCATGGCACACGTACAAAATGTGCCATATAAATTATTAGGAGCAGTAATAAAATAATTACATTAGGTGACCTAGGAAGTAACATGAAGGAAAAGTGAGAATACAGTCGCCCCTCCCCCCCCCGCAAAAATGGAAAATTGCCAATATTCAGGCCCCATTGGCTTGAATGGTGGTGTGTGCCCCATTTTGTCCCTCCCTACCTGTGAACGGGCGAGACCACAGACTCCAAGTCTGCAAAAATGTATATACTGTACATACTTTCATTCCTCATAGATATTGGGGAAATATACCCTGCATTACTATCATAATTCTCTAATTTTTACAGAGATTGAAAGATTTTTTTTTTTAAAAAAAAAATAACTAGCAAAAGTTATAGCTTCAACTTCCCTAAGGTAGTTAGTTATCATTATAGTAGCAGATTCTGGAGATCAGGGTTTGATTCCCTCCTTTGCCATGGAAATCCAGTGGTTGACCTTGGGCAAGTCACATAATCTCAGCCCCAGAAATCCACATGATAGGTTCATTTCAGTGCTGCCATAAATTGGAAATGACTTGAAGGCACCCAACAACAACAAACTGGAAAAATAATAATGAATTATATATAATTAGTTTCAAACAAGTTACTTCCAGTTTGGTTTTTAAAGCACTTCACTTGATTTTCATGAATATTTCCTTGTGAAAATCCTGTCAGCATTGTTGGTAACAGGATGCTCCGTGGTGGAAGTGGGATGCACAGATAATAGAGATCTTAAAAGATAATCTCATAATGTCATGAACAAACTTTGCAGATGGGATCTTGTGCCAAATTTCAAAAACAATGGATTGCTTTTCCTTCCCTGCTGTTGAAACTGTGGATAGGAAAAGGAACTTGAAGGATTCCTCATTTATCTTGTTTTTCTGTTTAAGTTTAGAGTTCTTGCAGAGTTCAGGTGTAATCACAGCCTTCTGTTGCAACAGGAACCACCATCTGCTGAGGCATTCTGTAAGCAATCTAACATCTCCCTGGAGATAGTTTAGCATTCAATTCACAAAGAAGGATGGCAGAGACGTGTAAACAAAAGGAGACAAGTGAAACAGTGAAGAATGGGCTGTGCTCTAAAGATTCAATATGTTTCTTTATAGTGGAAAAAGCCTGTAATGCTATAAAAGCCTGGCAGAGATTTCTGATGTATTAATTGTTTTCCCCATGCCTTCTCCCCTCTGTGGCTCCATTAGAAAATCAGAAGAAACAACTTCAAGATTTTGTTGTGTATGCAGTGGGGGGGGGGGGGGAGAGGAAGGTTACCATCCCAAACAGAATGCTGATTGAACGTGTATGTACATGTTGCCTGATTCTTTGCTAAAGTTAAACCTTCAGAATTTAGGAGTTTGAGGGGTTGAAGAAAAGAATCAACATTTCTCATCTCAAGTATTTCCAGAAAGCTGTCAGATGGGGCAACATATCAGGCCCATTGTGAGAATTTTTAGGCAACTGCGCAAAGCGAACCTTCAAACAAATACATATCCTTGTTTCTGCTAGCTGTTGTGGGGCTGTACAGATGGCCCCACAACAGCTTCTCAGCTCCGTGCTGCCCCTAGGAGTGCCAGATCGGGGCCGCAGCAACCACACGCCGCAGCCCTGAACCGGCTCTTTGCCGCACCCAAAAGAGCTTGCTAATGCTGCTCCTTTTTACAGTGGCAAAAAGCCACCCTTACTGCCACCGCGGTGGCTCTTCTGCACTCCTTTGGTGCACATGTCTACACGCTGCACCAAGGGAGTGCCCTGACGCTGCGCACCATGAGGTGGGTGCGTGGCATGATGGCAGCATTGAGGCAGCTGCCGTGCAGTCGCCCTACCCCATCTCCACCCCCAGGCCAGCCCTTGTGGCCTGTCTGTACAGGTGAGCACAATCCTACCTGCCCAGTACACTGAAGTATGGGTTGGCTGAATCAATCTTAGGATGGTTGAAGCTGTGCTGAATCCCAGATACTCTCCCAGATCAGGGATGTTGGAAGTTACTTAGGAATAGCCCTGGCCTAAAGTTGTGCTGCCATTGTTGCTGTGTCCCTAGGCTGAGGGAACTTTAGATCTAATGTAAGTCAGCCCTTCCATTGTCCCAACCCTTCTTTACTCTCACCTCTGCTGGAATATTTTAGCCAGCAGAGGAGTTTTGGTGCTAGATTGCCCTGTACGCAAATTTATGAGATCAGCCAGCGGAAGAGGGTTGTTCTGTCAGAAGAACACTTTTGTCAGCAAAAGACCATTGCTGCTGGCAGATGCGGCTTGTGCCTAATCCTAACCCTCTACACACAGTACAACTTTGAGTTAGCAATGCACTGTTCATTTGGAAAAAAAAGGCAAACTTTCACTGAGAATGACTGAGAATTTTCACAAGAGGAAGGCTTTTTAAAAACACCCCCCTTCATTATGGGTAAATTGGGGTGTTCTAATATACATTAATAAATGTGTAAAATAAGAATATCATTAGATCAATATAGAATGTAAAGATATGTAGGTGTCCGGGCAACTGATGCTAAATGTAAAAAGAGCCCAAATGGATCAGGCCAAAGGCCCATCTAGTTGAACATTCTGCTCTTCCACAGCAGCTACCCAGATGCCACTAGAAATTGACCTGTCCTGTTGTTGATGTCCAGCAATTGTTTTCAGAGGAAAACTGTCTGAGATACTTGCTGGAGATTGGATCAAGCAACATACTAGAATCATACATTGGAAGAAACCACACGGGCCAACCAGTCCAACCCCCTGAACAATCAAAGCACTCCTGACAGATAGCCATCCAGCCTAGGTTTAAATCCTCCAAAGAAGGAGACTCCACCACTCCCCGAGGCAACATGTTCCATTGTTGAACAGTTCTTATAATCAGTAAGTTCTTCCCAATGTTGAGGTGGGATCTCTTTTCCTGTAGTTTCAATCCATTGCTCCGTGTCCTAGTCTCTGGAGAAGCAGAAAGCAAGCTTGACCATGCTCAATATGACATCCTTTCAAATATTTAAACATGGCTATCACATTTACCTCAGCCTTCTCTTCTCTAGATTCTTCTAAGCTCCCTAAGCCACTCCTCATAGGGCATAGCTTCCAGATCTTTTAGCATTTTGCTCACCTCCCTCTGGAAACATTCCAGCTTGTCAACATCTTTCTTAAATTGTAGTGCCCAGAACTGCACACAGTATCCCAGGTGAGGTCTGATCAGAGCAGAATAGAGTATATTATTACTTCCATTGATCTAGACCAGGGGTAGGCAACCTAAGGCCCGGGGGCCTTTGGACTGGCCCCAGGCTGGTCCTGCCGCCGCCGCCACCCCCCGCCACCCACTGCTGCCGCCGCCGCCGCCACCGCCCGCCATGATGATATTAATTATTGTTGTTATTACTTGGGGTTTTCTTGGCAAAATCTCCACAGAGGTTTTGCTATGGCTTTTCTGGGGCTGAGAGAGTGTGCATTTATTTATTTATTTATTTATTTATTTATTTATTTATTTATTTTTGGTGCTTCGGCCCCCCAATTGTCTGAGGGACAGCAACCCGGCCCACGGCTCAATAATAATAATAATAATAATAATAATAAATTTTATTTGTAGCCCGCCCCTCTGCAAAGCAATCGGGGCGGAGGACAACAGCGTTTAAAACAAAACAACAATTAAAACATTCTGTCTCCCCAGTCCCTGCCTCCCTCCGCCCAACCCCTTAAAATAAAATTAAACCAAAGGAAGTTAAAATACATATAATAAATTAAAACAAAATATCACAAGAGGGTCAGACAAATGGAATCCCCTTTATAGGGCCGACAGCTATTCCGGGAAGGCCTGCCGGAAGAGATCCGTCTTTACTGCTTTCTTGAAAGCAGCAAGAGTGGTAATAAGACGGGTCTCATCCGGCAGGCCGTTCCAAAGTCTGGGAGCGGTTGCGGAGAAGGCCCTCTGGGAGGTCTGAGACAGCCTAGTTTTTATAGGCCGTAACAGATTCCTCCCAGAGGACCGAAGGGCACGGGGGGGATCGTATGGGGAGAGGCGGTCCCTAAGATAAGATGGACCCAAGCCATGTAGGGCTTTAAAGGTTAAAACCAACACCTTGTACTGTGCCCGGAAACTAATCGGCAGCCAGTGGAGGGATTTAAGCACCGGTGTTATGTGCTCCCTCCTAGATGTTCCGGTAATTAGCCTGGCTGCCATATTTTGTACCAGTTGAAGTTTCCGGGTTAGGCACAAGGGTAGCCCCATGTAGAGTGCGTTGCAGAAATCCAGACGTGAGGTTACCAGGGCGTGTACCACAGCTTCCAGATCCTTTCTATCCAGATAAGGGCGCAGTTGGCGTATCAGCCGAAGCTGATAGCAGGCACTCCTGACCACCGCATTCACTTGACTGGTCATGTGAAGCGATGAGTCAAGGAGCACCCCCAGACTGCGAACACAGTCCTTAGAGGAGAGTGTGACTCCATCCAGGACTGGAGACTGTATTCCCAACTCTGGTTTCGGGCCTGTAACTGCAAGTACCTCCGTTTTGTCTGGATTCAACTTCAGTCTGTTTTTCCTCATCCAACCCATTACCGCTCTAAGACAGTCATCCAGAGGAGAGGCGCCATCTGAAGTCTGAGTCGATGATCTGGTCATGGAGAGGTATATCTGGGTGTCGTCAGCGTACTGAAGACACCGAGCTCCATGCCTCCGAATGATCTCACCAAGCGGCTTCATGTAAATGTTAAATAGCATCGGGGACAGGATGGCGCCCTGAGGGACGCCACAATTAAGCTCAATTTTGGATGAGCAACTGTCCCCGAGCCTCACCCTCTGAGATCTGCCCGAGAGGAAGGAATGGAACCACTGCAAAGCAGTGCCTCCAATTCCTAACTCTCTCAGGCGATCTAAGAGGATGGCATGATCTATGGTGTCAAAGGCCGCTGAGAGATCCAAGAGCACCAACAAGGTCACACTACCCCCGTCGATGCTCAAGCGGAGGTCATCGGTCAGAGCAACCATGGCAGTCTCCACTCCGTATCCTGTCCTGAAGCCGGTTTGAAATGGGTCGAGATAATCGGTTTCATCCAGGACTGCTTGTAGTTGGGAAGCAACTGCCCTCTCGACCACCTTGCTCAAAAAAGGTTGCCTACCCCTGATCTAGACACTGCAATCCTATTGATGCAGCCTAGAATTGCATTGGCTTTTTTAGCTGCCACATCCTGGCTAGTAGTCACCGAAAACATTGATGAGGAATGTCTGAGGGAAACATTATCATAGAAATGTGTCATTGTCCTTTAGGCTTGCAATGGACAACTGGAAAAATAAAATTTAAACCTATACTAGGAATCTCTCACTTTAGTCCTTTGAGAAGATGACACTGGGATGGTTCAAATGACAATATGTGAGCATTGCAAAGCAGAGCAAAATTATTAGTTTCAGTGCCTCTCATTTTGGTCCAGTACACCATTGTGGTACTTATTGCTAGTGCTTTAGCTGTTGCCAGTGAACCAGCAGTTGCTGATGTGAGAAACAGCATCTTGAGCACTCTGCCAAATTCTGTGATAGGGATATTAGAGCATTTCTTCCTAGCAAGTGGTCTTGTTGTCACCTGGAATGCTGTATGGACTGTAGTGGTGCATACCCTCCAACATTTTACAGATGAAAACTGTGATAGATGTAGCCAAGCATGGTCAAAATGACAAAAATTATTAATGAGGAATATCAGACAAGCCAATCAATTAGCATCCAAACAATGACACCTTTATTGGGCCAACCAAAATGTATAATTACATGTTGCAAGCTTTCGAAGTCGCACTGGCTTCTTCATCAGGCAAACAGGAGAAAAAAAAGGAAAATGTTAGTCATAGGCCTGCATTTTCTGTTTCTGGTCTTAGTTCAGATGGTAGGGAGGGCTATCTGCAGGCTGGCACCTCCCCCTTTGGCCATGCGGTCACTGGGAGATTTTCAAAGTCAAGGAAATTTAATGTCCATTTGCAATTCAAATAAGATGTTTCCTTGGAAACCAGCAACTCTCCTTCCTTTGTGAAGCCACAGGATACTATGTAGGTAGAGAACATACTCCTACTCCTAGGTGTGATGGCTACCCCTAGATGTTTATCAGACAAGCCAAGAGAGACTGCAGCAGTTTGCTTTTGCCTGAGTTTACAGGAAAGGACAAGGTTCCACCGTTCCTCTCCTCTCCTCTCCTCTCCCTCTTGCTAAATTAACTGAGGACGTTTTCACACGGGGCTTTAAATGGAGGCAATCCTACCTCCGTCCGTCCCCACTCTGGCTCCATTGTAAAATCATTCATACGACGTCTATGCAAGCCCCTCCCCATCCTGCACCATCCCTGGCGCTATCCTGCCTCACTCTGGGGTCTTGCTCGTCGTGTTCAAACGACGTCGCAGCAAGCCCCGCCCCATCCTGCGCCATCCCTGCGCCATCCCTGCCGCTAGCCGGCTTTAGGCTCATATTTCTAATTCCTTTTTTTAAAAGGAATTAGAGGGGCTGCTGTCGGAGGCAATCAGGAGCCATTCCGGCGCCTGCTGTTTTCACCGCCGGAACGGCTCTTGATTACTTCCAGGGGGCTTCCAGGCGGCTTTAGAGCCGCCTGTGTGAAAACGTCCTGAGTGCAAACTACTTTTACACTTTGAACTCAGTTTTCAAAGGCTGAAGTAAGCTGAGGAGAAAGGAGGAAGGGGAGAGAAAAATGGGAACATTTTAAAAGCAGCTAAAATTGGGTTGACAGAGAATTAATCAGGGCTATTCCTGTCAAATTGGGATCATTGAAGGTTTTTCCAGGTCTCCAAAACTGCATGCTCTTTTGCTGTGCCACCCAGGGATGGGTAGTGGAACATGTACAACACTGTGTTGTGTGCCTTCAAGTTGTTTCCAACTTATGTTGACCCTAAGGCATTGTGCCTCCTTGCATATCCTCCCACCCTGAGGCCTTGCCATTCAACAGAACAACACACAGATTCTTAACCACCTTCTCTCAACCAAGGGTCACACAGTATATATATATATATATATATATATATATATATATATATATACCCCACTCACCCCATGGATGCAGGCCATGAAAGCCTTCAACTTCACATCACCCACATGGCTGAGCGGGAATCGAACCCTGGTATCCAGAGTCGTCTTCCGACACTCAAACTACTATGCCAAACTATAACGTTACCACGTATTAAAAACAGAACAAAACAAAACAAAAGCTCACCACCACTAAGACTCTTGTTTTTACAACTTATGCCCCCCATTTTGTTTTTAAGCATTTTATCGCACACAGTTTTTCAACAATTCCTTTAAAAAACAAACAAACAGCAAACAGATTATGACCTCATGCATGACTCCTGCAAAACTTTGGATCAGCAGTACAGGACTGGGGCTTTAAATGGAGTCATTCTGAGCACTGTTATCTCTTTTTATGCATTGGAGAAGTATTTGTGGGGAAATGCATAAAGGAAATGTTACTGTGGAGAATTGGAAATTGCACAATATTTCCTCAGTGAATTTTAAAATGACACTTACAGAGCTTTGACAAACCCTTTGGGGGAAGCTCCTCAGCATTGTCTCCTCAGGCTGAAGCATTAAGTGGCTCTTCATATTTTCCCCCTTCAAACAGCAGGAAAATGTTTGATGTTGATTTATTGGGGATGATGCAGAGTGATACCTTGCAGAATAGGATTTATTTAAAAAAAACCCACACAAGCCCACAATGTGGTCTGTGTGCGACTGAAAGAGAACTTTCTTTTGCAGGTGAATTCAAAAGCTTTCAGTAGTCACTAGAGGCCATAAACATGTTCTTTTCTTAATTTGATTGCTTTGTTCAAAATTCTATATCACCTCATGAGCACTTTTGGGCAGAAAGATAATTTATAAATATTTTATAAATAAATAAACTAGAGAATTTGGAGGGATTTGCTTCAAAAAGATAGGCTCAGACATTTTCCAGAGTGGCTGTAACTTCTGTGACTACTGTTTTGCTGGGAAGGGAGATGCTATTGTCCACTATTTAGTAAGAGGAGTGTATGACAACAAAAACTCACAAGTCAATCATATTGATTTGGTCCTAAGTTTATTAATGGCAAAGCACTTAAGTTCCCACTCCTTCAGATTATATCTTACTTTCATGATCTTTTCCATTCAAGCAGTAACAAAAAAGAAAAATGACAAACAGGATAAAAATAATACAGTTTTCAGATCACTCTATTAACTGTTTGGAAAGCTCTCTGTGATAAAATTTTACATGCAGGGAGAACTGTGTCTGTCTGTCTGTAGATAGTTATCTCACCCTCTCTTAAAATGAGGCCTTTGTAAAGAAATGAGTATGAAAACAAGCAAACAGGAAAGACTTTAAGCTAGGTCCAACTCGACAAAAATCCCCCAAGCATTCATGGAGAGAGGAAGGCAACTTGAAGGGTGTTTGCTTTTGTTTGATACCTTCTTGTGGCCAAGAACTTTGATACTAAATTCCCTGCAGATATATCATCAGAAGTAATAAAATTTCATATTGCCTTGAGTGAATAGCTTGCATGTTGTTGTGTCTCTGGTATATTTTATTATGTTTCCACTTCATATTTTAAAACTGAAAATTGGCACACTGTAAAAAATAAATAAATTGTATTTCATTATTGTCTGAAATTTGATTCTGCTTCTATACAACATTGTAAAACCATTGATGAAAAACAGCAATCATGGTTTTACGTACCTCAAGCAAGCAAGAAACTAGGAAGACCAGCTCCACTATTATGCAGAGTTAAGGGGTCATATTGGAGCAGCACATGGTGATGATCATTGGTGATGCATTGAAAGACAGGACTTTGCCATAGGGCTTGTGCAGTTTCCTAAACTAGTCTGTTGACTTTGCATGCAGTGGAGGATAGTATCCTATCACAAATGCTAATGTCATTTGTATCAGCCTGTCCAGTCAGTGCACAAATGAGGTAACTTTGGCCATCCAGATGTTGTTGAACAAACCCCTGTCAGCCCTAGCTAGCATGGCTAATAGAGATGATGGAATATCTACTGCAAACACATCAGAAAGGCCAGTGGTTCCTCACACCTGTCCTTGCAGTGCCTTTGACTGACCTGGATAAAAGTCTTGGACTACATCTGCAATGCAGACATAATTAAGGTTGACACCACTTTAACTGCCATGTCTCAATGTTGTGGAATTCTGGGAATTGTGGTTTTGTGAGATATTTAGCCTTCTCTGTCAGAGAAACTATAGTCACCAGAATTCCATAGCATTGAGTCATAACAGTTAAAGTGGTGTCAACCTGGGATATTTCTGCAGTGTGGATGCACCCTTGGTGGGAATCCACAGAATGACAAGCTTCAAAGAGAAGAGATATATTGGACCATCTTGAGTCAACCAATCTTTAAGTTGCATTTGTGAAAATGCCTTACAATGTTACATGAGCCACAAAATGAAAGCATCATTTATCAAGAAAGATCTGCATCATTTGGTTCACTTGTTCCTGATACTTCTGCCATCTGATGCTGAGTTTCCAGTGCAGCTCAGACTCACTGCCCCTAATGGGGAAAAATAGCAAGGGCTATTTAGTTTGTTCATTGTTTTTCAACAAGAAAACCAACATGTCCACAGTGCTGATGGTGACCAGTCCTCTGAAATATCAAAATGGAAGGTGCAGTTGAAATTCTTTATCCCTTGATTGATGCTGTCATACCATACAGATTTATTCCCCAAATGCATGGGGGTGACATTAACTTTATGATGTTTACATACTCTCACCATAAGGTTAAAGCAATTCCTACAATTAAGCTGGATGAAACTGCATTACCGTAATGAAATGCACTTTACTGATAAAGAAGAATGTCACTTTCACAAGTGGAAGCACTGTTAGCAAATTTTTACGAGAGAATTCCCAAAATCATATCTTAATTGCTTGGACAGCTGTGTAGTTTACATAACGAGCAAACAATGCCAAGGTTTTTTATTTCTTTTGTCAGCTGTACTGGATGTTAGTATGCATGGTGGACCTTTTTTTAGGCCTTTTATTACTTGATTGCAAATCATTCTTCATTGCTGCCCAAATTTATAGAAGGACATTGCTCCCTGAGGTGCTGTATCCTTTCAGGTCTGTAACTGAACATGACTGATGGCTCCAGTGTAACAGTTGCTTATTAGGATGCTCACTGAGCTATGATTGCTCCAATACTTTATGTTGGCAGATGTGTTTCCCTTGGAACAGCATCTCGGAGACAGAGGTCATTGATCAAACCCCCCTCTGGCTGTTCCATTATGTGTAAATTATTGCTAAAAGCAGAGAGACCGAGACAGTGTGTGTGTGTGTTTGCAAGCACGTGTGTGTGACCACAGTGCACTCATTGCAGAACTGGGGTTGCAGGGGGGTGGAATCTAACATAATGAAGCAAAGTAAGAAGATATCCAGCCTTTTAACCCAAACCAATTTACTCAGGCATACATCTCTTTGAATATAATGAACCTTACATCCGAGTAAGCAAATCTAGGATCATGCATGATCCTAAGTCTACTTACCTAGATGTAGTTTATATTAATATTAGTTGGATTTTATTCTATACACATATGTTGAAAATTAGCATATTACGTGATATACTTTTGGTTCAAAACTTGAATGTACAAATAAATTAGGCAGATTTTGCCAGTGATGTGCTAATTTCAGAATATGTTAGTGCATCTGCTTATCAGAAATAACATGCGATGGTACCACTTATAGTCCAAAAAGAGTATTTTTTTTCAATGGAGGATCAATACTTTCAGATTATTGTTGTTAACTGCTGTTAAGCTGACTTCATTTCATGGTGACACCATGAATGAGAGACCTTCAACTCACCCTGTCATCACCTTGTTCAAGCCTTGCAGACTCAGGACAGCTGTGGCTTCCTTGTTTGAGTCTATCTGCCCGGAATGTGTTCTTCTTCTTTTCCTACTGCATTCTACCTTACCCAGCATTATTTTCTTTTCTAGTGAGTCACATCTTTTTATGATATCCCTAAAGTATGACAGACTCACAGTTCAGTTATCTTAGCTTCTAGAGAGTGTTGAGGCTTCATTTAGGACCTTATCGCTCAGGCAAATAACCTGGCATCAACCCAATGGGATGTGGCCGGGACATGTCATGCAGGCGGGAATTATTGCATTGCCAGTTGCTGCTGATTCACTGGGCGAAAGCATCCCAGATCCCAGCCCTGCTCAGCCAGCCAGTTTTAAAACTTTGGGAGGAAGCAGATGGGTGGCACGGGCCCGCCCCAGGAAGCTGTGGATTGGGGCCGAGGCATCCGCATTCCTCGGCCCCACGGCGCAGCTTCGCCGCCCCAGGAAGGAGCGCTAAAATAGCGCTCCTTCCACAAATCACCGAAAGTGCGCCACAAAAGGCTGCCGGCGCACCTTTGGCGCCTCTTCTGCTGCAGCGTGTGCGAACGCTGCAGTGGAAAGGCATCCTCAGAGCACCAGCCATGCGGAGGACCGGCTGCTCCGACGACGTCTTCGGGAAGGGGTTGGGGTGCCAAGTGTGTGGCTGCCCCTCCCCTCCCTTGCCCTGAAGACGACGCTTTGCGCCGTCTGCTTAGCCCCTTTGGGAACTTTGGTTTTCAAAACCTGGCTGTCTCAGCACAGTTGGGACCTGGGATGCTGGTGAATTACAATGTGATAATTTCCACCAGCATCATGTGTCCCAGTTGCATCCCATTGGGCTGCTGTTGGGTCATTTGCCTGAGTGATAAGTTCTGGGATCCATTTATTTAGCACTCCACTGTATCTGTAGAAATCTCCTCCAGCAGCACATTTCAAATAAGTTGATTTTCTTCCTGTCTTCACTGCCCAACTTTCACAACCACAACCATACAGCAAAACTGGAAATACAGTGGCATGGACAATCTTAACTTTAGTATTCAGTTATAAATCTTTCCATTTCAGGATCTTATCTATTTCCTTTTAAAGCTGCCCTTCCAAGTCCTAGTCTTCTTCTGATTTCTTGACTGCAGTCTCTATTCTGATAAATGACTGAGACAAGGAATGGAAAATCTGGTACTATTTCTGTGTCCTTCTCATCTACTTTAAAGTTATGTAAATCATCTATAGTTATTATTTTTGTTTTCTTAGGAGATTATTGCACTGCCTTTCCTCCTGTGCTAAATGCAGAATGTAAACATAAATAGGCAGATTTTATTGCACACCCCTGTGCCTGGGCTGTAGGTATCCCGTACCCGATCTGGGCTTCTCCTGTACCTTTTAAAGAACAGGATTTCACCATTCTTTAAAATGTGTGGGAGAAGCCCAGATCGGGTATGGGATACCTACTGCCTGGGCATAGGGGTGTGCAATAAAATTTGCCTATTTAAATTTACATGGCTGTTAGCACAGAAGGAAAGGTGGTGCAATAATCTCTTAATGTCGAATTGTAAACCTACCTTTGCACTTTCTTCCTTGGTTTTCTTCTGTTATTGTGCCATGTTTTTGCTATTTTCTGCTAATAGTATGGTGTTATCTGCATATCTTAAATTGTTGATGTTCCTTCCTCCACTTTTCATGGCCCCTTCCTCAGAGTCTAATCCTGCTTTATGTATAATATGTTCACCATACAAATTAAACAGATTGGGAAATAAAATGCAGCCTTGCCCGATCCTCTTGACAATTGGAAATCATTATTTTTCTCTGTATTCTGTCTTAACAGTAGCCTCTTGTCCTGAGTACATTATGCACCAGGATTATCAAATGTTGTGGCACACCCATTTCTTAAGAGTGATCCATAGTTTTTCATGATCTGTACAATCAAAGGCTTTGCTATAATCTATAAAGCACAGGCTGATTTTCTTTTGAAATTCTTTGGTGTGCTCCATTATCCAACATATGTTTGCAATATGATCCCTAGTGCCTCTTCCTTTCCTGAACCTAGTTTGGACATCTGTCATTTCTCACTCCATATATAGTAATTGTTGTAGAACTTTGAGCAACATTTTGCTTGCATGGGAAATTAAAGCAATTGTCCAGTGGTTATTGAAATCCCTGGTGTCCCCTTTCTTCGGGAATTGAAATGCATACTGCACATTTCTAATCTGTGGGGCATTGTTTTATTTTCCATATTTGTTGACAGCTTTTAGTTAGAACTAGAGTTGAACTCTATAGCCTGGAGCAGCTGCATGGATATGCCATCTGTTCTTGATGATTTATTTCTCCCAAGTGCTCTAAGTGCAGCTTCCACTTCATTTTCTAAAACTGTTCATCTTCATATGTTTCTTCCTTGAATGAATCTGTCATCCTTTCATCTCTTTTATATATTTCTTCTGTGTATTGTTTCCTTCATATTTTTATTTCTATTTGGTGGATATTATATAGGCAGTATGAATAGATGTATTTTGAAAATGCCAGTGTTTATATGAATGGTGTAGGCCACATATGATTAAAAAAATTAATTCTCTAATTTTCTGTTTAATTTTCTGAGTTTTTCATCAAGTTACGTATATTCAAATTTTATTCCAACAGGCACAAAAATATTGAAATATGTAGAGACAATTTGATATGGAAAGGGTAGACAGAACCATCTAAATGACTCATTCACATCAGGATGTTATTTTGGAATGTCTTCATGGACAGAAATGACAATAAAAAACTATGGAGAATTCCAAGATTTCCATGCAGCTAGGATTGAGTGTCAGTGTTATCCCATTCTGAAATGGAGAAAAAACAAACACCCAATGAATCCAATGAAGATTAAGGTCAGAATCCTTTTAGTGATTTACACAGACATAATTACTTTTTCCAACATTGTTTAAAGAGCTATCATTGTTTAAAGAGCTATCCAACATTGTTTAAAGAGCTTCTCAGTGGCTGCTCCCAGGCTCTGGAAGTCCCTTCCCAGAGAAGTTAAACTGGCACCCTCCCTATTTTCTTTGTGCAGATAAGCAAAGACTTCTCCATTCCGACAGGCATTTGACGAGTGATTATATTAGGGCTCTCTTTGTTTCCTCACTTTATTTCTTTTGTATTTTTAAGATTCCTCAATAATATTTAATATTATCTTGATCTTTTTTAAAAGCAGCAACTTTGATTTGAGGATTACATTATCCCCTTTTGAAAAGTACTCAAGTTTTGTAAATAGAGCTACCTTTTTAAAACAAAACAAAACCCAACACTATAATTCAGTGCATTTCTCTTGATTTCCACTGTTGAACAAAACACATTCTTGCTGCTATTAATAAGTTTAATATGCTGTAAATTTTCAAAGTAATTTCCCTATTTTACATTGCCCAAAGGTTTGTTGATAGCTAGTACTCTGTCCTCTATTTAACTGCAGTTAAAGTTGTTTTGTTCTCATATTTTTTTCTGTATTTAGATTGGACCAAAAGATGATCAGAAGAGTACCCTCAACTATCCATATCCATTGCAGACTGGAAGTCTATAGCGTGTCTGGGAAAAGAAAGACTGAAATTCTGTAGTTGGTGTCCCATGGGCTATAGCAAAGCAGCTTATTTTTTAGAAAAGTTTGGACCTTACCTTTCAGGAGAGAGCTCCAACCCTGGATGAGAAGAATTCTCTTTATCTCTGCAGCCTTCACTGCTTAAATGCTTCATATTCAAAAGCATAGCTGTGTTAGTCTGTATCAGTATACAAAAGGATCTTGTATACCTTTGAGATTGAAAGAAAGAACTTTGTAGCATAAACGTTTCATAGACTCAGTCTATTTCATCAGATGCATGGAGTGAAGCACCAGTGGACAGATATTTATAGATGGGTGTGCGGGCAGGAGTGTGAAAAGTAATAGTAGAGACTGAACTCCCTTATCCTGAATTCCAAAATTGTCTACATGGGTGGCTGAGATAGTGACACCTTTGCTTTCTTATGATTCAGTCTACACAAACTTTGTTTATGCAGACAATTATTTAAAAATATTGTGTATAAAATTACCGCCAGGCTGTGTGTAGAAGGCCTATGCAAAACATAATGTCTAGACTTGGGATCATCTCCAAGATATCTCATTATTTATAAGCAAATATTCTAAAATCTGAAAATAAATCCAAAACCCCAAATCCCAAACACATCTGGTTCCAAGCATTTCAGATAAGAGAGACTCAACCTGTAAATGCATTTGTATTATGATTTTTTGTGTGTTTTCTTCTTTCTTTTATTCTGGGTGTTTCTTTACGTGGATGTGTAATTATACTGTCTATATGAAAACTAATAAATACATATATTAAATAAATACATATAAAAAAGAAGTCCCACAGGGAGATGGTATTTTCAGCACACAAATCTAATGCTCCCTTGGGAACATGGAACTAGTTGAACACAATTCTTTGGATCCTGTTTGTAAAATATAAATTCTCAAATCTTTGCAGTGCTTAGCAAGGGTTGAGCAGAAAGGGTTTGATTTGCCCCCAAAGGAGGAATGAAATTCTGGAGGTTTACAAAGGGAGAATACCAGCTGGCTATGTTCATGTGTCAAGTGAATGAATTTCACATTTAGACTTGGCTCCCATCTCCAAGATATGTCATTATGTATATGCAAATATTCCAAAATCTGAAAAAAATCCAAAATCCAAAACACTTCTCGTCCAAAGCATTTGGGATAAGGGAGACTGAACCTGTAATGCAAAACAGTGATAGAAATGCAAAACATATGGACATGGTGACACATTCAGTTTCAGTGACAGTCATAAAGAGTAGTTAGGTGGGAGTCAGAATCAGCACATAAACGTATGAATAATTCTTGATTTTGTGTGTTGATGTGGGCCCAGGACCAGAAATGAGATACAATACTGTGGGAATGAGAACCTAGTAGTGGCTGGAATATCCATTGGTGTTACAATAATATGTGTAGTGTGCCAGGAAACCATTGTTTCTGTTCAAACCACTGTCAGCTGACTGGATCTATCCTAGTGTTTCAATGCTTCAATGCTTAATATGGGTGGAAGGGGCAGACTGGGGTACTAAGGAAGATCCCCAGTAGCCAATGACTTATTGGTCCTGTCTGAATCCTAAAATGGGTATTATGTCTCTGTCCACACTCCCAGACATGGAATATTTTTAAAAAGAAAAAATTCCCACCATAATCCTGCTCCTTCTCTTCCCCTCTGCCAGGATTATGCCAGTGCCATTGGATACATCTGAGGCTCTGATATTAGCACATTCCAAGCACATGCTTACAGTCATAATGCTAGGGCAATTTTAACTCTAGTTCTGGGATATTATTTTCTTTTCTTTTCTTTTCTTTAAAAAACCTGGCTAAACTGTTTCTATTACACCTTGCCTTTTACCATAATGCCAGTTTTGTCAAGTGCCAGTTGAAACCATTAAATCTAAAATGATAACTCTTCTAAATAAATAAATAAGCCTCCCTGGTAGAATTTAATATGCAATTTAATTTGTGCAGCCAAATGGATCTGCAAGGCAAAAAAATATACTCTGTGAATGGAAAAATAATTCATCCTGATGAGCTCATGTTTTAGAATTGATTACTTAACTGCTCAATAGTCAAGATACTACTTTTAAGAGGGTCTCTCACTTGTGAAAATGGCAGGAAACAATTTTAATTAACATGCCTTAGCTGTGCAATCAAACACAGATGACCTTGTGTATATAAACTATTTTTTTTCTTCTTTGCTGTTTCCTTCACCAATTGGTAGTTACTTAATATCAAAACTGCAAGCTCTGGGGCCCTTTCACAGGACCTATAAGAGGAGGGTTCATCTGGTACATCGATCCAGGTTCTGGAGAGCCAAGAACAGGGTGACCAGATAGCCTCGTTTCCCCAGACATATCCTACTTTCAACCTTCTGTTCAGGAAGAATCCCAAAATGTCCTCCATTTTGAGCATGATTAAGAAGCATGAATTTACATTTATATGCATGTCTTTGTCATGTCCTCCATTTTTTTTCTTGAATATACTACATTCTGCAGTATCTTGTCCTCCTTTGCAGTTAGGACATCTGGTCACCCTGGCTAAGAAGGAGACGGTGATTTTTTGTAAATTTTTTCTATGCTACTTTTAAAGACCACAACCTAACTCCAATTGCTAGCCCCACCTACAGGAGAGCCATTTATGCAAATATAAATGTATTATGAAGCAATTGCTTTAATGGATCATCTTTACTTGGGGCTAGAAATTGGATTTAGATCACCTCCTCACAACAATCACATAATAAACAGCTCTCTAGTTATGGAGATATCTTCTTCACAATGTAATAAATATGTCTGTATGCATGTCTGTTTAAAAATTAAACAAAAAAATAGAGGCAAGTTGAACAATAGAGCCTGGCATCCTATTAGTCAGTTACAATGTTGTAAGTTAGGTCTGGGACAACATAACTTCTTCGTATTCTCATTTGTGAATGTGGCACTATTGCCATGATCACAAATGAATATTTTAGGAGATTACCACACAGGCTTTTAATCCGACTGATCCTAACAGGGTGCAGCCAGGAGGTGGGAGGCAGGTGGGAATTATCACACATAATTTGCCACCAATTCCACTGCTAGGAGCTTTCTGACTTTGAAAAGAGGCTTGCTGAGCGCTCCTGGGACTTGGGCTGCAGCCTGGCTGCACTTGGCCAGTGGAATCGGCAATGAATTACATGTGATAATTCCCACCTGCATCCCGCCTCCCGGCTGCACCCCATTAAGGTGCAGTTGGGTTAAAAGCCAATGTGATAATCTCCTTAGAGTATGACTCTGAAATCCACCTTAAAACCCAGTTAGCTATGTGGAGTGATGGAGGTCTGTGCTGGCAGAGAGCGGGGTGCTACAGGATGATGCAATTGAAACTTTCCTATCAAGGATGATGTTGCGATGAAAAGTTGTGACAGGCTACCACAGGGGTCCCTGCTTCTGCTCCTTGTAGCATTGCTTGCTGGCTAAGGCACTGCTGGATTATATGACCAGCCCCTTTTAATCTGACTGCATCATATCATCCAGCAGTGCCCTAGCCACCAGCAAAACAGACTTCTGTCACTTTTAACTGCTGACTGGTTTTTAAGGTGGGTTTTAGGGATCAGATAAGGACTTAAACTGTAGCTACAACATTGGGGCTACATGTTTGATGCAGGATCTTGGCCAAAATACACCAGCACTAAGGGAAAAGAAGCTAACAAACATAGTTATGAATCCTATTGGTTAGGGCCAACGAGAGTAGCTCTATTGAATCAATTATTGCTGGTGATTGATTCAACACATAAGTAAATCCCATTGATTCCGGGTGCATCTACCATGGCTCCATCCTACATAATCCTGGGATTTGTAGTTTTGTGTGGAACCAGCACTCTTTGGCAGAGATAGCTAAAGATCTTGTAAAACTACAGATCCCAGGATTCCATAGGATGGCGCTACAGCAATTAAAGTGGTGTCACACTGCATCATTTCTACACTGTAGATGCTTCCTCAGTCAGAGTACTTTAGTTGGGATTAATAATAGGAGCTATGCCATAATTTTATGTTGCAACATTTACAATTTAGTAACAAATGAGATAAAAAGATGAATAGATTTGACAGAAAGTGAGGGTTTCCCCTCCTTTTTAAAATTCCTGTGTGTTGCGGGAAGGGCACATTTAAGGAAAAAACTTCAGGGACAAGATTTGCCTAACATGTAATTTTGCCCTTATGGGCAAACCAGATGTATTGTGGGAGAAATATGGCCTGTCTCTTGATTTGTGTGTGTCTGTGTGCATATGCAATGCATTTGCAGTGGACTCCATATTTGATTAGAATAATGGTGTTGAAGCAGTAGCATGGTGTTTTTGCTGCATGAGAAAAAGTGCCAGGTTTTTTCCTCCCTGAATGGGAAAAGTGACAATGACCCCCCCCCCCAGTAGAGACAAAAACAAATGGGGAGGGAACATATTGATCAGTAAAAAAGCTCAAAGAAAGGATCCCTTATTCCTACATTACAGCTTCAGTTAAGCTTCCTGTACCCTTGGTTGAAGTAAACTAAGCAAAGACCCTCAGCAGGACACAGATTATGTATTTCTCTATCTTGACCCTTTAAAAAGGAAAAACGAATAGTCAATACACACACACACACACACACACTCACAGAGGGAGAGAGAGAGAGAGAGAGAGAGAGAGAGAGAGAGAGAGAGAGAGAGAGAGAGAGACTGTTTTCTCCTTTATATGAAGTCTGAACTCTGGGTTCATATTCCCCCATATTGTCCAGATTTGGATTCTTGTCTCATGCAAATATCTGTTTCACAGTCATCGGAAAAAAACAAAAAACACTGACTGCTGATGTAGATAGATGTAGAAATGAGGATAAAATAACATTTCTAAATAAATATTAAATATAAGGAGATGTTACTTGAGGGGATTTAATAGAAACATAAGTGAAAGCTGAATGTGCAATACATATTTCTATCTAGGGCTGCGTGAACATATTAATCAGTTATGCTCCAGGAAAGAGCTTTTTCACTATGAATGATAGATGTTTTGAATGGCCTACAGGTCAAAGTTGATGGTGCAAGGATATAAGGGTCACCTTAGAAGCAATTAGACTTGATTCTCCTGGGGGAAAGTGAGAAGACTGGCCCAATTCTCTTTCCAGTACATATTGTAGCAGCCAAGCTTGTTGGACTGAGGAGCAATTGACCTGGCAGGATAAGAAAACTAATGCATGGCCCAGCGGCTGGAACAGAAATGAGTTGTGGGAAAACAGTCACACTCACAGCCACAATTTCAGTGCTGTTTTTGCATGTCATGATAAAATCATGGTTTATTCTGATGTGCCAGAGCTTGGAAAAGTAATTTATTTTTGGACAACAGCACAACAGAATTGCACAACAGTATGGCCAGCAGCCATGCTGGGTGGAGGATTGTTGGAGCAGACACTATGGAACAGACACAATCACTCTGAATATAGCCATAACTGTGAAAAATGTGAGCGTAAAACATCTTTTAAAGTGACTATACATTTTCCAGATAGCCATGTATACTATTTCATGATGGCCATGTAGGTAGTTTTTAATGGCTCAGTGATGCCAAGGCAGCATTCAGATTTGTGATACATGAGCACACCTTATCAATATATATGTTCTACTTATGTGTTCTACTGCCAGACTAATTTCTTACTGATCTCGATAATTTCAAGTCACTCAGTGATGCAAAATGGCATAATTCAAGCAATGTTATATCACCAATAATGTTGCCTTAAAACTGTCATCTTAACAGCAGCCATTCTGCTAGACTGCACCAGGAGAAGTGGGAACCATTGCATAAACTGAGGCAAATAAACAAAAATGCTCTTGATGCAGTGGTTTTAACTGAAAAATCAGGAACCTCCTTCTTGATTCCTAATTCCTGCTGTTTTTGAGATGCTTCAAGAACCCCTCCAGAGAGGAAATTGGCTTTATTTTTCCTAACAGAATGTGATTCTTAAAAAAAATATCTAAAATCATCCCATACAAGATGATGTTAATGCTGGTGAGAGGGAGGCCACGCATATTGTTAGAGATGGAAGTGCAAAAACTCACTAAAGGCATTACTGCAGTAGAAACACAACTAGATTTGATAAGAAATTCTGCAGATTGTAGGGAGAGGTTATTATTACCAGTATAATCTTGTGGTGCAGATAGGTTCAACAAAATGTCTATCCTGCAAAACTCATAGTTAAATTGTAGTATTTGCTACCATAAGATACAGCAGTGATTACCCATAGATGGTTACAAGAGAGGATTAGACAAACTCATGGAGGATAACACTGGGCCTGTACAGACTGGCCAAAAGGGCTGGCCTGGGGGTGGAGTCGGGGTGTGGCGACCTCATGCTGGCTGCCCCCATGTTGTCCTTATGCCGTCCATCCAAACAGATGGTGGGCAGCCTCAGGGTGCTTCCTTGGTGCAGCGTTTAAACACGCTGCACCAAAGGAGTGCAGAAAAGCCACGGCTGCGGTGGCAAGGGCGGCTTCTTGCCACTCCAAATAGGAGTGGCATTTGCCAGCTCTTTTTGGAGCAACAAAGTGCCGGATTGAGGCCATGGTATGTGGTTGCTGCGGCCCATATTCCAGCGCTCCTAGAGCCCCACTGTCAATGTTATGTGGGCTCTTTACTACTTCCAGTATCAGAGGAAGTATGACTGTATATGGAGACATGAGTTAGTGGATGCTATAGCCATAATATTTTACTTGTGGCTTCTTGTAAACATTTATTTATCCACTGTGAACAAAATGTTGGACTTTGATCTGATCCAGCAGGATTCTTGTTCTGTTCTCATTATTTGAACATAGCATTCCTCTTAGCAATGCTGTACAAAAGTGGTCATAAAATTATAGGATCTAAATAACAGAAAGGGTACCTAAACAGAAATCTCTGAAACAACCAGTGGTGTCAGTAGGGTTGGCGTCACCTGGTGTGGTAAATCATGGTACCACTCCCCCGTTGACCTCCTTCCATATACAATACCACAAAGAATCCTTAGTCATGTTTTTTGTACTAATGTTCATAAATCGTAATTTCCCATGTCACTGAATGCAATGACAATAGTTGTGACATAAAAAAGATAAAGGTAAAGGTATTCCCCGTCGACAAGGTTGTCAAGGCGTGCCTGAGCATAGGGGGCGATGCTCATCTCCGTTATTAAGCTGAAGAGCCAGCATTGTCAGAGCCTACTCTGTGATCATGTGACCAGTATGATTGCACAGAACACTGTTTACCTTCCCAACAAAGTGGTACCTATTTATCTACTTGCATTTGCATGCTTTTAAACTGCTAGGTTGGCAGAAGCTGGGACTAGTGATGGGAGCTCACCCCATCATGCAACACCCCGGCCTTGAACTGCCAACCTGACGACCTTGCAGTCAATAGTTAGTGTCTTAACCACTTGAGCCACCACAAAATTAAATTTTTTAAAAATGTTTAAAAATTGAGCCACTGCAAAATTGAGCCATACCAAAATTAAAATTATGCCTTTAAATTACAATATCATAGTGCACAGCCTAAATGTATTGACAGGTACATAATTTCATGTGGTTAAAGTAAAAATTTGGTAAAATGTGATGTTTTTAAAGAAATTTGAAAAATAATTTTTTAAAAATTAAAATTTTAAAATGTATTTAAAACAACAACAACCTCGAAGCCTCATTTTCCTCTTCCCCCTGAGCCTCACCCAATTTCTTACTATGAAGGCCACTGTGTTTCTTCTTGTCTTTTCATTCCCTGAGTAGAACACTGTATGATTGTCTGATTCAAAGTGGCCCATTCCTGTCCAATTAAACTCATTCACCTGCAGATTGGGGCAGAGGAGTGCGGCTACCTCAACCCCAATCCGCAGCTTCCCGGGGCGGTCCACGGCCACCCGTCTGCTTAGGCCCTATGTCTAGCTTCCCTTGGCTCATGCTCCTCACATTCCATGTCCCTATTTTATGTATAATGCTGCTTTGGATGACATTTGCCTTCCTAAGGGGGTCTGCTATTTGTCTTGTTATCTTTTTTATGCCCTTGGCTACTTGCCAATGTGATATCCCTTTGTTTCTCCCTCCTTCCCTTTCTGTAAATGCTCTGATCCTGCTTGTATCTCACTTGGGGTGTCTCCTCATAGAGTTTACTAGGTGATGTGGTTACACAAGGAGGGCCATCTACACCTCTCTGTGTGCAGTGCCAACCAATATTAGCTATGGTGTCACAATTCACTCCTGTCAGTGATGCCCACTACTACTACTGCTGTTCAGTAGCTGTTTGTCTCCCTGTATTATTCCACCCATTGTTGTTTGTTTGCTTTCCTACCCATTCCCTTATGCCTCCCTGGGTTTCCCTCCTTCCCTTCCCTTGTGTCCTCCCTCCTTTAGTCCAATCCCATCCCCATCTCCTCCCTCCTTTAGTTTTTTTCACTTCTTTCTCTGTGGTTGGGGGAGGGCAGAGATGCATAGTTGCCATCTTTCTTCCTCCACTCACCTGCCTGGTCCTCTGGCAGTGCTTGCTCCTTTCTTGGGGTTTTGGGGAGGGCAGAGATGGCTGGTTGTGCTCCACTCGCCTGCCTGGTTCTCCAGCGGTGCTCTGTTCTCTGGCTCAGCTGGGGGTGGAGAATGGGCTGAGTTGGTGCTTTACCCCACTTTCCCCTGCTTCCCTTGGGGGGTGGTAGATGGAACACGTTTTCACACGGGGCTTTTTGAGGAGGCAATCCTACCTCCATCCGGCACCACTCCGGCTCCATTTCCACGTAGTTCACACGTGCGTGTGGCGGCAAACCCCGCCCCTTCCGGTGCCATCCCTGCGTCCGTCCGGCTTTTAGCTCTGTGTGTTCAAACGCACGAAGTCCGGCGTCACTCCGGGTGGCAAAAGGCTAACTCCGGCTAACTCCGGCTTCAGGTAATTCCGGCTGTCCACCCGGAATTAGCCTGCCGCCGACGGAGCCATTCCGGAATCGGCGGCAGGAGCCGTTCCGGAATGGCTCCACCCGGCTTTAGGGGCCCCCGTGTGAAAACGTCCAGAGTCTTTTCCCACCTCTTCCTGTTTTTTCACTGTTATTTCACATACATGGAGAGAGAAACCCCAGAGGTTCAAGCGGGGTTCAGGAAAGGAAAAGGCACTAACTCTGATCCTGCTCACATTGCAAACATACAATGGCTAATGGAGCACACCAGGGAATTCCAAAAGAAAATCAGCATGTGCTTTATAGACTATACCAAAGCCTTTGACTGCATAGATCATGAAAAGCTATGGAACTCCCTTAAAGACGTAGGAGTACCAACACATCTGATAGTCCTGATAAGGAATCTGTACTCAGGATAAAAGGCTACTGTCAGGACAGAACATGGAGAAACAGAATGGTTCCCAATTGGCAAAGGGGTCAGACAAGGCTGCATCCTCTCACCCTGTATGTTCAACTTATATGCAGAACATATTATGAGAAAAGCAGACTTGGACACAGAAGAAGGAGGAGTGAAAATAGGAGGAAGGAATATCAACAATCTAAGATATGCAGATGACACCATAATACTAGTCAAAAACCTCACAGACCTGGAACACCTACTAAGGAAGATCAAAGAGGAAAGTGCTAAGGGAGGCTTAATGTTGAATATAAAGAACACAAAAATAATGACCACAGAGGACCTTCACAAGTTCAACCTGGACAATGAAGAAATAGAAATAGTAAAAGAATTCCCACGCCTGGGACCAAACATAGAAATGGGGACTGCAGTCAGGAAATCAGAAGAAGATTAAGAATGGGGAGAGTGGCTATGAAAGAACTAGAAAAAAAATGCAAAGACATGCAACTCAGCACAAAAGTTAGAATCATACAAGCCATTGTATTTCCTATTACCATATATGGATGTGAGAGCTGGACATTAAGAAAAATGATAGGAAGAAAACCAACTCATTTGAGATGTGATGCTGAAGAAGAGTGCTGAGGATCCAATGGACAGCCAAAAAGACAAACAAATGGGTTCTAGAGCAGATTAAGCTGGAAACCTCCCCAGAAGCCAAGATGAGAAGGGAAGACTCACTGGAAAAGACAATAATGCTGGGAAAGGTGCAGTGAAGTAGGAAGAGAGGAAAGCCACATGCTAGATGGATGGACTCTATTAAGGAGGTCATGGATATGAGGTTGTAGGAACTAAGCAGAGCAGTGGAGAACAGAGGGTCTTAGAGATGTTTCATCCATAGGGTCGCCATAAATCGAGATCAACTCAAGGGCAGTTAATAACAGAACAAAATGGTTTATCTGTTGTTTTTTTAAATTTTAAATTTTACTATGTTTTTATATCAGCTTCGTAGTTTTTTTAGTGTTTTAAATTGTTTTTTTTAATTTGCTTGAAATTTTTGTAAATGTTTTAATATGTTATTGAAGCCATCTTCTGAAATAAAGTAAAGTAAAATAA
This sequence comes from Phrynosoma blainvillii, assembly GCA_026167975.1. Taxonomy (NCBI): domain Eukaryota; kingdom Metazoa; phylum Chordata; class Lepidosauria; order Squamata; family Phrynosomatidae; genus Phrynosoma; species Phrynosoma blainvillii. The sequence goes on from JANUYF010000002.1 coordinate 102,117,065, forward strand.
AATAAAATAAAAATATAGCAAATAATTCAGTGAGGAAAGACAGTTTGGGCATATTATAGTCTAGTTAAAGTTTTCAGACGAGAAAGGCAGCATCCCAACTTCCTCCTCCTCCAGATCCTGAATGTGACATGTTACTTGTGTTTCATCTGCCTGGTAATATTACATTTGTAAAATGTGTGGATATCTTTTTCATCCACGTTTGTTGTTGGAAACTTTGTCACACCTTGCATAGCAGCTATGAAAGTGTGTGCATGGCAACTGATATCTAAATAAATAGTGTTGTAGTCAGACCCAGTAAGCTTAGCCTGGGAGGACCACTTGGCAGACTGTTTGAAGATGAGCGGGTTTGACCCATTAAGTCCTAAATCTATTGTTTAATCATGGTCTATCAGACTGATTGTGATGGGATAGCTGTAAAACCTCCCAACTAGTTTCTGCTTTCTATATATGAGAAGGAATAAAAGTTGTGACCAAAATGTTTAACTAATTTTTAAAATTTGTCCTCTGGCTTCTTTTTGGCTGCAGTAATACAGGGTGCAGGATAAGGCATAAGAAGACCCATACTGGATCAAAACAAAGGAATATCTAGTCCAGAGTTTTTATTCAGTCACCAGCCAGCTGCCTATGGGAAATCTGCAAGCTGGACTAGTACTGCATGTTCCCTCTCAGTTCCCTAAGAAACTGATTTGCAGAGGCACATTGCTATTGCTATTGGAGTTGAAGACCAGCCTTCATGCAGAGACACTGATTCATTTTAGTTGGGCTTTACTTTACATTATCATCAACCTAGTTTGAGCTCATGTTGCTGGGGAGACAAGAACAGTTAAATTGATTTCAGGAGGCTATAATATTTTGTTTTCATTTCATCTCATGCACACTTTGCCATTCTGTTGGCAAGTGTTAAAATGTATCTTCCCACATGAGGGCATCAGAGCTGTTCCAACAAATTAAAGGACTGATTCTTCATTCTGAGATCAGGAGAAACTGGAATACATGAGGTGCATACGTTCTTAGAAGCAGCTTCTAGTTTAAAATTTAGGCACATCTGCCCATTTTCCATGCAGGAAGGAAAACCTTATAAAAACAGTTTATATCCTCTCTTTGCTAGCTGTGATAGCTGGATATGGATCCATATATACTGCCAGTATGTGCAGAGTTTAAAACTGTCCTGAATGGCCACTAATCTGTCACTAGTAGCAAATAGCTACAAATGACCTCTTATTTAAAACATGGAAGTTCTGGTCTTTGACACAGCAAATAAAAGTAACTGAACTAAGTGATATTTACTTTTAATTGCTGGCTGATAGTGTAGCTGCACTGAGAAAATGTGTACGTACAGGAAGGTGTCATAAGTAAAACAGACAGGATATTAAAAGAAGCCAGTCAAGAGCGATGAGGGATTGGCCAAGGCCTGTATATTTTCTCAGGTTTCACTTCTACTTTAGGTCCTTTGGACATGAACCTCTTCATTTTACTGTAACTGTGGCAATCTTCCTCAAACTAGTGCCCTCCAGATATGTTGAACTACAACTCTCAGCACCCCAGACTATTGGGCATGCAACCCAGGGGTGATGGTAAAGGAAGTCCAAAACATTAGGATGTTGAATTGTTGAAGACACTTCTGTAGTTGAGATTACCAGGGACCAGAAAGAAGTGTGTCATCAATATGTGCTCTGATTTATGGTTTACCACCTGAACATATAGTATCACATATGTGTTGAACCAGGGTTTGGGAGAAGTGCTTAGTTATTTGAGGTCCAGTACACCTGTATCTAGCCAAAGCAAGGGCAACGATGGTGGAGGACTGAGACATCCTGTTTAATGGATGAATGTTAGTTACTCAGCTGGAGCAGTCTATTAACATCTGTGGTGCACTTATTTTTGTTGCTTAAGAATAATTGTGTTTCCTGTAGTTAGATGTGACTTTGATCAGGTGCATCTGATATATCTGTTGCTGAATAGCAGGGATCTTGACACCATTGTCTGTAGCTTTAAGGACTGTCAGCTGGAGAGCCCTACTTGACAGGGCTGCATATGAACATGATTTAGAGTACACATGGCATCATTTACATCCAGGATTCAATGTGTGTATCTGCTCCTGGGTTTAGCTCAGCTTCACTGTGGAAATGATAGATTTAAATATTCAGTTCCCAGGGGCGTCTCTCCCTCTTTTCCAGGCTTTAGGTGGATGACTACTTTTAAAACCCCCATAAAACATCACATGCACATTTTGTGCCTTTATTTAAACATAAGAAGACAGATAAACAAGAAAAATGCAGAATCAATTGCAAATATTTTGGAAAGCTGCTCTGGGACAGGTTGGCTGGTTGTACTCAGTGTTGTAGGCAGACAACTTTATAATTTTTTTGCAACCTGTTGTTGTTGTATGCCTTCAAGTCATTTCTGATTTATGACAATCTTAAGGCGAACCTATCATGGGGTCATCTTGTCAAGATTTGTTCAGAGTGGGTTTGGCTTGGCCTTCCTCTGAGTCTGAGGGAGTGTGACTTTCCCATGGTGGTTTTATATGGCTGAGCAGGCATTCAAACCCTGGTCTCCAGAGTCATAGTCCAACACTCAAACCACTACACTACACAATTAGACATGGACTAAATTCTTCCAATTCTGACTTGTGAGATATGTTTTGAGTAAGAAAAACAAAAACAAAAACAAAACCACACAAGCACAATGAATGTGCTTTCAGAAAGAGCTCATTATTCAGATTGTGCACTTCTTCATACAGCCATTGATGAACTATTGTGCTGAACTGCAGTAGGCTCAGGAGTTGAACCTAAATACCCTAAAGGCACCAGATCCCATCTGATCTTGAAAGCTAAACAGGCTCAGCCCTGGTTAGTTATTAAATGGACCAATGAATATTAGGTGCTGTAAGCTATATATCACAGGAAGGAACTGGAAAAACTACCTCTGAGTATTCCTTGCCTAAGAAAATTCTATGACATTTATGGGGTTGCCTTGAATCAACAGGCAATGTGAGTCAGGCATACCCTCACACACCAAAACTGAGGGATACATAGAAACAGAGCTCAGTTACATCCCACACTGATCCCTCCAAGTAGAAGGGACTATATGTCTGTGTTAGGATACTTAAAGTATCTCTTTGTTAAGGTGACAGTTAAGATGACTTGCAAAATAAATAAAATAGACTCTGTCATTACAAGCAGTAAAATTCTATTGCTTATAACAAAGACGCTTGAAGAGCTAAAAATCAAAACTTGACACCAGTGATCTGTTTGGTAAAATCTTCAGCTGACCAAAATGTCAAATCAATCTGATAAAAATTATCAACATAAATGTTAAAAGTACTAAAAATTGATACATTTTACTTGTTCTTTTATTTTTATGCAGTCATATCATTTATCTATGTTATATTTTGGTGAAAATTATTGATATACTCTCTTCAAGGTTGGCAAGGGGGGCAATCCCTCACTGATTTGACATGCAGATCTTATTAAGGTTTAATTAAGGTCCTGAAGAAACAAACAATGGTTGTGGCAGGGGAGGTGGTTGTGGGTCTTCCACGTTCTTGTTGCATCTGCTGTTCCTCTCTTCAGGGGGTGGCAGAGTAGCAGCAGAGATGGAGGGCTGTGTACTCCATGTTGCTTCTGCCACCACCACCAATATCCATGTCTTCAGGGCATTATGCCCCCCCCCCCAAGAAAGATGGGCTATCTTCAGCGGTGGCAGTACCAAAGAATAGCCTGGTGGCTCAAGATTGAACGGGCAGTGCGTACGCAGGCAGATGGTGCCAAGCCATCAGGTTACTGTGCTGCCAAAGAGCTGGAGGAGGAGGAGGAGCTGTTGACCAGACAAGAGATGGAGGAGAGTCTCTTTTCTGCCCCACCAGCAAAGTTGTAAGACCCAGACACCCAGATCTTTGGCACAAATTTTTGCCACTCCTCACAGCCTTTCCAAGTCTCACGTACCTGTTGGCCAGAGGGAGGAGACCCTCTTTCCTGCCAGGGCAGCAACCCCCCAGACTTGAAACTTGTCACCACTGTCCACCAGCACACTGGGTGACACCCTCCTCTGAGGTATTACCTGTTGTGGTCTGACCTCTCCTCACCTTCTCAGTGACACCTCTGCTTTTTGTTTCTTCCTGCATGATGGTAAAGTGATGTGTCAGAATTGGGACACACATATAAGGAGTATGAAGATTTATAGGTTTTATTGTTGTGCATTGCTTAGAGCTTATTTTATGATAAGTGGTCTGGAAATTATGTAAATAGTTCATGAAGTAATAAAACATTGTTCACATTACAAGCACTCATGGAGATAGAGGATTGTGATAATCTAGCCCTATTCAGCTGTTCAACATTTTTAGGCATGGAGCAGAGTCAGGGATTAACATCTTGACTTTTCACCCTTCACTCCCTGTCTCTGGACGTTACCACACTGGCCCTACAGCAGCGTCATTTCAGCCTCACTTCAGCCTCGTTTCAGCCTCGTTTCAGACTTTTTTTCCGTGTGTTCACACGACGTCACAGCAAACCCCGCCCTTCCCTACCTCGTCTCGGCGTCATTTCAGCTTCGTTTCAGTCCTTTTGACTTCCGAGAATTTTAAGGAATACACCCGAGCGGTCGGCACTATACCGGAATGACGCTGATCTCGGCATAGGTATAAACACGAGATCCTTGTCATTCCGGTATAGTGCCGACCGCTCGGGTGTATTCCTTAAAATTACGGCCGATGGTTCCTTGCGGTATGTGGGAGAGGCGAGGCGCTGGGGCTGCCGGGGGACCAACACCTTCCCCACCAGCACACCTGGAGCTGGAGCGCAGCCGGGAACTTGTGGTAAGTCCACTGCCTTGCCTTGCCTTGCTTTGCCAGCGCCAGAAGAGAGGGATCCCCTCCTGGACCCCTTGCCTTGCCCTTCTTTGCCAGCACCAGGGAGGGATCCCCTCCTGGACCCCTTGCCTTGCTTTGCTTTGCCAGCGCCAGAGAGGGATCCCCTCCTGGACCCCTTGCCTTGCCCTGTCTGCGCATGTGCATGAACATCCTTGCCGGATCGAGGTAGGGATCTTTCAAGTTGTGTGTGAACAGGAGTTCCGAGCCCCCAGAGCGGAACCATTCCGGAATCTCACATTCCTCACTGATTCCATTCTAGTGTGGTAATGTGTTCCGCTTGCCGGGCACATTCCGGAATGAGCCCAAAATGGTTCCGAAATGATTCCGACCAGCTTTCTCGCCGCTCTCTTGCTGCAAGTGTGGTAACGTCCTCTGTATGCTGACCTGTAAGGTATGAAGAGAAACTCACATTAAACTGCAAGCAGTTTCAGTATTCTATGGAATCAGACCTACACACTCAGGGTTTCTGACTCTACAATCAGGATTTGTGACTGCATGGAACAGAGAAGGAACCCGTTATATTATGGTCTGATCTCCCTGAAAGCAGAATGTACAGGTACAATGGCCATGTCAATATTGTATCATAAATTAAATGACCTTTTATTTTCAAAATACTGCAGAATACATTGATGAAATAATGCAAATGGGAATTTTATGTAACAGGGACTCCAATTCACCTGAATAATAGGTGCTGCATTGTTTCTGCTATCTTTGCTAGAAGAACATGCAGGCTTTATCCTGTTGCACTCTTGAAGGATTATTCACATGGGATCAACAGATAAGGTGTGAAGCTTTCTCGATTAAAAGAAGGAAGCCTGTGATATCATCTTAGGCACTATAACAACTTTGCTGATGCATATGGAAAATCCTTCCCAGACTCCAATAAGACATGCCTCTATTGATTGCCGATGTAGATTTTTCCCCTGTTTCTCTGTAGCAAGAATACAGTGAAACTGATTATATATTCGAACATCAGAAAGGACAAAAACATAACATGCTGCAAGTTTACCATATTCATATTGACACATCCTTCTGTCTTTGTTTGTTGCTTAATCCTTCTGTGATGGTTTAAGGCAGGGACCAGCAACCTACGACCCGGGGGCCGGTTAAGGCCCAGGTCCCTGGACTTACCGGCCCAGGCAGAAGGTTGCCTCCTCCGCCGCTGTGTGCCACTGCCACTGCGAGTTTTTGCCGCCGTGCAGCCGCGCGCACCATGACCGCCATTTTGGAAATCAAAATGGCGGCTGCAACACGCCTGTGCATGCGCAGTACTCCTGCACATGCACAAATGACTCGCGGCCACCATTTTGAAAATTAAAATGCCGGCCACTAGTGGCAGCCACTATTTTGGAAATCAAAATGGCAGCCGCGAGTCGTTTGCGCATGCACACCGCCATCCCCCCCCTTGGCCCAGCGGCGGGAGGGACTTCGTGGGACCGGCCCCAAGGTAAAAAAGGTTGCCTACCTCTGGTTTAAGGGTATGAGAAGGAACTCCTGTATTCCAGAGCTGCAATTTCTGAGTTGAGATTATCTTTGAATTCATGTGAAGAGCAGCTGATTGGCCTCCTTCATGTCAACTTTGGTTGTCGCCTTATATTTTTCTCTTTGATAGGGCTTTGGGACACCCTACTCCTGGGTAGCCATTGTATGGTAAGTGTTTCTTGTCAGAGCTTGGAAACATTGGCTGGTATTCTGTTAGTAAGGCATGATGGTGTAAGTCTGCCTTATTTCATTACAACAACCAAAGCCTTCCCTCCCAAACTCACCTTGTAAGGCATATAACTTTCCCAACACAGTTCTGTGTCAGAGAGAAAGGGGAACAGCAGTTACATGTCCACCTATTTTTCTGTTGTTGGACATGCTGCAAAAACGTCAGGATGTCCAGGGATCCTCCCCACAGAGGTCTGTGCCATTGCCTGTTGTCGCATATCCAGCTGAATGGAAATAGCTGGATATATAGCTATTATAGCTGATCCTCTTACTCTCTGACAACACAGAAATTTGAAGGGTTGTGTGGCTTACAAGATGGATTTTGGAGGAGTAGCATTGGGAAACAGAGATATGGAGAAGTAGGTATTGTGGACATGTATGTCTCCCACTACATGACCTCAGCTCTCAGTTGCCATGACCCAAAAGTAACTTATCCAAGTTTTGCTTCTTTCCTCATCTTGATCAATGCTTTAGTACTGTGTTAGATAACAAAGGAAAGGACTGCATTGTCAATCTGGAAAGTAGCTGAAACTGATTTGGTCTAGATGTATTGTGTATGTGGGTATGGAATTCTGCAAACCTAAATATGAATGCATTTTTGTTGTATTGTTTGCTTTTATCAACAAATCCAATAATGGATACTGTTTTATGATCTAGAGTATTTAGAAAAACCAAGGACCACAGCCTAACAGTGCATGTGGGTGAAGAAATCTTTATTTTTTCTGACTTGTTTTCTGAATTTTTTAAAAAATGACAATACTGAGATATAAATCCGGGATCTTCATCTGCATATGTCCAACCACTGAGTTAGGATGACTGTGTCCTAGCCTTCTCTGTAGTTGCATAATAAAGGAGATTGATTATGCAAATCTGGTAATCCAGCAAATCTCTAACAGTCAAGACTCATAACTCCAACAGCCCTCTTTGGAGGAACACAATACTGACTCATAGTGTGCCTGCTCATCTTTTCCCTGCCTTGCACCCTGTGCCAAATCAGGTATCATTAGGAACAACAATGAAATCTCTACAGCACCTGGATAGCTCTGCCTGCTCTTACCTCAAGCGATAATAATGTTTTCTCTGTTTTATTATAGTCTCTTGAGATGGTGACTGATTTACATATTCTCTAACACTTAATTAACAATGTCACCTTCCCAGTGCCTTGAAAACAGTTTTCATTTTTTCCTCGGCAGACCTCCAGGAATTACCTCCCACATTTTCTGCTGAAGTCCTTTTTATTACTTTAATGACAAATAATTGGACAGATTCTGAGTAATGAGGGTGAAAGCTAAAGGACTGTTGCATAGGAGATGGCTGCTTGTTACAAGACACTTTTAGTGGTCTCTAAATCAGACAGACAAGTAGAGTAATGATCATCTTGCTGTAATGAGACACAATTAAGAATTGCTGCAGAGCAGTTCATTGAACAATAACCTCCTACTTCTCTCTCTCACCCCCCTCCAAAAGCGATCGAAGCTTAATTATAGCATCACCATTCGCAATGCCATAGTTAAGGTTGTGTCAGCATTTCAATTTGAAACCTGTTATTTTTCAAGGGTTTATAGCTTATGTATATATAAAAAAATCTGCTTCAAGTTGAAACTTTATTAAGATGGGATGTCATTTCCTCTGGAGTTTTCATCCAGCTGGGGTTGAACTATCACTGTTTCAGTCATTGCACATGTTTGGATTAGGCCCATTAGTGAGAATGCTGGAATATAAGCAGTGGCTCAAGTGGTTAAGATGCTGACTCTGTTGATTGCAAGATCAGCAGGTTGGCAGTTCGAGGCCTGGGTGCTGAATGATGGGGTGAACTTCCATCACTAGTCTCAGCTTCTGTCAACCTAGCAGTTTGAAAGCATGCAAATGCAAGTAGATACATAGGTACTACTTCAATGGGAAGGTAAGCAGCGTTCTGTACAATCCTGGCCATGTGATCACAGAGTAGTCTCTGACAATGCTGGCTCTTCGGCTTAGTAATGGAGATGAGCACTACCCCCTATGGTTGGACATGACAACCTTGTCAATGGGGAATACCTTTACCTTTATAGTTTGATGAACCCAACATTAGGTGCTGAGGATTCTCCAGTTAGAAGAACCATTGCACTACATGGTGCTTTTATGTGACACAGGGATTAATCTGCAGATAGCAAAAGAATGTAGAAAAATTGTATATGAAGAGTGTTGTCTTCATCTCTCCAAATATATGTACCTGTGGTGGACCCCCCTCCCTGCACTTTTAATACAATAGGAGAGTCCTGCTTTTTCCAGCACAATAAATAAGGGGTAGATCAAGATTATTATTTGCATCAAGAGTACAGTAAATAAGAGTAACCTTTTATATTTTGATAACTTGAGCTATAAACATGTCATTGAATAGAAAATAATTTTGTTATTGCTTATTACCTTACCTTTAAAATGCCAGGTTTATTTTCTCCTTCCATATGTCAATGGTTGGTAAAATTACATCTTTGGACTACAACTCCCACAGTTCCTCAGCTAGCACAGTGAGATGAGTCTCTTGTATTCATGAAGGCTTTCAGTGTTCACTGATCCAGTAATTTGCCCCATAAGAATGGGGACGAGAGGATAATATGAATGGTGGCAGAACTTGTTTAATTAAAACAAATAATTTCCCTCCTCTCAGACAATGAGAATAACTCACACCACCTTTGAACCCATTCTGAAATTTAGGCCCAGTTATACTCCCAGTGACACAGTTGGGGGCACTGGCAGCTCCATGTCAGTGGGGTGGTGAGCCCACTCCAGGTTTTGATCCAGGTGTTAGAACTTAGACTATGCCTAAGAATATTGATACAAAGGTATGTTGGTGCTGGGGCTTTTTGGAAATGTAGTTTCACACAAGTCCTTACTAAGGCTTCAGGAATGCTGGGAAATTACCTATTCTGGGATTTGTTACTACTAACACAAAATATGTTGACTGAGGCAGGGAGTGGCTTTTGCTGTAACTGTAGAGATGTCTGGTTCTGGAGATGACACTAAGTTCATTATGAATTTTCCAGTACCCCTTGATTTTGACATTTGCTGCTCCTCACCAGAAGTCCTGATGCAGCATTACTGTGAGCATATACATTGCCTCCTATTTTAGGCTGAGTTTTCAAAATGCGTGCATATGATTAAAGTTTCATCTTCTTGTTTCTGAAACCATGCTATTGTTAATTAAAGTCAATTGCCCTAATAGCTGCATTGAACTAGATGGATCAAAGCAAGCAAAGACAAACAAACAGCTCAGCTCCCCAGAAAAGTCTGAAAGCTTTGTACTTTATTTGAATGTTAATAAAGATAATTTTATGAAGTCTAAGCTACAAGAGTTGAGACATAAGGCCTTGGAAGCAATGTGGTAAATACCTGATGATATATCTATTTAGCTGTTTGGTTTTTACAGTTTCCTAATTAGCTCATTATCTTCTTCTTCCTCAATTATCTCTTTTGCCAGCATCTAAGCAGGAAGTGCTTTCATTAGAATTTACAAACAGAATAATAATGTTTAACGATATCTACTGCTTACCCTTAAGTCAAGGCAAGAGGAAGCATTTATTCTGAACTATCTCTGCTTGTTATTTGTATTTAGCTATGTGATTTGAAGACATACACATGTGGGAAGGTTATCTCTTTTGAAATTGATTACATTGTGAAATGAAAGCTCCCAATTCTTATTAGCCCTCATTTTCCATTGCCAACACTCATTTCTTGTAAAAGCACTTATATTTCCCTTTCCCCAACTATTGGCATAATAAGCTTTAAACAAGAGTTGATAGGTCAGGCTATTATTTAAAGGTCAGTTGGCTCAAGATAGTTTGTTACCTGGGGCAAAACACAAGGTGGTGGGCAGTCTTGACCCATGTGAAAAATCCAAGTGGGCTCCTTTTGGAATACAGTGTGCCTTTGCTACCACTGGGGATTGGTTCCAGGACCTTCCGTGGATACCAAAATCTGTGGATGCTCAAGTCCCATTAAATACAGTGGGGTAGTGACATGGGACGTTATCACACGTGGGCCAGTTTCATTGTTAAAGAGATAATAAAGTGGAAATGAAGCATCCCGAAAAGAAAGCGAAAAAAGACCTTAATTGCGCAAAAGCTTTTCACATGTAATTACAGTAATAACGGAATTAAGTTAAAAGTGAAAAAAAGACGCTTTTAACTTTCATACACAAGTGAAAAGAACCCGTACATGTACTGGAAATGGGTGTGTTTCGTGACCAGACTCCTCCTTTTTCCAGGGCAGGTCCTGCATTTCCCAGGAGGAAATGTCAGACTGTCCTACATTTGGGGTCATATGTCCTCCTGAACAGGTCCTAACCCCCTTCCGTTGGGGTTAGGATCTCTCAAGAGAGCAGAGGAGGAGGAGGAGGAGGCGGCTAGAAAGGCAAGGCAAGGCAAGCCGAGGCAAGGGAGGGATTGAGATGGCTCACCCTCCCTTTTCTCTCTCTCCTTTCCTGGCATTGGAGCTGCTGGAGAGATGAGCAAGGAGGGTAGGATCACAGGCAGAGCTGGCAGGGAAGGAGGAGGAGGAGGAGGAAAGGGAAGGAAGGAAGGAAGGAAGGAAGGAAGGAAGGAAGGAAGGAAGGAAGGAAGGAAGGCAGGCAGGCAGGCAGGCCTGGGTGTTCCCTGGGGAGAGCCAGAGCCTTGGATGATGCCCAGGAGAGGGGGAAACTGGAGGTAGCTCCCATGCCCTCCCCCCATAAGCCTTTCCTCTTTGTAGGACCTGCAGGGCAGAACTTCATGGTGAGATGGATCTCCAAGTTGCTCCACAAGCACACCCCACACTTGCACCCACATCCATCCACAGCTGCTGCAAGGGAAGCCTTCTTTCCCCTCCTTTTCCCTCCATCCCAAATGCCAAATTTCTCCTCCGTCCCAAACTTCCCTCTCCTTGCCTTGCCTTCCCTTGCCTTCCCTTCCCTGCATGGCAGGAGCCTGGGACTCTCCCTCCCTGGAGGGCCCTCCTCCTCCTCCTCTTGGCCCTCCTCCAGGTTTTAAAAGAGAATTGTCCGTGCGTATTTGCTTTTCACATTACAGTAAATGCGAAATTACTGTAATTTCGCAAATGCATTTCCTCTAAACTCCCGAAATTAAAAAGATCTTGGATAATACCAGTTTCTGACCAGTTTCTGTGTGACGTTGTGCAAAATCGTGAGGTGCAAATTCAGTTTTTGTTTGGGATTTGTGTGGATTAACCAACAGATTTCCCCCGTGTGATAACGTCCATGGTGTCCTTTATATAAAATGGTAAAATCAAGGTTTGATTTTTGGAATATTTTCAAGCTGTGGATGGTTGAATCTGTGGATAAAGAATCCATGCACACAGATGGCTGACTATAGTTCTTAAACATTACAATAACAATGAGAGAGCAACTTCTATTTCACCTGAAGGCAGCAGATTACTTTAAAAGCCTAGGGCAGTCTGCAAGACACAACTCTCTCTTCTGACACCTTGCTGCCTTCTCCGTTCACCTGCCAGCTATGGCAACAACCTTATTCTATCTAATGGTAGAATCAGCCCCTGTTTATAATATAGGCTTAATTGTTACTTAACAGATTGTATAGTTTATAGACAGGCTCAATGGATTTCTTGCACAGTTGTTGCTATAACATAAGGAAAAATACCAACTGGACCTAAGACAGATCCTTAAACAACAAGAATAACAACCACATTCCCTTGTTTCAACTTCTCACTGGTTAGAACTCAGATTTGATCAGAATGTTATGGTCTGAAGGCTTCCTTCTACTCAGCAGCAAACCCATGAAGATTCAGTACCAAAAGGTTTACCAGTTGCTGCTCCCTGAAGAGACCACAGCTTCTTGAACTTAGCTGCTTACAGCTGACAGGCACAACTTTCGATATCCATAAGGGCCAGATCAGAACTTTCCTCTTCCCAAAGCTCTCCTTTCAGGTTCTTTCTTCATAATTTCAGCACTCCCTTGGCTTTTTTTTTACTTTTTATTTCTCACTAGATCTCTCTTGATGTTTAGCTGTTTGATGTCTCTCTTTCTTGGCACTTTAAAGCCTTCTACTGATATTCCTAAAATCTACCACAACAATCAAAGGAGAGAAACTAAGAACAAGAACACTATCACCAACCTCTCCATCTTGTTCTTGTCATCCTCCTTGTGCTCTGAAGCTTCTTCTATTTGTGGAAGGCTTTCTATGTAATGTAGAGCCTGAATTTCTGCAGTTTTGTATTGCACAGAGAGCTCCAAGAGATAGAAGAGACTTCCCACATCAGTAGTTTACCCTTAACATGAGGAAGGTGAAAAAAACTGGGTGGTGAGGTGAGGATAGCTGCTGGTTTTAACAAGGGGTATATTTAGACTGCATAGTTTGATTCTATTTTAACTGTCATGATTCCATCATATGAAACTATGAGATTTGTAATTTGGTGAGGTTGCTATTGTTATCATTTATAAAGAATCGTCACTGTACATGCTGATTTACATGTAAAGGACCAACCAACTCCCCCCAACAAGCCCTAGTTCCCTGCCCCCAGGCTTACAATTTAATTAAGACATGGCACAAAAGAAAAAGGGGATAGCAGTGTGAGAGGGGATTCCAGCAGAAAACTTTCTCTTCTCATTTCTCTCCAAGGCTAAGGCAGTGGCCTTTCATCTACTTCTGGGACTAGGCACGAAAAAGCTGTGCCTGCCTCTCCTTTTCTCCCTGCAAAGCCAGGGCAATGGAAGTTGGGATGGAAGGAGGGCCTTTTATATGCTTCTGGGCTTAGGCATGGTGGAACTATGCCTGTCTCTTCTTCTCTGTCATTGATACAGATACAGAGGGCTGCACTATGTGTGTCTGTGGGGTGGGGGTGGGGAGAAGTCCCAATTCTGTTGATGTTGGATGCAGAAGTTGGTAGGATCTTGGTAGGAATGTCCACTTTTTGACTATCAGTGCCCGACCCTTTGATGCCCACTGAGAGCTAGAAGACAATAATGAATCTGTCAACCTCAAGTGAAGGCAAATTTGGAGTCTCAGGGCCTGTACAGACTGCCAGAAATAATCCATCTTGAGGCCACTTTAACTACCCTGGCTCAGTGCTAGGGAATCATGGGAAATGTAATTTATTGTGGCACCAGAGTTCTCTGACAGAGAAGGCTCAATCTCTCAGAAAAAACTACAGTTCCCATGATTCCTTAGCATTGAGCCAGGGCAGTTAAAGTGGCCTCAAGATGGATTATTTCTGGCAGTCTGTACAGGTCCTCATAATGTTAACTGTGTATATACACCAAACAATTTGGTGATTTCATATCACACAAAAAAACTTCAGCCTATCTAGGCTTGCCATTTGTCTCAAAACTGGGTAAATCACAGGTTATAGGATCTAAAATATGTGCTAGTCAGCTGGGCTGGCTGAAGCAGCAGAACCTGGATTGTGAAATCAAAGGCTTCCATGGCTGGCATCCATAGTTTTTTTGTGGGTTTTTCAGGCTGTTTGGCCATGTTCTAGAAGAGTTTCTTTCTGACGTTTCGCCAGCATCTGTGGCTGGCATCTTCAGAGATGCCATCCACAGATGCTGGTGAAACATCAGAAAGAAACTCTTCTAGAACATGGCCACACAGCCCGAAAAAAACCACAAAAAACTAAGAATCTTTCTTCATTGCAGAACATTGGCTGGAGGGAAGTTGAACTCACTGGAGAATCCCGGCAGGATAGAGGTGGGATCTAAAAGCCGAAAATGGATATTATCGCATTTACCTGTGTCCAGGCTGTAGGCAGTTTGTATCTACTTGGGCAGCCCATCTACAACCCAGACTTCTCCTGCAGCTTTTTCAAGATCAAGATTTTCCTGTTCTTGAAAAAGCCACAGGAGAAGTCTGGGTTGCAGATGGGCCACCCAAGTGGATACGGGCTGCTTACAGCCCAGATACGGATAAATGTGATAACATCATTTTCATCTTTTAGATCCTGTGTTTCTCCTGCCAGAATCCTGGGTGTGATAATCTCCACTCACAAGCCACTGCTTAAGAAAGTGGAGGAAGTAAATACCAAGCTTCCTTTCCACAACAACTCTCTCTCTCTCTCTCTCATTCTTTCCCCTTCCTTCCTGATGAAATGGAAGAGTCCTGCTGTAAAAGTGAAACCTTGATATCTTCCTTTCTTCTTGCAGAGAAACAGCTACATGAGGTTCTTTTTCACCAGTGGGGAAGGACTGGGTTATTTTGTTTTGTTTTGGTTGTGGTTGTTATGAACTTGCACCCAGGTCAGAATACTAGAGCCAATGTGTCTGAAACATACATCAGAATAGGGGAAAGTAATCAGTGCATGCATTGCACACTAACAACAAAAATCCACATTGTTTTCTACTCCTGTTAGGGTCCCATGGCAGAAACTAAACTGGCAGAGCTGTCCTTCCCAATTCCTGCAAACATTTTGTACAGGACTAGGAAAAATCCCACTCAGCTGCTTTTAAAATGTCCCAGCTTCTTTCTCCTCGTCCCACCTTCCCCCTTGGAAAGACCCACTGTTTTTTATTGTTGTACTTATTAAAGCACCATGTAAATTGGTGGCGATATATAAGTAAACAGAAACAACAGTAATAATAACAACTGAAATATGCAATAAAACAATGTTAAGTCAAAAGGGGGAGGGGTGCTTTTTGTTGATAATCTACTCAACCCAGTCCTATATACTTTCCCCCCAGTTTTGGGGAAGAGAATTATGGTAACCCTAAACCCATTGCAATTCTTAATTGAACTAGCCTCTTGAAAAATGTTTGTCTTGGAATTTTTAATGAGCCATAGAATCATAGAGTTAGTATAGTGTTTTCTATAGAGTTTTTAATATATTATAAATGTTAATGTGTAATGTTTTAAACTATTTAAAATGGATTAATTGTTTTAAACATATCTACATTTAAACAACAACAACAACAAAAATAGTAATGAATTTTATTTCTCTACTGCTCAAGGCTCAATGTGGGGTACAATATATTAAAATATGAAACACAATTAAAAACCTATGAACTCACAGTTAAAATACAACACTATAAAATCATTAAAATATACTCATAAGAGTACAGACACAATTAAAAAGTTATGATTAACTGGGTAAGCCTGCATGAAGATGTTTATATGTCTTTAATGCTGTTTTAAAAGCAGTCAGCATTTCCAGCTGTTGTATCTCCTGCAGCAGGTTATTCCACAGTCTGGGAGCAGCAGACAAAAACATCCTCTGGGAAACCCTTGCCAGTCTAGTCCTGACAGGTTGGAGCAAACATTTCCCAGTGGATCTGAGTGTACAGGGAGGATTGTTTGGGAGAAGGCGATCCTGTAGGTAACCTGGACCCAAACTATATAGGGCTTTAAAGGTAGTAACCAACCTTTTGTACTTTGACTGGAAACTAATTGGGAGCTAGTGGAGTGATTTTAAGGTTGGTTTGATGTAATCACTCCTAGATGTACTTCCAGTCTGGCTGCCATATTCTGAACCAGTTGTAGCTTCTGGACTTGGTACAAAGGTAGACCAATGTAAAGCACATTGTAGAAGTCCAGCCTTGAGGTTACCAGCATGTGTACCATCTTTAGGTCCTTTAGGTCCTCTGATTTCTAGGAAGGGGCACAGTTGGAATATCAGCTGAAACATTTTAATGCTTTGTATTGCTTTTAACTTGTTCTGTTTTAAATTTTGTTAGTCACCTTGAGTTCCTATACCAGGAGAAAGGTGCAATATAAATTAACAAACAAACATATAATAGTAATAAGAAGTGTGTGGAGTTAAATCTAAATTGACCCGAATGTTTTGTCAACAAATCCACTGCAACACTTTCCACATTCACCTCTAGATTTCAATGGGGAGACAAAGCATTATCTCTAACTTAAGGTCAATCTTCTCTTTTCAGGTGTTCATATATAATGCTAGCCTTATTCATCATTCTTTATTCTCCTTCCAAAGAAAGTGATAGTATGAACAGGAAAGCCTCACTGTGCATGTAAACTCTCTGCAGGGAGAGTTACAGGAATTCCAATTACAAAGAAGCTTATTGCATTCTTAAATAATACAACTAACCTGATCCAGTTTAAAATTTAAAGCGGGTGGCATCCTAATATTATCAGAAGGATTTAGCTGCTGAAATCGCCACCTGGGTCCATCCCGGATCCATCTCCGCTCCCAGGGCCACTCCAGCAGCCATTTTCTTAAGCCGGAAAACTCCTGGCTTCGAAAAGAGGTGCGCTGAGCACCTCTGGGAGCGGGGATGGACCAGGGCGGCAATTTCGGTGGCTAAATCCTTCTGATAATATAAGGATGCTGCCCATTTTAAATTTTAAACCAGATCAGGTAAGTCGTATTATTTAAGAATGCGATAAGCTTCAAAGAGAGCCCTAATTCCAACCTCAACATGTAAAGAAGGCTTTCCTCTTCAGACCATTATTGTAGAGAGTAATGACAGAGGGGTTGAGACTAGCATTCTTACCTTCTCACATTTTAACCCTATTCTGAATACATCAATAGGATTTTGCTTAGAGCCAGTGTAGTGTACTGGTTTGAGTGTTGGACTAGGGCTCTGGAGACCACAGTTCAATTCCCTGCTCAGCCATGAAACTCATGGGGTTTGTCAAGTCACATGCCCTAAGCCTCAGGGGAGGGGATTGGGCAAGCCTCCTCTGATAAATCTTACCAACAAAACCCCATGATAGGTTCACCTTAAGGTCACCATAAGTCAGAAATGATTTGAAGACACACAACAACAACAGCAAGCAATATATTATTAGACTGCCTCATTCAAATAGCAGTCAGAAACCAAATGAAAACTGGACTGGATGCATTGTGATTATTCAGATAATGAGAAACTGGCAACCAGTCAGGGATCACAGCAGGAATACATATTGCTTGTTCTCCTTGTTGTATAGGCATTATGGTTTCAAAGAATGTTATTGTTTACTTATGAATATGTACCTGGCACACACCAATGCTATATTTTTATTGTGCTTTACTGGTAAGATCAAACAAGATTTTTCTTTTCAATTTTATATAAAACCCAACTGCAAGAAATCTCAATTCCCCCTTGCTTTGCAAGATATCCACTGTAGCATGTCCTGAGCTGTCTACGAGTTAATTTAGCAATACTTTCATTTGTCTCCTGTGATTTCCTTTTATCCTACCATCTTTCAAGGTTTATATTCATTTTAACAGTACTATGGTTATATAATCCAAATTTCTTTTTACTGGTTTTTAAAACTGTTTCTTAGTCTTTAATCTTGGGCTAAATTAGATAAGAAATGCTTATTATTACTTATTCTAGCTTCCAAGAATCTTTTGTAACTTATGTTTTAGAAAAACACATATATTTAAGTGTCTGAATATCAGTACATTTGTTAAAGACTGGCAAATACTGCTGTAAACCATAACTTTTGGGTTGTTTTGCATTCAGATTATAAGACAATGTGTTTTATTCAGCAGATTTGTTTTAATCTAATTACATAGGTGATTAAAAATTACTGCATGCTGGTGCATCTAATGTAAGTTATCTATTATTCACACCACATTTACTTTTAATATTCATGCAGATTCCCTTTGACATAACCTACTGTGTCACAGTTAATCCAATAAAGATAAAATATAGCTCAGCAAAACACCAGTCGATTCCAGCTTTCTGGTAATTATTAAAGACTATTTCACACTGGTTCCTTCAATCAATGCATTTCCCCTTGGATGTGATAGTGTTCCTCTTTGAAGCTTTCAATCCTCCCAACAGATTCTGGGGAACATTCAAGCACTCTGGGCCTCAGAGGCAGTTCAAAGAATGCAACAAGCCATCACAGGTTTATCCACAAAGGCTGACACTGTCTTTTTGATGTATGGAGACTTAAAAAGTCATCTCTAGCAAAGCATGTGTTTGCTACCAGTCTATTCAATTGGCCATTTATCACTTGATCTGTATGCACTGAGCACACCTACTAACAGCTCAAAGGATAGAGTGTTTTCTTGTCCTGTTACCTCCTGGTCCTACTATTGATTCAATTCAGTTGTGTAATTTCACATTGTTCAGATGTCCAAGCACTGAAGCAGCTACATAATATTTGGAAGTGAACACAGAGGCAGTCCATGGTTGCCTTTAGGTCTGTGTACAATAAGTACAAAGGGAAAGAGATACTGTCAATGCAGAAGGCTTAGCAGGATAGTGGTTTGCCTGCTCTACAACACTTCTGGATCCCTACTTGTTGACACATTGCTTTGGCTTTCCTACATGTGCTAGCTATTTGTTGGAATTCCTCTTTAGTGATTTCATCCCTTTTCCATTTCTTATACATCTCCCATTTAAAACTTAGTTCAGTTGAAAGTTCTTTTGTCATCCAACCTGGCTTCTTGAGACATCTCCCATTTTCCTTCTCATTGGAACAGTTTGAGATTGTGCCTTCAGTATAACCCTTTTGAGAAACTCCCATCCATCCTGAACTGCCTTCTCCTTCAGTATTCCTGACCATGGGATCATTCCCAGTTTGTTGAAATCAGCTCTCCTAAAGTTTAGAATGAGTGTCCAACTATGCTTAGCTTCTCCTTTCCACTGTATAAGAAACTCCAGGAGAACATGATCACTCCCACCTAAGGATCTCACCACTTGCACCCCATTGACCAGGTCATCCCTGTTGATTAGGATCAGATCTAAAATAGCTGATCCCCTTGTTGCTTCTGCCACCTTTTGGACAAAGAAATTGTCCCAGCTTCTGCCAACCTAGGAGTTCAAAAGCATGTAAAAGTGCAAGTAGATAAATAAGTACCACTTGGGTGGGAAGGAAACTGTGTCCTGTGCCTTTATGCTGGCCACATGATCACAGACAATGCTGGCTCTTTAGCTTAGTAATGAAGATGAGCACCACCCCCTATGGTCAGACATGACTTGACATCCTTGTCAAAGGGGAAACTACCTTTACCTTTTTATAATCACAACCAGAGTTATGTAGATATGAGTTAACTGTACTAATGTCACTTGATTCAAATATGGAGGGACATTGGTTTTTATCAGGGCATTGGTCTATATAGTTCAGCACTGAGTACATTGATTAGCACAATCTCTCTAGCTCTTTCCAAGTCATATATGGACATGGCAGGAACTGAATATTTTGTCTTGAAAGCATGGACTCCACCACTGAGTTATATTCCTGCTCTAGGAAAGACAACCAATGCATAAGGCAACATGACCACAGAGAAATAGGTACTGAAAGCACAGTTTGGCAAAATGAGCAAATAGCCATGAGCTTGCATCATCATGTATGCTGTCCTGACTAAGGGCAAACCATTAGAATGACAGCACTAAATAAATAAATAAATCTGTACAGAGAGAGTATTCCTCAATCAGGGCACATGCAGAATTTGGAAAAGTTACATTTTGAATTACAGTTTCCAGAGCTGCCCCCAGCCATTAATGTTGAGTGTGTTTCCTATAAGCATGGAGGTCCTCAATGAGTAAAGACAGCTTCCAACATAATTAGAAAAAATTCAATAAACACAGAATAACTTTTCCATATTAACAATTGAATGCTATTAAACCATTAAATAAAGGAACTTGAAATACTATATTACTAATAAGTAAAATCATCATCATCATCATCATCATCATCAAATAAGCAGTGCAAATCTCTTCTATAGACAAAATTTGGTGGCAGAAACAGGACTACATGAAGTCTTTCTTCACCATAAAGGCAGAGCATCTCTTATCTGAAATGCTTGGGACCAGAGGTGTTTTGGATTTCAGAAGTTTTGCGATTTTGGAATTTGCACAAACTCACCTAATGAGACACTTGGAGAAGACACCCAAGTCTAAATACAAAATTCATGCATGTTTGACATACATCTTATACATATAGCCTGAATGTAATTTTATAAAATATTTTTAATAATGTGTGTATGAAAGAAAGTTTGTGTATACTGAACTATCAGAAAGCAAAGGCATTGCTATCTTAGCCACCCATGAAATTTTTTTGGTTTTGGAGTATTTTGGATATTAGAATTCTGGTTAATGGAGACTCCTGTATGGAGCCCCTCTAGATGAGAAAAGGGTCTTTGAAAGTCTCAAGTTTTGTTCCTGTGCAAACCAATTTTATTTTAGAGATCCACATGTTTTTTTTCATACAAAAGTATTTCTTGGGAACTCCTGGCATTACCAAGGAATTTACATTCCTACATCTCAGGTCGGCTTAAATTATCCCAGTATTTTCTTAAATGAAATGTGTATCTACTTATTATCCTGGAGCTACCTAAAATGGCTGCTGGCAGTAAAATACAGCTATTGTTTGTAGCATAGAGATTTAACAGAATTCAAGCAAAGAAAGAGGAAAGTTTGAACCAAAACAAAATGATCCTAAAATTTATCAAGTGTAAAATTACTAAAACATTTTAGCACAGTGTAACTCCTGAATGACAATAAAGAAAACTCAGTAGAAATGGATGAAAATCAGTTTCTGAAATTTTGTCTGAATCCAGATATGATCAGTGGGAGGGGAGGAATTTGGGATATTTTAAGAAAGGCCCTGGATGCATACCTGGGAATATGCAGGTAAAATCAAAACACCCCCATTCCAAGACTTTTTCACATCCACAAACTTCCTGCTGGAAGAGTTCACAATTAAAGTGTGGTGTGTTTTGTAGCCTGTTGAAAAATTTCTTTCCTTCCTTCCTCCTTTCGTTCTTATGCGAGTACCATCCCAGGATCTCTAGTTAGCATGACCAGTGGCCTGGTATAACTTTTCCAGGGTCTGCATTGTGAGATGACATTCCCAACCATGCATATCCATAGGTTGGCTTCTGTAAATTTTAATGGGCCTAAACCTATTTCCTAATTGTTTCTCAGGTTTGTATTCTTGGATTTGGCTTCTGGCTGGCAGCCAAAACAGTGCTGTTCTGTATGGCATTAGGTGTTTGAAACTACCATTTTAACTGTTTTGAATCTGGATTCTAAGATTGTTTTAAGACTATTTTAGGAGTTTTAAAGGAGTATTTTGATGTGTTTAAAAATATTTTTATCTTTGCATTGTTTTAATTGGTTTTTATTTGTTAATTGCCTAGGGAGTCCTTGTGGGTTGGAGGTGATAGAGAAATACTTAAACAACAACAACAACAACAACAACAATAAATATTTTACTTCCATTCCTGCAGTTGAAGGTCTTCAGAAGAGGAAAACATAAGAAAAGAACACTATCAGATCTTTTCCAAATCCCCCTGCCTACTATACTCACTGATGAAAGCACACATGCTAACTTTGCCAAGGATTTATGAGCTCCTGAAGTTTCTATGAAAGCCTGTTGCTAGCCAGGAAACTGGGTCAAGCACTTGTTCTACAATGAAGATGATCTTTTGATGTGCCTCAGCATCAGGCTTTCATTTAACAGAAGTCTTGTGGCTCAGGTTTCTCACAAATTGAGCCTCATGCTGCAAATATTATTTCTTTCACTTTGAAATCCCCTCATTTTTATTTCCTGCTTCTAACACTCTAGTAAAGTTTCTCATGATTAATTTGCTAGTTTAGCTGATAGAGTTTTAAATTATTGATGCCTATTATTTATATTATTATTAATATTACTAATCACTTACCCTTTCCCTCTCTTGAAGTATGTTTACACCAGCAATTCTCCTCCAGTATGCTATCTTCCTACCAAATAAGGATACACCCAGTGGAAAATAATGACTATTGTCCTCATTTAGTTAGTATCCCCTGCCTTCATAGATTTTATTGCCAAAGGGCAACTGTCAAAACAAATGGAAAACCCAAAATTCTGGTGTTTGCCTCCAATCTGGATCAGAACCTGATGATACTGTTAGAATATGGATGGGTTATACAGTCAAAGCTGAAATGTAGAGATGTGTGTGTGGAATTTTCCTCATGAAAACAACATCTAAAAAACCAGTGAATCCAAACACCAGATGGCTACACAGACATAAATATAAACTTTCCCAAAGATACAACTCATAGACACAGATTTTGTTATGGGAAAAAAACCCCAAAGAGATAACAATACATCAACATCATGAGATCATAAAAAAGGAGTCACATGGGAGATGATAGACAACAAGGGGCTGGGTTAATACACATCATACAGACATTATCCAATCAACATAAGGTTAACACCCAGAAGGTGGAGTATGGGAAGGGCCTAGAGAATCCTTTGTTTACAACGTTTATATTTACAAACACAACAATGTGTGAGTGTCTGACAGTGATTTTAACCATGGAGCTTTGGGCTTGTAGTTTTTTAGTGTGTTTATACTGCTTTTATAATGTAACTCCTGGATCTGGAAACATGGATCTGTTCTTTCTTCTTAACTTTCAACTGCAACAAGTTGGGATCCTATGCTTTTGGAATTGTTAAAGATGTAATCTTTCATGGCTGAACTGGACAAGTTCATCACAATGGATTTTACTTAGTTATCTTATTTTTCTTTTATATGTATTAATAAAACTATGCTTTTGGACTTTACAATGTTTCTTCTTGACTGAGGAAGACAGGATCCTGAAGAAGGGAAGCTGAGCCAGTTGATGGTAAGAGATACAAAGTGGCTGTGGATCACAGCAGCCAGCTTGTCCTACAGATTCTGCTGGGTGTCGAGGAGCATCACTGCAACACCCATCATCCACACACTGACAGATACTTGATGACAATTAGAGACCTGATGATAGCTGATAATATGGGATGATACTAGTGAGAGTTTCTTTGTAATTCTGCAGCATGCCCTCCAACCTTCCTGGTTTGGCAAGGATAGCCCAAGTTAATCCTTTTCTGTCCCACTTCCTCAGATGCTTTTGAAATTTCTCAGTTTGTCTCTCCTCTCACTGTTACCCTTATTTTATAGGTTACTTTAGTCAAAGTAAGTCAAAGTAAGTCAAAGTGCAAAAGTAGTTTGCATCAATTAACTCGGCCGGGGCGGGGGGGAGGGCAGTGGTAAGGAGGTGGATGTGTAGGCTTTGGCAAAAGCAAAGTGCTGCAGCCTCCTCTAGTGTGTCTCATTAATAACATTTGCCATCTTGACCACACTCTGATGTAGCTTGGCCACACAAGTCCCAGTTTTATCTCTGAAAATCTCTGAGAAGCTGAAGGGAATGCAGTCCACAAAAGAAATTTGTCCAGACACCTTAGTCTTTCAGAATTTGGGAAGCAAAACTCATTGCGACAACATCAGGAATTCAAAACTTAATCTGATAAAGTGTTATAATTAGTGGGCCCCCTTGCTTACAATACCTCCTTCTTTCTTGACCCATCGTAAACTATGCTATCATATTTTAAGGAAATTTTAAAATGCTCTGATAAATGCAAATAAAATAAAATAAAATAAAATAAAATAAAATCTTGATTCTGATGAAAATTCAAAACTCCATATGTTCCCCTGAATATCATAGTGTCCTGACATGGCTCCCCTCCTTCCAAAAAGAGGAAAAGAACATAATAGATCAATAAGGAAAACAGAGAAATAAGGGGGGGGGGAATCATGTTGCTCAATCTGAATCATTTCAGTGTTTTATTGAAAAATGTTACTTGTATGTTCATCCTTTGCAACTTTTGTGCACTAAGATTCCCTCTTCCTATGAAACGTCTAAGAATTTTTAATCCTGTCTATCACATTTCCATTGTTTTTCCAAAAAGAGCTACTTTTGAAAGAGATTGTCATGCCTTTTCAAGTAAAAAACAAAATGAAATAAGCAAATATATCATTCATGCTATTTAGAAATCAAAATAAACTTTTCCACTCTATTCAGCCCTTGGAGCGTACACCTAAGAGTGCTGAATCATTGCAGTGTTGCTATGTCTGTTTTAGACTAATGAAAAGGAAATGATGCTGCTCAGATATGCATCTGAGAAGGAATGTTTTATTCAAGCATCTCCTTAACTGTGATACAAATGAAAGCACTGAATAGCAGGCACTGGGGTATATTTCTTTTGAGACCAGAGTATAAATGTAGTTAAAAATTCCCAAAAACAAGATAAAATGAGTTCATAAAAGTGTAAACTACAAATATGTTGTAACTTTAATACCCAGCCAGGATAATGAAATAAATTACTATTAACTGAATGCTTAAATTCTGGCTATATGGTGACTCCATTTGGATGTCACCATTAAACAGTAATGGATGTAATATGTTGAAGTTACGGAGATCTGAGTCCTGAAGTAAACATGCCAGGTCACTGTGCATCCAGTTCAAAGGCGAAGGAATATTTAATTTCAGAGACATACAGCCTGTGCAGCCACAGTGTCTATTACTTGAGTATTGATTAAAGTTTTAGTAGAGAAGAGAATAAATTGAATATATTCAGCTGCTTCTCACAGTTTTTGCAAATCTATGTCCCCTGAGCTTTTTAGATTCAACCTGTTCCAGACAGCTGGTAGTCTTTACTGTCAGCTGCCTCAGTTTTAACAATAAAATAAAATCTGCCATTATGGATACCCCTGGCTGCATTAATCTGGGTGTGCTCCCAGGTAGAAAGGAGGGAAGGCCTGATAAACTGGATATGGGGATGGTTGCAGCAGTTTTCCAGCATGCACACTTCTCCCCTTCAGTTAGTAGACTATAATGGGAATGGGGAAATGACCACAAACATGACACCAAGGGAGAGTTTTTAATCCCCTTAATGTTGTGAAAACTCATTTCATGTTGCTATTTGCTGTGGGGAGGTAAACTTCAGTCAGCAACTGAAGCAGGAGGAAGCTTGATCTGAATCAAGACCATGTTAGGTATAAAGAGCTAAAATACCACTACACACTAGAACAGTGATGGTGAACCTTGTAGGGGCTGAATGCCCAAACAAAGGGTTTTCCAGCACCTGGTGTTACCCAGTGCCAGTGCCGGGACTTCTACCGGGGGGGGGGGAGGCAGGACTTCCAGGACGGAACTTCTTGCCCCCATCCTCTCCAGAGACAGCTGCAAGCCCAGGGGGGCAAGGAGGAAGAAGAGGAACAGGTGTACATCTGTTCCTCCTCCCACCCCTGCACCATCCCTGAAACCTTCAGCTGCATCCGGAGAGACAACTGGAGGCTGGGGAGGGTCAGAAAGGAGGAGGAACAGGTGCATGCCTCTTCCTCCTCCTTTCTGCCCTCTGTGTATGGGGGGAAATGGCTTCATGGGCCATCTCTGGCACATCTGCCATTGGTTCGCCATCATGGCACTGGAACCTTGTGGTTCAATCAGGATGAATCATTTTACACTGTCAGGGGCCATGGGCTGCTGTTGCTCCCAATTACAACATAGTCCTGATCCAGATCTGCCCTACCCCCTTGGTTGTTGTTGTTTTAAAGTCCCCCTGCCAAAAGTTACTCACATCACATATAGAGGTATGGACAATAAGTAGCCCTTTCAATTGTAAATGTTATAGTGAAATAATCATAGTTAGTAGTTTCTGGATTTCTGAATTATTTACTGTCAATCATCATAGTGTAAATTATAAACTTACTTTATTATGTTAATCATGAGTGACACATTAGTATTAAATTAAAAAATAAAATAAAATAACTTCATTGTTGTTTTCAGTTGCTTTCAAATTGACCTCAACCCATGCTGACCCCATGAATGAGAGACCTCCAAGCTACCCTTGTCCTTAACAGTCCTGCTCAGGTCTTCCAGACTCAGGACCATTGATTGAATCTATCCATCAGTAATATAGTCTTCCTCTTATCCTACTGCTGTCTACCTTACCAAGTCTATTCTAATAAGTCATGCCTTCTCATGATATGGCTGAAGTATGATAGCCTTAGCTTGGTTATCTTAGCTTCTAGGAAGAGTTCAGGCTTGATTTGTTCTGGGACTGATTTATTTGTCTCTTTAGTTGTCCATAGTATCCACAGAACTCTTCTCCAGCACCACATCTCAAATGAATTAATCTTCTTTTTACCCGCTTTCTTCACTGTCCAGCTTTCATGCCCATACATAGTGATGGGAAATAATTACTATGAATGCCCACTTCCTTGGATGAACTCCTAGATAATACATTAAAATAGCCTGAAACATTAATAATTACTGAAAAAAAGTGTGGTTGTTCTTCAATGACAACTATAAAAACCACTGCTACTATAAAAATGAATTAGAAGCAATAACTAAATTTTCAATAAATTATTCCCAAACTTTGAAAACCCCCCACCATATGTGGTTGGACTAAAATCACCATGTTCTTTCACTATTGACTAAACTGCCAAGGGCTGATGGGAGTTGCAGTCCAATAACATCTGCATGGCCACATGATTCCTCAAGACTGAAAGATACAGTATTGTGCAGTCTCTTGGAATGAGTATTTCTGTTGGATCACTAAATAGTGGCCAAATAATAATAATAATAATAATAATAATAATAATAATAATTTTTATTTATATCCTGCCCCTCTGCCAAGCAATCGGGGCGGCGTACAACAATACAAAACTTCAAAACAATAAATCAGATTGAATCCCATCCCTCCTTCGCCCACCCACACTTCCCCCCAAAACATACAGAACAAATTAAATAACAATAATAAAAATGTACAATTTAAAATGCATAATTTTCTTGTCATTGTGGTCCTCCAAGGGCTGCAAGATGGAAAAAACAAAAACAAAAAACAAAACAGTCTTTCGCGGCCATAGAGAGCTGCCGCATGCCATGTGGTGCCGGCAGGAGATGGAAATGGGCGGCTTTTAAGTCCGCCGGTGCCCCTCCCGGCTGCCTCACAGGTGCGGCGGCTCAAGCCACTCAGATAGTGCTCCAAGGGTGCTGGTGTTGTGGGCTGGAGGACTCACAGCCGGTGTTGTGGGCTGGAGGGTGGGGTTTTTTGAAGGGGCTGCAGCGTCTCTCCTCCACCACCTCTGCTTCTTCAACTCACAGCCGTTATGAATCTAGCACATCCAAAAATTGATTAATATTAGAGTAAGGTGAGAATCAAAGCTGTGAATCACATGCAAATGCTCACTCAGAGCCAAATTTTGAGCTAAAGAATGAGCCGTAGCCTGTCCAATGTGATGGCTTGTTGTATTCTGAAATGAATACTGTATTCAGTTCTGGGCACCACAGTCCAAGAAGAATATTGACAAGCTGGAATGTGTCCAGAGACACATCAAACATCTTCAAAACAAGCCTTGTGAGGTATGATTGAGGAAGATGGATATTTTTAGCTTGAAGAAGAAAAGACTGAGATGATAGCTATCTTTAAATATCTTCAGGGATGTCATGTAGGAGATGGAGCCAGCTTGTTTTCTACTGCTACAAAGACGACAACATGAGCCAATGTATTTCAATTACAAGAAAAGAGATTCCACCTAAACACTACTATAAGAGCTGTTCAACAGTGGAGAGGTTCAATAATGGAATAGATTGCCTTGGAGTCTCCTTTGAAGGTCTTTAAAGAGAAGTTGGTTGGGCATCTTTCAGTAGTGCTTTAGTTGTGTATTCGTGCATGGCAAGGGGTTGGATGGTCGTTGTGGTCTCTTCCAACTGTAAGAACCTATGGTTCTAGGATTATATGAAGGAATACAGTTTACCAAGGGGAAAGCATTACTCATGCAGTGACAGAGCAGACAAATACATTTGTAGAGTTGTTGCAATTATTTAATTATTTTATAGCTTGCTTTTTTTTTTTGCTCACAAGAGCAGTTCTCCAACTACACAGTTTGTGAATCACAGTGATGTAGCTTAATCCACTAAAATGCATATTACTTTATTCTCTGGATATACATGAACTTTTCAGAACTGTGTTATGTATATTGATTTCCAGAATATACTGTTTGGAAAGTAATGCCTTGTTACCTGTTGATAGCAGGGTTATTGGGAGTCTATTAGTCGAAATCTGAAGACTCCTATGTGATAGCACATATCTCTTTCATTTGAGACTGAGGTTTGTATCATCAGTCTCCCCATTCCTACAATTACAATAGAAATAATAATAATAATAATAATAATAGGCAGAATTCACTAAGGCAGTTTTGAAAGTGCAACCTAGAGTTCATATTCAATATCCCTATGTATTCATTGCTTTAAGAAATATGTAGGTGCTATGAATG
Organism: Phrynosoma blainvillii; assembly: GCA_026167975.1. Classification (NCBI taxonomy): domain Eukaryota; kingdom Metazoa; phylum Chordata; class Lepidosauria; order Squamata; family Phrynosomatidae; genus Phrynosoma; species Phrynosoma blainvillii. The sequence continues at coordinate 102,145,609 of JANUYF010000002.1, forward strand.
TCTCCTGATCGCCACTTACCAAGTAACAGCTGCTGTGAACAACAGGGGTCTGTTCCCTTCTCGATTGTCAAGCAGCTCTGACTCTTCCACTGCCTTCATGCAAGCAATCTCTAGTACAAGGGGGAACTGTGATAAGGACCCCAAGTCTGCTTGTTGCAATGGAGATTGTTCATGGGAGAGAGTGGGAAGACCAATGGTTTCCCAATTGACAAGGAAACAGCCCCCCATTGATGGCAGTGAACATTGACTTCTGGCTGGTGAAGATTGGTGGGGAAGTCAGGCAAGGAGATGCTACATAACTACATAACTATAGTGATTACATAGCTTACATAACTGACAGAAAATTCCAGCCAATGATAATAATAGTAATAACACCATCATCATTGTCATAATCAGACTCACTTTCTTGTTAAAACACATATGCAACATTAGATTCAAAATTATTTTCATAGTATCTAATCACTATAAAGGTAACAAAATATTACAAAACAATCAGTATATGAATAGAAAACAGATTAAAAGTAGAGAAACAAACAAAAACCTGAATACAAGGCATATGTTCTCACATACTTAAAATGATTAAACATAGATATTTCTCTGTACATGGTAGGATATTAATATTATCTCACAGGAACATATTCATAATGATTCTCAGTCACAAAAGAATAACAGATATATCTCAGCTTATAGTGCAATCCTACATGTGCTTACTTAGAAGTATGTGTCACTAAGTTCAGTAGAAATGTGGTGAAACAGGAAACGATAAAGAACAATTGTGTAAACATTGTAAACAGTAAGTAATAATTTTTTTTCTTAAAGCCTATATACAATATAGCCACAGAAATGAACCCCAGAGAAGGGTTATCTCACAGAAATATTTTGGGTGAGGGATAGCTTGCAAGATATCAGCCAAAATTCTCTCTCTAGGAAAAGGAGGGGACAAACATAGAGAGTGAGGTCATCTTAAAGGAGGGAAATACCAAATGCTCATCTCTTGAGTACTGAAGGTGGAATCTTCTATTAGATAACAATACAAGTGAGCCACCATGGTGTAGTGGTTTGGGTGCTGTACTATGACTCTGGAGACCAGGGTTCCATTCTTGACTCGGCCATGGAAACCCTCTGGGTGACCTTTGGTGATTCACACACCCTCAGCCCCAGAGAAGCTTTTGATAGGTTCACCTTTGGGTCACCATAGATGAGAAACTACTTGAAACCACACAACAACAATAGCAAGATACCAATCTAAAACCAGAAGGAAACTCTGTGTTGGGAACATGGAGACTCAAATTCTGTAGCAAAAAGTTAAGACACTTTTGTGGATTTCCACCACATTCACTAAAAGCACAGAGCGAGAGTATAGCCTTGACAGCAACAAAATTACAATTAGTGGTATAGTGTAAAAAGAAGTATGGTAGATCAAAATTCTGGGCCTTTTTTAAAAAGCAGCAGCCAAGATATCATCTATTCAATATCTGATAGATTCTGTTGGACCCTTTGGCAAGTGATGAGGTGATAATGCAGCTTTCAAGTTTTACTACTGTTTGTGACAGATTGCATAGAAATAAAAACAAAACAAAAATAATATGAGGCATAAACATCAATGTCATTTTTTGTTCCCTTTCTTTAATTAGGATTCAACAGAGTTTCACTAGCACAGCTGCTTGGACTACTAGACACTCCTTGAGGATGAGACTATGGCGCTTCTTCTCCTGTACTTGAAAATGTGTCATTTTGCACAATGAATAGCAATCTTTTCTTTAGGACTGTATGGATTACAGAGCTATCCAGAAGTAACGACATCAAACATTGCTTGTAATCATATCCATTGTAATATGCAATTTCATAAATACTAACTCTTGATAATAGTTGTTTTATACTAATGCTGAGTTTCATGGAAAGCTGCCTTGAGTTCCATAGATTTGGAGGGCAAATGCATTTTTTTAAAAATGGGGAGGGACAGGAATCCAACAATGTTACTATCAGAATTTTCTGAACATTCAGATTTAATAGGTATAGTATCTTGCCAAGTATTAGTTAGTTCATTTATTTCAATAATTTGTTCTGATTCATTAATTTGCTTCATCCACTAAAAATTAAATATGTTTTATCACCAGAAAAGGTTAAATTGGCAGCATAAAATGTTGTAAAAAAGCATGTGTCATCAGATTTATTCAGGCAACTAAATTTCGTTTTTAAGAAACCAAATGTGCTTTCAATAATCACTCTGGAGAACTTTATGCTTCACTGTGATTAATTTTTGAAGCAAGATTTTAGTGATGTCATAGCCAACACTTATATTGGCAAAGAGAACATCCATTCTCAATAATGCATTTTAAATGAGGAATAAGCAGTAAGAAATAGAGAACATACATCATTGTTTCCAAAACTTCTTTGAGACAATATGATCTAAATTGTTACTATGATTTAGACAGTATATTGTTCCAAGCAGTCAAAGCATGTAGTGGAGCCAAAGTTAATTATATGTCGAAATAAAAAGGGCAGAAGGAACCTCCACCAAATCAAAAACAAAACAAAAAACCCAGACAACACTCTCCCTGTTTAAATTGCAATTAACGTGTTAGAAAACTAGTATAATAAAATATATTTACTTACACGTAATGAATTCATTAAGGCAGGTTTTTTTGGCCAATTGCACTGATGTCCAGAGAAGCACATTCAAAAGATTTGAATTAAATGTGTCACATCTATTCCTAGCATATATATTTTCTTTTACTTCCTGATATAAACTAGGTACCTGTGATAAATAAACCCACAGGTTATCTAATGTCTCAAAACTTTTAGTTCCATTATGGTCCATACAAGCTAGATAATCTTTCCATAATAAAAAAGATTACAAAATGTTCATCAGTGGTTTCTTTCATTCTGAGAGTTTTCTATTCATGATAGTATAAGTCAAAATTGATTTTAAATTCAATATTCTTATTCTAAATTATGTGGTCCCCTAGCTAGGTATCTCTTTTTTTTTTAAAGAAGCATCCACAATAAACATGTTTAGCTTGTTTGTATTCAGAAGCTTTGCTATCCAGTCTGAGTTGTCTATAGGTTGGTTTAGACAAATAAACGATTAACCAAAAAAACAACACTCTGCTTCATTTAACTTTTTAAAATTGCTACAGTGAACATTATAGTGATGTATACTTAAAAACCCATCCGTTTATCAATGATGGGTCAATATGCATTTGACATATTAATCAAGATAAATGTGCAGTCTATGATTGCAGTTGGGAGCAATGCATTATCCATTATATGACTAATCCAACAGAGCATGTGCAGAGCAGATGTGGTGCATATTACATAGCTCCTTTTTTAAAAAGTGAAACTTTACTGTTGAGCTTCTTGGTTGGGAAGATGGAGTGACTAGGAGGACAGCTAGTCTACACAATTAAAATACTCCGTGTTCCAGTCAAATAGAATGTGATCTGGCCACATGCAATCTGAAAAAGTTGGGGCTTTTTGTGCCCCCCCCAAACTCTTTAAACTCCATAGAAAAAGACTTAGCAGTCTTCACAGCAGTATCTGCTGAAATCCCCAGAAATGCACATTATCTCATGTGTGGTTGTCTATCATGCATTTGGATGGCTGCACATTTTCACCAGAGGGAGGGTGCATAGATGTCAATGGATGAGAATTTGCACAGGAAAGTGGAGATAATTAACCATTGTGAATGTGCAAAAATGCACACCAGTTTCCATAATACACCTGTGCATAATATACTTACCCAGAAATTGGCTGGCTGAATACATTCCCCACCACTCAGTCAATTTTTGGAATTTCATTTTTGCAAAGATGCTGAATTTGGGAGCAGAGGAATCACTAGTGTTATGCAAAAGTCAGGTTCCAGGTGGGTATATCTCAGATGTTGTTGGACTGCAGATCTCATCATCCTCCAGGACTGGTTATGCTAACTAGGCTGTGGCATGCCCACCAGTACCTGGAGGGCTAGAATTTGCTCATCCTTTGTATAGACCCTATGTAAATGTGTCTGAATGAAAGAATATACAGGGCACCTAGGCTGGGATGTACCCGTCTGGCTGAACTCAATAGAAGAAGGATTCCTAAGTGTTATGTAGTACAAAAGCAAACAAAGAAAATCAAAGTGTACAAGTATAACCCAACTTCTCTCTATTAGCTATGAGAATTGTGGAAGTAGGTTAATAACAGAGGAAAATTCACTCCCGCTGTCTATTCCCAGCCTTCATATCCTACTGCAAAACCAATAAATTCTTTCATGCCATTAGACATTTGGTCAGGATGCCAACAAGGACTCCAATTCCATTGGCCTGCTGGCAGAGATCCAACTCACTACATAGGTATGTGAGAAACAAATCATAGCAAAAACATGAAGCAAGCATCCTATGTGATTAATATTTCCAAGAAGGAAAGATCATGAGCCAATTGCACATGGTGATCTCACATATTCTGTTGAGCTATATGTGAATCCATTGGCCATAATCTGTACAAGCTACTCTTTAGTTTGCACCTCATATAATATAACGATAATTAATTTAGAAATTATGCTAGCATGATGCTTCAACAGGATTTTAGCCTCAGACTCCATATGAACCTTCGGTTCATATGTGTTGGGTTGTCTGCATGTCAGCTCCAGTCATACACATGTCACTACCTATCTGTGCTAACGGGTATTAGAAAGATTTGTCATTTTGTAATATATAAACATGGCTATGCTAGCCAGAAGAGTCCACATGAGCTACATCTGGTGCCACAGGGAATTCTTGAGAGTGTTCTGACATTATTAAAACATCCCCTGCCTTTCATGACACCTATTTTCTATAATAAAATTAACTCTTTGATACAGAAAAGAGGCATTGAGGGCTGAACACAAATATTGACTTGAGTTGCTATTGAGGCCAAGAGTACCACCTAGGCAGAACAGAACTGAACCAAGTTTATGCGCTTAATAACATTGAATGCCTCAGGACACAGCACAAACTTGTATCCCATTATCAGACAGGCCTTCTTATGGCATCGGTATCTGCCGAGGCTCATGAATATGTAAACACTGTATGTATCTCAGAAACATGCTTGACAAGAGAATAGCTAAAATGCAGAGATTCTAGTTAGAAGCCCATCAGCATGCCATTCTTTATGTTTGAACAGGCAGTCTATTGCTAAGTGACAGATCATTAAGGCTATCTACTCAGTCAGCGGAAATGAAGAAATAATTTGTTCATAATAACCTTCAGATGACCTCCTAGGCAAAAAGAGGAATCTGCTAAAGTGCTACGTCTACTGATACATGTCATGCCTGTGTGAGGGGCTGTCTCCGAGCCCCACAGTAATGGCAAAGCGGCCGGTGAAACAGAGTGATAAACGCCTCCTGACAGGGCCGTGGTGTGAAAAGATCTCATCACCTGCTATTAGCGCAGTAATGAATAATGCAAGCCTCTCCATCACAGGCAGTCAGCAGTGTGTGGGTGTGCGTTAACAGAAACAAAAAGGAAAAGAAACAAAAACCCACGGGAGTTGATTTTTAGTGCATCCAATAAGAAAAAGGAAAAAAAAAAGAGCTGGTTAAGCTTATGGATTGCTTGTAATAGAAGGCATGCAAACACCCCCCTCTTTCCACAAAGAAAGAAACAGACAGAGTGGTAAATAGTATTAGTCTGGGGCAGTCCCTCTGCTACTGTGCAACTGCTATTGAGGGAACAATTTCTGACAGGTGGGCCAAGTGCTTGAGATAACACTTTTGTTTTGCAGGTGGGGCAGTTTTTTTTTTTAAATTCAGAACACATTAACATTAGCTCCACATATGTCAAATACATTAAAATGAACTGACATTAATTGCAATTAATTCTTCATAAAATGTTGAATTAATTAAACTCTGCCCACACATTATCATATCCCTCACTCATACTTCATTGATTATTGTTAGATGTTTATTTATATATAAGTCAACCTTAAATGCACTTAAACTGACTTGAATTAAAGAGATGTTGACTATGATATTGACTGGTGTTACTGAACTAAAAAAACTAAGGGGTTATACAGACAGCCCCTAAGGGGTGGCATCCTGCCACCCCTTTCCTTGCTGGATCGGGGCCATGGCAACCGCATGCCGTGGCCCTGATCCGCCACTTTGCCACTTCAAAAAGAGCTGGCAAATGCTGCTCCTTTTGGGAGCGGCAAAAAGTTGCCCTTGCCGCAGCAGCTTTTCCATGTTATTGGCACAGTATGTCTGTACACTGCACCGAGGGAGTGTCCAGACACCACCCGCCGTGTGGTGGGGCACGCAGTGTGATGGTGGCATCGGGGCAGAGTCAGGGTGGCTGTCGTGTGGTTGCCATGCCCCGCCTCCACCCCCAGGCCGGCCCTTTTGGCCAGTCTGTATAGCCCCTTAGTTGACTATGGGCTGAAACAGATGGTCCATTAAAATCCACTTCCAGGCATCTTGGGAACACAGTGTTTACACGCTGCATGCTCTGAAGCCACCTGGAAGCCACCCAGCTGCCCAGATGTGGGTGACTTCAAGGCACTCCAGCATTTACATGCTGCGTGCCACTGGAGCATCTTGAAGCCACCCTAGGGTTGTGGTGGGGCTGGAAAAGGTTGCTCTTTCCTAGCCTAAATAGCAGCAGATCTTTTCTGCTCTTATTTGGGCCAGTGTCAGGGCAGATTGGGACTGCGGCATGTGTTTGGTGGGTGTGGCTTCAAGATGCCCATTTCTGGCCATCTGTTCTGGCCCTTAGACATTTAGGGTTCCCAAATACCATGGCCTTCCCTGGAAATCAGGTGCTATACCTTCCTCTCTAATCCTTAGGAAAAAATCTGCAGGGCAAGATTGCTGTCTTGTAAAGTTTGTGCACGTGTGTGTATGCATACATACACACACACCTATTAGACTTAGTGATTTTTAAATTTGATGGCATACTCTGTGCAACTTAGTGCTTAGTGACATTAATAGGGGCTATGTCTTATGATATTGCCCTTGTAAAACCAAGGTCCTGCCTCCTGTGACATCATAAATCTTCATCCCTACAGCTCAGGCTTTAGTTCTGAAATCTCAGAACTCTTCTCCTTTTGTCCTTCCTCTTCTCCTTTTGTCCTCAACTCACTTCAGTTACTGCAAACTGTTCACAGTGCAAAAGTAGTTTACTTTTGCTCTTCTCTGTGGGCTCAGGCAAAAGGAAACTGCAACAGCCTCTACTTGTTTGTGTTCTTCCTCATTAATAACTTTTGTCCTCTTCACTGCACTGTGATGTTGCTTGGCCACATATCCTGGTTTTCAACTGTGAAATGTTGGAGGGTATGATACCTAGAAGTAGCCAATGTGGTGTAGTGGTTTGAGCATTGGACTACAACTGGGAGAAGTTTGCAATAGACTCCCAAATTCAGCAAAATGGCTAGTAGTACCTCCAAAGGGCTGTGACAGCACTCTTCACTATTTTAAGAGATGATAGTTGGTTCTCCATATCCATGATTTTTTTTAAAATCCACAGATTCAAGCATCCACAGCTTGAAAATATTGTTTTAAAAATAGAAATTCTAAAAAGCAAACCTTGATTTTGCCATTTTTATAAGCGCCAGCATTTTACTATGCTATTGTATTTAATGGGACTTGAGCATACACAGATTTTGGCATCTATTGGAGGTCCTGGAACCAAACCCGGTGGATACCAAAGGCCCACTGTGCATTTTTTATACCCAGTTTTTTGAGCAGAATGTTGGTGATGAAAGAATATGTGAGGATATGTGTGTCAGCCCTCTAGAGTCCTGCAGTGGACCGATGTGGCTTCCTAACCCCCAAAAGCTGTCCATGTCTGCTGTAAAGGATTGTCTGACAGAACACTTCCATATAATATACTATGGATAACTATGGCCTTGTCTTCATGGGGCAACAGACCTGCTTCCTCCCTGGTGTTGTCCTGTTTGGATGATGCACCTCCCAACCCTTGGTTCTGGTGTGAGCAGTCCAGCACATTTGGCACCAGAACCAGGATATAACATCCTTAAAACACATTAAAATATACCTATTATTCAGGATCTTCTGGGAAGATCTGGAGCCCTTTGTTCCCACACTGTGGCAGTTGTCTGCACAGGCATCCTGCCTGGTGCGTCTACTGTGGCTCATTCATCCTGAGGTCAGAACGAGGCATCCAGCCATATGCACATTAGTGTGCACCTTGTTCTGACTTCAAGTGACCCATGCACAGTGAATGTGCAAGACACCTGTGCAGACAGCCGCTGTAGTGCAGGAATGGAGTGCCAGGTAAAGGCAGGAAATTGGAGCAGCTGCAGGGCAAGGGTACTCTGGGCTACCCTTGGAAGATCCTGGCCAGGACAGACAAGGCGCTCTTCCACATGAGGGGCCGCATAGCTGAGAAGGTCCTCTCCCATGTCCTTGACCTTTGTATTTCCCCCACTAGTGGGACTCAAAGGGCCTTTCAGGAATATCTCATTCCTTGAGCAGGCATAAATTTTACACATACACATGTCTATATCATTGTTTTATCTCATGTGTTATGTTAACTGAGTATTTGTTCATTTTTCACTTCTTGCTGATTTTTATATATAATTTGTCTTCATCTCTATCTGTTTTGTTCTTTCTTCATTTTTTTAACCATTCATTGCTCTGAGATGATTTTAGTTACTCAAAAATACAGTTAAATAAATAAATAAATGAGTAAAGGAGAAAAACTGTCTATATAATTAACATCAGAATTCACATCAATAGGAAATAAAGAAATAAAATGGTTCCTGCTGTTCTAGATCACTTTGTAAGGTGTCTTGGAAGGTTTCACTGGTACCTGCACAAATAAGAACTGGCAGTTCAGGGAAGATATGTTTACCTCAAGGGAGAGTGCCTTTATGACACCGATCTGCTCCGATGGATCCACTAATGTGAAATTTCTGACCCAATAGGCAGTGATTGCAGATTGTGGAGACTCCTCTCATTATTCATGAAATATGTGCTGTACAGTGTCAGCTCTCTCCCTGCAAACTTACTGCCAAGCAATTTTTCATTTCCATCACTTAGCCTCCCATCCCCTTTCCTTCTTTTTCTCTTTTTAAAAATTATGATTACAATTATAATTTCTGGTGCCTGTGTATTTTCCAACAGGTCTAGTGATTCAAAGCTCAGTACTAAAATGAATGGAAAGGGTTGTCTTTTCTGACAGAGAGCACTCGGAGGCATTTAAAAACTGATCCTGTTTTAAATTTTACAGCAAGCTTGGTAAAGTAGGCTTGTGGCTGGTAATCAAGACTTACTTGAAACTCCAGCTGCCATGCACCCGAGAAGTCTCCTTGTTTGTCTTTTAAAGGCACAGGGGCCAAGAAGACATGTCTACATGCCTTTCACGTGACTGTACACACATATATTTTGAATGCAGGCATGCACACAGAAGAGGGCCAGAGAAAATCATGAGGCTGGAGCACCAGGAAGCACCATTAAAGTTTCCTGGACTAATATAGAGTGACATGGAATGGTAACTACTTTCTTTGTTGGAGGGATTTCCCTTGCCTCTGTAGCACTCCATGTGGAGACTTTGAAATCTGTTCTGGAGGTTTGGGGAGTTCTCTGAAAGATTTAAGGCACTCACTGAAGTTTCAGAGGGCAGGAGAGGGATGGTTAATCCTTTTGCTTGAATGGAGTCCTTCTTTTATGTCATAAAAAGGAGGAAGAAAGAGGGAGAGGGAGAAATGTAGCAGCACCTTTAAGACTAACTGGTTTTTATTTTCAGTTGAGCTTTCGTGGATACATTTTTGCATGAGTTTTCATGTGAATACAATATTTGTTTAAGATCTCTCTAACAAAGGGATTTGTTTAAGATTAAATAACTACTTCCTTACAACAGGATATATACAACATGGATAGTAATATGGAGACAAGACCATACTACAGACCCAGATGCCAACTCTATCCCCCCATCTGTTTTGGGAACAATATTACAGGGGGCAATAAGACTGCTCACATCAGTGGTACATTTGCTTGCTCTTACTCCAATGTGATATATGGCTAAACATGTCCCCTACAGTACATTGGACAAAGAGGGCAGTCTCTACACAAGAGGATTGATGGACACAAATCTGACATTAGAAATGGCACCACCCAAAAGCCAATTGCAGAACTTTCCTGGACACATAGTAAGTGATTTACAGGTTGCAGTCATTGAAGAAGGAAATTACAAAATAAGACTAGAAAAATAAACTTCTGAATGGTATATATTCACAAATTCAAATCCATTAGCAGAGGTCTGAACAATGACAATGGCTTCATGGTGCACTACATATATTAATACAAGAGTCTTCACTACTAAATATAAAACAGAAGGAATTTTCTTGGTTTTGAACCCTGAGGAATTGATTTTTGGTAAGCAGATTTATTGCTTTCAGACATCAGCACTAACAGAACAGTATAAAGATGAAAATTGGAAAATTTAGGCCAAGGATCATAATCTGTTTCTTTCTGGATCCTATTACATTCCATCCCATTCTCACAACTGTGTAAATATGCTTTATACCTGAGCATTTATTATCACTCTATTCTGCACTCAGTCCAGGGTAGTATAGTAATTTGAATCTGTAGAACAAGGTTTGGGTCCCCTATCAGTCATGAAAACCTGGGTGACCTTGGGCAAGTCTCAAGCTCTCAGCCTCAGGGGAAGGCAATCACAAGCCTCCTTTGAACAAATCTTGCCAAGAAAATTCCATGATAGGTTTTCCTTAAGGTTGCCATAAGTTGGAAATGACTTGAAGGCACACAACAACAACCTCAACATCTGAAGAAGTGGGTTTAAATCCAAGAAAGCTCACATAAAAATAAAACCAGCAAGTCTTAAAGTTGCTACTACATTTCTTTTTCACCCTTCCTTCTTCCTTTTTGTGCTTCAAGAGACTAACAGGGCTACTTCTTTGAAAACCATCACTTTATGTTGCATTTTACTTGTAGGTTATAGTTTCAAAACTTATGGAGTCTAAAAAAATACACCAATCCCTCTTTAAAAACATTAAAACCTTCAAAAAATTAATTTTCAGTTTCCCCAATGTCACTTTTGCCACAACTGCTAGGGATAAAACAAACAAAAAATTAAGGGATATGCTAATATAATATAAGTGATATTCTTGCTCCTTGATTTCCACTTAAGATTGGATGTGCTTCAGCAAGTGTGAACAGATGAAAGTTGAAAGTATTTTGCTCTTTGTATGACTCTCATTATAATAGTTTATATATTTTGCTCAGTATCAATTCTGATTTTCTGAATCAGGTTCCAGGCATAGATGCACACAATGTAGAATCTGCTTCTACACATAAATGCAAACTGAGAAATGATGACTACAGTTTAAATAAAAATATGCCTCTTCGCTGTTGGAAAGATTCTGACCCAGGTGCCCTGTGTGCCTGCTGCTTGGTTTGCTGTCCTAATTCTAACTGTAGGTAAGCCCCTATTCTACCTCTTTATGATTCTTTAGCTTTCAATCAAAAAAGGACTGGACAGCCTTCAAATGAAAGATGTCTTTAAATAGGGAATTGCACATCAACTGCCCTGCAACTGCCCTTATGGCCCCTTCAATAGAAGACTGTTCTGCGTACAGCTGGAGACATCATGTTATGAAATAATACTGTGATTCATAATGGGGGGCCAAATTTAATCATACTTCATGGAGGTTTGCAATTACTTTGTCCAGTTCTTTAGAATATAAAAAAAATAATGATACCAATTTAAATGTATCCAATTTAAAATGTATTTGATTAAAAAAAAATATTTGACTGAACATGACACCCAGAGACCTTTAAAACCTAAGATTTCTGTTCTTTTCTCAAGTATTATAAAAAAGTATTTGCACGGGCATGCAAAATCACCCATTAGTTTTAATAGAAGTGATATGTGTATCTACATAATCTAGTTTCAGGAGAACAAGTCATTATTTCATGAATGACTTGGGATATCTTTTTTACTGTCACTGAATGGATTTATCACAAACTAACATAGTGTATTTTCCAGATACATATCACACTGATCCAGGATAATTCCTTGGTAATAGAAATCACGCTAAAGGATTGATTGTTGAAAGACAGTCAAGGAAAAAGAAAGATATTGAGAGTTGTGCTTTTGGGTATGGTGTAACACTGGAAGTAGCCATTTTTGAATTGTATACTTTATTTCATTTTTAAATCTAACACGTACTGGGAAAATTGAACTGTGTTAAAACATTATAGAGAAAGGAATTATGAAGGTGAAAAACAGGGATCAAGATGGAAATTGTGGAAGAGAATGAAAGTGGACAGAATGGATCATTTAGTAATGGGATTAGTGTAACTGTTCCTGATGCAAAACTTATACACATCTGTCGTGCAGGTATGTTCATGTGGAGTGGTGGAAATTAATGTGACAGAGTTTATCTACATTTGACATACATCTAATTAGAGACAATATAATCAGTGCTTGGGGAGGGGGACTTTTTGTATTACAAGTCCCAGGATCTCTCAACAGCATTGCCATTGTGTAGAAGATTCTGACAAATGCCATACAAAAAGTAACTTTCCTGAGTTCTGCATATAATGTAAAGTGGATAAGAATTTTCCACCCAGAGTCAATGCAGAAGTATACATAGAGATGTTGGCTGGAATTCTCATTCACAGTCTATCGGGGTAGGCAACCTTTCCCCTTTAAGGGCTGAGGGACTTCAGCTCCCAGAATTCCAGGAGCTATTGGCCAACATGGGACTATTGGCCAACATGGCTGAGGCTTCTGGGAGCTGAAGTCCCTCAGCCCTTAAAGGGGAAAGGTTGCCTACCCCTAGTCTACATGGTGTAACTTTATGCATTCTTAGCTAAATAACTGCTAAGGAGCCCTGTTAGTGAATTGCAGAGATGTGTAAAGAGACACCAGCAAGAGTGTCCCGGTGTGCATCAGGTAGCATTCTCTTGCCAATGTCCTGGTGTGCATTGGTCCTATTGTGTATCAGTCTAATTGTACATCATCATTGTGGATAAGGTCCATTGGTGTCATTGTGCATTGGGCAGGACTCCCTAGCCAGTGTCCTGATGTGCATCATTCCCATTGTGCATCAGTCCCTTTGTACATTGGTTTCATTGTGCATTAGTCCCATTGTGTGTTGTGCATTGTGCACTGCAACAGGACCAATTTACAACAGTCACTTTGCCGGCTCCCCTACATAATAATCTAACAGCAGCCCCTTGCTTAATATGGACTTGTGAAACTGCCATTTGTATTTCCTGCAAAAGTAAATCAATTTATGAAGACATAAGTTCTCAAGTGAATTTTGGCTGTTGTTTCTTGGGCTTCATCTATACTACAGAAATAATTGACTCTAACTGCCATGGCTCAATGCTATGGAATTCTGGGATTTGTAGTTTGTTGTAGCACCAGAGCTCTCTGACAGAGAAGGCTAAATGTCTCACAAAACCACATGTTATTCTGCATTGATGTTATGGTGGGTCCATTAATATTCTGCATTGAGAGAAGTACCGTAATGTTCTGCTGAAGTAGAATGAATATGTTTTCCCTTTCACTCCCTTCAGGACTCACCTTTTAGCTGGAGCAGCCTTCACTATATGACTATTGGCATGAGATGAATGGGGAGCATTGGACAAGTGTCTGCCTAAATCCCAATAGCCAGATGTAGAACAACATCTGGGGAGTCCTGGGGAGGTTCTGCTCAATGGTATCATTGCTCTGCAGATACTTCTCCAATACCTCCATAATTCCTTCATCACTAAATGGCCACAAGGTGAAAGAAGCTGTAGTAGCTAAAAGGTGAGTTGGGGGCTGGATTTTGATCTTGTATGAAGTCAGTGGAGAATTCTGACCTCTGCAGTGACCTCCCCACAAAAAGAGGAATGGTATAAGTTTAGCTAATGCCATCATGAGTCACTAACAGAATCCTGACCAATGTAAATATCAGGATGAGACTTTGGCTTTTCCCCTCTACTTTCTTTGCATTGGTGTTGTAAGAAGTTGTATTGGGGAGAAAGAGAAAAAAAGTTTTTTTTTTTTAAAAAAATACAAGGGATGTTGAGATCAGCAAATGGGAAGCGATAGTCTTTAGTTTTGCCTGGCTAATTAGGAAGATATTTGGAGGTGAATTGCTCACCACTGGGAGGACTGCTCTGAGTGCTATTGTTTACACATGTGGTTTTTCAGGAGGGTTGAAATTGGTTATTCTATTTGCCAAGAATGATATTCGACCAGACTATTTTCTTTTGTAGCCCAGGCTGCAATTTTAGAATCATTTACTCATCCATCTTTTGATTTCAAAATTGCAACATCAAAGGAAATGCTTTTTTTAAAAAAGGAAACCTGGCAACCTTGCTTCAAACACCTACAGTGTTGCCCACTACTATTTATCACCTGCTAATGACAGAGGAGAAAAACCACATAATTATGGAGAGTATGTGTTTGAGGGAGACTAACAATCGGTCGGTGGCACAAAGGTCAGTGAAGGTGAAAATACAGTGCTGGCTAAAAAAGATTTAGACAAGAGGTGGGAGATGTAGAATATGGCCCTCAAGGCAGGTTTTTTGGCCTTTGACTCTTCATAGTCTGTCCCTTGTTTCTGCCCCCCAGTCCTGAATTATTTGCCTTATCTGTTTCCTCCCATTTTATGTCTCTATAGCTACATCTCCTAATGTTGGATCTTAGCCATATTTTTCAGGTGTAGGCACTGATGAAGAGTTTTAAATTTGAAAAAATAGTAGCTTTAATTTGCTGTGACTCATGTAGACTGGTGGCATTTGGGTGATGGGAGGTAAGTGAGAAAACAAGTAGGTCATTTTAGTGGGAACATTAAGACCAGGAAAATGTTGGGAAAAATCAGGATGGTTCTATTAAAAATTAGCAGAGTGTGGAAGAGCCTTTTTTTGGGTGGGGGTACACTTTTCACAAAAGGTCTGGGGAATTGTGGGAAAGGTGTTTTTGAAAAGTAACTTTTCAAACTTCCTGTTTGGAAGTTACATTGACATTAACTAACAAGTATGTAAATTTGAATGGTGTCATTTTACAATATTTGTATTCTCATGAGGGATGTGGAGATATATCTATGCAATTGAGTCTGTTGCACAAGCAAAGTCACCAGTGTGGCCATTATGCAGTGGTCCCAATGCAAAACATGTTCCCTTGTGCAATGGGTCCCAATGCATAATGTGCCCCATTGGGCAATGGGATATCTTGCACAGTCCTCTGTTGTACATCTTTGTAGTTCACTAGCATGGTTGTATATCATATCAATGATGTAGCTTCATCATCATTAAATTACACATTGTAGCCTCTGATGCAAGATCTTGGATGAGAGCTCTTAACTGAGTACAAGGGGTTTTAGTACCTGGAAAATACGCTGAGTACAAGGGGTTTTAGAACACAGTTATCCAGATGTGTGGGACTGTAATTTTATACTATCCTCAATCAGCTCAGCCAATGGATGGAAGAGTGGAGCAAAAATGCATCACTGTGAATAAGCAGTGTAGATTTCTCTCTCTGCAGTTTTAGAACTGCCATCCAAACTTGGCTTTCACATGCCTTGCAGTCAAAGATATATCCTGCTGTGAAATGGTTAATAGTGTTTTAAAAATAACCATTACTCGCAATGATCCCAAGTGCTGTTTGTGGGCATCTGGTCGTCATTAACAGGATTAAATTTATCAGACGAGTCATTTTGCTTAATTAGTTGGCTAACTGGCAAGACCACCATGCAGAAAAGCATTAAAAGATGGGGCAATCACATCAAAAATACAGCCTGCAGACAGGGCAGGATATCTTCTCACTCTTTTAGTTTGGTCATATTCAAGAGGCAATTTGGTCTTTGTATGCATACTTGTTTTAGTGAGGATGCCAAATGTCATTCAAAATAATTGAACAGAGTAAAAACAAAGCAACATAGAAGCAAAATGTGTGTTGGGCATCCTATTAGTGACATACATCTTTCTATGGTTGTTGTGGAGGGAAGAATTCACTTCCTCCCTCACACAATGACCCTCTTGGCACTAAACATTTCTCCTGTGCCTTCTGCTGGTTAGCGGTATCTGAGAAATATCCAGTGATGCCCCAATAGTTGGGTGAACAATGATGATGTTATCTCCTGGGAGTTCCAAAGGACCCTAGGAGGCCCTGGAGGATGCTTTTGTAGTTATGTGTCTGTCTATGGCAGTGCTGGACAAGGTACAGCCTGAGGACCACATACACCTATGGACTCTGATTCTGTTGCCCCGATACCTCTTGCCAGTCCCTAGTATGCATGAAAACTCACAGAATCCCACAATGCTCCTAATTTTCCTTTTTCTTGTTCAGTCCTTCTCAAAATGGTCACACGAAGTGATGGGAAATATCTGTTCCACCTCCCTCAGAGGTATATCTGGGAGAGGGCCTTCTCAGGGGCTGCCCACAGGGTCTGCAACTCCCTTACCAGATAAATTAGATTGGCACCTTTCCTAGTTTCTTTTTGCAGACAAGCAAAGACTTTTCTATCCCAACAGGCATTTGGGGAGTGATTATATAAGGCCTTTCTTACACAATGCTCTGGATATTAATAATTATTGTGCTGGGGTGTGTGTATGTGTGTGTGTTTTAATGATATATGTTTTAACCTGGTTTTATTTTTTCTGATTGTTTAATTGCACTTTAATGTCTGTATTTTGTGAATTTTTTTAAACATTTAAAAAAAATCACTGTAAACTGCTTTGAGTTCCAATCTGGGGAAAAGTCAGGGTAGAAATAATGACGATGGTGACGATGATGACGATGATAACAACAGCAACAACTAATAGTTGACTCACTTTCACCATTTTGGAGGAACATTATTTGTTACTTTCCTGTTATTTTCTTTATTTTTCCTATTTGTGTGTGTGTGTGTGTGTGTGTGGGGCTAGGATTCATATAAAAAAGGCAAAAAATGGAAAATTCCTGTTAAAATCTTTTTTAAAAACTGCAAATTCTCTTCAAAAAGTAACCTTTAAAACTAACTAGAAACTGTTATGTGGTTTACAAATAATGTAATTTGCATCCTGCTTGCCAAGTTAATTTGGAAATGTAACTTTGTTACACCCTCATTACCCCAAAAGTAATTTGTTGCAGATATCTACATTACCTTTCAAGTTCTGCTTAGAAGTTGCCATGATACAAAATTATATCCGAAAGTTATATTCACGCAACCACCTTGTGTGATGGTGGAAGGGGGTGCCTCCTTCCCTTAAACAGAAGAAAGCTCAGGATCACATCGTCTGCATTTTATCATTCAGCACCACCATTCAAAAAAAGCATCAACACATCTTTATATGGCAGCCTAGGGACTCACTGGCAGCACAGTAACATATTTTTAATCCATTAGTGGTGGTGGGTGGCTTCCATGTCACCAGTGTGGTGACTCTGCTCCAGGTTTTAATTCAGGATTTAATGGCAGTCACCAGCAGCCATTGCCACCACCAGTTACATGACTGGTTTAGGACTGGCTTTAGTTGCTTATCAATACTGACGAAGCAGAATTTCCTACAATGAACTAAAATGTACTTAGGCTGCCTCTACACTGCAATATTAATGCAGTTTGACACCACTTTAACCACTATGGTTCAATGCTATGGATTTTCTGCGATTTGTAGAGACCTGTCAGAGAGCTCTGGTGCCACAACAAACTACAAATTCCAAGATTCCAAAGGATAGAGCCATGGCAGTTAAAGCAGTGCCAAACTGCATTAATTCTGTAATGTGGCAGCAGCCCTAGTCTCAGGAATGATTAAAGCAGCTTATTTATATACCGCTTCATATCACGCTATGGGATGTCTAAGCGGTTTACAACTGTGAGCTGATTGCCCCCCAACAAGCTGGGTACTCATTTTAGCGACCTCGGAAGGATGCAGGCCTGAGTTGAGCCTCAGCCCTGGCTGGTATTGAACTCGCAACCTTGTGGTCTATGAGTGAGTGGCTGCAGTACAGGCATTTAACCACTGCGCCACCAGGGCTGCTTTAAGCTCACATTGAGGAGGCAATTGCTTTAAGGAGGCAATTTACATGCTTGATCATCATAAGCTTTACTTAAAATTAATGGACCCTTTAAAAGAAGTAAGTATTGCCAGGGAGCACCCCACCCAATCAATGTTGGCAGAGGGGCAAAGTGTTCCCACCCCAAACACGGCTGTGATCTAGTTTGTGTCCATTTTGCATCTATTGAGCAGAGGGAAAATGTAAGCAAGGGAGGAAAAAAAGAGAGAGTTGCACTAGGTATATTTTGAATGCAATATGTAACAATATGTATTTGGATTCAACATTCACCATAATGAAGGCAAAAAGGAAGACTATTCACTGAAGCCTCAAACTAGTATCAGGAGCATGACAGACAACTGCATACTGGGTGATCTTTGTCAAAAACTTATTTATATTTTGACATTAGGAGGAAGTAAAGTATCATCCAAGTTTGATTTATGAAACTAGAAATGATCATCTTTTTATTTCTCTTCCGAAGGTCTATGAAATTTGTTATTCATACAGTGAATGACAGAACTATTGACCAATGTTGAAATACTACACGATTACTGCTCAGTTTGCTTTACTTTCATCTTAATGCATGTTGAATGAACTCAAAGTGACACAATATAGCAAATTAAAGGCTTTAAAAATATGTCAGGGCCAAACATTGTTAAGCGAATATCTGAAGGAAACACAAATGTGGCACTGCTGGAACACATATCACAGCAAGTCTTAAAGAAAGTGAGCCAGCATTATTTCCAGTGGCTGTAAACAAGGACATGCTTTTTCCTGGACAGCTTAGTCTTTTGAATCTTTTCTCAGGCTAAGTTACACATTACAAAGAATTCTGTTAAGTCTTTCTGCTATGTTTCCTCTATGCTGGCTTTGCTATCAACTGTTCTTAGTAGTTTTGGATCTTAGTGTAGCTGTCTTGCTAGTAAGTTTCATTTTGGTGTACACTGTAACCCAACACTTTGGTAACTGATTATACCCTGTTCTTTTAAAGTTGCTATCTCTAGTTATGATTTGATTGTTTACATACATATATACACATAAATATATGTGCGCACACACACATATACACATACTGAGAGAGAGAGAGAGAGCACAAGAGCGAGTATTTCACATCACCCAGAAAAATGTGGTTATTCGATGGTCTCAAAGTGCAACAAACCAACCCTTCCCTCCCAGAACTACTTGGGCAGTGTGAAAATCTGACAGCCAAACTGGGTTACAGGAGTCTTGTCTTCACTTTCAAAAATAGGAATCTGGACCCTGATGCACAGAACACACACAGACACAGTTAGCCTGGTTATGCAGCACGTGATGATCCACATCAACATGTAGCACCAGTATCACCACCTTCTCAGATGCAGGCAGTAGCTTGTGAGCTGAAGGAGAACCTCTCCCCTTCCAGAAAGAGTAAAGAGACTCTACAGACAGACATCTCTCAGATGAGGCTTTAATCTTGGTTCCTCTGTGTACAAGGCTATATACACGATCCACAGCAACAACTCCCAACTCTTGACCAACATCAACCCATACTATCAACCAACAACCTGTGTCCAGAGGCAACTCCCTTATATACCCAGGGTTCCATGTGGCCTTCTGGCCCTGCCTCTTCCTTTGGACACCTGTCACTCATCCTGGGTGACTTTGCAGTTTTTCAGCCTTTTCTGTGCTTTCAAGTACCTTGTGACCATCAGCCGATGTCACTTCCTATGACACAGCACCTGGTGGAAAGTGCTGTGTCATTATGGCTGCCAGTGACCCTTTCATGCCTGGTCACTTGTATATCAACCCACACTGGACATTTTCTTTGAGACACTGTCTCCACACACCAAGGAGAAACTTCTTGAATTTCCTACCTGTTAAGGTCCCTGCCATCAGCATCTGGTACCATTTCCCCATGCAGGAGAACTGGTTGGTGGCAGCAATGACAGTTGTCCTATGAGGATGAGTAGAAACTCAGGAGATTTAGCCTGGGATGATGATACAGTATGGAAAGGTTAAGAAAAACCCAACACTCTCATCACTGTCCTGATCCATATCCTCCCTTTCAATACTGTCAGATGCATACACATTTTGTTTTGCTTGATCCTGCTTGCATGAGCAGAAGTTATATATCTACCCCCATCTCAGCTAATTGGTATCACATCCTGCATAAAAATTTGTATGTTTTTTAAAAAAAGATGTGTGTGTGTGTGTGTGTGTGTGTGTGTGTGTAGTCCAATAGCTCAGCAGTAGAGCACATCCATTGTAAGCAGAAGACGCCAAGTTCAATCCAGGCAGGGCTGAGGCAGATTCCTGTCTGAAACCCTGGAGACTCACTGAGGGCCTTTACAGACGGCCAGAAATAATGCAGCTTGAGGCCACTTTAACTGTCCTGGCTCAGTGCTAGCAGTTTATTGTAGTTTATTGTGGCAACAGAGCTCTCTGATAGAGATGGCTCAATGTCCCAGAAAAAAAATGCAATTCCCATGATTCCCTAGCACTGAGCCAGGACAGTTAAAGTGGCCTCAAGCTGCATTATTTCTGGCCATCTGTAAAGGCCCTGAGATAGATGGACCAATGATCTAAATCAGGATAATCCAAGAAAAGGTTGCACTACTATTGACAATTGAAATAAAACAATCCAAGATTGTATGCGTGGCATTTCCTTTCCTCCCTGTCCTCCCACATGCATCACATCATCAGTGGGATGCCCAGAGGCATAGGAAGAATGAAGACAATGACACCTGATATGGGAAGTTATCCTGTCAATATCATGATCTCTCAGGATTTTTAAAAAGACACACCTCCTATCCTGGGTTTCAAAACTTCACTGGTCCTGGAAATTCTTGGGAAATAAACTGGGACAAGATGCATGCCATGTGGATGTTCAAGGTCTCCTGCTCCTGATCTTGTTGCTGTGTGCTTTCAAGTTGTTTCTAACATAAGGCAACCCTTGGACTTTCTTGGTTAGATTTGTTCAGAGAGGGTTTGCCCTTGCCTCCCTCTGATGCTGAGAGAGTGTGACTTGACCAAGGCCATCCAGTGGGTTTCCATGGCCAAGCGGGGATTTGAACCCTGGTCTCCAGAGTTGTATCCCAATGCTCAAATCACTACACTGTGCTGCCTCTTTTTGCCCCTGTTCTATACAGGTATTATTCCCAAGGCTTTTCACCTGTTCACATGAGCCCATAGTTTAATCCAAAAGCTTTCAACTCAGCCTTTTAAGAGTTAAGCATTCAAAGCCTCAAGCTTCGATGGCTGAATCTGTCAGTTCTGGTATCTCTCACATTCAGTTTTTAAAAACATTGCTTTTTCCCCATTGTGACTAGGAAGAAATTTGCCAATTTTGGTAAAATACCAGAATAATAATCAGGAAATGAACTAAAATCATGGTGGTGGGGAGCAAGCAAAGCAAGCCTCCACCACCATCCTTTAAAGAAGGAAGGAAGGAAGGAAGGAAGGAAGGAAGGAAGGAAGGAAGGAAGGAAGGAAGGAAGGCTGGCCAGACCATGGCTACCCAACATTTAAAAATGAGACCACCCTTCCAAGAGATCTTAGAATCCCTCCTCCCAAAGACTGGTTCACTTTTGATGGCTGTTTCTAACCCATCCCCAAGAAGTGCTGAAAAATAATTGAGTATAACACTAAACACCAGGAAAGTTAAATAATAATAAAAAAGCCCTTTATTTGTTTTGATATGTACTTGTTTCTTTAAAAACAAAAACCCACCTGCTCAGACCCTAAATGTCAAATCTGAGCTCAAGCTCATTTGGTTTCTAAGCCATTAGAAATAGAAAGTGACAGTAAAAGCTCAACTGGCCCTTAAGTACAACACTGTGAAACTGCTAGGCAGCCACTGCTGAGATAAACTTCTAACATTTTCGTTTGTTACTATGTCGATGTTTCACTCCAAATTGTGTTTGCCCTATTTACTTTTTCAGCAACAATGCTTCAAATATCCTACAACGTAATCCTTTTCTCAGCAGTTATCAATGAAGTATGAAATAGTATTAAATAGAATTAATTAGAAGTTTTAATGAATCATGTCTGTTCTCATTTATTATACAATGTAATTTTCAACAAGTGATTAATTATGAGCTACAGATGAATGAATGGTTAATGTAGTTTGTTAACCTTATGAGAGAAGCTGCAGTACACAGCACAAGGAAGTTCTCCTCTATTATTAGAACACACTTATTTGCCGCCACACTGGCTATTCCCCCATCATTTTAAGCCTTAGCAGGTTTTACTGAGTTTGCCATTAATGGAAGAATCGAATCAGCCAATTATTTCCGGGCCTTTCCCCACTGTGTCTATTATTATGGTTTAGGGATGTAAAGAATACTTGCACATTTTTTTTTGTCCTCAGTGGAAAAAGGCATCTTGACTGTGAGATTTATTACATTTTAGAACCTCTGGGATGGTATCCTGTTAGTGACACATGCAAGTGCAAGTCCAATGTATGTCAGGATATATCATTGTGGAGGTTGATCTTTCCTTCCTTGCTCTGGAACAACCAAAGCCTCTCCCAGTATACCTCCAGGACTCACCATCTCACTGCAGTAGTTCCTACCTGTGACCATTCAGTGACTGGTGGTGAGTGGGAGTGGAGAGGAGAAGTATCTGGCTATGCCCTAGTAGTCAGATGCAGAGTGACTACAACATCTAGTGAGACCTCCAAAGAACCCCAGCAGATCTCAGAAGAGGATGCCATCATTCTTAGATCTCAGTGGATAACATAATCATCTGGCTATGGGGACAGAGCCAGAGGCCTCTTTGTTCCCTCCCCAACTCTCTGCAAGCTACTGAATGGCTGTGGTGATAGTGATGGTGCTACTGCAGAGTTCTGGGAATAGTAAAAGGGAAGCCATAGCTGTATTGTTGTTAGCTGCCCTGATTGCGCTCAGAGGGGCGGGATATAAATAAAATTTTATTTATATTATTATTTATTATAGCACAGTTCCGACTGTGAAACTTTTATTCCACTACACTCAGTGATGTAGGATCTCAGTGCTTGTCAGAAAATTGCCTTTGCCCCACAAATACTTGACAGAACAGCCACTATTTGCCATGAAAAACCTTGCTTGCTTTTCCCAGCTTTGTGTCTGGCCATAATGCCACATGTCAATATCATGATGCCATACCCTGTCTATATAATTGCTCTTGTTGATGTTGTGTACCTTCAAGTCATTTCTGACTTATGGCAATCCTAAGGCAAACCTATCATGTTTTTTTTTTTTTTTTTGAAGATTAGTTCAGAGGTGGTTTGTCTTTGCCTTCCTCTGAGGCTGAGAGAGAGTGACTTGCTTGGGCAAGTCACACAGTATGTTTCCATGGCCAAGTGGGACTTTGAACCCTTGTGTCCAGAGTCCTTGTCCAACACTCAGACCACTAAACTACACAAGCTTTTGTATATAATTACTCTACTTTTGCTATTAAAAGGGTATTTCAAAGGTCAGGAGAGTCAAAAAGCTTTGGGCCTGATGTGGCAGGAGCCCATTTGTGTGCACCAAAATTTACTGAGTATGCAATTGGACTCCTACATGCACATGCACATATAATCACATGCATACAACTAGAATCATATACATATTTAAATTAAAAATAAAAATAAAAGGGTGTAATCAGTTATTTCTGCAGGTGCTCCTGGAAAGCTGGATCTTTTTGTCTGTGGACATTTTCACACGGGGCTTTAGGAGGACTCAATCCTACCTCCGTCCGGTCCCACTCCAGCTCCATTTCCAGCTTGTTCACACACGTGCGGCGGCAAACCCCACCCCTTCTGGTGCCATTCCTGCATCCGTCCGGCTCGTCGCTCCGTGTGTTCAAACGCACGGAGCCCTAAGTCTGGCCTCACTCCGGCAGAAAGGCCTCTAATTCCGGCTTCAGCGGCGGAAAGGTAATTCTGGGTGGCAAAAGGAATTAGCCTGCCGCCGCCAGAGCCATTCTGGAATCAGCGGCACGAGCCGTTCCGGAATGGCTCCAGCCGGCTTTAGGGACCCCCGTGTGAAAACGTCCTTTGCCTCAGCAGATCCTTCCACATAGCCTAGCCACTATACCCTTCAGTACTGAGCAACACTTTTGCTCAAAGTCTTGAGTATGAGTCCCCCCTCAGAGGTCTTCAACCCTGTAAACACCCACCTTATACAGGGCTACATTATACACGGTATGTATGTATGCATTAGCTGACTCAAGAAGAAGAAGAATTGGTGGCATTTCCATGCAGAAGTAAGAATGAGGTCGAACTAGATTGTAGATAGAATATGCATTCCCATTTTCCCTCCTATCATGGGTTTCCCATTTCCTTTCTTGAAATGGGATTTCCTCAGAGCCATCTACCACAGCAATCAGACTTGCAAATTAAGCCCATGTTTATCTTCCAGTGATGAAGCACAAAACAATGCTAAATGCAAGATACGTATATCAAGGAAATAACGTGCTATGAGAAACAGACCTGTTTTGCCACTTTAAGGTGGTCATTCTGCAAAAACAACATGAGAAATGTTTCATCTATTTTGACCTACACCAAGATAAGCTCTACTAAGCAGCAGTGATAGTGAAGGAGCCAGTGATGGGCGCATGGCCAAAGAATCCAATCCTACTTTCTTCTTCTACATATTTATGATTGCAGGGAGGAAAGTACTGTAACCGAAAGGGGCTAATATCTGAAGGGGCTGCCCTTCACATATGTGTAGTTATAAGTCGTTCACAATCACAGTGCCTCTGCCCCATACACATTATATAGAAATAACTACCTGGCAATAATTTCTGTTTAAAAAGCTCCTGCATTCTAAGGCTGCATTCTAAGTAATGCAGTTCAGCATGGCATTAACTGCCATGGCTCAATGCTATGGAATCCTGGGATTTGTACTCTGTTGTGGCACCAGAGCTCTGTCAGAGAAGGCTAAATATCTCACAAAGCTACAAATCCCAGAATTCCATAGCATTGAACCATGGCAGTTAAAGTGGTGCAAAACTGCATTAATTCTGCAGTGTAGATGCAGCCTAAGATCTCACAGCAGAATCTCTCACTTCCGAAGCTCTTTACAATGAGGGATGTGAATGAAAGAGGGAGAATACAGAAATGTTACTTTTTTGGACTACAACTCCCAGAATACCACAGTCAGCATAACCAATGTAGTGCAAAGTGTGACCCTGTTGGTGCTCTTGGATCTCTCAGCAGCCTTTGACACCATAGATCATGCCATCCTCTTAGATCGCCTGAGAGAGCTGGGAATTGGAGGCACTGCTTTGCAATGGTTCCGTTCCTTCCTCTCGGGCAGATCTCAGAGGGTGAGGCTCGGGGACAGTTGCTCATCTAAAATCGAGCTCAATTGTGGTGTCCCTCAGGGCGCCATCCTGTCCCCGATGTTGTTTAATATTTACATGAAGCCGCTGGGGGAGATCATTCGGAGGCATGGAGCTCGGTGTCTTCAGTACGCTGACGACACCCAGATATACCTCTCCATGACCAGATCATCGTCTCAGACTTTGGATGGCGTCTCACCTCTTAATGACTGTCTCAGAGCGGTAATGGGTTGGATGAGGGAAAACAGGTTGAAGCTGAATCCAGACAAAACAGAGGTACTTACAGTCACAGGCCCGAAGCCAGATCTGGGAATACAGTCTCCAGTCCTGGATGGAGTCACACTCTCCTCTAAGGACTGTGTTAGCAGCTTGGGGGTGCTCTTAGATTCATCGCTTCACATGACTAGTCAGGTGAGTGCGGTGGTCAAGAGCGCCTGCTATCAGCTTCGGCTGATACGCCAACTGCACCCTTATCTGGACATGAGGGATCTGGAAACTGTAGTGCATGCCCTGGTAACCTCACGTTTGGATTACTGCAATGCTCTCTACATGGGGCTACCCTTGTGCCTAACCCGGAAACTTCAATTGGTACAAAACATGGCAGCCAGGCTAATTACAGGATCATCTAGGAGGGAGCACATAACACCGGTGCTTAAATCCCTCCACTGGCTGCCGATTAGTTTCCGGGCGCAGTACAAGGTGTTGGTTTTGACCTTTAAAGCCCTACATGGCTTGGGTCCATCTTATCTTAGGGACCGCCTCTCCCCGTATGATCCCCCCCACGCCCTGCGGTCCTCTGGGAGGAATCTGTTACAGCCAATAAGAACTAGGCTGTCCCAGACCTCCCAGAGGGCCTTCTCCGCAACTGCTCCCAGACTCTGGAATGGCCTGCCGGATGAGATCCGTCTTATTACTACTCTTGCTGCTTTTAAGAAAGCAGTAAAGACGGATCTCTTTCGGCAGGCCTTCCCGGAATAGAGTTTAGCTGGGAGATGAGTTTTTAGAGTTTTTAGAATTGTTCCACTGATTCTGTTTATTTTTATTTTTTAACTATGTGGCATTTTTAATCTGATTGCAGTTTAATCTTATTTTAAGGGGATGGGAGGGTGGGATTATGAGATGGGGGAATGACTTTTAACTCTCTTCTGTTTTTTAATCTTGTTGTACCCCACCCCGATTGCCACGCAGAGGGGCGGGTTATAAATAATAATAATAATAATAATAATTATTATTATTATTATTATTATTATTATTATTATTATTATTAATGTTTTCAAGCTCAGGGTATACACCTGAGGTGGCTATTTCCCTTTTTGACACAAAGAGAGAGGTGGGGAAGATGAAAAGGACATTGAAAACTTGGGCTGCACTAGAGACTCAGCTTAGATGGGCCCTTCTCTTAGTCTGACCACCTCCTGAGGCAGGTATTGTAGGAAAATAGCAGTGGGTCTTCTTGGTGGTTGCTCCCAGGGTTTGGAACTCCCATCGTAATGAGTATAGCATGGCTCCTTCCTTGCTGTTCTTCCATTGGCAAACGGAAACTTGTTTGTTCTGATAGGCTGTTAGGAATTGACTGCTAGGGCTTTTAATAGTGTGCTGTTTGGTTAATTTTTATATTTTGTTTTTGTTGTGTCTTTGTAAGTGCTTTTGAGTGTACTTGGTTTAGTATGTTTAAGCTATCTTATCTATGGTGATTTCATTCAGATTTTTATTAGTCCACATGGAATTGATCCAGAGCCCTATAATGTCTGGAATTACAGTTATTTTCTTTTTCTAGAGGTTCTGAATTTCAATGTGTAGGT
Organism: Phrynosoma blainvillii; assembly: GCA_026167975.1. Taxonomy (NCBI): domain Eukaryota; kingdom Metazoa; phylum Chordata; class Lepidosauria; order Squamata; family Phrynosomatidae; genus Phrynosoma; species Phrynosoma blainvillii. The sequence continues at coordinate 102,172,670 of JANUYF010000002.1, forward strand.
CTTGATATTTTGTAATCTTTTCCCTCAGTTTGTGTTTGAGTCTGCTGTCCCCTAAGATTGCCACATCTACAATTCAAACTTTCTTTTTTTATGTCTGGCATAGTATGTTGTTTGTCCGTTTGAATATTATAGTCCTATTTTTTTATTTTTTTCAGGTTTATATTCTCTCCTGTTCTTTCTGGATAGCAAATCATTTTTCATTTTGGATAGATTCCAGTGTATCATTGTAGCCACTTTATCCTCGCATTTCTTATATTCAGTCTGCGCTGTGTTTTTGCAATTACAAAAGCAATTACAAAAAAGAAACACTTTTGCGATTATGACATGTTTTGCCACACTTTGGCAACCATTACAGAAAGTGACAATTAGACAATTAGAACAGTGACGATCACAAAAAGCAAGAATAACACACACACACACACACACAAGGCACTGCTTGGAATGTGCCACATTATCAGACAATCCTTACTGATTCCTAGATTCTTGGATAGAATCTTAATTCTTGATGGCCTAAAAGTCTAGTTGGTAACACCTGGTACACTGTGACATCAGTGAATAATAACAGTAGTGATGCTAGCCGAATACTCAACCTTCCTCCATTCTTCCAAAATGAAAGAGACTGCATGCCACTGCCAGAAAAAGGAAGAGAGAGCCAGCAGGAGTATATGGGGAGTGAGCATCAGGGTAACTGTCTGGCTAGTCTGGCTGCTCCAAACAGTGTCACAGGGTGCACAATTGAACTGGCTGCAATGGTTTGAACTGTGAAAAATAGTTTAAAAGGGGAGGGGTTGTCGGGGATGATGGGAGTTGTAGCTCTTCACCTCTGGCTCTAACTCACCACCTTGTTATGCAGCAGAGCTGACCAGCTTTGATCAGTGGTTGATGCTTCTTTCCCAAGCAGCAGAGTTTCAGAGAATAGGCTGAAGACCCTGACAAACTCTCCAAGCCTTCTCACCCTTCTTCCTGAGATGTCTCCAAACTTCTCCAGGATTCTTCTGGCTCTTGTATCTTCCCTCAAGACACCAGACAACTCAGTAGTCTTATATAAAAGATCTACTTTATTCTACTATATATAAATACTATATGCCCTACAAATCACAATATCTCCAAACTACTCCAAACTACTCCACAATGTACATTAGCAAACATTGCAATTTATAGCCGTTGTTAGACACCACCCACCAGTCAGTTTCCACCCAGTGGGTGTGTACATACATCTTGATTGGTCCCCCATAGATCATCCCATACCTAAGACCAACCCAAGTGTTTCATCACTTTACCTTGACCACTTAATGAGTCTCAGGTGTTTGCAATCTATCACAGGTGTTCTCAATATACCTTCTATAACTTTGTCCTTGGCTCTCAAGGCTTCTTAATTATATTATCTTTTTCACCTGTGTATCTTCCTGATTGCTCCTGCTTAGTCACTTTGACATTCACATACATATTTTTATTTCTATTACTGTATATCCCATGTTGCTTTTTCCTTAACAGGGGTTGCATGCCCAAGGATGACTCAGGCATGAGATTGAGAACAAATGTTTGATGCGGAGGAAGATGAGGAAAGTAGAGGATTTAGTGAGCTACATCTACACTGCAGAATTGATGCAGTTTAACACTGATTTAACTGTCATGGATCAATGCTATAGAATTCTGGGATTTATAGTTTTGTGAGCTATTTAGCTTTCTCACTCACAGAAACTCTGGTGACCCTACAAACTACAAAACAAAGGATTCCCTAGCATGGAGCCAAGACAGTTAAAGTAGTGTCAAACTGCAGTGGGGCAGTAGCTGTGAGCCTCTGCACTACCACAGAAAGCATCGGCATGCTGTGTCTGTACAGGTGGATGAAAGGGGTGTTGAAGGAGGATAGTCTGCTGAGAATTAATATGGCTAGAAATGAACATTTGAAATGAGAAATATAAGTAATATGACTAGAAATGAGCACCCAAGAGCATTTTCCTGTATTTTCCAATGGCATAATAGTAACAGTAATGACAACATGTTAGTAAGAACTAATCCAGGATATAATTAGTTTCCTTTCAAAAGTAAGAGCCCAATCTTTGATCAGCATGACTGGGAGGAAATCATACTGGGATTCTTCACAAATATATACTGAGAACCCATTTGAAGCTGGAAGAATGTGAAGATCTGCAAGCATACTGCTGAAGCAATCCAGGAGGATAAAGATGAAAGGAGGCTAGTGAAGAGGATAGAGAAGGCAACCTGGTGAGCAGGTGTGAGAAGGAGTTTTTCCAGCACACTTTGTGATTATTCAGTGGCCATTTAGGTTAAAAGGAAAGAGTTCCTTCAACATCTGTTGCACAGCCTAGAGAAACTGTTGTTTAAAAAGGTATGAGATACTTCCTTCTGCAATGTTCAAAAGATAATAAGGATGCACAAGGATTCCAGCCTAAGAAAACAAATACTTTTTGTAAGAGCTGCTTTGGAAATGGAATATTGATAGGAATCCCTAGTTTTGTCTAAGTTAGATGGACATGAAGGGAGACATGCCTTCTGATATCTTTTGAGAGCCATCGTGGCACAGTGTTGGACTTGCGACTCTGGAGGTCTGGGTTCAAACCTGGGATCATGGATGCATGAAAACCATTGGGTGACCTTGGGCAAATCACATTCTCAGCCTCAGGGGAAGTCAATGGCAAACCTCATCTGAACAAATCTTGCCAAGAAAACCCCATTGTAGGTTTGCCTTAAAGGTAAAAGTAAAGGTATTCCCCATTGACAAGGTTATCAAGTGGTATCTGACCATAGGGGGCAGTGCTCATTTCTGTTACTATAAATCTAAATTGGCAGCCAGCATTGTCAGAGACTACTCTGTGATCATATGGCTAGGATGGTTGTACAGACCAAAGTGGTACCTATTTATCTACCTGCATTTGCATGTTTTCGAACTGCTAGGTTGGCAGAAGCTGGGACTAGTGACAGGAGCTCACCCCATTATGCAGCACCTAGGTTTGTCTTAGGGTCACCATAAGCTGGAAACGACTTCAAGGCACACATTGTGCCCACAAGGAGAGAGCGGTTCAAATCTGAAGGTGAAGATGGAAGTGATATCAGCACCTTTAAGGTCTCAGTCTAGGACTGGAAGGAAGGCCAGCATAGGACGGAGCACAGATCTTTGTCTTTTCTTCCACTCCTCCTCCTGCGCATATTTAGCATGAGCTAAGTTGCAGCTCTGTCACTTTCAGTTCCAGGAAATCATATATTAAGAGGAGGAAATTATTAAAACCCTCTTGCAAAGAAAAGAGCTTTCAGAGCAGATCTTCAGTTTATACTTCACAATCCTTTCTTTTAGTTACTCTTGTGCCATAGAAATAAAGCCCCAAAAGTGTTTTATTCATGCTTAGTCCATATGTTCCCAGCTCTCCTCTTTGATTTCCTTGTTGTGCAAGGGAGGAAAAAAATCACTTAAAGTATTCTTTTGATGCTCACTCAAATCTCTCTCTCTCTCTTCTCCTTCATCTCTTTTCTAAGTCTCTTTGACATTTCATTCTTGGCTTCAGTACAAGCAGGAAAGATGTACACACAAATCCTATTCAGAATCAGATTATGATGCATCGATTGGATTGTAAAAGTTACTTTGTCCTTTCAGCTAGTTGGCTTGCTTCAGTGCTTGGAGCAGTCAGGAGTTAGAGATGTCTAAGCAGCCCAGCTATTGGGGTGGAAAAGCATTTTTGTCAATCCCCTGTCAAGTACTAATGAATGGTAAAGTACAATAACATCCAAAATCAATAAAGCACTGATATCTTTATGGGGTCAACCAAAATGCACAAAATAAAATGTAGGATAAAAAAAATATGATGTTAGTCACAGGCCTGCATTTTGTCAAGTTGATGTTGTTGTTCTCAGTTAAGATGGTATGGAGGGATATCCATGCAGGCAGGCCACTTCTCCTTCTGGCCATGTGGATACTGGGAGACAAATCACCTTAAAGTCAAGGAAATAAAATGTAAATTTCCAAATAAACATCTTAAAGTCTAGAAATAAGGTTTAAATTTCCACTGCAATTGATGGGGGTCTGTCCCCCTGTCATTTGGGTAGCAGCTGACTGGCAATCCCCTCCCTCCTGTCATCAGGCCCCCTGTTGAAATTTCTCCTTGGGACACAGATTGCTTGTGTGAAATAGAGGGTGGAAATGTCCTCTGGATTATAATGGCTGCTTCGCAGGGATTGTGAGACTTTCAAGATCCCTAAACTAGGGGCTATGTAGGGATCATTCCTAGGAAAAAGTCACACATGCATAACTCTTCAGTTACACATTTGTATTTGCCCAATAATAATAATAACAACAACAACTAAAGTACAATTAAATAAACTATACTCTGAAAATACAACTAATTTAAAACAATATAAAACACAGAAAAAATGACAATAAGAATAAAAGTACATCACAAACACCCCATTAAAAGATCCTTCTGCACAATCAGTTAATTGCCCAGTGCCTGTTTCAATAAGAAGGCCTTTAGCTGTTGGCAGAAGGACAAAGAAAAGGGCCCCAGCTTAGCTTCTTATGGAAGAGAATTCCCTAGACCAGGGGTAGGCAACCTTTTTGAGCTGGGGGCCGGGTTGCTGTCCCTCAGACAATTCGGGGGGGCCGAAGCACCAAAAATAAATAAATAAATAAATAAATAAATATTTTTTAAAAAATAAAAAAATAAAAAATAAAAAATAAAAAATATGCATGCACACTCTCTCAGGCCCAGAAAAGCCATGGCAAAACCCCTGTGGAGATTTTGCCAAGAAAACCTCAAGAACAAGTAATAACAACAATAATCAATATCATCATGGCGGGCAGCGGCGGTGATGGGGGGTGGCGGTGGGGGGTGGCGGTAGCGCCGGTGGCAGGACCGGCCTGGGGCCGGTCCAAAGGCCTCAGGGGGCCACACCCGGCCCCCAGGACTTAGGTTGCCTACCCCTGCCCTAGACTGTCAGGAGCCACCAAGAAGCCCCTCACATGTTCTCACCAAATGGGCTTGTGACTATGGTGGGGCCAAGAGAAAGCCCTCTCTAAGCCCTCTCTAGCAATCAGGAAAAGAAAATGAAACTGCATGAATGGTCTGAGATATTTTGATGTCTGAATCAAAGAACAAGATGGCAGTGCTACCTTTGTTCAATGTACACAACTGCACTGGCAGTTGAATCATACTTCACTGTTGAGTAAGTTAACACTTGAGTGTATCATGCTAGTTTAGAGAGGGGCTCAGAAAGAAATGGTGAAAGTCTTCCTTTGTTGCCCCAAAACATCTTTCCTCTGAAATAACCCAACTCATTCTACCAAATGTTGGGGTTCTCCCAACCTAATACTGCCTGAGCTACTCTACTTAATATATTTTGGGTGACCTAAGTATGTACAAAGGGGTCTAATTGCCCAGCAGGCACAAGATCCTGCCTGATCTTAGACACTAAGGGCTTGTACAGACTGCCAGAAATAATCCAGCTTGAGGCCACTTTAACTGCCTTGGCTCAGTGCTAGAGAATCATGGGAACTGTAGTTTATTGTGGCACCAGAGCATTTGACAGAGAAGGCTCAATGTCTCAGAAAAAACTACAATTCCCATGATTCCCTAGCATTGAACCAGGACAGTTAAAGTGGTCTCAAACTGGATTATTTCTGGCAGTCTGTTCAGGCCCTAAGTAAGGTCAGGCCTAGTTAGCACTTGGAAGGGGGATGGGTAGGAAATCCCAGATGCTGGGATTCCTCTATATTCAGAGCAAGGCAACTGTAAACCACTTCTGAGTATTCCTTGCCTTAAAAAACCTTGTGAAATTAATGGGATCATCATAGGTTGATGTGCCTTGAAGGCACAACTGCACACACACAAACACACACACACAGAAAGAACTCTAGTTGGAATACAAAATAGGATCTTGACCTATTGCTTCCTTGTCTTGTCTTCCTTTCAGAATATTCCTGCCTTTCAACAAATAAAGAATCCCTTCAAGGATGTAGGGGAAAAAGGCATTTATGTGCCTATGGCCTCTCTGAGCACTTGAATCCAACGAGTGCACATTATCTATTGGTGCTTGTGCCTGAAAATTAGTCTCTCAATCACTTTTTCATTCATTGCATGACTTAAGTGTGTTTCCTCCTCCTATCACACAAAGGAGAGATGGATGAATACAGGTAGAGTATCTATTGTCTCCTGAGGATGATAATTCTGGGACTGATATTACTGTATCAGCAAGTCAGCCTTAGTTTATTATCATGAGGAGACATCATTCTGAAAAGTACAGCTTTGGAGGAGCTGCTAAGTCATTGTGACATATTTCAGCTCTGGAGCATGTGACTATTCATAGGAAAAATGGGGTTAAAATCAGTGATTCTCCTCAAGACGCTGTCAACCAAAATTGTTGTGGGTGGGGCAAGCAAAAATTTGTGTTAGGTTTTCATAAAAGCTAGCAACTGGATTCATGAGAGTGGCTTGGATACTTACAAAAGTCCTTGAATTTAAAATATCATATGCTAAGGGGAGTGATGTGGAAGAACTATGAAAATAAATAAAATGTATTTCCAATAAAAATTGAATTGTGCCCTACAGGTTGATGCCTTCTGTTTTTGCTCTTTGGTTATGTCAGGTGTTATGGGTGAGAACTCCAAGCCAAACTATAAATCTAAACTTACAGCCTAAATTTTGTTTTTCTGTCAACAAGCAGTGCACAGTACCCATCACATAACACCAAAACTTCACGCAGGAATGAACTCAAGAAAAAGCAATGGTGAATATTAGCTTGATGCCACCCCGACCTCCGATCTCCTCAAATGAGTAGCTTGTCAATAGAAAAGCACTGTTTAGTTCTTAAAAGCTGAACAAGATATTCTAGCTTTTACGTTGTCTCAATTGTTATTTTAAAGCTAACAGAAGATTATCCTGTGTGTTTAGGATGGGACAAAAATAGTATTGGATCAAGGATATAGACTAGGCCACTGTTTTGTTTCTCTGAGCAACAAACAAGGTGTCACTGGAAAGCTTGTGAGAATATTATCTATATTGAATAACCAATATTTAATGATGTCCTACTTCTGACAAAGGATGTCATATTTACCTTTCATGGCCCATAGTTATTAACAGCTTGGTGTCCCTGAGTAAATCCCATGGTAGTGAATTCCATAAGTCACTTATATTTTGTTTGAAGAAGTGTTTCCTTTTGCTTGTCTTGAAGCTACTGCTCATTAAAGCTCTTGAGATTTTAAGAAGGAAGCTTGTTAAAAGTTCCAAAGATTCCAACATGAACTCTCTCTTTATCAAACTTTGTAGGTGTGCTTAGAGTAGACAAAAATCAAGATGTTGTTCACCATATGTCTATTTCAACAAATGTAATCTCTAGGGGTTTTCTTGTAAAAGAGATGGAATATAACAAAAAATAAGTAAACATCTTTTTCAGTCAGGAGGTCTGTGGACTATCCTCACTTTAGACAGTCAGAGAGATTGTGGCTATGATATTAAATATAACAGTCATTTATAGTGGATTCTTTTATGAGTTATATGCTGGAATCCTGTTGGGACTTCTGTCTTTGTAAGTGGACGTATGTCTGTGGAAATTAGAATTGCATAGTTGTGCAATGTCCACATCCAGTAGAGGGCTGCTGCTACGTTATTCCATAGCAGAGCCAGCAAAGTTCCTGGTGAGTACTGCTGCCTGATGTGCAATGGGACCAATGAACAATGGGTCCAATGTGCATTGGTTCAAATGTACATCATATTGGTCCTGATGTTCATTGAACACCAAAGTATATGGGACACTCTTGTGTCCTACTTTGGTGTCTTGTTACACACCTTTATAATTTAGTAAAGGGGGTTCCTAGCATCTCTGCTACATAGTTATTTATAGGTAAAGTTACATAATGTAACAGGTCATATAGGATTCTGGTGACAGTCCTTTATAGCTTATAGTTATCAAAGTTTAGTATGGTGTCCAACACCCTGACTCTCCCCCACTTCATCTTACTGTTTTATCCACTTCTCATTTTTACATGAAATGATCAGGACATCCTGGGATGGGTATATCTGCATTTTAACCAAAGCTTGGGAAATTACTTTTAGAAAAATCATTTATTATAGTTAGAAGTCCTAAACCACTCCAAAAGTACTGTTATTGGCTAGAATTCTGTTGGGGAGTTAGGAATGAGTAAACACAGTAGTTATGTAGCTATTCAATAAATCATGGCCTGACCCCCTCAATCTCCACTTATCAGGCAGCTGGTGCAATTGATGGGGTCCAGTCCCATCACTCAGGAAGCAGATAACTGCTATTCTGACTTCCTTTTGTGAGTGATCCCCATAGTGACAAGTAGATGTGGGGTCGCTGTTAGAATTTCCCCTCACACCAGAGATCACTCATGTAAGGAGCAGAGTCCTCATATAGGAATATATAGGGAAAGACACTCCTTCAGATCACTGAGGTAACAAACTATTTAGGGCTCTGAATTTCATCACCAGCAACTTGAACTCAAGCTAGAAGGGAAATGGAAGACAGTGTGGTTCCTTTAAAAATGATGTCGAATGTTGCTTGTATGGTATCCTAGTTAGCTTTACTGCTGCTGCATTTTGCACTAACTTTAGCTCCTGAGTATTTTTCAATGGCAACCCTACACAAAACACTACGTACACTAGACTAATTGCAAATGACCAATGTGTGGTCTATCTAGAAAAGGCAGTAGCTGGTGTGCAAAGCTGTCCAAGCCACAGAGTCCACTTGGGCATTCAGTGACCCCCCCCCCAAAAAAAGTGGAAACCAGGAGTCCTCCTAAACTATGTATATTCTTCTTTAGATGGAATGCAACCTATCCAGGCAGGTTACTCCCTCAGATACTTGACTTGACAACCTCAAATCCAGAAAGCTTCCATCTTGTTGGGATTCAACTTCAGTTTATTGGCCCCCTTAGAGGATGGCAATGGCAAACCCCCTCTGAAAAAGCTTGCAAAAAAGAAAAAAGAAAAGATAGGATCCCATGATAGAAAAATGCCTTAGGATCACCATGTCAGAAATGACATGAAGGCACACAAAACAACAACAACAACAACAACAACAACAACAACAAAGCTGAAGGCAGTTCAAAGGAATCTTTCTGTTTGGAAAAGTATGCTTACTTATTTTTTTGTTATCCTTTGTGTTGTGATTATAATGAAACTTAGGGCTGAAGTAGATGGCCTGGAAGGAGTGACCTCTGACCACACAGCCCACTCCCGAAGCAGGATTGGATTTAATTTAATGGAAGTGGGAATGTGAGATTGCTAAGTCCTGATCAATAGAACAGATCCCCATTGTTTCCAGAAGCTGCTATGCAAAATGTCAGGATCAGTGGACTTTTATGATCCCTATATATTCCCTACACTACTGAATACATAGGGCTCATGGATATGAACCAGTTATTAACGCATAACTCTAGGTTACACAGTCATAATTGTGTTGGTGAATTCCAGCCTTTTTCTGTAATGGGTTACTTTCAAACTCTTATTCTAGAGCAAACTGTTGGCTAAAGTTGTGTACATTATAGTGCATGCAAGCTATTCTATAATGGAACGATGAGGGACTGACATAAGGTATGCACTGACACCATGACTGTGGAAATTTACCAGCCTGATCACATAGTTAGGGAATGGACTGGATATGCAACTGGCCTATGGCATGACAAAAATTGCAGGACTTAGTTGATTTAGTTGGGCATGTGATAGGACCTGAATTTATGCAAGACTGGGATGTGATTCCCAACATCTCTACAGAACAGATTTAAAGATGAGCCACCTGTGTTGTAGAAGTTAAACAATGAACTTGCAAGTAAGCTTTCAGGGGAAAAAAAATACTACCTTTACTAAATTGTGTCATATCAATGAAACATGCTAAATAACGAAAGATGGTATAAAACAAGAGGTAGGGATCGGGGAATAGCAGTTGTAAATTTTGAGCCACCAGTGATGGTGTAGAGATTAAAGAATATACTTTAAATCTTCTACTGCTGGTGTAGATGAAGGAAGCAATGGGTTACAATTCTGGGGGGTGGGGGTAGGGGAAGAACCCAACCTCCAAATTAATAGCATTACATTGTGTAGAAAGAGTCTTTTTTTCTTGATAATAAATGCCATAAGTAATTTTTATGTTACACTATGGTGGCATTTCTGTAGCATAAATAGTTTCAGAATCGGAGTATGGAATCATATATAATTTCCAACATACACAAAGCACTCATTAATGTTTAACTGACCCTGGAGACTATGGGTTCTACTGACTAAGAAAGACTTATACAGTGAATGATCGATGCCTCAACATCAGTGTAGCATCCGTCAGGACCACAGATTGCTAGCATACAAATGCTCTATGTGTAAGGGCACAATGTACTACAGTTGGTTAAGGTGGCTGCATCCAGTGTCATCTGTACTGACTTGTTTGATGAGCTCTGTTATGGAAGATAAAGAGGGATAAGCTGTCTGCATCTCTTCCTCCTCCATCCAGTCACTGATCATTAGCACTCCACTTCCTGACTGTATTGTGGTAATGTTAATATTGTATTATAGATACAATTCTTCTGGCAATTAATCTGAACAAATATCTCACAGTGTGCTTAAAAACACATCACATGACCCCAGAGAAAGAACAAAAAGAAAAGAAAAGGAAAGGAAAAGAAAAGAAAAGAAAAAGACCATTTAATCCAGCATTCTGTTTGTCATGGTAGCCAAAAAGTTGCTTCTGGGGATTACTTAAGGAAAAAAGTTAGTGTTTGCACTAGCTTGATTCTTTTTATTTATTTCTTGATTTGTGGTGTCCACAACTGGACACGGTATTCCAGGTAAGGTTTGAACAAAACAGAATAGAGTGGTACCAAGTGTGGGAGGTGGGCTAAGTGTGGCCTGCAGGCTACATGTGCCTGCCCAGGGCATTAATTTTGGCAATGGGTGCCACCAGGGATCAGTTTTTTACCTCCAAATTCCCCCTGGATGCATTTTTGCCTTATTTTTGACCCTTACAACATATGTGGGAGAGTGAGGTCATCCAAGGTCTCCAGGGGGCTAATGTAGCCCCCTAGTCTTCCATTGCTTCCCACCTGTGTTCTAGATCATATATATTTTGGCATGTTTTATTACATATTACATAGGTGTTTCTGCTTACAGAACTACTTTTATGTGCAGAACTGGGGAGGGGTGTCGTAATCCCTTTCTGTCTAAAGCTTTCTCTTTAGCCTTAATATCTGCTCTAGAGTCTTCAGTAGGTTTTCAGCTGACACTGAGGTCCTCTAGAGAGGAAGGAAAGAAGTCTCATCCCACTAGAAGATGGAAGTTAACCTAAAAGTGACCACAGGCAATGATGGGTGATGGTTCCTGTGCTAGTGAATCCACTCAGAGTTTTAGCCTGAAGTTTAAAGAAGCTATCCAAGGTGCTGAAAATATTTAGAGAAACAGAATAGCTCATTTAAAATTTGTACTAAATCCTGGGTTAGCTTCACCACTCTACTGAAAATGAAGCAGCCAGCTGGATTTGGGACAAAGAGGTTTTTTAAAACAACAACAACAATAACAAGGATGTAATTCTTCACTTAGGGCCTTTGCAGACTGCCAGAAATAGTGCAAATTGAGTCCACTTTAACTGCCCTGACTCAGTGCTAGGGAATCATGGGAACTGTCATTTATTATGGCATTAGAGCTCTCTGACAGAGAATTCTCAATGTCTCAGAAAAAAAATACAATTCCCATGATTCCCTAGCACTGAGCCAGGGCAGTTAAAGTGGACTCAATTTGCACTATTTCTGGCAGTCTGCAAAGGCCCTACGTTTCTCCTCAAAGGTAGTAATGAGTAATTTCAGTAATTTTCTTTTCATGGTGAGACAGTCTGAAAACCACAGTTTTCAATGGGCATTCACAATTTGGGACTTATTCTCCAAAAAATGCACACATGGCTGTTTTGCTTAGAAAACAGGATTTTCTGCAGTATTTCAGAAATACTGAAAAATAATATTTCATATCAAAATATTAATTCCTGTTCAGAAAAATGAATTTTACATATAATAAATCTGCAATTATAGCATATTCTGTGAATGAACAGCATTTTCTGCCCAGGAATTAATATTTCTGTAATGAAATATTATTTTCCATGCAGAAAATGCCATCTTCTGTGCAAAACAATCATGTGTCAATTTTTCATAGCATAAATCCTGAACTGTGTAAATTCTTATCAGTCCAGGATTCTTCTCATCAGGGTTTCTTAACACTCAAAAAAAGTGTTTTTCAACTATTTTCTGAATATTTTCAAATATTTTTTCCACCCTAGGAAAAAAAGGTTAAAGCTGATATGCAGAAACATGTGCTTATTATTAATATTTTACTATTTTTTTTTTAAAAAAATCACAAATATAAATGTATGAATGGCAAACACTACACTATGTGCCAACATCTTTTAAAAATGGGGCAAAGTGTTGTATCATCCCCAAGTAATTCACCCCTCTCTTTTTTCTTAAAATGTTTAAGCAGAGAGGGCCAGTGTGATGAAGTGGTTTGAACACTGAGCTATGAGACCAGGGTTCCAATCCCCACTCAAGGATAAAAACCCACTGGGAGCTTGTAGGCAAGTCACACTCTTTCAGCCTCAGAAGATGGCAGTGGTAAACCCCTGTGAACAAATCTAGCCAAGAAAACCTGATGACAGTTTCACCTTAGGGTCACCATAAATAAAAAATTACTTGGAGGCACACAACAACAACAACAACAAATGAAAATATAATTCATCTCAACTGGAGTATGTATGCAATTGGGCAAATGCAGTTCTATTAAATTAATATAAAATAACACCCAGCTTTACAATTAGACAAGGAGAAAGAACACATTTTAAAGAAATCATCTTTGCAGGCAAGGTAGTGGGGAGCACAACATTTAAATAAACTGAAACATGACACAAACCTTTTGTGAATATAATCTATTATTTGATGCTACTGGTTAAGATTGAGAGCTGTATGCTTTAAGACAGACAAGCTGCATCCGGCTGGTTGTCTTGCTGAAAGGTTTGGAAACCTGTGTGCAATCATGCAAAAATGTTAGCACTCTCAGATCCCCTTTGCTTTAACAGTAGCTTTAACGGTGCTGAGAAATCTAACAAGCCTTGGTTATTTTCATAACTGTGTATGGTTCATTTATTAGGTCAGGACTCTTTGATGGTTCAGTGGTATAGGAAAGGGCACATAGATTTTCAAGGACAGATCTTAAATCACAGTTATGTTGTTAAAACTTCAAGATAAAAAAAAAAGCCCACAACACACAGGCTCTAAATTTAAACCTTTCTTTGAACCAAGTAATGAATCATGCTGTGTATATCAGGATTTTCTGATGAAGTGATGCACACATGGTCTCTCCAATACTTTGGCTAGCCATTAATTTTAGGTGCTGTCACCTAATGTATCCACAGTATACTTGACTGGGAATAAGTCTTTTACAGATGATACTACTTGCAATGTGGTATTTTGCATTTATTACTTTCAGCAGACCTATAAGCTTTCTTTTTCCCTCAAAGCAGGAGAGGCTATACTATGTCTCATGGGCCACATATGGCCCCAAGCCCCTTTTGTGGTCTCTGGTGCTCCCCACCAGACTTCTATAGCTCCCAACCCTAGATTTTTTTTAAAAAAATTCAGATGATTTGGGGGCACATTTTGTCCCTAAATCATATAGATAGCCTCCAATGTATGAAAACATGCAAAAATACCCAGACACCACTCCCAAAAAGCATTCCAGAACCCTGTGTGACCCCCAAATACCTCTGTTTTCTTCTGCAATCTCTCTCAAAATGGCAACAAGATTACTTCCTGTCACTATTTTGAGAGGGGCTGCCAAGAAAAAAATGTGTATTTGGGCTTGCTCTGTGTTTCTCTGTGTGTTTGTGTGTATAACCTGAGAGGGTAAAAATTGGCACCAGGCTCCCACACAGCTGTCTACCCCTGCTTTAACCAAGGATATGTTCCATCTTGTTTGAAGGAAGCGGCTGTTAGGCCGCTTCTGAAAAAACCTTCCCTAGACCCCCTGGATATGAGAAATTATAGGCCTGTGTCATTGCTGCCATTTTTGAGCAAGGTAATCGAGAGGGCGGTTGCTCTTCAGCTCCAAGCTGCCTTGGATGAAACTGATTATCTAGACCCATTTCAAACTGGCTTCAGGACAGGCTTTGGGGTCGAGACTGCCATGGTTGCCTTGACCGACGATCTGCGTCTGAGCATCGACAGGGGTAGTGTGACCCTGCTGGTGCTCTTAGACCTCTCAGCAGCTTTTGATACAATAGATCACGGCATCCTCTTGGACCGTCTGAAGGGGTTAGGTATCGGGGGCATTACTTTGCATTGGTTCCGGTCCTTCCTCTCGGGTAGGTCCCAGAAGGTGCTGCTCGGGGACAGTACCTCCAGTAAGAGGGAACTCACTTGTGGGGTCCCTCAGGGGGCTATTTTGTCCCCAATGTTATTTAACATCTATATGAAGCTGCTGGGTGAGATCATACGGAGTTATGGTGCTGGGTGTTATCAGTACGCTGATGACACCCAAATCTATTTTTCCGTGCCTCGTTTGTTGGCCTCAAATTCCAATGGCATCTCCTCTCTCAATGAATGTCTTCGGGCGGTAATGGGCTGGATGAGGAAAAACAGATTGAAACTGAATCCAGACAAAACAGAGGTGCTCACGGTAGCGGCCCCGAAACCAAGAATTGGGTTGCAACCTCCAGTCCTGGATGGGGTCGCACTCTCCTCCAGTGACTGTGTTCACAGTCTGGGGGTGCTTCTTGACTCGTCACTACTGATGACAAATCAGGTTAATGCGACGGTTAGGAGCGCCTGTTATCAGCTTCGGCTGATACGCCAGCTGCGCCATTTTCTGGAAGTAAGGGATCTTGAGACCATTGTGCATGCACTGGTAACGTCACGCCTCGACTTCTGTAATGCGCTCTACATGGGGCTACCCATGTGCTTGGTTCAGAAGCTTCAGTTGGTTCAAAACATGGCAGCCAGGCTTATTTCTGGAACATCTAGGAGGGACCACATCACTCCGGTTTTGAGGTCCCTCCACTGGTTGCCTATTAGCTTCCGGGCCCAGTACAAGGTGTTGGTTATTACCTTTAAAGCCCTAAATGGCTTGGGTCCAAGCTATCTCAGGGATCGCCTCCTTCCATACAATCCTCCCTGCGCTCTCCGGTCCTCTGGGAGGAATTTGCTGCAGCCTCAAAAATCAAGGTTTGCGACGACCTCCCAGAGGGCTTTTTCTGTTGTCACCCCCAAACTCTGGAACGGTCTGCCGGATGAGATCCGTCAGTTGATATCACTAGAGAGCTTTAAAAAAGCTGTCAAGACGGATCTCTTTCGGCAGGCCTTCTCAGACTAATCACCCCGGCCTTGGGTTCCTTGACTCCTGCGTTCCTCTCGTGGCCCCATCAGTTGTTGATGGATGAGGAACACAGTAGAGGTTGATTAGGGGGTGGGTTGGTTTTTCTTTTTGGAGATATGTTATACGGGTTTTATTGTAAGCTGATTGGATTGTCTGGCAATAAGCGGGATACAAATAAACTTTATTATTATTATTATTATTATTATTATTATTATTGAGGTGGGTCTAGGGATGAGTTTTTTGGTTTTTTTTGTCTTGGAACGCTGTAGGAGCCACACACATTACCAAAAATGCCCCCCCAACCCCCCCCCAGAAAATAAAAAGAAAGTAAATCACCCTCCATGGCCCTGGGGACATGTTGCCGACCCCTGCTCTAAACTGTACCACATTTTAAATCACCTTTCTTCAAGGAAACTGGTTCCATTTAAGAGAAAATGTATTGGTGTTGTGTCATGACTGAAGCAATTATTAATTAACAGATAGAATTGGCCTCCAAATGTACATTTGAACTACCAAAAGCTCGAGGGCAGAAAGTGGTAGCTATACCATTAGATGGGATGAGATGGTCACTGCAGGCAGCAGACTTCGAGGAATGGGAAATGGTTTTGAGGAGGAAGAATGGAAAGATTGTTGGCCAGTAATATATTTGAGAAAAGGCCAACTTTCAGCTTAGTCTGGTAAAAATTACCCAGCTGCAGCCAAACACACACACACACACACACACACACACACGAGTACAAAAGCACCTCCCTCCCTCCCAGCTATTGGTATTAGCAGTGCACTGACCATTTTTCACACTTAAAATAAACAGACAGATATTTGATTCTTCCAAAGTTCCTGGAGGCTTTTATCTTCAGTTATAAAATATATATACAATATAATACAGCATACACACACACCCAAACACACACACACACACCTCTGACTTATAATCAACTTCAGTCTGCTTCACAGCTCCAAACTCAATCCACACACTCACAGCAATTAAATGCACACTGCTACTTCAACCATAACTTTCAACCAACGTAATATTCCAACTGTCAACTGAACTCTGTCAATCAAAATATTTTTCTTTTGCTTAAAGACATATTACACCAACAAAGATTACTTCTTAATGCACACATCCTCAAAGAAAATAAACAAACAAGTTTCAACACTTGAGATACTCCACCAAGAGAAAGGAGACCAATAATGTGATTATATGCAATTTGGTACTTCCTTGGGGGAAATTTGTTTGTACAAAAGTAGCTGTGATTTTCCTGCTCAGAAAATTTGTTTTTTGGGGGCAGGAAGCATGTATTTTGTGCAAAAGACACAATGTTGTTTTTTGTGCAGAAGACCCATGCTGAAAAATGACACATATATTTTCTGAGCAGGGATCTGCAAGTTTATTCACACAGCTTAACTTTTATACCAATTGTGTAAAACTAACTCATTTTGCATAACAGAAAGATTCCTGAACAGAAAAACCACATGGAATTTTTCTGCTTGCATTTTCTGTGTAAAAATCGATAACCATGCACAAAAGTCAGTTTATTTTGGACCAAATACATGTTTTCTGTTTTAAACATGTTTTCTGCACAGGAAAACACTTTTTGTTTGGCACAAGTGATTTCCCACCAATGAAACCCCAAAGTATAAATATTGCTTAAAACTGTACAGAAACCTTTGTGTTCTGGCACAGCAGGCAGAAAATTGCCAGAATTATACATTCTTGTAAATGAAATATGTGAAGATTCACGTTCCTAGTGAGGAGATGAAGTACCCATTAAGCTAGCTTGCAGCATTCATGTATAGTGCTGTAGCTTCACCAGTATGAAAACAAATTGAACAACCAAATTGCTTGTGTTTGGATCATGAGATAGAAATTGCTTGTGTTTGGATCATGCGATTGGGGCAAGAATATCAGATGACGTTGCACGATGTTGCCATTATACTGTCCTTGTCCCATCCATGGGGAGGAATTCTCCCATCGCTTTTCATTAATGGGAAACCCACAGGAGGACAGGGGGATTCCTCTCCATGGACAGGACAAGGATGGGATAATGGTGATGTTGCATGATGTCATCTGATATTCTTGCCCCAATCGCATGATTGTGACTGGAACGTCCTGCTTTGCTCCTGTCACTTTCAGGTATCTGATGATCTGCTTAGTAACATCTGGTCTGACACCCCCCAACTGACTTTAACAGCTGGACTCATTGAGTGCATTGAACAGCAGCCACATTGAGCAATGGACATCTGGTCAGCTGGAGATTGGGGAGCAAGAGAATGATGTTTCCAACCCCTTCCATCAGCAAGTGAGACTGTGACAAAGAATTGTGACAGGAGTCCTGTTTCTGATTGTTGCAATCCTGCTAGCTGGAAGGAGGAGGCTGGAAACATCATCCTGCAGCTCCCTTATTGACAGTTGAACGGACCTCTATTGCTCAATAAGGCTGCTGGCTGTTAACATAGTCATTTATGATCATGGAAATGGTGCAAAAATTGGCATACATAGTATTGCTGAACATGGAGCCATTATGGACCCTTAAATCTAGGTTACAAATCTGTAATACTGGATGCCAGCCTTATTTATTTAACATCCTGCCTTTCTCTCACAAATGGGACTCAAGGAGTTTTATATAAAATAGTACAAATGCACAAAAACAATAAAAACAAGAATTATTAAAATAAAATTTAAATTATAACAATAATAGAAAAAGAAAATGGTACCTGTCCAATTAAAATCTCCCATGGTGTGAATCCGGTTGCCAAGGGTCAGCTTGAATATACAAGTATTTGCTACTGGCAGAACATATAAGTAAAACAATACTTAGCCTTGCCTTCAGTTTGTATCTTTCTTCTCAGTTGAAGAAACACCTGAAGAAATACAGTTCAGCAGATGGCACCTAAAAATTAAATAAATAAAGAGCTGAAGAAAACTGTATGCCATCCAACATGATTTTGGTTTCCCACCCCACCTGCTAATGGTGAAACAGACACAACACTGAACTTTATAAATGATATTAAGTGAACCCTTTTGTCTCTTGTGGATTTTTATTGAGTAGAGGGAACAGTTTCTCCTGCCTCAGGAAGCTTTGACAGAGTGAGTAAGGGTTAATAAGAGCCCCATACCTCAAAGGGAAACACAAAATGAAATAAAGAATTATGAATTCTTCTAGCTGTTGCCACCTGCTGGACATTGAAAGTCTTTTAGACTAGAAGGCATCAGGACTTTCTGTATCTGGCCAGTGACATCAGTAGCATCTGGCATGTGAAGGAGAATACTAGGAAGGGCTTTCCTCTATTCCAGTGATCTTTCCTAACCAAGGCTCAAAGGGTTGAAGCTGTGACAGTTTTGGATTAGCAGGGGTGATGGTGTCACCTACCACTCCCTCAGTCCTCACAACAGCTGAGAGGAAAAGATGGATTTTCCTGCTATGTCACATATTTTGGGATGGCTTGGTGCTGAATGGATGACTAACACCCATTAGTTTTACCAGCTAATTTCTACTGATCCTGTTAGAAGCTATATCTGATAGACTAAGGACTCTTTCACACTACAAAGTGTCATACCACTTTAATCGCCATGGCCAGCAGTTCCAGTTTAGAACTCTGGCTGAGAATTCTGAATATCCCTCCTTAAACTGCAAATCCCAGGATTCCATAGCATGTTGCCATGGCAGTTAAAGTGGTATGAAAATGCTATAAATTATGTAGTGTGAAAGGGACCTGGTTTGCTGACACAGACCAACACAGCTATTTAATTTTTGGTGGGGGTATGGCTATATCATGATGTACATCTATACTTCTCAACTTACCACTACATAATTGTTGCTAGGCTTTGTACCTGATGTAGTCTCATTGGTACAGTTGCTGAAACACTTGTAGTTGTATTGGGAGGTGATGGTCTTCACTGGTAGTATTTAAGGCAGATGGGCATTTGTTCAGAATTCTGAATTTGCATCCTGTACTTGAAATCCTCAATCGAAGTTCCCCATACAGTGGCCCCTCCACATTCACTAGGGTTAGGGGCATAGGACTCCTGTGAAAGTGGGAAAATAGCAAATTTAAACACTTTTTTTTAACCTAAGAGAATTCCTCTCTAGCAATCCCTAGGTCCTCCAGTGCAATTCTGTGGTCCACGTCCACCACAAGTTGACCATAGAATCATACTGGAGAATCTACAAATGCCCAGAGAAGTGTTTTCTCTAGGAATCTCTAGGTCCTCCAGTGTGACTCTATGGTCAACTTCTAGCAGAGTGGCTCTAGAGGACCTATAGATTTGTAGAGAGAACCTATTAATCAAATCCATGAATAATCAAATCTGCAAAACTCAAAACCACAAATGTGGAGTGTCAACTGTAGTTCTTAATATTGCATCAGTTTCTGGGCTTTAAAACAGATTTATCTAATGAACCCTTATTTCTGGTAGTACCTTGTATACTACTGGCTGTCATTCTGCCCACCCACGATGACAGAATAGTAATTTGATTTTCTGGATGCTGCAAGCCCCTTGGAAATGATCAAGTTACCTTGTGTACCTATATGTGGTGCCAAATTATGATTTGAATTCTATGCCTGCAGCATCCAGAATCTGTGTAATCTGGGATGTCTTCCAAGCTCCAAATGGTTTCTGCCCTCACCTGATTTTAAAATAGAGTCAGCTTTTCAGATCTAATCTGCCTCATAATGTACTGCAAGTGGGGAAGAAGAAGTGAAGATCTGTGTCAAATTATCACAAGAATCCAGACATTTCTACCACAGCTATTGACAGAACAGATATAGTCTCAGAGGTAAGCAGATGGCAAAAACTAATACATGAACTCTCTGCCTCATGATTGTCATTTATTTAGGGAGCACTGAAATAAGTGAGTAAGAAAGGAAACGGGCAACAATAAAATAACCATTTCCACAACTATTTCCTCAATCTACTTGTTTTTTAAAAAATAAAGATGAATGCACATGGAACTTTTCTATCTTAGCTTTGGCCCTGGCGATATATGATTACTTCTCAACAATATAAGGCACATAAGTGCCTTTTCATCGTCTGAAGAAAGCATGCCCACTGGCAAATGAATCATATTATAAAAATTGATTGCATCCCAAAAGGGAAAAATGTTATTGAAGATCCAATGGCCTGGGATGATACACCATTGATCATTGTAAGAAATACTTCCAGAAACTGTTTTTAATCTTTCCGCCAGAGCATTAGCAATTATTCTTTAGCCCATGGTGAGTAATGACTCGAGTTTCCCAGTTTCTCAATCGATAAAACATTTACCCTACCGCTACAAATGTGCTCTTCGCTTAGACAAGCAGAATTTTTCTTCCAATTATTCTTTTTTTTTAGTGTGACCTCATAAAATATTTTTGAACATATTTCAAGGGTTTTTAAAAGGAAAGGACCAAAACTTTCCACCTGCATATCCTTTGCTCTGGATCTGCCTCTGCTCTGTTTTGCGAAAAGAGTCATTATGATTTCACAGAACCCAGGGCAGCTTATCTCACAAGCCACAACCCCATCTTTTGAGAATAACCTTTGGGACATGACATAGCATGTGCACACATGGCTCATACCAAAACCAAGGATTTCTAGCAAGGCCTGTGTGAAGATTGCCTTACATTCCTTATAAACAGTATGATTTTATTTCAGAACAGATGAAGCTGTTTCATGTTGAACTCAAGTTATTCATTGATCTAACACAATATGCTTGACTCTGATTGGCAGCATTTCTACAGGGCCTCTGGCAGAGGATTTCCCCATTATTATCCATAACAGGATTATCCCTTTGATTGGGGGTGCCAGGGACTGAACTTATATTATTTTGCATGGGAGGCTATTTTTGCTTCAGATCATGACTGAGAGATGTACCAACGGGGAATCTTCTCCTTTGCCTTTGTTGGAAGTCCCCTTAGTTACTGAACTAAACTAAAATCAGAACTAAAATCAGAAAATTTCCTCAGGCCAGCAAAAGAGAACTCAATTTCTATGGCACACCCTTGGCAAATGAAGCAATTACATTTTTTTTTTTGAAATTGCAGTGCTGTAAAGGGGCAACTGAGGAAAAAGGCAACAGGTCCATGCCTCTGATTCCCTTGCCACATCATCACCATGTGGAATGGTAGCATTACAGGGCTTAATGTCTTTGTTTTCAGAGGTGTATATTTTTGGAGTACTCTTGAACATTGTTGTACATTTTTGTTGTATCTGTGCAAGAAGACCAAGTCTTAGAAAGCTTGTGCTACACCTTCTTTAGCACAGTTAGTTTCAAAGGTGCTACAAGATGCTTTTGTATACTTTTGTAGTATATTTGCTTAAACTTTGGGATCAATTGTTACTCTGGCATAAGCCCCATTGTACATGTGCATAGCACTGAAACACTTATGACTTTCACATATTGTGCAAAGTGATGGCCAAAAGAATTGTGTATCTCACCAGAACTCGGAAGTAACTAGTTATCCATAAAGATAAAAAAAACCTAGTTACAAATAATTATACAGGGCCTAACAGACATCTTGGGAGGCAATGGTTGCAATCTGGTATATTGTAGAACCTAGTGTAGCAATTCTGCATATAAAACTATGCTACAGTTGACCATTCACTAATCATAGGTCACTGCAGCCCCCCCATCATTCTGTGCTTGGTGAGACTGGTGGGGAATAGGACATGTAGTAGTTGGCATAGATCCTCCAGAAGTCTCCATGGATGATGTAATCATTTCATGTCTAGGTATGGGGACATAGGAGCTTATAACTCCACTAAATAAGCCGGCTTACCTTTGCCGGCTTCAATCTTCTTCTGGGATACCCCCAGATGTTATAATATGTAAATTGCCACTATAGTAGCTGCAGTGCTGCTGGCCAAATACAGTCGTGGTCAGACTCAGGTCAAAGCCATGTTCAGCCACCAAATTTTAGAAGTCAAAACTTCTGACTTTGAAAAAGTACCGGCTGAGTGTGGCTTTGGCCTGAGTTTGACCCAGCCGGTGGCATCGTGGCTAAATCGGCAGCAATTTATGTATGATAACATCTGGGGGTGTCCTGGAAGTAGATTGAAGCTGGCAAAGGTAGGCTGGCTTATTTGAGCATGCAGTAAGCTCCATAGTCATATACTTCTCTGATCCTCCACTGCTCTCACCAGGCATACTATCAACATGAGAGGGGCCTGCAGTGGGTCTAAAGTCTATTCTGTGTGTCACTAAAAAGATGCTAGCTATTGTTCCAGAGCCTTGAGTGCACCATATATGCATGTTACTGTTTTCATGGATAGGCAAAACAGTGTGGGACCAGGCAAGGTTTGCCCTAACACCAATTAAAGTCTACTTATACTATCCTAGGCTGATAATATTGAAGAAATAGATGGTGTTCAATATATGGGTGCTTCAGTAGATACCGCTGAAAGGATTTTTTGGGGTGACTGTAGCCCAAAAAGATAGTGGAGAATTCCTGAATACTTTTTACTGCTCCATTTGCTCCCCTCAGCTTCCAGTCATGGTAGACTAGGGTCACATGAAGCATGGATTTAAGCCTTATTTTTTCCTAATCTTTGCAATTGGTCTCTGAATTGAATTCCTTCCATTTAGACTGCAACAACATCAACAAATATGTAAAAGTGTAAAAAATCATTTCTGGTTTTCCTATTGAAAGTCCACTAATTATTTATCTGAAGTGTGGAAATATTTAAAAAAGGAGATAACATCACAGTTTGGTTAAGAAAGAGCCAGAGAGAGTTTGTTGACACTTTTGGATTCCACATGGTTAGCATCAGATATAACTTCACTAAATAAAGAATATCAAGATTTTACCAGCTTTTGAACATCAAAACAATTAAGATGCAAGAGACAAAATCTGAAGATCCATTATAATGATCATTCTGTTGTGAGTAGGTGACAGTTAGAAAGGGTTATTAATCTTGCAAGTTAGTTTTTATATGAAAGTACTCATGGATTCTGGGAAGACTGGATGTGAACACCTTGAATTAATATATGTGGGAAATCTGCCATGCTACATCAGACACATATAGTTGCTTGAGACTGCTGGGGTTAATGCAGAGCCAAACAAGTACATCACACCCAGTGTCATTTATATGCAGTTAAAAAAAAATATCTCAGGCTGCTTTGATGATTCATTCCTAGAATGAGGTATGTTCCCACAGTACTGAAATGCTGGAAATGAAATACTCACCCTGTTCTGACTAAAGGCACTTCTGGGCAGCTATCAAACCTGCTGTGTGTGTGTGTGTTTTGATGCTGCTGCTTACCATTGGGGAGGAGCAGGAGGGTGGAGAGCAAAAAAGCAGCAAGTGTTGGCCTGGTCCAAGATGGGGAAGAGATGAGATTGTGATCTTAAATGGAGTGCACCCAGATTTTTCTTTCACCAGGAGCTTAGGGCAGCCAGATCTTCATAGCCTGGATCACTTCTCTCCCTTCCATTTTCTTTGATAACAAGGAGCAGCAACTGCTCCTCACAGGGCTTGACAACTGCAGGACACACCTTTCCAAGGTGCTGAAAGGGTAAGTCATTTTAAGTACCCATTAAAACCCAAAGCAGCTTCACTGCTCCACTGACCTGGAAGCCACCAGCTGCCACTCCTTGTGCCACCATGTGGGGTCGAGTTACAGTGTACTCCTAGGTAGAACCACACTACCATTTGTCCAGTCTCCACGTCAAAGCAGAATATGAGAAGGCTGCTGGATTCCAGACAGATCCAGAGCTAGAACATTCTTACAAAATGACCTTTTTGTTTAGGCAGGCCTTCGTTTAGGCTCTAAGAGATATGTGACAGAAGAATCTTTTAGTGGGCTGTGTCGTGCTTTTATCTTTTTTATTATTATGTTTTAAAGCTTAGTTTAAATGTGTTTTCCTTTGTGCTCTCAATAGAATCATTTATCTGATTTTTAAAATAAACTTTCATACAATAAGATTTTAGCGGCACATCTTAAAAAACTTGCTGTAAGACACCATTAATCCCATGCTCAGAGAAGGGCAGGAAATAAATAAATAAATAAATAAATTCTTTTCAGGCCAGAGTGAAGACTCTTTGGCCTTCCAGTTGTCTTGGGCGTAGTGAAGCTTTGGATAGCTGCAGAGATGGAGCCTCAGAGACATAGCCCCTGGTTTCATCTGCATGCATGCACACTCACCACACACTCACTACACATGCATACATCCTTTTGCCAATCAGAGAAAGATTTTGACAGACATACAGGGAGCTCTACCTCATTCCCCAGTGCTAAATACCAGACCACTGTCAACCCTATGTAGCAGGAGGTGCCTCTGATTGTTGTAACATTGTTTGCTGGTGGGAGGATGTAGACAAGTTATCTTCCTTGCAACCTGAGCAGAAGCTGAACAGACCTCATCCATCCAACCCAGCTGCTGGCTCTTAACCAGTTATGGACCTGGGTTACAAATATGAAACTGTAATACTGAATACCAGCCATTGTCTTTTCCAGTGACCCACATCATCTCAAGATAAGATCAACAAACTCTGTTTCATTGTCTTGGCCTTTAGTGAGAGTTCAGGGCTGATTTGCTCTAGGACCCATTCATGTGTTTTTAATCTTTCTATAATCATTTTTGTGCATATTGTTTTAAATTAGTCATGTTTATTTTATTGTTTGCTGCCTTGAAATCTTTAGGTAGAGGGCGGGATATAAATATTTAAACGCAAACATAATGCCCTATCGCCCTACCAATTCAACTTATATGCAGAACATATTGTAAGGAAAGCAGGCATGGACATGGAAGAGGGAGGAGTGAAAATAAGAGGAAGAAATATCAACAATCTGAGATATGCTGATGATACCATAATACTAGCAGAAAGCCTCACAGACCTGGAACAACTACTAAGCAAAATCAAAGAAGAAAGTGCAAAGGCAGGCTTACTGTTGAACATAAAGAAAACAAAAATAATGACCACAGAGAACTTACACACATTCAAACTAGACAATGAGGATAGAAATAACAAAAGAGTTCTCATATCTGGGATCAAACATTGATTGGAACAGGGACTGCAGCCAGGAAATCAGGAGATTAAGAATGGGAAGGGCAGCTATGAAAGAACTAGAAAAGACCCTAAAATGCAAAGATATACAACTCAGTACAAAAGCCAGAATCAAACAAGCATCGTATTCCCTATTACCATGTATGGATGTGAGAGCTGAACAGTCAAGAAAGAAGATAGGAGGAAAATCAATGCATTTGAGATAATATGGTGCTGAGAAGAGTACTGAGGATGCCATGGACAGCCAAAAGGACAAACAAATGGGTCCTAGAACAGATCAAGACAAAGATATCCCTAGAAGCCAAGATGACAAGACTTAGACTGTCATACTTTGGACACATCATGAGAAGGCATGAATCGTTGGAAAAGACCATAATGTTAGGAAAATTGGAAGGAAGTAGAAAGAGAGGAAGGCCACATGCTAGATGGATGGACTTTATTAAAGAGACCACAAATATGAGTTTGCAAGAGCTTGGCAGAGCAGTAGAGAATGGGGGGTGGGGGTGGAGATGTCTAATCCATAGGGTTGCCATGGGTCGAGACTGACGCGAAGGCGGTTAACAACAACAACAACATACCTGCCCACATATATACCAGACATAGACTTCCAGCCATTCCCAGTGTTTTTCCCGACATTTTTCATATTCCATATAGAAAATGGAAGGTTGAAAGGGGAACAAATGGCTCCTGAACCCATCATCACAGTTGATTATTCCTGCCAGATAAGATGGAAGACTCTTCTCTCTTTGTATTTTCAGTTCACACCATTTGAACATGATCTCATATTTTGAACTGTTGTTTTCACCACTTTCCCCTAATATATATATATATATATATATATATATATATGTGGCAGACACCAGATCAGGACCCATTTTCATATGTTTTGCTTTTTAAAAATGGTAATGTACCTCCATTCCCAACTAAAACTCTCCCTTTCTCTTCCACACACACAAACATTCAAGCCCCAATACGCCCTTAGGACATTTTAGTACCATAGATAGTCTGTAATGTCCACTATATTTATATTTTCAAATGGTATTTATAATACATATGTTGGCCTACCTCATCTGTGCCTATTTTGCATAAACACTTGGGAAAATTGAATATTACAACCGCTGAGGACACACACATAATATCCTCTTTCTCCTCGCTCTTCTGAGTAATTCCAGCTTCCACATTGTTAAGCTCTGGCTCATTAAGTCGCCAACTTGATGTAGATGATTTACAAAATGCACAATGTTTCAATGGTTAGTTTCTAGCAGCCAAGCATGACTTCTGCTTCCCCTTAACACTTTTTTCATGTTCATCCCATTTAAATGTCAAGTACCTAGAAAAAGGTATAGGTGAACGAAGGATGACAATAAGCTATATCTTATTTCAAAAGTCAGTTCTTTTGTATATTAATTCTCATACTTTGGTTTCTCAAGTGTGGTACCAGTGACAGTGTTGACCTGTAATGTGAGAAGTATAAGTTCTAGTCCCCACTGAGCCATGAAGCTGAGTGCATGCCTTTTAGCCCACCATGGTTGCCCCGTTTGATCTACCT
Organism: Phrynosoma blainvillii; assembly: GCA_026167975.1. Taxonomy (NCBI): domain Eukaryota; kingdom Metazoa; phylum Chordata; class Lepidosauria; order Squamata; family Phrynosomatidae; genus Phrynosoma; species Phrynosoma blainvillii. The sequence goes on from JANUYF010000002.1 coordinate 102,199,575, forward strand.
CACAGGTTTGTTATGAGGGTAGGCATACCATGGATGATATCTTGACTTCAGTGGAGGAAGGCTTTCATATAAATATAATAGACAAATAGATCCATGCCTGACACATTGCTATGTATGTAGTGGAGTGAGGAGGCATGTGTTGGTAACTATTTACAGCATTTTACTACTTACTGAGTGTCATGACATTTTCTGTTAATGTTTACTAGATATAACTCCAAAGAGTTCTTAACCTCAACTCACTTTTGATCCTTTTAATTTATTTTTTTAAAGGCAAGGAAATTCACTATGGAACAACAAATCATTCTAGATCATACTGTGAATCAAGGATTATTTATAGTAGCTACAAGACAAGAAGACATTACTTTTGACATTACCTGCTGGAGAGTTTACAACCTGCTGGAGGTACTACCCTGTGTGTGTGTGTGCGCGCGTTTGTGTATCTTTGGGCAGCACCCACTGAGAGCCCTACAAGTAAGGATACATCATTTCCATAGTTTTCTCCCTTTCCTTTACAAACCTTTCTCCCCCATGTTTGTTGTACAAATAACACATATTTATTTCTGCACATAATGATTTCCCAAGAAACTTCAGGATGTGTGAATAGTAGGTGAAAACTGCACAAAATTCTCACCACAGTGTTATTCTTCCCAGCCAGTTTTACTGAAACTCTTTTTCATTCAGGAAATTAGTAACAGTATATATTATTTCCATTCTTAGTGATATATAAACTTTACATATACAGTTGCCCCTCTGTTTTCATAGGGGATCCATTCTGGACCCCCCATGAAAATGGAAAATCACCAATATTCAAGCCCCAGTGGATTGAATGGCAGCATGTGCCCCATTTTGTCCATTGTGTTCCTCCCTGCCTGCAAATGGGCAAGACCGTGGACTCCAAGTCTGTGAAAGTATTTATTTACATGGACTATATTGAATGATAATCGATATACAGAGTGGAATACTAGTGTGCTATTTTCTCAAGTTCTGTTTCTAGCACCTTTCACTGGAGTCAATCAGTTAGTTTGTAGGTTAGGCCTGTTTTAAACTGTTTTAAAAGGTCTCTCTTTTAAACGAATAATCTTTTGTCCAGGACATCTCCCATAAAGCTGTCACTAAGACAAAAAGGGCAGTGTAGACGATTCTCTTCAAACATGTGTGAAGTGAGAATATTTAACTTCTATGGATTGGTGAAATATTTCAAAATTTCAGTTCTGACAGGGTGGTGGAATCCACTGGAAATGATGAAAGCTTGGTGTACACATTGTTAAGAAGTACAGAAATGTTGGCCTTTAGGTGGCAGTATGTACCTGTTGAATTCAGCTTACTACCACAGAAGACAATTGCTGGAGCAGAAGTACATCATAATTAAAAAAGAAAGAAAAGCACTACTTGTTTATAGCAAAAAAGAAAAAAGGAAAAAAAAGAAATTCCACCCTCTTCTTTCCCAATCTCACTTTTGATATGAGGTGGCTTAATTAAAATTGAAGTACGGTGAACTTCTGTCAAAAATGGATGCACTGTAGAACTTAACAAAATGTATTATGATTTGTACTTGAACCCATCAAAGCAAAGTATATCTCGAGGAAGGACTAAAACCCCAAAGCTTATCCTCTCCAAATCCATTGGCTACAAAAAAAAGATACTATATAAATGTAGAGAACTCCATCCTCAGAACTACACATTACCATTGCCAAGATTATTGGTATGAGACTAAGACATTGGCTGCATCTGTCCTGCAGAAATAACCCGGTTTGACACCACTTTAACTGCCATAGCTCAATGCTATGGAATCCTGGGAATAGTAGTTTTGTGAGATGTCTAGCCTTCTCTATCAGAGAGCTCTGGTGTCATAAACTACAGTTCCCAAAATTCCATAGCATTGAGCTATGGCAATTAAAGTAATGTCAAACAATTATTTCTGCTGTACAGATGCAGCCATTCTCAAAAACTGAATTCAGTTGAAGGCCCTCTAGGAATCAGCATTTAAGCTGTCATGGATATGAAAATGCTCTCTCCCCCCCCCATGTATCTCAGGTCTGTAGACTCAGTCTCTGATGTTCCCAAATTACAATTAGCAAATGAGCTTCCACACTCTGTTCTCTCTTACAGTACAATGATCTTATACTTGAGATCACTTATTTCTTCTAGCCAACAGCACACTCATGGCTTCATAGAATGCCAATATATTTATAGCAGACTTGGAGTAATACCTCAGTTTCTGTTTTCAACCTCATCTCATGACAATATATAGGTTTACTTCCTAGACTCCATTCTGTATAACCCCCCCCCCCCCAACAAAAGACCAGTATATTCTTGACCACTGATCTTGACCTGGCCCTGATACATGCTCCAAAGGCCCTGAGCAGATGGGCCAAGCTGGCACAGTTGAGCCCAGTGGATCTTGGCAGAAGATGGCCTCGATCTGTTTCTGGTCATGGAACATAGCCAGATACTTCTCCAATCTCTCTCCATTCTTCACCAGCCACACAATGGCCATGGGGAGTGCTATGCCCTGGATCTCAACCCGGATCAATTTCAGGGCCAACACAGGGATGAGTGGGAGGTTTACATGCCTGCTTGCCACTATGCCATGGACCAGCTACCACCATGCACCCCTTACCTCCCTCTGTTGACGTGAAATTGAGGTGTCTTGCTGCATCCACAAGGCCAGCCTCCCTGTTTGCACATCAGATGCAGTGACGGGGATCTTTTCACTAGCAGCAATGGTGGAGGGACGTAGAGTGCATGTGGGGCTGTCTAGTCTGCTGGAGTTTGCTGTGGAGTTCTTATGAAATTCCATGGCAAATGGCAGGCCCTTTTGACCTGAATCAGACCGGATCCACCAGATCTGCATCTGGTCTGCCTCATCCTGGTTTGATCCTGACCTGGGGCTAATGGCCTGTGCTATCCAAACTGGACCATGTGAGGTTGGGTGTGGGTGGGACACAGGAGTTTTGGCTGGTGCGGACAGCTCCATAGTTGATTCAAGATCAAACTGCTGCACTTTGCTTTATTTGGGGCGACTTTCAAAAAATGTGTGGAAACTCCAGCTGCCAAGTTTTTGAAAAGGAATTATGATGATGGTAGTGGTGATAATTTTGGACTATTTCACATCACTATTATACTAACTTTACTTCTTCATTACTGGAATTAAACACTAGAGCTCTGTATATTGTGTTCAGACTCTGAATGACTTAGGACTGGAATACTGGTTTAGAATTAGGACTGCTTTAGGACTATCATATAAGCTGTCTGGAAAGGTCCTGTTTTCTATCACATCTACATCTGGTGGAAACACAAAAGAAGTCTCTTGCTTCCACTCCACTATTGTCTCTAAGCTATGAAATTCAGTGTTCTCTAGGAAATATTATGTAATTCCCTTGATTATATAATTACATAATCATTGATTAAGGAAATATAATTGATGGTTTTTTGTTAACCTGAAGGCTTGTTCTTTTTTTTCTTTTTAGCAGATCTTTGAGTCTTAATTTATTGTTTAGATGTTTCATGCAAACTCTTATGAACTAAAATGAAATCTGTGCACATTATATAATAGGGAAGTGTACCAAAAAAATTTCACCAAGCCTTTCTGAATCACTGATACCCAATCACGTAAACCAATTTATAACACTAGAATGATATTCAGGGTGAGCAACAGGTCAGGATTTTCTTTTATCAGGATGTCTTAAAATTGAGATAGAATTTATTAATTTAATAATAATAATAATAATAATAATAATATAGTTTATTTATATATCCCGCCTCTCCCAGCGGATTGAGGCGGGAGTACAAGATAAAAGAAAATACAACTAGCTAAAACAAAACAATAAAACCACACCAAAATAAAGTGATAAAACAAAAATAGCAACATAAATAATACAATTAAATTTTAAAATTATAATAAAATTACAAAGTTATTAAAATTACAGTAAAATTACCGATGTCAAATTGGGTGACGGTGATCTTTCTTTTTACTCGGGAGGTCTTTGATCTTATACTTCAATTAGGGAGGTCAGGTGGGTAGGCCCACCAGAAGAGTTCCATTTTGAGTGCCTTCTTAAAGGCCTCCAGCGTGGGAATAATACGGATCTCTTCTGGCACGCCATTCTATAATTTAGGGGCCGCAGCCGTGAATGACTTTTGGGAAGTAGAAATCAATTTAGTATTATGACAATTTAATATTTTCTTCCCTGATGTTTTGAGCGAGCGGGGCGGATTGTGTGGGGAGAGGCGTTCCTTCAAGTAACTCGGACCCAAGCCATATAGGGCTTTATAGGTAATAACCAACACTTTATATTGCGCCCGGAAGCTAATCGGCAGCCAGTGAAGAGCTTTTAATACCAGTGTAATATGGTCTGCTCTGGATGTTCCGGCAACCAACCTAGCTGCCACATTTTGGACCAGTTGAAGCTTCCGAACTTGGTACAAAGGTAGCCCGATGAAGAGCGCATTACAGTAATCCAAGCAAGAGATTACCAGGGCAAGTACTACTGCTTCAAGGTCCCTCTGGTCCAGGTAGGGGCGCAGTTGGCGAATCAGCTGAAGCTGGTTCCAAGCAGTCCTGGCCATCGCATCTACCTGAGATGTCAACTGCAGCGATGAGTCCAGGAGTACTCTCAGACTGTGTATTTTGTCATTTAGGGGAAGTGAGACCCCATTCAGGACTGGGTGACAAAACTCCCTTCCCAGGCCAGGGGTTCCTATCACAAGTACCTCTGTTTTCTCTGGATTCACCCTGAGTTTGTTTTCCCTCACCCAGCCCATTACCGATCCAAGGCAGGCATCCAGAGGAGTGACATCATTCTTAGTCACAGCAGTAGCCAGAGACATAGAGAAAAGGAGTTGGGTGTCATCAGCATATTGATAACCCTGCGCCCCATATCTCCAGATGATCTCTCCCAGCGGCTTCATGTAAATGTTAAACAGCATGGGGGACAGTATGTGGTAACTGTATTTTTTTTTTTAAAAAAATTAAGCTACCTTGATTCCCATATCTCGTCTCGTCTCATTACTACTCTTGCTGCTTTTAAAAAGGCAGTAAAGACGGATCTCTTCTGGCAGGCCTTCCCAGAATAACAGCTGTTTGTTGGGAGATGAGTTTTTCATCTTGTTTTGATATCACTGATCCCTGTTTTATTGTTATCGTTTCATTGTATTGCTGCATTTTTAACTTTTGCTTAGTTTAATTCTGTTTTAAGGGGATGGGAGGGGCGGGCTATAAATAAAAAAAAAATATTATTATTATTATTATTATTATTATTAGAGTTGAATAAATAAATAGAAAAATAAGTACTCAAGGACCTATAGAACTCAAGCCTTGAAACATCATCCAAAGCTAAACTTACTCCCATACCTAACTGAGCAATACTGTCAGGACTGAATAATATTACCCATATTGTCAAGGGACATCTTCTTCACACAACAATGGGGAAACTACTGCTTCCGATCCTCCTTTTTATAGTCTCCCAAATTTCTCTAAGTGCTTAACTCAACCCACTAGATTTCTCTGAACTGAAAATGCCCATAAAATGGATATATATGGTGGAATTATGGTTGCATATGTCATGGATGACGTACATGGATGACATGTATAGATGCAATGGCTCAAGTGGTTAAGACGCTGTGTCTGTTGACTGCAAGATCAGCAGGTTGGCAGTTCAAGGACTGGGTGCTACATAATGGGGTGAGCTCCTTTCACTAGTTTCAGCTTCTGCCAACCTAGCTGTTTGAAAGCATGTAAATGCAAGTAAATAGGTACCACTTCAGTGGGAAGGTAACAGCATTCAGTGCAGTAATGCTGGCCACATGACAACCAGAGTAGTCCTTGGACAACACTGGCTCTTCAGCTTAGTAATGGAGATGAGCACCACCCTCTATGGTCAGACACAACTTGACAACTTGTCAACAGAGAATACCTTTACCTTTAACTATGTCACTTACAGGATGGAAATCATTGACCTCTGCCTGAAGAAGTGAATCTTTCATTGTCACTTTCTATCACATTCAGGTTTTTCTGTTAAAAAGAAAAATCTCAAGTGCTTCCACTTGAATATATGAACAAGTTTTGGTATACTCTTATTTAAAAACCCAAAACAAAATTTTCACCCCATCCCTAGTTACAAGTTTATGACTTGGACACCAAAAACCAATCTTACAATGTTTCTGAAAGGGTTTTGAACTCACACTTTGATATATCCCCGAGGGGCAAGAATTTGGTGGATTCTTTTATTCCCTGTGACTTGAGGAAGGCATTTATTGATTAGAACCATGTCTCCAACGAATTTAAATTACATTTCAGTACAAAACGCTTAGCGAATGAGCCTCTGCTGCCATGTCAAAGGGATCATAAACTTTTCTGTCATTAAATAAAATTGAGTTGTCTACTGAAACAGGCTCTTGATAGAAATAGTCCAAGAGAGGCTTTCAAATATCGTGGGAAATAAGGAAGGCAAAGCAAGGCCAAGTTTATGTCTCTCTCTGTGTGTTTAAAGGATTATCCTTATAAAAATGTGTGGGCTTCCCCTCCAACCCCCAACCTTTTATGGTATTTACACAGAAACTATTCAGGTACATGGCTTTTCAAAGAAGTTTCAATTTCCTGTCAGATTTTTTTTGCAAATATTTGCAAAAACAGAAATCCAGCTACTCTTTGCCATGAAATGACCTTCACTGTTTGGAACGTGGAGAGTAAACAAACATATATTCTGCTGTGAAGCCATGCTGCCCATTACAGGCCTGCAAGGGTTTATTAGAAACAAATTGTTCACTACAACAACAGCAATGGGTGCTTGAAAGCCAAAGAATTTTTTAATTATGAAATCAATCCTTGGATGTCCCAGAAAAAAAGGGCAGAACATTGCTGCTTTCCCCACCCCACCCCAGCAACATTAAACACTACCAGGCTATGTCAACAATGTCAGTTACATCAGTGACAGACAAGGCATGACTCGGTGTTCCCCCTTCCATGTTTGTGTTTTCTGAAATGTTTGTTTTACCTTTCAGGTCACTAGTTTCCATACATTCCTGATGTCTTAGAGGTGTGGAGAAGATTTCCCAAACACTGCTATTAAAAGAGAGTGTATGTTAAATATTTGTTCAGCTGATTAAAACAATTTTACATTTATTTAATGTTTGAAATGCAAACAGCATGTTGGGAATGGAAACCAACCTCTCTCCTTCCATCCCTCTCTTTATAAACACCCACATCCAGTCTTCATTAAAAAGAACCACCATTAGTGCCACCATCTTCAGGGGCGTTCTAACACAGTTTGCCTGTAGTAGAGACAACTTCAAATAAACAGAGCCTTTAATCAGTGACTGAGCCGCACTAATGGGTAAGATTGCAGTGTCAAATAGAGAACAGTGGTAAGAGAATTAGCAAGATCCCAGGCACCACAAGGCCAATAGACAAACAGTAATCTCTACATTCTATGTACAGAAGCCAATTGAACTGACAGCTGTATGCTTCACTACAGCACTGACAATAGCAGAGGGTCCTCTACTGTTCCTAGAAGCAGTGTACTAGTTTAGGGGCTTGAGATAGCTGTATGGAACATATAACTTAGTTAACTAGCTGTATGGAACATACAACTTAGTTTTCCAAGAGAGGAGACTGGACAAGGAGTGGAGGAACAGATGGAAGGGATTGCTGCCCACTCACGTGCAAAAATGGTGACAATTATTTACTTTATCCATGAAATGATTCATGATTTTATGAATCCTGTTATGTTTTGGTCAGACCACCTTTGAATCCCCACTCCCCTTTCTTCTTTACTGCTCTCTCTCTCTCTCTCTCTCTCTCTCACACACACACCTTTTATTACCTCTTTCAGTGTGTTCTTATACTTTCAGCAATGTCTGTGTCATTTCTTTCCTTCCCCAGTTCCCTGTTATCCCTCTCTTCCTCCTTCCTTCAAAGCAAAAAGCAAAGCAGCTTCATTTATATACTGCTTCATATCACGCTATGGGATAAGCAGTTTACAACTGTGAGCTGATTGCCCCCCAACAAGCTGGGTACTCATTTTAGCGACCTCGGAAGGATGCAGGCCTGAGTCGAGCCTCAGCCCTGGCTGGTATTGAACTTGCAACCTTGTGGTCTATGAGTGAGTGGCTGCAGTACAGGCATTTAACCACTGTGCCACCAGGGCTGATGTATAGTATCCATATAGTATCTTTCCATATAGTATCTTTACATGTCACTGACACTTCCGTCTTCTTCATCATTCTCCATGATTCCTTCCCCATCTCTCTCTGTATCTCTTTCCTTCTTCACTTCTCCCATCTCTCTCTCCCTCCCCATTTTTCTTGCCTCATCTCTCCAGTACCTGTCTCACTACTCTTTTTTGTACTCCTCTCTGCACCCATATCCTCTCTCTTTCTCTCATTCTTCAATTCCCAGAAACATACATATTACGCCATGAGGCAGCATGCTGAACTCTTCCTGCTCATTCCTGCTTCCTTGACATAATTACTAGCAGTTCTTTGGTTTAATCTCATATACGAGGGTGGTATTGTATAGTTATAATTATCACCATTTAAAAAAAATTGACGTAAAGTTTGTTTTGATATGTGTTGTCAATTTATCTCTACATAGTCATCATCCAGATTTACACATTTTCCCCAGCGTTTCTTGACCCTCCGAATACCGTTATTGTAGAAGTCTGCAGATTGTGCCTTAAATCATTCTTCCACTTTAAGAATATCATCATCTGTGTTGTCAAATCAGTGACCCTGCAACAGATTTTGCATTTTTGGGAAAAGAAAAAGGTTATTTGGTGATGATGACACTGACAAAATTTCATAAATATACCATAATAACTTCCGGGTGATAATTATTACTTTGCGATACCCCCTCATATGTGTGTGTGTGTGTGTGTGTGTGTGTGTGTGTGTTGCTGTTACAAGTGGCAGAAACAGCAACTGGATTAACAGCCTGGATGCCATTTTTTTATATCTTCAGTATTGTAGACCTAGTAAAGGTCTAGTGCATTGTAGTGGTGAAGGTAAGAGAAATAGCAAATGCCACCACTGAAGAAGGTATTTTTTTCCTCTTTGAAAAATGTGTTCTGTGAAATTTTGCTTACCACCAGAGAAAACTCTTCAAAATGTCCTTCTGAATTAACTCATCACACTACACCATTATAGCACTGTTATGTATTCCACCTGCACTGCTATAGCTGCCTCCTATAGAATCAAGGAATTTGTAGTTTAGGGTGGAGCATTTAGAATTCTCAGTGTCAATAGCTGAGATTTGTTTGGGCATCATAGCCATCAGTAATGAAAGTAGTGAAGAAAAAAAGTTAAGTACTTCATCACACTTGAACAATAAATCTTCTTTATATAATGACTTCAAAGATACTTGAAAACTTACATACTCTGCAGCATGGTCATGCATGTGCTGTCTGGAAAGTGTTATCCCAACTGGAGGCTTACAGCAAGATCTATAGAAGCTTTCAGTAAGATAATGGTTTTGTAATGAAGAAGTTGCAAGCCTCCCTCATAGAAAAGATGCCAAGTCTTGCCGTGTGCTCTTGCAAACACCCACAGAGATCTAAAAGGGCTCCTTTGTTCCATATTAGACACTAGTTAATACTTTTCAAGAACAATTATTCCAGAACCCAGTGACTGATTGCAAATGTGCCAGTCATGGCACTGCCAGAAAAAAATAAAATAAAGGCAAAGTTGTGTGTAACATTTCCAGGAAAAAATATTTGTTCCAGGAAAAATAACAACACAAACAGAGAGACTAGTATAGCTCACAAGTGTCTTCTATTAAGCATGATGGGTGCACGCTCATGGCTACTCTGGCAGGCTCCATAGGTTCTAGATTGTTCTGCTGAAAGATTGGTTTTAGAATTTGTAATTTTCTAATCAAAATTGGCAGGTCAGATTGATTCTAGTCTATGGCCTGAAAATGTGACATGCCCACATATTGCTGAATTAAGAAGAGCTGGAGAAATGCAGAAAGGGGCAACCAAAATGACAAAGGGACTAGCATCTTGCAGTGTTTTAGGTTTTATTCTGGGTTTCTTTGCCTGCCAGACAAATCTAGACATCTCTTTTTGCCGTTGCATTTTGGAGATGGTCACCTGGTGCTGTAAAGCACAGAGAACTGATGCAAAACTGCAGAGTCACTCAATTGATTGACAGGTGTCCACAGGAAGAGGCAGGGCCAGAAGGCCATGTGGAGCCCTGGCTATATAAGGCAGAAGTCTCTGGACACACGTTGGTTACTGTGGGAGAGTGGTTGTGGAGAGTCGCGTTAGGTGGTTGTCGCTGTTGCTGTATATAGCCTTGTACATAGAAGAACTAAGATTAAAGCCTCATCTAAGAGATGTCTGTCTGTGGAGTCTCTTCACTTTGTCTGGAAGGGGAGAGGTGCGTCTCCAGCTGATAAGCTACTGCCTGCATCTGAGAAGATTGTGATCCTAGTGCTGCACATTGATGTGGATCATCACATGCTGCATAACCATGCTAACAAGTTGTACAATCTACTTTACGTTCTTGTGATATTTCTGTTTTCAGAAATAAATACAGTGGGCCCTCGGTATCTGTGGCAGATCCATTTTGGACCCCCCCCCCCTCCACGGACACCAAAATCAAAATCCATGGATGCTCAACTCCCATTGACCAGTCATGGGGCCATGCCACCATTTGAGTCAATGGTAATTTGCTGTCCTGGCTGCCTGAAGCCTGTCTTGCCAGTCCCTCCCTCCCTTTCCTCTGGAAACCTGCCAGCTCCACCACATCAGTTGGTCCGCTGTTGGTCCTTGCCAGGACAGCCACCATGGCAGGCCTCACAGAGGAAGACTCCAGAGACTGGCACCTAAGGAGGTAAAGAGAAGGAAAAGAGGCAAGGATAGGATGAAGCCTTCCTCCCAGCCCACAAAGGAGTGAGCACACCTTCCTTCCCTTTGTCTTGGCAGACTGTCCCCTCTTCCTGCCACCATCTCCACCTCTTCCTCCTCCTCTTCCCCACCAGCAGCACCTCCACTGCCACCTCTCACCCCTCCATCTTCCTCTTCACCGCTGCCACCTCCGCCTCTTCCTCCTCCTCCTCTGCTGCCCGCCCCCATGGGCTTGCTGTCTGCAGATGCTGGAATCTGTGGATGGCTAGTCTGTGGTTACATAGGGTTTACTGTATTCATTAAGTCTCCATCTAAACTGTTTGCCTTGTTTTCAGGTACATCATGGTGGGATTGTCATCAGAATTTTTTTAGCTAGATTAACCATATTTTCTCTCTCTCTCTCTCTCTCTCCACACACACATTATATATATGTGGTCCTGTTGGTCCCCCCACATATATGTGTGTGTTGCATCATGTATATGTTTCTTATTTATGTGTGTGTGTGATTCTATGACTCTATGATTCAATTCTGAAAGATTCCTGTGTTATCAATCTTGTCACTTTCCTACATCTTTCAGGTGACACCTCCTTCCTCTACACATATGATTGCATTCTCTTACTGTGCAGCTCTGTATAAAAGCTGAAGAAAGAATACTTTGCAATTAAAATGTTCAGAAATTCTTCACCGTAGCATTGCTGGCAGCATCAGTGTTATATAAAGGCAATTTCACACTAATTGGAGTGTTAGAAGGAAATTAATTCTTTTGAGTTACCAAAATTAAAAAAAAATCAAAATAAAACAAAACACTGGATACATCTGGGCTCCTGTTAGATTCCAAATGTGTAGACAGTTCATTAATATAATTTAGCTTTTGGATACATCTGTAACAACACAATTTTTTCTGGAATAAAGTCTCACAGAGTTCAGCCAGATTCCCAGATGGGCCCAGCCCTATCATTCAACAGATTGAGATGGTTGCCTCAGGCAGCAGATTTTTGATGTCACAAAAAAGGCAACAAATTGTTCATTATTAATTTATTATCCTTGTGCTTTTACTGTTAGAAAGAATGAGAAGTGCTTATGAAATTTTCTGTCTCAGATGGCAAAAATAACTGCATTTGCCTTGGTATTATGCACCTTCACATAAGCTGGTGGCACTATCTTTGGCATTGCCTCATGTGGTAGATTCTGTTCAGCTAGCCCTGATTTCAGGTATGTGAATATAGGTTTATCACCCAATAGTAGAGCTTGTAAATGTTACTTTTTTGGAGTGCAGTTTCTATGGTCAGTGGCCATGCTGACTGGGGGATTCTGGAGTCATAGTCTAAAAAAGGAACTTTCCCATACTCCGCCTGAATATGATATGCTATTAATATATCTATCATCCCACGTAAGAAAAACTCTGACTGTTCAATGGCATTCACAAAATTGGGCAGAATATCCTAGCTTGATCCTTCAGCTTGGCAAAAGCAAAAAAAATGATATCAGGATCCCAAAGTTGCCAGAGTCATGGCAAGCTTCCACCTTGCCTTTTCTCAGCCTAGGCCTCTGGGCAAGCCAATGTTTGCTGCAATTTCCTGCTATAATAGCAAGAGAATTTAGCAGTAATGGATAACTAGGGAGAAAATTAATCAGTTTGCTGAGATACAGAATTGAAGCCAGAAAATATTTGGCCTCATGTAAGGCTTCAGATTCATTGTCAATTCATTAGTATAATTTAGTCCTTGCATAAGCCTTTTGAGTGATAAATTCTACTAATACATTTCGAATGCCAGCTGCAAGAATAACATACTCTGAGTGGCTAGTAAAATTTAAAAAATGAGAATAGAATAAATCCTTCATTTTCATCTGCTAGCATGGAGATTTATTAGGGCCTTTGCAAAGAAGAGTCCATCTGCTTACTGTAAATTGACAATATTAAGGGGGAGAAATGAAAGGCTAATGCTGCATTTGTAAAATAAGTGCTTCATTCAGCATGAATATTAGCCCACATACCCCTCACCCCCCCTCCCACAACTGACATAGCTGACTGTGACTGCTTTATTCGCCTGTAGATTAGTATATCACAAAGAATGCTGAATGGATTTTTAACATCTCATCATGTTCCATTCCATCACAGGGCCCATAGGTAATGTTTGCATTTATGTCCCTACAGACATTGTCATCATTATGATGGTCTATTAATACTATCATCCAGACTTTAGAAACATTATTTTCTGGGAAACATTTTTCCCAGAGTGACTTAGCCAGTATGGTAGCATCCATGCCAGCTCAGGAATTTTGGATGTTGTACACCAAAAAAAGTAACATTTCAAAGTCTGGATGATAGAATATAAAACCCAGAATAAAATCTAAGCTGCGCTTTTATGGAAGATGGGAACTTTGACCAAAGTGAACAACATCCACATTCATTCTAAAAGGGAAGATGCTGTCACTGGGGGCACTACTTGGAGCACAAGAGCAATGCTTCATTTCCTCACCCTAGAGGCCTAGATAGTGACACCATAACCTACACAAGATTTCATAGACTCATAGAATCATAGAATCACAGAGATGGAAGAGACCACAAGGGCCATCCAGTCCAACCCCCTGCCATGCAGGAACTCCCAATCAAAGCATCCCCGACAGATGGCCATCCAGCCTCTGCTTAAAGACCTCCAAGGAAGGAGACTCCACCACACTCGGAGGGAGTGTGTTCCACTGTCAAACAGCCCTTACTGTCAGTTCCACTGTCGAACAGCCCTTACTGTCATTTCTCCGTGTTGAATTTCATTTTGTTAGTTTTGGCCCAGCTTTCTAGTCTGTTCAAGTCATTTTGAATTTTGATCCTGTCCTCTGGGGTATTAGCTACTCCTCCTAATTTGGTGTCACCTGCAAATTTGATAAGTATGCCCCCAATACCACCATCCAAGTCATTAATAAAGACATTGAATAGCACTGGGCCCAGGACAGAGCCCTGTGGCACCCCACTGGTCACTTCTTTCCAGGTTGAAAAGGAGCCATTGTTGAGCACCCTTTGGGTTTGGCCAGTCAACCAATTACAAATCCATATAACAGTTACTTTGTCTAGCCCACATTTTACCAGCTTGTTTGCAAGAATGTCATGGGGAACCTTGTCAAAGGCCTTACTGGAATCAAGATATACTATATCCACAGCATTCCCTTCATCTACCAAGCTGGTAATTTGTCTGGCATGACCTGTTTCTCTGAAACCCATGTTGACTTTTTGTGATTATAAAATTACCTTCCAGATGTTCACAGACTCTCTGTTTAATGATCTGCTCCAGAATCTTTTCTGGTATTGATGTCAGACTAACTGGACGATAATTGTTGGGATCCTCTTTTTTTCCCCTTTTTGAAGATGGGGACAACATTTGCCCTCCTCCAGTCCACTGGGACTTCTCCTGTTTTCCAGGAGTTCTCAAAAATTATTGCCAATGTTTCCGATATTCTGTTTCCAGTTCTTTTAATACCCTTGGATGTAATTCATCTGGTCCTGGAGACATATTCATTTAGATTAACCAGGTATTCCTGTACTATCTCTTTACTTATTCTGTGCTGAAATTCTCCTATTCTGTCCTCTGCTCCATTATCCTCAGGTTGAGCACCCTTTGCCTTTTCTGAGAAGACTGAAGCAAAGAAGGTGTTGAGTAATTCTGCCTTTTCTCTGTCCCCTGTTAACTTTTTGCCATCTTCTCCACACAGTGGCCCTACCATTTCCTTCTTCTTCCTTTTGCTGCTGACATACCCCCAAAAAGCCCTTTTTATTGTTCTTAACCTCTCTAGCAAGCCTGAGTTCATTCTGCACTTTAGCTTTTCTGACTTTACCCCTACATGTGCTAGCTATTTGTTTGAATTCCTCTTTAGTGATTTCCCCATTTTTCCATTTCTTATACATTTTCCATTTAAAACTTACTTCAGTTGCAAGTTCCTTAGTCATCCATCCTAGTTTCTTGAGACACCTCCCATTTTTCCTCCTTGTTGGCATGGTTTGAAATTGTGCCTTCAGTATTTCCCTTTTGAGAAACTCCCATCCGTCTTGAATGCCCTTCTCTTTTAGTATTCCTGTCCATGGGATCACCCCCAGTATTTCTCTAAGTTTAGTAAAATCAGCTTTCCTAAAGTCTAGAATGAGTGTCTGACTATGCCTGGCTTCTCCTTTCCACTGTATAATAAACTCCAGGAGGACATGATCACTTCCGCCTAAGGATCCAACCACTTGCACCCCATTAACTAGGTCTTCCCTGTTAGTTAGGATAAGATCCAAAATAGCTGACTCCCTTGTTGCCTCTTCCACCTTTTGGACAATGAAATTATCTTTGAGGCAAGTGAGGAATTTGCTAGACCTTGAGGATTTTGCGGAGTTTGACTTCCAGCAAATATCAGGATAGTTGAAGTCACCCATCACTACTATATTTCTCCTTTCTGAGTGTGTGGTCATCTGTTCTAGAAAGGCATCATCCAATTCTTCTGCCTGAGTCGGGGGTCTGTAGTAGACTCCCACACTAACATCCCTGTTGTTTCCCTCCCCTTTAATTTTTATCCAGATGCTCTCCACCTGGCTTCCAGGATTGATGTCCTGGATTTCTTCACTGGTGTAAATATCCCTGACATATGATGCTATTCCTCCTCCTTTCCTGTTTGGCCTGTTTCTCTTGAAAAGGTTATACCCCTGTATTTCTACATTCCAGTCATGAGACTCATCCCACCAGGTTTCAGTGATGCCTATTATATCATATTTGTTTTGTTGTGCTAGGAGTTCAAATTCATCTTGCTTATTTCCTGTGCTCTGTGCATTAGTGTAGAGACATCTAAGACCATATGTCCCCCTTACTTGCTGCCTGTGCACGTTTTTTTGCCTCCCACTGTTGGGTCCCTGTACTGTTTGCCTTGTTTCCTCTATGACAGTTTGACTATTTTTTTCCAGTCCTTTTGTCTTCCAGGACACTGTCTCCCTTCCCCACATAATTCAGTTTAAAGCCCTCCTGATCAAATTCTTGAGACTGTTGGCAAAAACTTTTTCATAGAAGAAGACTGGGGTGTGGGTGGCCAAACAACATGAGGGTGTGGTCAAGATGGTAAAAGTTATTCATGAGGAAGAACACACAATCTAAGAGAAGCTTGCAGTAGTTTGCTTTTGCCTGACCCTATTGGGAAGGGCAGGATTCCACCACCTATACTTTCCTCTCATCTCTGTTGAGTTAATGGAGTGCAAGCTGCTTTTGCATTTTGCACTCAGTTTGCAGCAACTGAATCAAGCTGAGGACAAAGGGGTAAAGAGGGAGGAGGAGAGAAAAACTGAAGATTTTAAAAGCAGCTCGAAAAGTGCGATGGCAGGAAATTAATTGGAAATGTCCCTACCAAATTGGGACAATTGGAGAGTATGTGACACTGAATGTTCAGTGTGAGAAGATGGAAGTACAGCAGATTCTGATGTTTCTCAGCACATTCATTAATCTTAAATTTTCTCAGTCTGTTAATCATGTCTGAAAAGAAAATTGTGGGATGGACAAGCAACAGCCATGTATGTCTGCTTGTAAGAAATCATTTGGCAGGGATGGGAAGTGAAGGCAGAGACAGGGTTAAAACAGGTCATTTGACACACAGCAGCAAATGATACTTCATATCAACCCAAATCAAAGGACATAATACCCAAATCCAGAGAGATTATTGTGGCAAATAAACCAGAAAATCTCATAAGCATATCTCCCTGTCCTTGACAGTAAAATACAACAATATCAGCTTAAATAACCAATAATTTGCCTGAAATGAGATCCAAAATTTGCTGCTCGAGGCTGCCTGATAATACATATTGGGCAAAGACAATGAGTCTCTGAGCAGTACAACAAAGTCATGGCAGGATGTAACTAGGAGCTGAGCCCTAGTACCGGCTCTCATACTGAAGAACCTGGGAGTAGGTTTGGTCATATGATCTACTCTAGTGGGTTAGTATTCAGGAGGTAAAATTCTGCAGAGTTCTTAGAAAATATCAGGAACATTAAGATTAACCTTCAATGGGAATGAAGTACATTCTTGTGCACCTGAGGTCTGTGGTTTTGAATATTCATGGAGGGGCGACCTCCATTAAAATCAACCTCCACGGGGGGGGGGGGGGCAACCTATTCAAGCCTATGGGGCTTGAATATTGGTGAGTCTCCATTTTCACAGTGTATGTGTCAAAAACGGATCCCCTGAGAAAACGGAGGGCTGACTGTATTGAGGCCTAAATGTCTGAAGGTCTTGTTTGAACAGAAGCTAAGCAGGGTCAGGCCTGTCTAGTAAATGGATGGGGGCTGTCAAGGAAACCTAGGTCCTGTAGTCTATATTTCAAAGTAAACTAATGAAAAACCACCTCTGAGTATCCCTTGCCTAAGAAAATCCCATAAATCCATGGGGTCACCATAAACAAACAGTTGACTTGAAAGCACATACACACACAGTATACAAAAAAGATTGAACCAACCAGGAGCTTGCCAGGAAAAGTGTGTGTGTGTGTGTGTGTTATTTATTTATTATTTGAGCCAACACGGTATGACAATATGAACATTGGACTATGTTTCTAGAGACCAGGGTTCGAATCTCCACTTGGTCATGGAAACCCACTGGGTAATGTTGGTCAGGTCACACATTCTCAGCCCTCAGAAAACCCTGTGATAGGTTTGCCTTTGGGATGCCATAATTTGGAAATGACTTGAAGGCACAAAACAACAACAACAACAACTTATTTATTCAATGCATTTATTATTGCCTCTCAACCCATTAGGACCCCTGAGGAGATGATAAAAACACTTTTAAAAACAATAAATAACATTTCAAAAAGTCCAAACTCCTCTTTACAAAATCAGACAAATAGCCAGAATAGATACCTCTCATTTTAAGAGCCAAAGGCCGTGCAAAACAGGATTGCCTTCACTGTATGCTAGAAAATGAGAAAGGATGGAGCCAGTTTGACCTATCTCCAGAGGGAGTTCCACAAACTGGGTGCCGTTACAGTGTACTCATCAACCTAGCCACAGGACCTATTTAGAAAATGATCTTCTAATAAAAAAGCTGTTTTTTTTAAGACAGGATTTTTATTTTTACAGGGGACACAGCTAGATCATCAGGTAAACAAGTTCATTAGTAAATTGCAATATTTTGCAATACTGTGCAATACTTCCCTTTTTAAAAGTATTATAAACAGTTTTCTTTTTGTTCTACATTTCTCAGAAATGCAAAGCAGTCCTGTGAGAGTACATTCAAAGAAAAGCTGTACCATGGATAAATAAGAAGGGAGGGAGGGAGGGAGGGAGAGAGAGAGAGAGAGAGAGAGAGAGAGAGAGAGAGAATAAAATCACCACATGTTATTACAGTACTTGCTTTTCAAAAATGAATGTATGACCTAGCTGCTGTGACTGAGGCATGGCATGAACTTATGTAAAAAGAAGGAGACCCCAAATCTGGCTTCTAGGAAGACTACATCATAGGTCGACTGATTCCATCAAGGGAGCCATGGGTCTGAGTTTGCAAGATGCTCATAGTGGCCTCATTCATAGAGTCACCAAAAGTTGAAGATGACTTGATGATATATAACAAAAGTTCCAAATAGAGGAGACTCATTGAATGACCTGTGTCTCAGTTTATTTCTCATTCTCCCACTTTCCCATTTTGTTCTCAATTTCTATTGGTACAAACTGAGTTCAATGTGCAAAAGGAGAGAAGGGGGCAGAATCTTGCCATTCCCAGTAGGCTCAGGCAAAAGCAAACTGTTGCAGCCTGTCCTAGGTTGTGTGTTCTTCCTCATTAATTACTTGACTACACAGTCAACTTAATAATACTTTGATCTTACCTGGCACATGTGTCTTGATTTGCATCTGTGAAAGGTTGGTGGGTATGTAAACACTTATATAAATCCCATTGATTTTATAGACTTATTGTATTTTGGGTTAGCAACTGGATTTAGGCCATGGGTGGGGGATTCATGTGACCCTCCAGCTGTTCTTGGGCTGCATCTCCCACCATTCCTAAACCATTGCTTGTTCCGCCTAAGACTGCTGGGACTTGAGGTTCAACAGCAGCTGCATGCTTCCTACCCTGATCTAGGCCAACACTTCTTTTTTTAAAGCTAGTGTTGGTAACTAACCAAGAACATATTAAAGGCAACACTATGGTAATCCTTTGGCAACACTAAGGTGATTTTTACCCTTCCTATCCATTGTTGTGTACCTGTTCATCCCATGTTTCCCTCCACCCTCAAGCAGCATTCAAGAAAGATGCATGCTTGGCTGCCTTTCCCTCCCTGTCCTTGAGGCCTATATTTTCTCTCTTCATCCTGGCACACCTCTTTGCCATCATGAAAAGCTGGCATCTAGCTCAACTTCCTCCCTGATCTGCTGGCATAACTGCAAAATCTGTGAGCTATTTTGGGGTTCTCCTGCTTGTTGCTAATGATTTTTTTACCTTCTTCACCTGACTTGCATTCGTGTAGGCTTTCTGGATTTATTGCTTGATAAAACTTTGCAGCCAAGAGGCAGAGAAGATAAAGGTTCATAGGAGATAAGGGTCAAAAACATTAAAGGATCATATAAGCAAGACATTCTGCCTTTTGTCTGAACCTTGTCCAAAGTTTATGTCTGTTAGAAAAAACAGCTGGATATTTTTCAATATCTTCCTTTTCATGCTATTTTGGAATGCCTTTTCTATTTCCAGATGACAAGAAATACTAAAAGGTGGGGGAAGGCATCTTTCTGTATCACAAAAGAGAGTCTTAATTGGATGTTGTTGCTATCAGATAGGAGAGAATTATTGGTTGCACATAACATTGCTTAAAACAGAGTTAGCTTGCGATTTATTGCTGGCATTCTTAGGCCACATTTCCCTATAAATCTACAGTCCTGTTCATGGAGAAAGTTATGTGTGTGCTTTGAATATTTTTCCATTTCTTGCTACCTTTGCAATTTGATTGTCTGCAAATGGAAAAAGAGCAAATACGGGGCTCATTTTGCACAAATGATATATTTAATAAATCATTTAGAAAAGGTTTTGGATGATTAGCATTATAATTATGTGTAAAGGAAATATAGACCATTAAAATGCTTATTGACTGATAAAATTTGAAGCATCACTAACAACAGCTCAATCTTCTTTAAAAAACAACAACACCCAACTCTCTACCATGTGCATTCAAGCCTCTGGGATTGAAGTGAGTGGGGGTGTGTGTGAGTAGCAGAAGCACTCCTCCATTTGTGGAGACTAATTCAACTTGTGGGGATGTGTATCTGCTTCAGGGTCCCAATTGCTAATCTTATCGCATGGCACTTACAGGAACGGGAACGGAAAGGAACAGAACGGAACAGAACCGGACAAAAATGCATGTTACTGTACAGCAGAATGCCACCGATGCCGGCAGGAGTCCCCAAGCCAGTCAATTTTGAAGAATGATTTTGAACCGTTTTTCCAAAATTGGCTGCCAGGAACAGCTGGGGAATGGCTTGAGGACTCCCGGCAGGATCGGTGGCATTCTCTTGTGTAGTAACATGCATTTTTGTCATGTCCTGTCCTGTTCCGTTCCGTTCCATTCCTTTCCATTCTCGTTCTTGTAAGTACTGTGCGATAAGGTATTGTGTTCCGTGAAACCTCTACGGGCATAAATCTAACATTTGTTTTATTCTTGCCCCCCCCCCCCAAGCTTTGCAGCTGATGGATACAAAACTTCTTCTTTCTTCTAAGAATGGATTCAATCCCTTGATGAGGGCATCATTTGTTTCATCCAAGCCATGTATCCTTGCCTGGTATTTGAGTACATTGTAGCAGCAATTGATGCAGACCCTACTGTGGGTATCATGCAATGCTGGAAATCCTTCACTATTGCTGATGGCATAACAACCATCAAAGTTGCAATGGATGAATTAAAACCAGAAATTGTAACTGCCTGCTGGAAGAAATTACAGAGTGATGTCATGGAAGATTTTCATGCCACCCTAGGGTTTGATAGAGAAGTTAGGAAGCTCTTTGATGCAACAAGACAACATGGTGGGAAAGGATTTTCTGACATGTTGGATGAGGAAGTGGAGGAACACATTGATGACCAAGAGGAAGTTTTAACTAATGAGGAATTGGAGGAACTTGTTATAATCTCTTCAGAGGAAGATTATGAAGAAGAAATGGAAGCTGAGCCAGTCATGTGGTCATTGGAGATGTTTGCTAAAGTGTTTCAATAGTTAGTGTCTTGTCCCCACCCTTCAAGTCTAGATGCCCTGCAGCCACTATTGCAAGGCTTTCTCCATGCCTCTGTGAGTGCTGGTACCATCTCCATGACCTGCTGCAGACCCTGCAATTCAGCCTCATCTGATTGTTGTGATGTCAGAGCAGCCTTAGGAAGAGTAGCTAATACCCCAGAGGAGAGGATCAAAATTCAAAAAGATCTTAATAAACTGGAAAGCTGTGTCATAATTAACAGAATGAATTTCAACAAGGAGAAATGTAAGGTACTGCACTTAGGCAGAAAAAAAGATGAAATGCATAGATCTAGGCTGGGGGATGTCTGGCTCAAAAAGACGATACGTGAAAGAGATCTAGGAGTCCGTGTAGACCGCAGGTTGAACATGAGACAATAGTGTGATGCAGCAGCTAAAAAAGCCAATATAATTCCAGGCTGTGTCAATAGAAGTATAGTGTCTAGATCAAGTGAAGTAATAGTGCCACCCTATTCTGCTTTGGTCAGGCCTCACTTAGAAACCTGTGTCCAGTTCTGGGCACCACAATTCAAAAAGGATGCTGACAAGCTGGAGTGTGTCCACAGGAGGGTGATCTAAATGGTGAAGGGTCTAGAAACCATGCCTTATGAGGAGATACTTAGGGACCTGGGTATGTTCAGCCTGGAGAAAATAAGATAAAAGAGGTGATCTAATAGCTATGTTTAAATATTTGAAGGGGTGTCATATTGAGGGGGGGGGGAGCAAACTTGTTTTTTGCTGCTTCAGAGAATAGGACCTGGAGTAATGGATTCAAAGAACAGGAAAAGAGGTTCCACCTCAACATTAGGAAGAACTTCCTGACCATACGAGTTTGACAGTGGAACATACCCCATCAGAGTGTGGTGGACTCTTCTTCTTTGACAGTTGTTTAACAGAGGCTGGATGGCCATCTGTCAGGGGTACTTTGATTCTGTATTCCTGCATAGCAGGGGTTTGGACTGGATGGCCCTTGTGGTCTCTTCCAACTCTATGATTCTACAATTGTACAATTTTAAAGGACAAAATTATGGAATATGATCCTTAGATGGAATGCAGCATTAAAGTCACTTGTATGATCACTATAGAATTATAATCTCTGCAACAACACTTTGACAAGTTAAAAAAGAGAGAGAACAACTTCCCATTAAAATATTTTCCCACAAATGAGGACTTCCAACCATAAACATAATCTTTTCCAGATATAGACATCCAACCATCCACAATGTCTGCTCCTGACATCAGCATTCTGCTATTGACAATGTCTGTTTCCAACACTCAACCATTGACCTGGCACAACAATCTAGGACCACCTTCTGATGACCCTCCTGCTGAAGTTCCCTTTTTGGATGATTTCTGCACATCAGAATGTCAATGCTGATGGTTTTGGGGACTGTGATTCATTCATTTTGTGTAAGAAAAATAGGGTTCCAGATTTAATGCGAATATTGTATTACGTGAAGAGTTCTGGAATGGATCCCTCATCTAGTATGTGGGCTGCCTGTACTACCTTTTGGAAATATCTATCTGTATATAAATGGAACCATTGCAACACAGTGCTGAATCCATACTCCAGATACACAATATTGTTACTGATATTGAAAAACATTGTGGTGTTAGAATTTTGTTTTAGATCCAGGTTCTAATCCCTCACCAAAGGCCAAAACACACTGGCTAACCTTGAGCCAGGCACTCTGAGCCTGATCTACCTCACAGTATTGCTGTGAGGATAAAGGAGGAGAAATTGGAATTTGAGAGATATAGGTTTATCTCTTTAGTAGAGCAAATAACTTGAAAGCAGAATAGAACAATAACCAAACCACATTTGCTCTGTAAGGATATATATGTATATGCATAGTTATTATGCTGGAATGGTAAGATGTGACCAAGTTATGAACCCTGTTCAGCCTTGAAAACCTACTGGGCAACTCAGACTGTCTCAGCCTTGAAAGAAGCCATTGGCAAACCTTCTTTGAGTAAAAATCTTGCTAAAAGAATCCTAAGATAGGTTCACCACAAGTTAGACAGACAGACAGACAGACAGACAGACCTTACCAGAAACAGGATTAGTTCAGGAGGAAAAGAATGAAATTAGGTTGCTTCAGTTAATGGAAGCTGCTGCCACTCAACCCTGTGGTTACTGCAAAATGGAAGAGAGCAGAGCAAAGAAAGAAACAAGGAGAAAGAGAATAACAAACAAATTACAAAGTAACTTCATACCAGCAATGAAACTCTATCCCTGATGTGAGCATGCAAGATTGCTTATCAGTAACAAGAGACCCACATATTTTGTCTTGAGCCCCTTAGAGAAAAAGTGGGATATACTGTATATACTCAACTATAAGGTGATATCCTGTATAAATCAAGGGCAGGTTTGGGGGCCAAAATTATGGATTTTGATATGACCTGTGGATAAGTTGAGGGTAAAATTTAGGGACATGTAACAAAGTACAGTATCTAAAAGAGGAAGCAAAGGAAAACAATGCCAAAGAACTTACAAATTCCAGTAGGCATAACTGTTTATGCCCACCCTAAAGGCTGGATGGAAAAGAGAGTAGATATTATGAATGAATTTGGACTTGGGGAATTTTAAATAGCTCAATTAATTAACTCTGGGATCATCCCTATTTATACACAGGATGATAGGATAGAGCATTAGCAGAGACAACATTCTTCCAATGAATTGTACTTTTATTTTTTTATTTTTTTTGGGGGGAAATCGATCAGTCATGCAATTTCACACACATACACACACTAAGCTATTTAGAGGAGAGTCAATCAATCATGCAATTGCGCGCGCACACGCACACAGTTATTTAATAAAAGTACCCATATGCATACTTACAAGTGCTAGGGATTGCTAAGAAAGGCTTCACTCATATATAGTTACCATAGCATGGTGCTCCTTTCATGATGGAGATTCCTCTCAGCTGCTCAATGGAATGGTGTGTGTGTGTGTGTGGGGGTAGCATGAGGGAGAATTTCAGAGAGACATAAAGGTCCCTCTTGCCTTCCATGCTAGCTCAGAGAACAAATGATATTTTAATCCTTAAATAGCCAAAAACTGGCTTCAGGCAAAAGGTTGTTTACTTCACTTTCTTAATTTACATAGCAAAGATCACTTTGATACTGGCAATTGTCAAAGATGGGAAATGGTTCTTTCCTGGCTGTGCCAGGCTAGTGGCACCATAAATCACTTGGTCTTTTCTGTCTAGCAGAGGTGAATCTTTCCTGCTATCAACTCCCAAACTAGGAACTTTTTGATCTTTGTTTCAAAGCACTGTGGGCATGGGGTCTCCGTTAAGGGTCCATGGTGGTGGTGCCAACGTGACCTGCTCACTCCTGGGTACGTGGCTACCAATCCAGTCCATTTAGGGCCATCCAAGAGGAAACATACATACCCAGAAAATCATGACAAAATCATAGTCATTTTGGCACCAGTTCTCGTAACATGGTGTGTGTGTGAGTGCTTCCAGGACAGATTACACACTTACATTGACTCATGGATAAGTTGACTCAGGTTTTTTTGGGGGTCAATTATTTGACTAAAATTTCTAGACTTATACATGAGTATATACAGTAAGTACAAATAAATACATAAATATGTATTTATGAAAACATTTTAAATCACCTTCATGCTTTTCGTGTTTATGATTTTTATTTTCATTTTTACAATACATAACCCCCACCAAAAAACAAAAACAAACCATAACATCCACATCCAAATCACTTATTCATATATACATATAATTGTTTATCTTTTTTCTCTAGGAGATTCCCTTCTTCCATTTAAATTCCATCTTAACATGTATTCCCTTCCCTTCCATCATTCACCCAGTCATTCTTCTTTTTTTAAACTTGTGGATTACAGATAGTCTGCAAATATAGTTAAAACAGTAAAGCAATAAAATACAATCATATTGTAAAAACCCTAAAATACGTCGTCAAAACAAAGAACAGCAGCAAAAGCATAAAACAAACTGAAACAGCCAGTTCAAATGACTTAGCAAATAAAAAGTTTTTGAACTGGTGCTGAAAAACAACAACAACACAACAATACTTCCATAGAAAGGTTAATTAATAGTTGGAGCATCACTCACTAAAAAAGTGATCTTCAGGGTCTTCACTTTCTCAGTGATGATGACTGTAACAAGGAGCAGTTGGGAGGCATTAATGGGAGCTGTTTCCACTACAATTTACAGCAAATTGTGAATCACTGTATGTGTGCCTTGTTCCCACTGTGAGTGTTTTCAGAAGTGACTCCAATCGTTCAGAGTCGCTTTGAACCTCCACAAATCCAAAAAACCTGCATTTTTTGAAGAGTAGTTTTTTGCTGTCTTTTTGGAATAAATCGATTCAGAACCATGTTCAACAAGTGTGAACGATGGACCTGAATCACATTTTACTGAGCAGCCGCAGCAGCAGGAGATGTGGGGTTGCCTCCCTCCTGTCTAGGCAGCCCAATCCTCTTCCCTGCAACCCAAAGCCCCCTCACCAAGGATTGCAGCAGCTGTGGCTGCCAGGTTGCAGACCCACTTGAGCAGCCTTCACCTCCCAAGTGCTCTTTCTTTCTTCCTCTTCTTCCTCTTCTTCTTCTCCCCTTGCCTACCTGGCACAACCGGGCTTTGAGACGGAGTGCTCCTCCTCTTCCAAAGGGAAGAGTCCCAGGGGTTCTTTATTGCTGGTGCACATGCCATGCCTCCCTGGCTGCAACCAATCTCCAACCATGGCAGTCCCAGAAGGAGAGCCTGTGGCAGCTGGAAAAAAAGGCCCCCAAGAGGGGCTTGGATTGGGGCCTAGTCACCCTGGGGAGGTTTGGATCAGGCCCCTGCAGCTCTGGAGCTGGCCCCCCAGAAGCGTTGCAAATTGCACTAGTGGGAACTGCTAGTGCCATTGTTGAGATTCACTTTATAGTGGGAACTGCGCCTTGGCCTCAATCACTTCAGCTACCTTGTGTCAACACAATTCACAAACTGATTTAAAGGTAAGTGGGAATGGTTCCACGGTTTCTTGGGCTCATTCAGCCCTTGCTTTATATTAAGAAGTAGAAGGGGAGAGGGCTTTATTGATATGAAGGACAATATGAAAGAATGCAAAAAGCAAAAAGACAGCAACTGGAATTCTCAGTGGGTAATTTATGTGTGGAAAATCTCTGCTTAATACTTAGGATAAATGTAACTGGATATAGAAATCCTCCTTCAGGATTTGCAGATGATTATTCTCCCCCATCCTGTTTTCTTTATCATTGCCTGCATATTATTATACTGCAATATAGCAATATAGTGTATTCATATTAATAAAATCAACACTGTCCTCTAGTATGGAAATATTTGAAAAATATTGAAAAATAATCATTTTTAATACATCAGACAGATGATTCATACTCTTGCATGTGTAGAAAGTGCCAGTGTATCAGAGAGAAAAAGAGAATGAGAAGAAAATGAAAACTTATCAAGGCGATTTTTATATGAGCAGGGCCTTAGGATATTGCCTTGCTTGAAATCGAAAACTAAAGTGTATACACATAGAAAAACTGTAGCAACTAGGTACACCACCAGATTAATATAACAACTTGGCCTTATTGTTGAACCAGCTGCAGTTAGATACTTAAGCAAATCACCTTCTGCTTTTCTTTTTTCTTCTCCATGTGTGCACGTATGCAACAGTCAATATCCATCAAGCTTTCCCCAAATAACCATATGCCTCTGAATGACTACTAGACTTTGCTGGTTGTTTTTCAGGCTGGTCTCTGGTTGTTATGCTAACATACAAGAAGATGTATTTGTTCAGGAGGTCCAGTCATCGTGCTAAATAAAATCGTTCACTTTGGTTGGTAAATATTGACTCAAGCTGCTAGGCTTTTATGTATTTCAGAGACTCGCAATGTTTGAGAGCTCAGCAAGCAAACAAGAACAGGTACAGGAAGTTATTGTGATGTTTTGGACTGATGTTTGCTTTTCTGCTGCTGATGTATGTTCTCCATTGTGTGGCGCTTGTTACTAATGACCTTGTTATATACTATGCAGCAGCTGATAAGGCCAAGGGCTTTGACAGAATACAAATACATTTCACGTTCCCACTTGAAGAGTTTAGGTTAATTGTGTTTTGAAATGTTCTGTACCCAACAGTCTGTTTCTTCCATGTAACATACTTTTCTTGAAATAAAACTCTTCAAAGAATGAGCTACTTTGGAGGTTGAAGGGTAATGGACAGTGCTGTTTTCAGTTTGAAAAGTGGTTGATAATATCAACTCAGTGTGTGTCTCTTTAAGCTATCCAAAGTTATAGAAAGAAAATCAGATGACTGGTGGCCAGAACAGTGTCTTTGAATTACCAATCTCCCCCCCCCCCCCCCCCCCGCCCAGAGGAACAAGTAACCAACAACAAAAATATCAGGCCATAATGGGGATTTCATTGTGCAAAATGCTCTGTGGTGGCAGGGAGGGGGAGAATTAACATGCTTTTAAATGTGCTTTTCTGTGGTATGTGTGTTTGTGTGCATGTGTGCACACACATGCACATTCTATCTATGCTTGCAAAAGTGTTGCAAGCAGGTATACATATTCTGTAAAGACATTTGGAAAGCAAGTGAAAAGAGACAGCAGGACTTGGACTAGTGCTGTATCCCAGTGGCAGAGCACATGCTTTGCATTCACAAAGTTCCCAGGTTCAGTTCCTGGAATCTCTTTGACTCCAGTGGGCTACAAAAGATTCTGGGCTCATTGGTGGGAGTAGAGTGGTGAATCTGCTGCAGGTTTTATTTTGAACCTTATCAATTCTGAGGACATAGTTCAGCACCACGAATTGCCCCTTTAAAGTTGGGATTAAAACCCAGAGCACATTCATTACCCTACTGAGATGGAAAACACCAGCCATCACTGTTTAAATTTTGGAAAGTTGCTGCCATTAGTGCATGAGCAGACATTATTGAGCTTGGTGGATCCATAATATGATTCTTTACAAATCACCTATATAATTTTTTTAAAAAAAATCACTTCCATATATACCCAAAGTAACATTAGAACCAGTTCTGAAATTCACTACCATGAGCAATAAATGATTTATTAACTGACAAGGTGATAAATATTGCAACCAAAATTAGCAGTGAGATTTAATGTAAGCAAGTTTAAAGTGAAGATTTCTGCAAAGCAAATACTGTTTCCTGCACAGAAAATGCAATGTGAATTTCTTTCAGAACAAGTCCTGAACTGTGAATACATGCTTTGTATAGTTTTAAAAGATTTTTTTTCCACA
The DNA here is from genome assembly GCA_026167975.1 of Phrynosoma blainvillii. NCBI lineage: Eukaryota > Metazoa > Chordata > Lepidosauria > Squamata > Phrynosomatidae > Phrynosoma > Phrynosoma blainvillii. The sequence goes on from JANUYF010000002.1 coordinate 102,227,887, forward strand.
ATGAAAGAACATTGCTAAATTTATTGCTTAATTGAAGAATTATCTTCCTGGCAGGAAATACCTGTTAAAACAATCATGGAAAACAAAGCAGTGGTCAACAGACTAGAAACGATCAATATACATTCTCATCCACAAAAAAGGAGACTCAAAAGACTGCAGCAATTATAGAGCCATAACATTAATTTCCTATGCAAGCAAAATTCCGCTCAAAATTCTACTCAAAATTCTACAGCAGAATCCAATCAAATATGGAGAGAGAATTGCCAGATGTCCAAGTGGGGTTCAATAAAGGAACTAGTGACCACATTGCAAACAAACAATAGATAATGGAGTAAGCCAAAAAATTCCAGAAAAAAAATCAGCATGTGCTTTATAGACAGCAAGTTCTTTGACTGCATAGATCACAAAAAGCTATGGAATGTTCTTAAAGAAATGGGAATGCCACTACATCTGACCATCTGATAGATGAGGATATGATAGAAGAGGAAGCTGTACTTAGGACAAGAGGCTACTGAATATGGAGAAACAGAATTGTTCCTAGATGGCAAAGGGGTCAGGCAAGCATGTATTTTATTACCCTATCTTTTCAACTTCTATACAGAAAATATCATAAATAGAGCAGGTTTACACACAGATGAAGGCGGAGTGAAGATAGGGGGAAGGTTATGCATATGGCACCATACTACTAGTGGAAAGCATCACAGACTTGGAACAATAATTTTAAAAAGTGCAAACTTAGGCCTAATGTTAAACCTAAAGAAAACAAAAATAATGACCATGTAGAATGTACATAAATTCAACCTAGATAATGAGGAAATCAAAATAGTTAAAGATTTCCCATACCTTAGATCAAACATTGATCAGAATGGAGACTGCAGTCAAGAAATTAGAGGAAGATTAGAAATGGAAGGGCAGCTATGAAAGAACTAGAAAAAATCTTAAAGAGTAAAGATATACAGCTGAACACGAAAGTTAGAATTGTCCAAGCCATTGTATTCCTGCTTACCATGTATGGATGTGAGAGCTGGACAGTGAAGAAAACAGATAGGAAGAAAATTAATTCATTTGAAATGTGGTACTGGAGAAGAGTGCAGAGGATATCGTGGATGGCCAAGAAGACAAACAATTGGGTCCTAGAACAAATCAAGCTAGAACTCTCCCTGGAAGCCAAGATGACTAAATTGGGGCTGTCATACTTTGGCCACATCATGAGAAGGCACAACTCATTAGAAAAGGCAATGATGCTGGAAAAGGTGGAGGGCAGCAAAAAGAGAGGAAGGCCACATGCCAGTTGGATGGACTCAATTAGGGAGACCATGGGCCTGAGCCTACAGGACCTGAGCAGAGAGGTAGAGGATAGAGGGGCTTGGAGACATCTTATTCACAGGGTCATTATGAGTTGAGGTTGACTCAAAGGCAGCTAACAACAACAACAACAACAACACACCTCTGGATATCATCATTTTCACTCAGTAATCCTTATGCTTATTCAGTGACTGTGGGTGGCTCCTATATCATAGAATCATGGAGTCATTGGGCCTTTGCAGACTGCCAGAAATAGTGCAAATTGAGTCCACTTTAACTGTCCTGGCTCAAGGGGGAAGCAGATGGCGCAAAGCGCCGTCTTCAGGGCAAGGAAAGGGAGGGGCAGCCACACGCTGGGCACCCCAACCCCTTCCCGAAGATGTCATCGGAGTGCTGGACCCTCCACATGTTCGGGGCTCCGAGGATGCCTATCCGCTGCAGCGTCTACACACGCTGTGGTGGAAAAGGTAGCGAAGGTGAGCTGGCAGCCTTTTGCGGTGCACCTTCGGCGATTTGTGGAAGGAGCGCTGTTTTAGCGCTCCTTCCTGGGGCGGTGAAGTTGTGCCACGGGGCCGAGGAATGCGGATGCCTTGGCCCCGATCCGCAGCTTCCTGGGGCGGCCTCGTGCCGCCCGTCTGCTTAGGCCTATAGTGCTAGGGAATCATGGGAACTGTAGTTATTTCTGAGACATTGAGCCTTCTCTGTCAGAGACCTCTGGTGCCACAATAAACTACAGTTCCCATGATTCCCTAGCACTGAGTCAGGGCAGCTAAAGTGGACTCAATTTGCACTATTTCTGGCAGTCTGCAAAGGTCCATAGAACCATAGAGTTGAAAAGGACACAATCAAAGCACCCCTGACAGATGGCCATCCAGTCTCTGTTTAAAAACCTCCAAAGAAAGAGACTCTACCATACTCCAAGGGAATGTATTCCACTGTCAAATAGTTCTTACTCTCAGGAAGTTTTCCTGTAGTTTGACTCCATTACTCCATATGTGTGTGTGTGAATCCATTCTGGGATTGTTTTTTTTTTAGTTCCGAGTTTAAAGGAGCTATCCAAGGGGCTGACCCAGCCATGTGGGCATTACAATGCTTATTGCTTAATGGATCTGTTTAATGGATCAGCTTAAAAATCCTGAGTAGCTTATTAGACTTTTCATAAATGATTCTGGGAGTTTCCCTCTCATAACTTGGGGGGGGGGGGTATAAAGTGAAATTGTTTGATTTGCCAGCATGTTCATTCCATCATATCATGCAATGAGTCAGAAGGGGAAGCTGCCTTCTTATTTAAATCTTTTCTCTTCAGAAATTCTTGCACAGGGGGCTTGTTTTAAAATAACACATATGCTTCCTCTCCACCCTTTTCATTTCAGGCTCCTGTTTGTTCCCAAATAGTAGGAAACCTACTGTGTTGCATGGCCTGTGAAGGGGAAATGGTTTATTTGGAAAAGGCATAATAGTGAACATTTGTTGAAATAATTCTCTGGTGGTCTTGAAAACAAATGAACAATTCGCGCATGAGAGGAAGAGCCTGGATTGGAGGAATTACTCTCAGAGAAAGGCACCAATATTTTTGGTACAGAAATGAAAAGGTTCCTTTTGGCATATATTGTTTTTGCATGTATATTGTTTTATTCTTTCTACTGTGGTGACCACTTTAGAAGGCTTTGCCTCGCATGATGGTATCTCCAAACTATGCTTTTTAGAATATTTGTGAGGAGGAAGCTTGCACTCAAGAGTTTTATGACTATCTCACAGATAGCCTATCTGTGGTGATAATTGGGAAAGGAGACCAAGCAATGGTGTTGATCAGAGCCCCGGATTCTAATCACAACTGTTTGTCAGATGCAGCTACTGCTTAAGTTGGTGTCTCTATATGGAAGAACAGGAGGCACTATTTTGTCTTTTACCTTAAGGAACCTCTATTATGTGGGAGAAATTGAGAACCATGGGCTCCATGTATCCCCAAACTTTTGCATTCCTCCCAAGCCCCTCTTGCAGTGTCCTCAAAGCCTCCAGATCTCCCAACAATATGATTTTGGGGGCAACTTTCTACCTGAAAACCACACAGAACCACACACAGTAGTTTGCCTTTCCCTTAGAACAGCTCTAGACCCTCAAAGAGACCCTTTTTGGAATAAATTTCAGCTGAAAATGATGAGCAGAAGTGATGTGGTATCACTTCTGGCACACCAAATCATGGTGGTATGGTTTGCAAGGGAGGGTGCAGATGTTCAAATTGGGCTCTAATATACACAGGGCACAATTAATATGCTGGAGTTAATACTTTTGTGTGCAGTTTGTAGTTCAGATTAGCATCTCCAATAGATGCCAGCATGGGTAGTTAAAGGAACTAGCAAGCAGGAGGAGTACTGGTGATGATGGTGACACTAGAATTGGTGAGGTTGGGCACTGCTGGATGGGTCTCACCCATTTTTTCAGCCTGTGTAGTTTGTTGCTAGGCCTGGAATGAGACTTCTGTGTGCGATTTTCAAGATTGGAGTCCTGTGTATACATTACACTTAAGTGTTAAATCTCAATATTGCAACTGTGGCATTTCCCAGAATAGGAAGCCTGGTCTGTAGCTGGAGTAACAGATTTTACATTGAACATAGTTTGCTTTTGATGATGTTTTTCTGGTTAACATGTAAGGCAGAGGTAGGCAACCTTTCCCCTTTAAGGGCCGAGGGACTTCAGCTCCCAGAAGCCTCAGCCATGTTGGCCAATAGTCCCATGTTGGCCAATAGCTCCTGGGATTCTGGGAGCTGAAGTCCCTCGGCCCTTAAAGGGGAAAGGTTGCCTACCCCTGATGTAAGGTGACAAGTGTAGGTTGCTTGGCTTCAGAAGGAATATAAATGTTTGCTACATACATGCTTGCGATCTTAAATAGGATTAGATCAACAAACTGGCTAGCAGAAATCACGGGTATTATGTCCAGCTCTCGCACACTTCCTTATCAGACAGCACCTCCAATGTGCCCAAACTTGTTTTTTCCTCCTTGATTCTGTTTCTTATGAGAGGATAGATGTATTCTTTGTTAAGGACCCTGCCTCCTTATAGCACTGATTAGATGGCCTTTGTGACAGCTACAGCACAAATATACTTTTAAAACCTAATCTGCACTGTAGAAATAATGCAGTTTGACACCACTTTAACTGCCATGACTCAATGCTATGGATTTTTGGGATTTGTAGTTTTGTGAAGTATTTAGCTTTCTCTGTGAGAGAGGTCTGGTGCTACAACAAACTACAAATCCCAGGATTCAAGTGAAAGTGGTGTCAAACTGCATTATTTCTGCAGTGCAGATAAGACCTAAAACTACACATAACATTGCTTTCTTGTTAAAGGCCATTATACTGTGCAGTGCAATTTAACTTGCCTGAAAACAGTAGTGGCTATGTACCCAGTGAAAAGCCAGGGGGCAGACAACTGGCTTAGGTCCAAAACACACTGCAAAAATAATCCAGATTGAGTCTGCTTTAACTGCCCTGACTCAGTCCTAGGGAATCCTGGGAATTGTAGTTTATTGTTACCTCAGAGCTCTCTGACAGAGAAGGCTAAATGTCTCACAAGACTACAATTCCCAGAATTCCCTAGCATTGAGACAGTTAAAGCAGTCTCAAACTGGTTTATTTCTGCATTGTGTTTGGACCTTAGGAACTGATCCACAAATGACTCATTCCTTCTCCTTAAAAGCCTAACACTTAAATTTAAACAAAAACCCTTCCTGTGTCTTCCATAAAGTTTGCAATACTTAAAAGTTCAGGATATCCTTTGTGGCCTTCACACACAAATGATTCATGTGTATTTGTTTAAGAAAACAAGGTAATATCAAAGATATTTCTTTTTTCTGCTGTAGTTTGCTGTACATGAGATTCCTAGCTTCTTGGCCAGCAATGACAGCCAAGATGTACTACATTTTATGAACTCGGCAATGTTCCTCCTGGATTGTTTCACAGATTGCAAATAGGGAGTCCATTATCCTCTACTGGCTTTAACTCTTATGGAAAATAACTACATTCCGGTCAGCCTAGAAAGCTGTTAACATTTGGGCAGTGGTTTTCAAAGTGTGCTCTAGGAATGTCTACAAGTTCATTAGAGTTCCCAGTCAGTGACGCTGGATGAATCTCCTTAAAGAACAGCTGGTCTCTCATTACCAATCTTTTACTGCAAAATGCCACTATAAAGGTTCATACTGAATCTGTTCTAGGTTCCATCCATAGTCAGATCTTTGAAAAGTTACTTCCCGGACTACAACAACAGCAACAAGATAATTTATGTTTTCAAGCTCTGCTCTCAGCTTACACACAACAGTAGTACCAAGTCCAACAGGGAAGGAAATGAGTTGGTGAAGAATGGATTTGTTCTCAGCAGAAAAGTTTGAAAATCACTTTGAAAAATATAAAAGCCAGCCTTGGACGTATTCACACAGGCGGCTCTAAAGCCGCCTGGAAGCCCCCTGGAAGCCATCAGGAGTCATTCCGGCGGCGAAAACAGCAGCCGCCGGAATGACTCCTGATTGCCTCTGGCAGAAGCGCCTGTAATTCCTTTTAAAAAAAGGAATTAAAAAGATGGGGCTAAAGCCGGCTAGCGGCAGGGATGGTGCAGGGATTGCGCAAGATGGGGTGGGGCTTGCTGCGACGTCGTATGAACACGAGCAAGACCCCGGAGTGAGGTAGGGATGGCGCAGGGATGGCGAAGGATGAGGAGGGGCTTGCTGCGACGTCATGTGAACTTTTCCTGCACAGAGCCGGAGTGGGGCCAGATGGAGGTAGGAACGACTCCCTTTTTTGCTCTGTGTGAAAACGTCCCTTCTCTTGTTTTGTTTTCTCTGAGTATTAATAAGGAAGAGCACACAAGCTTGGAGTGGTAGCAGCAGTTTGTTTTTGACTGATTCTATTTGGTGACCATGGGCAAATCACACTCTCTCAGGCTCAGAGGATGGCAATGGCAAGCCTACCCTGAACAAATTCTGCCAAGAAAACCCCATGATCTTAGGGTTGCCGTAAATTGGAAATAACTTGTAGGCATGCTACAACAATCAGGGAAAGGCAAGATTCTACCTCCTCTTCTGCTTTCCCTCCTGCTGAACTAACTGAGTACAAATTATTTTTGCACTTTGAACAGTTGAAGTAGCTATTGAAGTAAGCTGAGGACAAAGGGAGAACGTGGGAGGAGGAGAGAGAAGCTGGCACATTTTAATAGCAGTAGAAAATGTGGTTGGATTAAACAGAACTTTCCCTGTCAAAGAACAGTTGGAGAGTATATTCCATCTGATGTCAACATAAACTACGCTGCTGAAAAAGCAAATGTAAGACTTTTGTTATACTTCCCTTGCAAAACAAAACAAAACAAAACAAAACCATGCAAATTTCCTGGATAAGTTTAATTTTTTTTTTAAAAAAATGGCAGTCCACAGTAGCTTAGTGAAAAATAAATAAACATAAGAATTGCTACAGTGTTCAGCACTTTATTATAAGTCACAAAGGCTTTCGCCAGTTTTCTTTGTTGTTCATTTCCTGCTGCCTCCCAGAGGCAAAATATTTTTGGCATCGAGTCTGAGGTCCGGGACTATGCCAATCAGCCGGATATAGGATAGATAAGATTGGTATAAATGCTTTGAACTGGTTGGAATCTCTAGATGGGAAATGGAAGTGAAATTATTTACATTTGGCACAAGAATAAGTTCCATTTTTAAATTCAAAGCAAATTGGAAGGGTCATATGACGTTGCCCTCCTGTTAACATCCACCAAGAGCCTGATAAGAGTTCCTTTGCTATAAATTGTTTGACAGCCACTCTATAATTTAAAAAGTTGTCCGGCCCTTAGCCTGAAAAAGAAGTAAATCAACAATGTAAAGCTACACAATAGAGCTGTGAGCACTTTTTCTGAGTGGATTGAGATAGGTTCTTGATGAGGAGATACATTCTACACTCTTATAGAGTGTGTGTGAACATTTGTTTTATTTTAGGGCCTGTAGCCAATGAATACCAGGTGCTGTAGGCTGGATTTCAGTGGAAGGAACTGGCAAAACCACCCCTGAGTATTCTTTGCTTAAGAAACCCCTAATCAAATTCATGGGGTTGCCATAAGTCAACAGGGGATTGAAGACACACATATACACATAGGACGTTATCACACGGGGAGTTGCGGGGAGAAAGTGGAAATAAACGGGACGAGCAGAAGACTTTAATTTACAGGATTTGTCCCATTCCGCCTCGCCTGATAACTAAATTCGAATTTAAAAGGGGGTTAATTTGAACAAAAACCTGATCTTTTCAAATCCTCAAAAATCCCAAAAATGAAAAGATCAGGTTTTCGTTCGAATTAACCCCCTTTTAAATTTGAATTTAGTTATCAGATGAGGTGGAACAGGACAAATCCCGTAAATTAAAGACTTCCGCTCGTGCCCATTTATTTCCACTTTCTCCCTGCGACTCCCCATGTGATAACGTCCATAGTTACAGTTGCAGACCTATGTTAAGGGAGAGTCAGATGAATCCTGTTGCACCATTGTAATCGGAAATAGAGTAGGAAGTAGGATTCCTGTGTGTCTGCATGTGCTTTTAAGTTGTCTGTCAACTTATGCCAATGCCATTAATTTCCTAGGGTTTTCTTAGACAAGGAATGCTCGGGGTGATTTTGCTAGTTCCTTTCTCTGAAAATAGCCTCTAGCACCTGGTATTCATTGGCATTCTTCCATCCAAGTACTAACCAAGTACCAACCCTGCTTAGCTTCCAAGATCAGATGGGATCTGATGGCTTTAGGCTATTCAGGCCTATTAATTCCCATACCCCCTTTAATTAAGAATTGCAACTCTAGCAGCTATGGGCATGAAGAGCAGAAAAAGGATGATGATGGGAACAATAAATTGACCAGGACAACTAGAGATGAGATTAAACAGCCATGACTTTATTGGTTACCACTGATGTAGGAATTTGATTCTTCATAAGGGTAAGACCCACCCATTGTCCAACCTGCCTGCTAATGCTGCTCCCAGCCTTCCTTCTGAAAGAACTGCCTTTACATGAGTGGTCCAGTGAAGTGAGAAGTGGTGTGGGCTTCCTGCTTCACATTCAGGAGTGAATTCCACATCCACATCAGCTCCCAAGTGGGGCAGTTGCCCACAAACTCCATGGCAATTTGGAGGAGTTTCCAACCTGGAAGATTTGCATTTCCTAGACTAACCTGATTGTGGCTCTTTATGATAAAGTCTGCAGTGAGTTCACTGGGTCTTCCAAGTTGCAGACCAGCAGCCAACTGCACTGCACTGGCTGTCACAGTATTGAAGAATAAACTTAAGTAATCAAAAGATGGGAAGTGAGAAGTGAGCAGTGATCAAGTCTGAACCCATGGACTTCCTTCTTTTCCCATCTTCACATCTTATCCACCTTCACATATTGTAGGAGTCTTGCATTTATTTAAAAAGCAACAGAATGTGTTGCTTTTGAGGAAGGGGAAATGTTCAGACGTTTTGTGTGCATTTTTTCTAATTAAATACATTACTTGCAGCAATTCCACTGCTTAAAATATCTTCATGAAATATGTCTTGTACACATTGGGAGCATAACTGCTAGACTGCTGACTGGGGCTAGTTATAGGGAACATATATAACTCCCTTGTTGAAACAGCTTCATTGGCTACCAGTCAGTTTCTAGGCAGAAAATGACCTATATAAAGTAGCTTTAAATGGTCCAGGTCCAGACTGTCTGTCTGAAAAACCCTATTTCCCCATATGAGCCTGCCTGAGTCTTATGTATTTTAAGGGATAACTTTCTCTCAGTCCTTCCACTCTCTCACACTCATCTGCTGAGGACTTTTTGTTGACTGTTCTGAGGCTATGGAACTCCCTCCCAAAGGAGGCTCAACTGGCACCTCTTCTGCTCTGTTTTCACCAGCAGGCAAAGCATTTAATAAAACTACCCCCACCAAAAAAAACCCTAAAGTCTCTGCTTCTCCCCCAGACGCAGGTGATGTAGTTGCTTCTGCTGTGCTGCAGTTGGGTCCCTACACTTTAATGCCCTTTGCGCTCCTCCTCCGCCACACAGTAGGCCCTGATGTTACAGGCAGGTGAGGAATTCCACAGTCTGTAGTCCTCTGAGGATGCTGAAGGTGATGCTGTTGCAGCTGCTGTTAAGTGCTGCTCTCTGGGAACCTTCAGGCCTCAGCTTCTTTTGCCTCCTTCAGTCTCTTCTACCTGCTAGGCTTTAAAGCAGGGCAGAAGTGGTGGGGTGGCAGTTGGTAAGTGCTGGTCCCTAGGAACCTTCAGGTCTCAGCATCTCTTGCCCCCAGAGAGGACCTTGCTTAGCTTGGACCAGATGGATCTGGTGTCTTTGAGGTGTTTAAGCTATGGTTTGCTTAACATGTATTATAAGCAGTCTTGGGTCTCATATTGGGAGAGTGGCAGGATAAAAAAATACATAAATCAATAGTTGAAATACATCTGATTACTGTACATAAAATATGCTTAGGAGAATATCCCACTGCTGAAATAACCCCGTTTACCTCTTCCGAATTGAAGCCTAATTCAAGAGGCAGCAGGGTCCTCTCACAAGGATTTTGCCACCAAAGCCGCTGGGCGAGTTCAGCCTGGCTACAGCCCAGGTCCCCAGTGTGCTTTGACAGCCTTATTTCGAATCTGGGACCTTTCTGACTTAAAAGAAATGGCTGTCGAAGCGTGCTGGAGACCCGAGCTGCAGCTGGGCTGGACTCACCTGGCAGCTTCGGTGGCAAAATCCTTGTGATAGGACCAAGCTGCCTCCCAAATTAGGCTTCAATTCAGAAGAGGTAAACCAGGTTATTTCAGTGGTGGGATAGTCTCGTCTCTGTTAAGTCTAGAGACTGTGGACTAAAAAGAATGATTAAAATATCTCATGGAGAGGACTGCTACCTACCCTATGCCAGAGGGGTTGAATTCAGAGACATAGGGTCTGTACAGACGGCCAGAAATAATCCAGTTTGAGACCACTTTAACTGTCCTGGCTCAATGGACCTTATCCCACGCTGCTATCAAAAGTGGCAAGAAAGCGATATGAGCATCATTCCAGTACTATAGCGCTAGTATAAATATGGCGCTAGCGCTATAATAGCGCTATGGATCACCTCGCGCTATTGCAATGCCCGCTGAAACCGACATTCAAAAGAATGCGAATGATGCTGCATTCCGAGCGGTTTCTTGCTGGATTCTGAGCGACGTCGTGGGATCACGCGGAAAACTATAGCGCTATAGCGCCTGATTCTTAGTGGATTCTGAGCGACGTCGTGGGATCACGCAGAAAACTATAGCGCTATAGCGCCTGATTCTTAGCGGATTCTGAGCGACGTCGTGGGATCACGCGGAAAACTATAGCGCTATAGCGCCTGATTCTTAGTGGATTCTTGCTGCTTTTGGCCCCGTGGGATAAGGTCCAATGCTAGGAAATCATGGGGATTGTAGTTTTTTTCTGAGACATTGAGCCTTCTCTGTCAGAGGGCTCTGGTGCCACAATAAACCACAGTTCCCATGATTCCTTAGCACTGAGCCAGGACAGTTAAAGTGGTCTCAAGTTGGATTATTTCTGGCAGTCTGTATAGGCTCATAATCATGTTAGTCTGGAATATTAGTTTACAAAGGAATCTTGCAGTACCTTTGAAATTAGCTATGTGAAAGAAGCTGTAGCATAAGCTTTCATAGACTTGGTCTATTTCCTCAGATGCCAGTGGTTGCCAGAGGTTGATTGTGAAGATAATAATGGGTAGATCTATGGATGCCACCTTGAGATCCTTGGAGGAAGGGTGAGATATAAATAATTAGACATGCTTACGTGTGATAAACACTGAGCAAAACACATTTCTCTGCAGTCCAAGAGCTTGGTATTTATTGCAAAATGTTTATGCCTGGCAGGAGCCTCCAGTTATACTGGCTCCAACCTACCACACACATACAACATTTTTGGATACTAGTTTATTGCATCAAACCCCCCCCCCCCCAATTCTTTCCAGAGCACTAAAAATATGTTTTCCCATCTCAGGTTAATTTGAATGCTACTGTAATTTTGGAAGAGAGAGAATCTCCTGAAACTGGGCTCTTTTTATCTATGTTTCCCATCTGGCTTGCTGCTACAAGCATTTAATCTAGTGTTTGCTGCCAATGTTTCCCAGAAAGGCTTATAATTGCTTGGAATTTGTATGAACAGTTCCAGTCTGGCGCACAATTAGGGATGCGCTATAAAATTTTCATTGCTTGATTTAGTTGAAATGATAAGATGGATGGGGAATGATAATAGCCACAGTTGTAGCTTCTAAAATGGCAACTAGAAATTAGTCAAACAGGGATTGTGAATAGCTAATGTTCTTTCTCCTCCCACCTCATATCATCAACAAAACCTTGTAAGTGATTATGCTGATAAACTCTTTGGATCCTGCCTTACTTATGGCAGAACATGTGTCACCTCCTGATGTTTAGATGTCAAATGAAACCTGGTACCTACATTGTCATCTATATTGTTATTATGTTCCTTCAAGACATTTCTGATTTATGGAGACATTAAGGCAAACCTATCACAAGGTTTTCTTGGCAATATTTGTTCAGAGGGGGTTTGCTATTGCCACCTTCTGAGGTTCAAAGTGTGTGATCTGCCCAGGGTCAGCCAGGGGGTTTCCATGGCTAATCAGGGATTCGAACCCTGTTCTCCAGAGTCATAGTCCAATGCTCAAACCAGTATCCCACATTATATCACTTCTAAACAAAGGCATGGTCCATATACAACTGCTGGTCTGTTGGCCATTGGCTGTAAGTCTGGGATGAATTCCCAGAAAAGAAATAGTTGTTGTCAATGGGAATATATATGATAGTGTTCTTTGGTACATTAGGGGGAAAATATGAAAATGCTGTAAAACAAATATCCCTATCTCTGTATCATCAACATAATAGATGAATTGGGTGGTTTTGGTGCAACAGTGCCTCCCTTGTCAGCACTTCCAATCCTAACCATACTGTATACAGTCACTGCCTGCTGCCACACTGCAGAATAAATGCAGTTTGACACTGCTTCAACTGTCATGGGTCCATCCTACAGTATCCTGGATTTGTAGTTTGTTGTGTCACCAGAACCTTCTGAGAGAGAAGGCTAAATATCTCACAAAACCACAAGTCCCAGAATTGCATAGCATTGAGCCATGGCAGTTCAAGTAGTGTCAAACTGCATTAATTCTGCAGTGTTGATGCAGCCTCTGTCATTGGCTATGATTATAATAATTACAGTGGCACCTTACAATGGACAGCCATGCCGACCATAGTATTGAACTGATTTCTCTCTCTATTTTTTTAAAGTAGTAGTTTTCCAAAAGCAAGTATTTGTTAAAAGTACATGAGTCTTGCAAAATGAAACCAAGCTGCTCTGGCTGGATTTCAACAAGGGTGTTATTTCTCTTGTTGTGTGCCTTCAGGATATTTTTTTTTAAATGACGTTGGCCCCAATGAGTACCTATCATGGGGATTTCTTTATGTGTTCAGAGGGGTGGGTGGGTTTGCCTTTGTCTTCCTCTGAGGCTGAGAGTGTGTGACTTGCCCAAGGGCAACCAGTGGGTTTTCATGGCTGAGCAGGGATTCAAACTTTATCTCCAGAGTCATAGCCTATTGCTCAAACCAAAACAACACACTGGAGCACAATAGTACATTGTTACTAGGAAATTCCATTCCTTCTCCAGCTACTGGGGAGAGAACAGGTAAACTCAGAGGGGAGTCCAAGGGGAAGTGGTGGTGACAGATGATATCAAAGGGCTGATACAGATGTCTTGAAAGGGGCGGCACAGAGCCACCCCTAGGAGCGGTGGATTGGCGCTGCGGCAACCACACACTGCGGCTCTGATCCTCCTTTTTGCTGCCCCCTTAAGAGCAGCAAAATGCTGCTCCTTTTGGGGGTGGCAAAAGGCCGCCCTTTCAGACACAGTGGTGGCTTTTTTGTGCCCTTTTGGTGCAGTGTGTGCACACGCTGCACCAACAGGGTGTCCTGATGCCGTGCACTGTGCAAATGGGCATGCGGCATCAGGATGGGATCGGGGTGGAGTTGGGGCAGCCAGCATTCTCGGAAAAATTCTAGGGATTCAATGTGGAAGTCCTGATTCTGGATTTGACTTCTGGGTAAATAAAAGAGGGTGGGTTAGAGTGTGTGACATGCATCCCAGTCTCTAAGCACACTCTTAGCATAGGGAAGAACTGTATAAGAAGCAAAAACATTAGGGTAAATATGGATCCATGAAAACTGTATAGAGCAGGCTGTTAAAGACATCTTAGGGTTGCCAGAGTGAAAACTGGAAAGGGCACCTGTAGCTATAATGGTTGCATGAAAGAGAATTTCAGCAAGTGTTGCATGCTGTGTGATCAGTTAAAAAGCAACAACTGTTGAAATTCCTTCTTCTATACAGCCATTAAAGGTACAGGAGTCTAAAGTAACATCTTTCCCCATATAAAGAGTTTTTAAAAGTTACTTTTAGGACTACATTCACAAAATCTCTACTGGCAATCATGGCTGAGAGATTCTGGAAGTTGTTATTCAAAATAATAATTTCCCCAGTTTCTGCACATACAGATTCTTCACACACACACCCTTTTTTTTTTTTGGACCTTCTCTTTTTTTGCCTCTCAGATTCATTCATGTGAAGAGTGTAAAGAGACTGAAATTTGCTCTGGGCAGCTTTCTCCGCAGCTCCATTGGCACTTGGAATTGAGATGCCCCCAACATGTGTAGATTGCAGATGGTGGTGCAGCTGCAATGTGTTTGGTCCTGATTAATTGGTTGCTGCAAGGTTTATGCATGTGGACAACCACTGTCAGGAAAAAAAAGGGAGAAACAGAAGTTAATGTATAACAATACAGAGTGACTTCCCCAAGTGAACAAAACAAAGGAAATTTGCAGCTTACAGGCCTCAACTCATATTGTATTGGATGTAAAACTAAATATTTAGACAATATTCCTACAGCAAGACTGTTGTTGTTGTTGTTGTTGTTGTTGTTGTTGTTGTTGTTTGCCTTCAAATCATTACTGACTTATGGCAACCCTAAAGGGTTTTCTGGGGCTGAGAGAGTGTGACTTGTTCAAGGTCACTCAAAGCAGCTTCATTCACTCAGAGGGTTTCCATTGCCAAGAGGAGATTCCAGGTATAGCCTGTGTGGCATAGTTGTTTGAAAGCTGAACTAGGGACGTTTTCACACGGGGCTTTAGGAGGACGCAATCCTACCTCCGTCTGGCCCCACTCTGGCTCCATTTCCAGCTTGTTCACACGCACGCCGCAGCAAACCCTGCCCCTTCCGGTGCCATCCCTGCGTCCGTCTGGCTCCTTGCTCCGTGTGTTCAAACGCACGGAGCAGTAAGTCCGGCCTCACTCCGGCTGAAACAGCGCTAACTCCGGCATCAGCGGCGGAAAGGTAATTCCGATTTTCAAAAGGAATTAGGCCGCCGCCGCCGGAGCCATTCCGGAATGAGCGGCACGAGCCGTTCCGGAAAGGCTCCAGGCGGCTTTAGGGACCTTAGTGTGAAAACGCCCTAGGACTCTAGGAGACCAAGGTTTAAATCCCCGCTCAGCTATGGGAACCCACTGAGTGACCTTGGCAAGTCATACTCTCTCAGCTTAAGCGGAAGACAGTCGCAAAACTCGTCTCACCACAAAAATTCAAGAGTTGCTGTAAATTGGGATGGACTTGAGAGTGCAGAATAACAACAGGATTGCAGAAATTGACTGACTTCTGAGGCAGAGGCTTTTAAATTCAACAGTGTTTTAACTGTAGAATGTGTTTCATTGTGTTTTAATCTCAGTTCTGAGAGAAAGGTGAGATGTACATCTACCATATCAACTAGTCAGTCAATTTCTTTTTGTCTTCCCTCTGTCTTCCCTTTTTCTTTCAACAGGCCCTTTTATGTTTGAGGCTGTACCATTAATTCTTCTTAAAAAAACAGAAGCAAAAATAAGTGAATGGCATACAGTATTGTTTCTGTTTATAAATGTTTTTCTACAATCACAGAAAAATTCAGCAATCACCCCCATCTAATACTATATAACATATAGACACAAGCAAAGATTTGAAGGTTCACATAAACTAGGAGATGGGTAATGGGCAGCCCTCAAAGGCCTCCTCCTGAAAAACATGTCACTGAACTTCACCAGCAAACAGCTAAAAGCCATTAAAGCAAGTAGAAAATGTTTGCAGTACATGATTTTTGTTTTGTTTTTTGCAATTTGTCATGAAAATGTAGTAGCAGCTATGGACAACTATTGATTGTTTTAATGTCTTCCCCCATCATACTACCAAAATCCAGCAGACTGGTGGCAGTGATGTATGTGTGTGGGGAGGGCAATGTTGGTGTATGCCCCATAGCATGTCATGGGGGCCCATCCTGGACACACCAAAATTTCCACAACTAGAACAAAGCATTTATACTTTTGCAGATTGTGACTGCCAGGGTAGCCAAAATTCTCCCACATATTAATCCTTTGTCATCCCACTTTTTAAGCAGCTTTTAAAGTGTTCCAGTTTCTTTCTCCTCCTTTCACTTTCTCCTTTTGTTTACTTCACTTGCTACAGACATTTTAACATGTGAAAGTAGTTTCCACTCCATTAACTCAGTAACGGGGTAGAAGAGGAGCAAAATCTTGATCTTTCCAGAAGGCTGAGGCAAAAGCAAACTGCTGCAACCTCTCTTAGCTCGTGTCCTCTACCTTATTAATAATTTTTGCCATCTTGTTGGAGGATATGTTCCCACTGGTTGAGGCAGGAGGAGAAGTGTCCTCCTCCTAGACACTACCCCAATGTCTTTGCCATTCCTCCTTGTTGCTACCACTTCATCTTGCTCTCTTTTCTATCCCCATTCCACTTTCCCTCTCCCATCTCCATCCACTGACCTGTGCCTTTGCCCCCATCCAATTGCCTCTATTCCTTCTATTCTAGCACTCCAGTGTGTACCTACCAAGTTCCACAGCTGGGAAGGAGCACTACATTTAAAAATGTGTTATTCACAGCAGCACACTGCTTCATTTCTGCATGCTAGAAGAGACCGATACAAACAATTAAAGGCTGAGAGTGCGCTTGTTGACTATGATTGGCAACAGGAGAACAGACTCTTACCTCTTTTCCATCCAGCAACTCTCCAAGGTAAATGAGAAAAAGGCAAAAAGTTTTTTTTAAACCAGTGTTCCACTTGTCAGCTTCGCCATATTGCAAATTTAGCACACACCAATATTTGGGCTGCAGAGAAAGTCCAAGAAACAAATAAACTCTCATATACGTATCATGAAGAAATCAGAGTTACAAAGCCAGAACTAGAATGAGCAGGATGGTTTGATGGGTGTGCATCATAAGCCAGCCATCAGGTAAATTGGATTCATTTATGGCAAATTTTCCTTTTGCCATAAACAAACAAACAAACAAACAAATTTTAGATATATGGATAGCAAAGCATGAAGGCATCTGAATCAGATTGGGCTTCTGCTGCTGAGTGTTAATCTTTCAAAATTCTCTCAGATAAAACCACCTTTTCTCTTATCTCCTTTTCCTCAGCTGCAACCGCTGCTCTGTTTATTATGTCTGTTTGTTTTATAATTTATTATTTGATGTTTAATTATATGTTGTAATGATAATCATTGGTTTAATACTTTTTTAAGCAGTGGGAGGGTCTGGGGTTTTGGATAGTATTTTAATATATTGTATGGAATTTTAACTATTGTAAGCTGCCTCGATTGTTTGACAGAGGGGTGGGATATAAATAAAATGTATTATTATTATTATTATTCCAAATATTTTATGGAATGCCTTCTATCAAATTGGAGTCTGGTATTATTACTATTCTCATTATCCTTGCCTCCTATTTGGACAATATAAGATGTATGTATACGTGTTTTCAAGTTGCCTGTCAACTTATGGCAACCTCATGAATTTCATTGGGTTTTCTTAGGCAAGGCATTCTCACAGGTGGTTTTGCTTGGTCCTATGAAATGTAAGCTACAGCACCTGGGATTTGTTGGCAGTTTTACATCCAAGTATTAACCAGAGCTGATCCTACTTAGCTTCCAAGACCGGACGCAATCTGGTGACTTCAGAGTATTCAGGCCCAATATAAGGTGCAATATGATAAACAATATTGTTATTCTTGCCAGCTTTGGATGCCATTTTTATATTATACTATTCTCTAAGGTAAAAACAGCATCCAATATGGCAATTTTTATTTTATTTTATTTATATGCCTCCTTTCTCCTAAATTAGACCCAAGGTGGCTCACAAAAATGCTTTTTATCCCATGTGTTTACCCTCATATGTTAAAAAAAAGGCAGGCCTGGTGTGCAGGTGACTCAGGTTGGCAAAACAGTATGAACCTAGTACCACAATTCCAGTCTGATTTAGATCCTTGCAGCTGCTTTTTCCTTTTTGGGAAAAAATATCAAATTACACATCACCTACTATCATTTCTATACATCAGAAGTATTCTTTCACATAGGAAATCGGAAGGGTAAAGGTCACAGGACATACGTTAAGTCCTTAGTGGCTTCTTTATATTAAAAATAACTGGAGGTGGAAAACAGCAGGGGAAAAAGGTTCTCCCCCCCCAGTGCCCTCCCTCATTCCACTTTTGTTCTCAATGAAATACTCCCTCCCAGAGTGACTTTTCAAGCTAAAAATGTGGCTGGATAGATCCCAGTTACTCACATTTGTATGTAACATGTAGCTTGGTTTTAAAAGAAGTGTTCTTCTTTAGCATCCAGATGTCTCCAGGCACAGCTTTAGAAGATGAAGGTGTATTCAGAAAAAAGGAATGGCAAAGCCAGCTGGGAAAATGCATTTGTCTGAAAAGAAAGTGTTACAACACAGCCAGAGAGCTGCACCCCTTTGTTCTTCAAGCCATTTATGATGCCTGTGACTTTGATGTTATTTCATAGCTAACAGTTTGAGAATATAAAGGAAAACCATTTTCTGGACTTCTGCTGTTTGCTGGATAAATATGGCTCAGTTGATAAATGTTATTAGTTAGAAACATATGGAGAGGGAGGCTTTCAAAGATCAGAATGGCCCTTTGGATGCCTTAAATGGTGTTACCTTTCACTGGAAGTTATGTACTTCAGTACCTTTGAAAAACTACTCAGGGATGCAGCAGCTAAGAATATAAAAGTATATAGAAGTTTTTCTACCTGTCTGATAATTGTAGGAAAGAATCACTACCTTGTTGCATATGTGTCAAATATGTTATTAGATTTTACGGGGAGGGTAATTGGCATGCATGTTGTGACTGTGTGTGTCTGTGTGAATTGGTGGTTGTGTGGCTAAGGGTGTCCAGTTGAACTGAATATTTGAAGTGTTGTCACAGGGGAGAAATTAAATTTCCTAAAGATTATAAAATTAAATATTCAATGTTAATCTTGTTCTAAGTGAGAAAGTGAGATACCTTTTCTACATCCTGAAGTGTTCTGATGGGAAGGGACAAACTATATCTGGACAAAGTTGTCCCATATCTAGCATCTGTAAGGATGGTGGGACAGACAGGCAGTCATTCTTTATTGTCTTATATTTGTAGTTTCATTCTGCATCCTTGAATAGATTTTCAAGGTATTGATGCACAAAAAGCCCATAGAAAAGTAACACCCATTTATCAGCTAATGTGTAGTACAATGTGAAGAGAAGAAATCACCTTATATAAGCCTCAAGATGACTAACCTTTTCCACTAAAGGAAGGTGTTTTGGGTCACAATCAACTATACTTGTTAACATTTGGCACATAAGCTTTTTCCAATCTGATGTTTTCTGGTGATAGGTTTAACTACAAATCTCATCATCCCCTGTCATTGCTTTCGGCCTGGGAAATCTGTTTTACATGATTTTCAAGGCTACCTAAAGGGACCCAAAGCATTTATCAGTAGTATTCATGAAGGTTATGTTAACAAGACACCAAGAGGAGAAAAGTTCAGGAGATATAAGCAGGCAAGAAGATATAAGAAGATGGAGATTTCAAGTAACTAACTTGTCTACCCCTCCTCACCATGGCATCTTCCAAAACCTCCAAAATTGCTCCACCAAAAGTTGGGGAATCGTCCAGAATTGTTTGGGGAACAGTGAACAGAGAAGATGCAAAACTGAATAAAAACATCCTGTGCTCCCATATTGTACACAAAAATCCTCCTCTCCACTGTGGAGCATTGTGGTGGGAGCTTTAGATGGCTACTGGATGTAGAAAGCTTCCTGAAACTCCTTCCCACCACGTTTAATCTTTCCCAATGGACAATGTCTTATACTGTTCAGATAGGTAGTCCTTCTAGCTTCACATTGTGTTTACAGGCCGGAATCCTGTTGGTTGGCCTCAGGTAGAGAAGATCCTTTGAATCAACAGTTGAATGGTGAGTCAACACAGAGGTAAATTCAATTGATTCAATGGTCTGCTCTGGCTAGAACTACCAATAGGATTCAGGCTGTTGACTGCGGATACCTTTCCTAGCCTTGTGGACATGTTAAGGACTGAACCAGGTCTTCTTTCATGCAAAGCATGTGCCATGAGGTATGGCCTGTTCCTAAGATCTGACCAACAGAAAGAGGTTAGACATGGAGATACTGAGTGCAGTTCCAACCCCCTTCTTTACATGCACTCATTATCTCAACATTTAGGTCATACAGGGGTAGTGAGTCAGGTCATATCATTGTGTGACCTTGACTGGCAGCAACTGTTTATGGTTTGAGCAGAGATCTTTCTAGGACCTTTTAAATGGAAGTTGATATTAATTTGATACATCTGAGCATATATGCTACTGTTAGGCTGACTTAAAAGTTCTCCCAAATGTGTGCCACTTGAGTGAGATGATAAACAGACCAAGAGTGGGAAAGAAAGGTGAAACACTGTGACATTGTGAAGGGGGGGGGGGGATGCAATTATCTCAGCATTTGAAGAAGAGGTTAAGCATACCATTAATCATCAACATAATGTTGTTGCATCTGGTGTGTAGCTGGAGATAAAATGAGGGAATCAGCAAACACTAGGTATTTCAAAAGGACAGATGTAGGGCAAAGCAGTGACGTTTCCATACCATGTGCTGTGTACTTTGTTACAATGACCTGCTCTTCCCGTGTTATCTATTACCATTTGAGGCAGATAGAGTTGGATTCAAGAATAGAGGGCATGCAGAACTATGAAGCTGAACAAATCTCTAGGTTTTGCCAGAATTCTCACAGAGAGGTGGGCCCCACAAATGCTGACACACTTTTGAGAAATAGATGATCTACTAGGCAGTGGCAGCAGGAGTTTGGAGGGTGACAGTCAGTAACAAACAATGTCATGTTATGCACATTAAGGACCAAGGATCTATCACCAGGAGTGCAGCTTCCAAATCCCAGCACATAATTGTACTCAGCATTTAAAAGGGTCTGGCAGGAGGAGCATTTGGGTCTGGGCAGTGCAGTATATGAAGGTTGTGGAAAGAATCCAAAACAGGAGGTGTACAAGAATGTTGTAGGAATTAAAAGGCTATTCATATGAAATAGATACAGTGAAGACAATGTTTCAAAAGAGATTAATGTATTAGTCTGTCATGGAATAAAAAGATTCTAACTCTGTTCCTGCCTCTACCCTGCAGCAACATCATAGATCCTCAACATCATCACCCTCACTTGCCCATCTTCCAATGTGATACATGCCATCATCTGTCAGCAATGGTCTACACACTACATTGGACAAACAGAATAGTTTCTATTTGTTGTTCATCAATCTCGACTCATGGTGAACCTATGGATGAGACATCTCCAGGCCCTCCTGTTCTGTACTGCTCTGCCCAGCTCCTGCAAACTCTTATTCATGGTCTCTTTAATAAAGTCCATCCATCTAGCATGTGGCCTTCCT
The DNA here is from genome assembly GCA_026167975.1 of Phrynosoma blainvillii. NCBI lineage: Eukaryota > Metazoa > Chordata > Lepidosauria > Squamata > Phrynosomatidae > Phrynosoma > Phrynosoma blainvillii. The sequence continues at coordinate 102,249,037 of JANUYF010000002.1, forward strand.
CTCTTTCTACTTCCCTCCACTTTTCCTAACATTATTGTCTTTTCCACTGATTTATGCCTTCTCAGGATTTGTCCAAAGTACAACAGTCTAAGTCTTGTCATCTTGGCTTCTAGAGATATCTCTGGATTGATCTGTTCTAGGACCCATTTGTTTGTCCTTTTGGCTAGCCATGAATCCTCAGCACTCTTCTCCAGCACCACATCTCAAATGCGTTGATTTTCCTCCTATCTTCTTTCTTGACTGCCCAGCTCTCACATCCATACATAGTAATAGGGAATACGATGGCTATATGAGATGATAAATGGACTCAAATGTGATATTAGAAATAGCAAACCCCACAAACCAGTTACAGGCTATTTCTGCCTTTTTGGGCCTATAATCTCTGGTTTACAAGGAGTTATTCTCAAACAAAAAAACAATTGAAAGAAAAGTTAGGGAAAAGAAACAGATGAATTGGGATATATCCACAAACCACAATCCATTAGCAGAGGTATAAACAGCAATAATGATTTCTTGGCATGCTACATATAAGAATATACAGGTTATGATTACTGCAATTTAACTTAAAAAAACTTCTCTTCAGAGGAACATCTGATTCCAGAAAACCTGTCTTTTGTTAAGCAGATTTATTGAGTCCATACCTCTCCATTACTGACTAGCTACCTGAAAGACTTGTAACTTCTTACACTACTCCTTGGCACCAACATCACAATTTGCACATTTCTGTATGCTTTTACCTTCTGACCAAACTCCCACTGTAACTGTACTTAAATTCTCAGGTGGTAGCATTGTACTCCATTTGAGCATTCGACAAAGTAAATTAATATCTGTGAAAGGTCCTGCTGAAAGCAGATGGGCGGCACGGGGCCGCCCCGGGAAGCTGCGGATCGGGGCTGAGGTATCCGCACACCTCGGCCCCGTGGCACAGCATCCCAGCCCCAGGAAGGAGCGCTAAAATAGTGCTCCTTCTGCAAGATGCCGAAGGTGCACCGCAAAAGGCTGCTGGCGCACCTTTGGTGCCTCTTCCGCTGCAGTTTGTGTGGACGCTGCGGCGGATAGGCATCCTCGGAGCCCCGGCTGTGCGGAGGGTCCGGCGCTCTGACGATGTCTTCAGGAAGGGGTTGGGGCGCCCAGCGTGTGGCTGCCCCTCCCCTTCCTTGCCCTGAAGATGGCACTTTGCGCCATCTGTTTCCCCCCTTAGTTTCAAAGATGCTACAACATTTCTTCTTCCTACCACATCAATTTCCTTTTTATCATGTGAAGAAAATGGGAATGGTTGTGCAAAAAAATCAGTGAAAAATTGAGAGAAGAAGGGCTGTGGGTTTAGTGAAAGAAGCTTTTTATACATAGTTAAAATTAGAGCTTGGAAAAATTACTTTTTGGGATTGCTAATCCTAGAATCCTTCAGCACCTCCCCAAAAGTAAGTTTTCCAGGCTCCCAAAAAGACACATAATACAGAAATTGGGATCTCCATGGAAGGTTTCTCTTCCTCATGCTGGCCTCAATAGCCCACTTCCCTACCTATGCCCTTCCCAGCATGCCTTTTGGTCTGCATTTTTTCTATTTCTATTTTTAGCACAATATGATCATGGTAATCTGTGAAAAAAGAAAAGAAATAATAAAAAAAGAAAAACAGCCCACTAGGAAATGGTGAGGGGGAAGGAGGAAGGAGCAGAATCATGCCCAACTGCTCCATGTGACTGCCTGCATATTGGAACTGCTTCGGGAGGAACTCATAACATGTGCATTAACAGTGGAAAAGCAGCACGATTGGGAAGCATTGATGGGTTTTGCCCATCAATCAGATGGACTACAGACCTGTTAATGGACAGACACACCATCACAACATCATGTAATGTCAGATGTAATGTCAGTGGCAGGTAAGGGGTGTGTGTGATCGTGCAGTCTGCCAGCTGTTATGGCAGAGTTTCCAGGAAACTCTGCTGCAAACAGTTGGTCTATTTAGATTGTGCTAAGGGCCTTTTGAGCTGGGGTCAGACTGGCACCACCAGATTAGAGTCTGGATTGATCGATCCTGGCTATTGGCCTGCATCGTTCATATGGAACGATATAGAGGGAAACATGGGTCTTTTAGTTAGTGTGTTCAACCCCTTAGATGGTTAATAAACACTTTCATTTTTTTCTCTCTGATTTTTTTTGTGGGTGGAGAAGTGCTCTCTCTCTATTTTTTTAAATAAAAGCTGCCCTGCCTTCTTCACTCTACCATTTCAATCAAAAGTAGCTAAAGGACTTGGAAACTTCTTTTAGTACAAGCAAATCTTAATTTGTGTGCTCTGCCTATGGGTATGCTGCTTTCTCAATTATGTCATTTTCTCTAAGTGCCAGCCAGGAAAAGGAAATTAGGAAATGCTGCTTTTGACCAAATGAATGCATCCCCCCCTTGCACATTTAAGGGTGCGATAATTCATTCTTACTCTTTTTCAAAAAGCAGGGGGAGGAAAGGGGGAAGCAAGTCCCATTTGTAATTCAGGCTTTGAAACTGCCTCAGCTTTGTAATTTTCTGTACAAGTAGCAATCACAGCCATGGTTTTTGATTAAATGATTACCCATAGGCCTGCTCTTGAATGAAATGACAGCTAAAATTCACAAAGACAGTGTGAGACTGATAACTTCCTTGAATGTGATGACATTCCAAAACAGCATTAACCACTATTACTAGGTCTTTACTGTGGATCCAAGCACACACACACACTTGCTTTCTCTGAAGAGAGACTGATTTTTCCCTTCGTCTCAGGAGCTTTGGTTGAATGAAGAAGAAAAAGCCTGATGAAGGTCAGACCTCTCAAGGGCTTGTGGAGTGTATGCCTGTGTGTTTATAAACCGTGCCATGTGTCAGCAAGTGCCAGCTTCAGAAAGATCTTGAAGATGCTAAAGATTTTCCTGCCTTTCTTTGTGGCAATTGAAAACACTTGTCACTCTGTTTGACAATTCATCAGGACTCCACGAGTTGCATGGAAACTTTATTTTAAATAAGAGGCTAACATATGAGTGGGGGACTCTCTAATATCTAGAGATCTGCAGAGGGACTGTTTCTTTTCTTTTCTTGTATGAGTCAAGCTTGCCTTCATGTGCCTTACAGTGGAATTGGCCATTATAACTTGTATATACATGATACTTTTGCTGGCCTGAGAGGGAGTGAATCATATTGACTTATGGTTCTTCAGATTAACAACTAACTGTTACACAACCTATTCTGAAAGATTTTTCAGATGTGCCAGGAATGAGGAATGAGAAAAATAATAGTTCTCAAAAGCTCTGTGTTAACCCCTTATTGTTTTCTGGATCTGTGGCTGTGCTTTTTTTTAAAAGTAAATCTAGGCAATTAATTCAGAGAAAGTGCTCCTCTCTTCCTTGGTAATGAGTCCTATAGTCCTTCATAAAATTGTAGTTGTACTGATTTTTTCGAGGGGGGTAGGAATTATTTTGTCTTGTTCAAACAGAAAAAATAAGAGAAAAGAAACACAGCCATATAGTTCATAGATACAGGAAGAAAAAAACCTAGTATTAGATAATATCTTCATTGTATTATAATTAACAACCTTTGCATGCTTATATTAATTGCTAGTTTGCATATTTGCTGAATGACTTTTTGCTTGTTTTTCCACATCCTCTCTCTTCCTGCATCATTCTAACCTGTAGCCATTTTCTTTATCTTTGATCTCTGTCCTCCACGAGAACATGTATTTGAGTATGAACAACTACTTGTAAGTAAAAACTGCTTTACATTTTTTTTTTACAAAGAAGACTAAGCTTGTTTTTTAACCTTTAACAGATCTGTTTGTTTGTTGGTCAGTGTGGGACTGGTTGCTGTTCAACTTCTGCCTTGCCAATTTGATTACTCTCCATGACTGATCCAGCACTGTCTCTCACATTTGTCAACATACTGGCTGACTAAAACATTAATAAAAATAACAGCTTTGAGGCTGATGAATAGTTCTTAAAACTTAGTTTTGTAGGATGTTTTGGTAGTTTAATAAAAAAATATCCTGATTTTTAAAAAGAGGACTGGACCCTTGTTCTCTGAACAGTTATCCAGATGAGGAAATTTCAGCAGGTTTTGTCTTATCAGGCAAAGTACACCTGCTGCAATCTGCTCATTACACAACTAAGGGGGGGAAGCAGATGGGCGGCCCTGGTCCGCCCAGGGGAACAGAGGATTGGGTACACTGCTACCACATGCAGTGGCCCCAATCCTCCCTTTTGCCAGCCCGGAAAAGAGTGGGCCTGACGCCACGCGCCATGCATAACAGCGCGTGGCGTCAGGATGTATGGGGGGGTGGTTTGAGGTGGCTGGCGTCTGGCTGCCCCTCCCCATCCATGACTCCAGGATGGCCCAAAGGGCCCATCTGTAGAGGCCCTAAGAGAAGTCTCTTTGGCCCTCAGGGTTGCCTACCGTACATGAAGGGAAAACTACAATTAAGAATGCATTTATAGTGGGCACAACAGTCCCTTTAAAGTTCAACTAAAACCTTTAGTAGATTCACTGCCCCGCAGACATAAGAGCCAATAATTGCCTTTGAGTGTAAATCCTTTAACTGGAGGCAGATGTATGATTAACAGCATTAGAGTAGAAATGAATAGAGAATTCCCTTTTCTTGAAGCTGGTATTTGCTTTAGGGCAGGAATTCTTGCATTAGATTTCATCCCAATGGATGTACTGGGTTCAGAGGAGGAACTATTCTTCAGGAAGGAAAGAAAGGGTTAAAATCTTTCTCCTTATTTTCTCTGATCATTTATTATCTCTACAAGCTCTCTAGTTGATACAGATTTTTTTTTTTAAACAACAACCTCCTATATTCAAAGACACATTAAATGATACATCTGGTTTGGCCATAAGTAAACAGAAGACCTGGGGGTAAGTGGAATAAGACAACCTTGTGGAAATGGACACTTTGTCCTGGTCCTGCTATCTTGTTGTGGGACGCCACAGTTCTAGGTTAACCACAGTACTGCATACATTAAACTAATGGAAAACTGGATTGACTTCAGGAGACTGGAGAAGAAAAGAACATGCATTGGGCTACATGTGGCCTAGAACTGTTTTTCTCATTTGATGTAATGATCCGCAACACTCTAGTGAATCATTCCTGGTATACAGAGAATTTCTGAGGCTGAAATGAACAAGAAAACTTCATTTCATGAAGTACTATTAGTAGTCAATATTGCTTTGAAGACCAACGATGGAGAAATAGAATATGAAAATATCTAAGTTTCCATTTGGTTTCATCTCTCTACATTCCACCTACATATTCTTCCCCTCTGCCTTTCAAAACAAGTTGTGCCATGCACTCAGAGGGTTCTGCTCAGAGGTGAATCTGGAGACTCCGCCCCCAGCAACCAATAATCCTCCAGAGCTATCTATTCCAGGGTCCAAAGGAGACGCTAATGCCTAAAGGCCCACTCATGAGAAGTTCAGGAAGGATGGAGCTCTGATTCAGAAACTGAAGGGGAGCAACCATCAAACCTGCAGGAGCTTGAGTATCTGATGAACCAAGGCCAATGCCTTCATGCTCTGGAGAAGGTGCAGGAGTCTTCTCCAAGACACTTCTAAAGAACTGCAATTGAGCACTGAGTGTAGCTCTAGTACTACTATTTATATGCCTAATTTCCAGAGTAGAGAGATTCTTTGCATAACATCTGGCTTTCTAGTGTGCTGTGCTGCAGCTTCACTTTGTCTTGGACAGAAACTTGTAAGTATCTTTTGATTGCCTTTGATCATATCTGTTGCCTGACCTTTGTATGATTGGTTGTCTGAACCTAGGCTGCTGCCATAATGAGAATTAACACAGTTTGATACCACTTTAAATGCCATGGTTTCATCCTATGGAGATTTACAGTTTGTTGTGGCACCAGAGCTCTCTGACAGAGAAGGGTAAATATCTTGTTGTTCTTAACTGCCCTTGAGTCGACCCTGACTTATGGTGATCCTGTGGATGAGACATCTCCAAGACTCTTTTCCTCCACTGTTCTGCTTAGGTCCTGTACATTCAGGCATGTGGCCTCCCTGTTTGAGTCTATCCATCTGTTGTGTGGTCTGTCTTTCTGTTGCCCTCTACCTTCCTTAGCATTATTGTCTTTTCTAGTGAGTCATGCCTTCTCAGGCTGTGCCCAAAATATGACAGCCTCAGTTTTGTTACCTTGGCTTCCATGGAGTGTTCAGGCTTGATCTGTTGAAGGACCTTTTTTTTTTTTTTTGGTCTTTTTTGACTGTCTATGATATCCTCAGCACTAGTCACCACATCTCAAATGAGCTGATTTTCTTTCTGTCTGCTTTCTTCACTGTTTAGCTCCCCCTTCCGTACATGGTAATGGGGAACACAATGGCTGTGCTCTAATGTATATCTTTACACTTAAGGATCTTATCTAGTTTTTTCATGGTTGCCCTTCCCATTCCTAGTTTTCTTCTGATTTCTTGACTGCAATCTCCATTCTTATCAATAGATTCTTATCTATCTATCAATAGATAGAAGATATTGGAATTCTTTAACTATTTTGATTTCCTCTTAATCTGGATTGAGTTTTTATACATCCTCCATGGTCATTATTTTTGTTTCCTTTCTGTTCAGCAGTAAACTCGCCTTTGCATTTTCTTCTTTGATCTTCCTTAACAGTTGTTTCAAGTCTATGATGTTTTCCACTAGTAGTATGGTGTCATCCACATAACTTAGAATGTTGATGTTTCTCCTATCTTCACTCCTTCTTCTGAGTCTAAATCTGCTTTTCTTATGAGATTTTCTGCATACAGGTTGAACAGATAGGGTGATAGTATGCATCCTTGCCTGACCTCTTTGTTAACTGGGAACCATTCTGTTTCTCTATTTTCTGTTCTGACAGTAGCTTCTTGTCTTAAGTACAGATTTCTCATCAGGATGATCAAATGTAGAGGCATTCCCATGTCTTTAAGAACCATCCATAACTTTTTGTGATCCATGCAGTCAAAGAATAATACTAGTAAAGATAACTTTGGGGAATAAATTGGCATCAGCAACAAAACAATGTAAGTCAACATTCCTGTAGTTTTAGTATTAATCATTCATCTCTGTAATCACATCAAATGCTCTAAGGACGTTATCACACATGGGCCACAAAGTGATAATAAACTGGAAATGACAAATTCTGAAAATAAACTGAAAATAAATCTTGATTCCGCAAATATTTTTCACATGTAATTACCTTAATTGCGCAATTAAGGGAAGCTCCTGCTGAAACCGCATTTAATGTTCACACACAAGTGAAAAAATTCTGTACATGTACTAGAAATGATCTTCTAGCACATGCGCACTATGCTTGCCGTGGCTGTCACTTGCCGCGGCTGTCAGCCCTTCCCCAGGTCATCCTCAGAGCGCCGGCCGTGCGGAGGGTCGGCGCTCCAAAGAGGTTCTCCTTGGAGCGCCGGCCAAGTGGAGGGTCGGCGCTCCAAAGAGGTCCTCCTTGGAGCGCCGGCCATGCGGAGCGTTGGCGCTCCGAGGATGACCTGGGGAAGGGGTTGGGGCGCCGATCGTGCAGCTGCCCCTCCCCTTCCCTGCCCCCAAGACGGCTCAATTAGTCATCTGCTGAGGGGGAAGGAGACACTTACGCTGCCTCCAGGACCCTGCGGAACCATGGGAAAATGCGAGGAAATGCTTCCAAATGTGCATTTGCTTTTCACATTATGGCGAATTTACCTTAATTGTGAATTTACCTTAATTGCACATTTGCATTTCCTCCAAACAACCGAATTTCAAAAGATCTCTGTTAACACCAGTTTCTGTCCACTTTCTGTCCCGTTTCTGTGTGACGTCATGTGAAAACACGGGGCACTAATCCAGTTTCTGTTTGGGTTTTGTGTGGATTAACCAGCAGATTTGCCCCCATGTGATAATGTCCTAAGACAAGTATATACATTGTATTTGCAAGGTGTGTGTGTAGTAAAGGTTGATAATAAGGTATAAATAGTTTTAAAATTAAAATCTGAAGCCAAAAGTTCATGAATGGAATTGCAGTAGTGTACATAAAAGAGCCGTACTGGGGCAGTGAGAAGCAAACCAAAGAGAAATGTAATGAACTTCAAAGGATGAGCCATGGTCTGTTAACAACATCAAAATGAACAAAATCCTGTCATTCTTATTCACGAGTGTGATAATGCCTAGTTACATTAAACATACATTCTGTGCACTACTACTTAACATTTTTTTTTTAAAAAAATCTTTAATTGACTATCTGCTTGGAGCACAGCCTTTGGTCTGAATCTGATTGCAAGCACCATTATGGGTAGCATTTTTTACCATTTCCAGAGACTTTTTTTTATTATGTGACATTATATAATTATGATTATTTGGTTAGGAAGACTAGGCACACCACATTTGCAGTAAGAGGCTCAGCCAAGAGATGCTTTTACTTTCTAAATAGAAGCTCTGGAAACATCTCCAAAGACCCTGTGCTTTTTTACTCAATTTCCTTATCCCACATTAACCACTACTAACCACTGATCAGATTGGCACATGGAGCTTATAATGCATGTTTTTAAGAGAGCAGAAAAACCCACAAACCCAATAACTTGGCTCCTGGATGACCAACAATTAGTGCCAGAAAATAGCCTGGATAATTCAAGGGGTATCATAATGCCAAAAATATTCCTAGTAAACTTGCCCAGCTTGGTGAGTTTGGCATGCCCCTCCTATGTCATTTGACTGTGCTAGCCACAATAGTACTGTTCAATTACTTTGGCATCTCTGCTCAACCTGGTGGCTTTTGGGGAAAATTAGGGATAATGTTCGCAGCAGTTTTGCGGGTTGTGACTGAAACTATACAAAGTTCTGTCAGCAAATTATTTTCTTTTTAAAAAAACCACAACCACAAAGTCCTCTAATTTGACAAAACAAATTTGATGGTGAAGAACAAAATGGATAGTTATACAATTTATTTTGTTTGCTAATGCCTGGAAGTCTAAAGCTGTGGTATAGACAAAGATGGCCAGCTTTTGCATTCTTGATAGTCTTTTTAATTCTGAAAGCAGTGGTCTAGGAGTGCTTTCAATTTCTTTGTGCTACACAATCTACACAATCTGTGCTCTTCACAGATGGTCAGACTTTAAAATAACACCGGTGTTTAGGTTGCCAAGCTGCAATATTTGGTATGTGTGTGTCAAGAAGACTAGAATATCTAAAGGCATGGCACATCTTTGTTAGTGACTCATAGAGGTGTAAGTCTAATTTATGTTGGTGTAAATAATTTTTTGTTGTTGTTGCAGAGACTGGAATTCTTTACCAACTTCACATAATAACAACACTCCCCTCTGCCATTCTGTTCTTTCTGTATAGCTCTGATCCAACTTTAGAAATTCTCCCCCAATATCACATGTTCTAATACTTTAAACAGAAAGATCCAATTTATATTGTCAAAGGCCTTCTCCACATCTATGAAGACCAAAGTTCCTTTTTTCTCTTTTTGTTCTTCATAATAGCCAATAATGTCCACTACAACTCTGGTGTTGCTTCATATCTATCTTCCGAGAAGAAAACCAGATTGGTCTTTGGAGAAAGTTTTTAAGACAACTGGCTAGGATGGCTGCAAAAATTTTGTATTCTTCATTTAAAAGGGATGGAGGTCTAAATTTCTTTGGCAGTGGCTTTTCTGAGTCACCTTTTGGAATTAAGGCAATATTTGCTTCTTTCCATGACTTCAGAATAACTCAATTTTTAAATATCCCATTCAGAACCTTTTGCAATGGTTTTAAAATTTATTCTTTGAAGTATTTGTAATAATTCATTGTCAACCCATTGAGGCCAGGAGCTTTATCTTCCTTCAGTTTGTCAATCATTTTGCTTATCTCTTCCTCTGAAATTAATCTATTCAGTATCTCTTTCTGATCTTCTGGAACTTTAAGGAATTTTTGAATGAGAAGGTGATCATCTATTTTGTCTTCCTTAATCACCCATGTTTGATATAGACTAAAAAGTAGTTAAAATATTTTCTTAATTTCATCTTCATATTATTCTATGGTGCCTAGCACTCATTTCTAATATTACCCTTTTCTTCTTTTCTTTCCTCAGTCAGAACACAAGCTATCTACTGGAAGTTTTTTGTTTAAGGAAATGATTCGTTCCACTGTACTTCCTCTGGAAAGCTGTCTCTGCATCAGTTTCAATACCTGGATAACTTTTTTTAAAAAAAATCTTGGGAGTTCCTTTTCAGAGCTGATTCTAATTCTTTAATTGTATTCATTAACACAATGTCCACTCTGTTTTTTTTATTAAGACACACCTTTGCAGTGTCCCATACCACCCTGTCAGAAATATTATTGTCTGTATTAATTTTAAAGATCTATTTCAATTCTTTCTTTCATAATGAGACTGTTTCTACTTGGTGTAGTAAGGTTTCATTCAATCTTCATCTTATTTGTGTAGGTTGCAGTCTAAGGGAGATGGTAACTGGATTGTGATCTGCAAAGGATTTAGGTAGTATATTGGCCTTATCTACCCTCATAGCTAATTCCTTGGAGATCCACATCATAGTTATCCTGGACACAGAATGATGTCTGTATCAGAAGAAGGTGAAATATTTGGTTCTTTGTACCTCCAGATCTATTAGCTGAAGTTTTTCCAAGTATCAGAAAAATTCTTTAGGAGTTAGAATCATAGGTTTGGAAGAGACCACAAGGGCCATCCAATCCAGCCCCCTGCCATGCAGGAAAACAGAATCAAAGCATCCATAACAGATGGCCCACCCAGCCTCTGTTTAAAAACCTTCATAGAAGGAGACTGTCAAAAAAGTGGACTCCACCACACTCTGAGGCAGCATATTCTACTGTCGAACAGTGCTGACCATCAAGAAGTTTCTCCAGAGATTTAGGTGGAATCTCTTTTCCTGTCATCTGAATACATTGATCCTTGTCCGAGTCAAGCCTGTTCCCTCTGAGATATGACATTCCTTCCTATATTTAAACATGACTATCATGTCCCCTCTTAACCTTCTTTTCAACAGGCTAAACATATCCAGCTCCCTAAGCCATTCCTCATAGGGCATGGTTTCCAGACCTTTCACCATTTTGGTCACCCTCCTCTGGACAAGTTTCAGCTTGTCAACATTCTTCTTGAATCGAGGTGCCCAGAACTGGATACAGTAGTCCAGGTAAGGCCTGACCAAATCAGAATACAGTGGTGCTATAACTTCCCTTGATCTAGACATTATACTCCTGTTGATGCAACCAAGAATCAGGTTGGCTTTCTTGGCTGCCACATCACACTGCTGACTTATGTTCAGCTTGTGGCCTACAAAGACTTCTAGATCCCTTTCACATAAAATGTTGCTTAACCAGGTGTCTCCCATCCTATATCTGTGCATTTCATTGTTTCTGCCTAGCTGCAGAAAATAAATAAATAAATAAATAAATAAAAATAAAAATAAAGGTTTCCCCTTTGACAAGTTTTGTCTAATAGTGTGCTACTGTAGAAGGTGGTGCTCATCTCCATTACTAAGCCAAGGGAACCATTGTTGCCAAAGACAACACCCATGGTCATGTGGCCAGCATGACCATATGGAATGCTGTTACCTTCCCACCAAAGTGGTAGCTATTTATCTACTTGCACTTTTACATGCTTTCAAACTGTTGGCAGAAGCTGGGTCTAGAGATCGAAGCTCACTCCATCACACAGCACTTGGGTCTCAACCTGCTGGCCTTGTGATTGTCAGTCAGTACCTTAACCACTAAGCCATCTAGGTGTAGGACCTTACATTTCTTCCTGTTGAAATTCATCTTCTTACCTTTAGCACAGCCCTCTAATCTGTCAAGGTCATTTTGAACTTTAATCCTGTCCTCTGGGGGATTAGCAACCTCTCCCAGTTTGGTATCATCTGCAAATTTAATCAGCATGCTTTCTATCCCTTCATCCAAGTCATTGATAAAGATGTTGAATAGCATGGGACCCTGTACAAATTTCTGTGGCACCCCACTCGTCACCTCTGTATAGAGTGAAAAGAAGCCATTGGTGAGCACCCTTTGGGTTTGGTCAGCCAATTACAAATCCATCTAACAGGAGACTTGTAGTCCTGATCCTTCCTCTCTACTGTCCCTGCTTCTCTATTGTGGTCATGCATATCTCCATTCTGATTTGCCTTAATTAACTAATTATTTTCTTTAATTGTTTAAACCTAAATAATTTAATTTCTCAAAGGGTTTTAGCCACTTTAAATTTCTATGCAATGTACTTGAAAATTACTTTAACTGATTTCCTTCTTGAACATTCAGTATATCAATGTCAATATCAAAATCAAAAATTGAAATGTATCAACTTGAACTGACAGAGAAAAAATTCCCTTCCTCAACCCTCACCAAACTTACTTTCAAAAATTTCCCTTTCACTGTGATTTATTTCTCATCCTCAGGTAAATATCACTGGTGACTCAACAGTTTTTCCAAGCCAACCAGCTCAACTAGGGAACCAGAATAAATGGGGGGTTTGCTGTTTAAATGTAGTTTATTTACACCAGTACAAACATGCACACAGTAATACTTTTAATTTTTTTTAAAAAACATCTTTGCAATAAGATTGTGGAAGAAGCCCTTCTCCTACGTAGCTTCTTGTGATGTTTCCACATGGGACCTCCAGGATAATAAAACAGCTTTTAAATCTTTTACCACACACACTCATAAACATACGTACAGACTGATATTGCAGCTATCTTTCTAAAAATCTGAGAAAAGGAGAGCTTACAGAGTTATTTTTATAGAAATTATGTAACTTGTTGCAAAGCTCCTGAAGAAACATGTTTGTATTATTTCTCTTGCAATCAAAAAATACTGTGCAAATATCTCTAAATGCCCTCCAAACATTATTAGAAAAAAAAAAGGTATATTCCTGAAGTATTTTGTTGTTCCAAGTCACAACCTTGGAAATGTAACTTGGTCACACCAAGCTCACCCTTAAAATAATTTAGTACATTCTTGTAATTATAGTACATCTGTACATCATTTATTTATTTAATACATTATTGTAATTGTAACTACATCATTGTAATTCATTACCTCCAAGTTCTGAGCAGGAAGTGAAACTATTGACATCATTCAGTGTTCTAGACACAATTAAAATGGAAGTTCTAAATCTTGGAGGGAATTAGGAGAGAAGGCTAATTGAAGGCATCCTTTATTGAGTAATTAATTGCTTTACCTCTTCTTGACAAATGGTTAGAAGTAAAACAAATAATGCTTTTCAGCCCAAAGGAAAAACATTATATTAAGAAACATTTATGTATTTTGTTAACCATTGATCTTTTCCATCACACATTGACTCCTTTGTTCCTCTCAGTGGGTTCCAAAGACTTATGGGGTATCTAAATGTGATAGATCTGTAGTATGGCTTGTATTCTTCTTCCATCTAGCTATGAAATGGAGATTATGGAAACACAGGCTACATCTACACAGCAGTTTTGTGAGATATTTAGCCTTTCCTGTTAGAGCGAGCTCTAGTACTACGACAAATTACAAATCCAGGGATTCCATAGGATGGAACAGAGCCAATCCTTGTAGGGAGATATGTATTCCTACAAACCCCCCATTTACATTTGCAAAAACTAATCTTGGTGCAAGGGAAGATTTTACATATAAAGCTACTCCTTGAGGGGATGGCCTGTTCAAGGCCATCTGCTCAAGGAATAGCTTTATACGTAAAATCAGCTTTATATGTACAATCAAGGAGTAGCTTTATATGTAAAATCTCTAGCATGGCTGATCACCCAACAGCTGCACCAGACTCTGAACAGAAGGCACTCCCCCAGCATCAGCTGTTGCTGGGTGTGTGTGCTGTGGCCTCTGGTGGGCCTGTTCATGGTCTGGCATGGCCACTTGCCCAGAAGCCATTCCAGACTCTGAGTGGATGGCACATCCCATCCAGCAGTGGCTGGGGGAAAAGTGCTGCAGCCCCTGGAGTGCCCATTCAGGGTCAAGCATGGCTGCTGAGTGACAAGAAAGGGAATCAATGCCCTGTTTCACTCACCCAGTAGGCACACCAGTCCTTCTGGGTGTACCATTCCACCATGTGTACATTCACCCTGGGGTGTCATCCAGTGCCGTCCATACCCCTCGTGCCCCCAGTGATGCCTCTGGAGGGTGGTGGGACAGAGAGAAGCCCCCCAGCAGATATCAGAGTACGGGCTGGTTCATAAGCAAAATATGGTCCTTCAAATAACATGGGTCTGAGCCGTATAGAGTTGTCATTCGAATTTGCCAAAAGACTTTATCGCAACTCACCATTTTGTGGTTGCTCAAAGAAATGGATGCTATGGTAGAGAACCAGTTATCTAGTAACAAGCTATGAGTTCATACTAACAAAAACCCTTGGGAAACTATTTGTTATGTATCAAAGTCACCAACTCTGAAACAAATTATTAACTACAAATGGAGGAAATTAACTTATTATTGTGACATGCATCATTTTATGTAAAAGAATCTCCATTTTCAGCCATGGTTTCTGTTTCAGAGTCTAGCTTAAATGAGAAGCATCAGCTAGCCAATGCTTGGAGGATTCTGTTTTGTTTGATTGATTTTAAATGCTATCCTAGAATTACACTGTCATAACTTTCACTCTAGAAAAGCAGGTTATTCTTTGTTTCAATCCAAGGAAGACAAATACCACTTTTTTTTACTGCAGTATTTTTAGACATTGGATACATCTGGAAAAATATTCAAGCAGATAATTAGATTGCATTAGCTATGTGTCTGTTGTGGCTTCCCTGAACCCAAAGAAGGCAGCCTTTTATGAAGTACTTGGCCACAACCCTACAGAATCTGTTGTGTAAATTGGCCCACACTAAAGCATGTGGAAAACATTTTTTGGCTGAAACCTAAAACCATTCATGTGGCTTTGACATGGGGAAGCTGTGTCTGCCAACATCAATAGAACTTTGTACTACAAACCAAAATGGTCATTTAGACATGTGTACTTTCATGCTTGCAAATGCACTGAGGTCAAATATTTTTGAATCTTGGGGAATTTTTTCCTTCTTTATACAGCTTCATGTTTCATGCAGGAAATGAGGCTGAGTACAACAAACACAAATCATTGAGACTGACAGAGCATATTGGGTTCAAAACCCAAGCTTTGACTCTAATTGCTCTCCAAAGGCCGTTGGCTCAAGGTAGCTGTTGATTTAGTTCAGCTGTTTCAAATCAACACTGTAAGGTTTTGCTAAGACAAACTGGTTAGGCCGCATTACATGTGTACCATTGGATCCCTTGAGTATAAGCATAACAGTTAGCATTTTAAAAGACTGTATTTGTCTTGCATGAATTAAGAATGCTTTCTTTTTTAAATTTAAAAAACAAGCATGTGACCTTTAGTTTGGGATGGTAATGGTGATGCCTGTAGTGGAAAGGAAATGCATCCTATCATAAAGGTCTCGGGAAAGAGAAGCTTGAGTCCAATTTAACATGAAACCAATACAAAATCCCATTGGGCACATGTGTGTTCCCCAGACCAAAAAATGCCATTGGATAAGGGTTATACTTATGTTTCAGGCTTTTCAGGTAGTGCTGTTGGATGGTTTTGTGTTAATATTTTTATTGCAAGGAAAGATGTCTATTCTGAGAGGTATAGGGACATTTGCCTCTTCCTCCCTGTACTAAGATTTTCAGAATCTAAGGGTGTATCTACACTAAAGAAATAATGCAGTTTGACACCACTTTAAGTGTTGTGGTCCATCCTACAGAATATTGAGATTTGTAGTTTTGTGAGACACCAGAACTGTTGGGTAGAGGGAGCTAAAGACCTCATAAAACTACAAATCCCAGGATCCCATAGGATGGCACCACAACACTTAAAGTGATGTCAAACCTATAGTGTAGGTGCACTCTTTGTCTTGGCTATAGTCAATCTTGGAGTGCTAAAGAGGGAGTGGGGAAAGTGGATGATGGAGAGGAGAAACCAACCTACTGGGATTGCTTTTGGTCCCTGGACACCAGAACAACCTTCTTCAGGACTTAAACCCTGTTTCATTAAAATCAAGAACAGATAGGGAAAATGTAAACAGTTAGCTGTGTGTGGCCCATCAGGAACCATTTTGTGGCCCCTGCAGCTCCCCCCACAAAGCCCCCAGACCTCACTCATTAAAAACAGTTCAAAACCTCTATCAAATATGGTGGTTTTGTCCAACAACACCCAAACCCACTCTATAAATTTCCCCAATGCCAGAAATCAATCGAAAATAGTCCAGAACTGAAACTTCCTCAGGAGCACTGGTGCAGCCTCCACTTGGGTGCAGAGGTGAAAAAAAATTCCATTCTTCCACAGTTGCCAACCCTTGTTTTTAAAAATGGATGGCTACCCAGAAAGGGACTATTTTGATCTTTCTACAGTACTGACATGGCTATATGTCTGTTTGCTACAGAAACTGACGCCCTTCATGAATGGTCAAATTCTCTAATAAGATAGTTGTCATCTAGTAGGGCTTTACA
Source organism: Phrynosoma blainvillii (assembly GCA_026167975.1). NCBI lineage: Eukaryota > Metazoa > Chordata > Lepidosauria > Squamata > Phrynosomatidae > Phrynosoma > Phrynosoma blainvillii. Next base: position 102,265,485 of record JANUYF010000002.1, read on the forward strand.
ATTTGTTGATGTGTGCCTTCAAGTTGTTTCTAACTTATGGTGACCCTAAGGTGACACATCACAGGATTTTCTTTGCATGATTTATTCAGAAGTGGTTTGGCCATTGCCTTCCTGTGAGGCTGAGAGAATGTAACTTGCCCATGGTCACCCACTGGGTTACCATAGAAAACTGGGTGTTGAACCTTGGTCTCCAGGTTGTTAGTCTGATACCCAAACCACTACACCACATTGGCTGTTTGGCTTTACAACTATGGAACAAAAATAGCTTTAGGACAATGGAAGAAAAATGCATACAGCTGTAAGTGGGACGTTGCATATAAAACTGAAAAAGAAAAATCTTCCCCCTACCTCCTTTTGAAGATAGAAATATGAGTGGAAGTGCAGGCAAAACTTTTATCCCTTCTCTGTGGAAATATGGGAAAAGTTTGATCTCGTATGAGAGGAACTTTAGACAAACTTTTCAACCAAAGCTTGATTGCCTTCCAATTAATTTTATGTGAGTTACCCACAGAAGCCCAATAATTTGTCTGCTATTTTGTAACAGCTTCCCTATATGCTAAAACAGGTTTCCAACCATGACAATTACTCTGGAAGTGAGATACATCTGTTTATGGTTAAGTTCTTATATTTTTTTCAGTTCAGATATCAAAGTGTAATTTTTGCTATATAGCTCTGTGTATCCATGATTCAATGTACCTTTGTTAGAAATAAGGTTGCTGCTGCAATACAGAGAACAAAAGCCAGGTTTGTGGTTTATTCATATACTTTAGAAAAAATCCCTTATTAGACCACCCAGGGTTCATTTTAGCCTCTTTATAACTCATAGTTGTCAATGGTGTTGGAATTTCTAGTTTGGAAATAACATGAGGAAGAGAAAATCAATGTGTGAGGTGGATGTGGTTCTACTTGGCAATCCAGGCAATACATTTCTTTAATATTCATACATCTCAATAAAATGTTTATAATATTTTAAGCATTGGTTTGGATCCAGACATAGGCTGCAATGCACACCCACTAAGGATGCAATGGACACTCCTAAGTAAACATGAAAAGGATTACACTCTTGGATATGTTTAGAGTAGAATAGTTGAAATGCATGCAGTTTAATTTAGTCATGACTACCCCATACCTCACTGATTTCATTGGGTTTCCTCTAAGTATACATAAGTCTGGATCCAACCAACAATATTTGGTTCGCTAGCTATTCTCTTGAGGCACACAGTTTGGATGACCACTTTTTTTCCAGATCTAGACACCTGTACTGCAGCCACTCACTCATAGACCACAAGGTTGCAAGTTCAATACTAGCCAGGGCTCAGGCTAGACTCAGGCCTGCATCCTTCTGAGGTCGCTAAAATGAGTACCCAGCTGTTGTGGGGCAATGAGCTTACAGTTGTAAACCGCTTAGACATCCCATAGCATGATATGAAGCGGTATATAAATGAAGCTGCTTTGCTTTGCTTTGCTTTTCCCCCCTACTTCCCTAGCATCACCCCCATCAGCAGTAGCATCCTGTCAAGGCTGCATGTGTAGGATAGCTATTCTGTGCATGTACTAAGCAAGACTGCTGGATTGGAGCAGATATATCCTCACCATAAATAGCAACATCATAATATTTTTCTATTTCACATTTCTACTTTATCCTATTCAGTTAAGGCCCTCTAGAACCAAAGAGGGAGAGTTCTGGTCCATTCCTGAGATGTAAAAGAGAGACTCACATGGGGCTTCAGCTTTTTTCTATCAACAGCTTCCCTACACATCTCTCTAAGGCAGGGGTCGGCATACCTTTTTTTGGGGGGGTGGTTCTGCTGTCCCCCAGATCATCGACAAGCTGAAGGGAAAAAATGGCACTGGAGGTGTGTGCGCGCGCTTGCGCGTGCGCACTCACACATGCATGCGCATTACTCCCGGTGTCATGCTCATGTGTGCGTGAGCACGGGGTGCCATTTTGTGTTCCAAAATCGCACCCGCACTCACACACGCATGCGCACAACGCCGGGAGTAGTGCGCATGCATGCATGGGTGCGGGCGCCATTTTGGAACACAAAATAGCACTATGCGTTGCGCGCACGCAGTGGCGACAATGGCAGCAGGACCGGCCACGGGCCGGTTGAAAGGACTCGAGGGGCCGGGCTCGGCCCCCAGGCTGTAGTTTGCTAACCCCTGTTCTAAGGCTTCTGCTTCTTCTTTTTATGAGTAGGGTTAGCCACTGATTGATGGGGCAAGGAAAGTATTTTGCCGATTTACATAATTGGACTATTAGTACACCCTGCATACCCTGAGTTGTATTTGAGGTCTCCTCTTTGGAGTTCCAGGTGAATTTTCCATGGGAATGTTATGAAGATCTGAGTGTGTAAGAACCAGGTAATGCTGTAATCAAAGCTAAATGGAAATGCTGATTACTGCCCACTCAAGGCCTTTTGTATTTCTTCTTGCACAAAGAGGTCTCAATACACTGAAGCAGTAAGCCAGCGCTTTCTACCTATCCCTGCCATGTTCCAACCCAACTTCCCCATCCGTTCACCCTAGGGTTGTCCTCATCCAATCACCATTTTTGTAGCTCTAAATTTTAATGCCATCAACCAGTCCAGAATTCCATTGTTGATTCCTCAGAAGAACATCAGGTCTTTCTTACTTTGCAAGATAGTACACCTCTTGCGGGTAGGATCTTGGATATAAATATTGTCCCAAAACCTGGCCCCTTTGTGTGCACAGAGATATTTCTCCACTCACTGTGTTACCCCAGTCTGAGCCACTCCCATGGTCTACTCTTTCCATGGTCTACTCTTTGGACAGGTTATTACCACCCCTCTGCACCCCTAAACCTCTGCTATCCAATCTTCATATTTCCATTTCAGCTAGCTCTAAATGCTGTGTCTATCTGAATTACTACCATGTGTTTGGTTGCACTCTTGCATATTTCTAAATAAAACTTTCTTAATTCACTCAAGCCTGGAGTTCTCTGTAACAGGTGTTAGTATACACAGGTGCCAACAATCCTAAAATTACTTAGCCTCTCGCAAACTTAAGCTAATTCCCCCAATGCTTAAAGAGAAGCTGACACACTTGGTGGGGACCCCCTGTACCCCACCTTTCTTTGCGTAATGACACAGAACAGTGAGATTTTCTTTTTGCCTTTCTTATAACATGTTTGTGAACTATATTTTATCACACACATGCACACACACCAGCTCTGTAACAATCTGTGTGTCAGGCACTGAAGATATCAAGCTGGATCTATTTTGGAAGAAGAGGAAAGTGTGGTATACCCATTCCCATAAGATTATTATCCTGGGGCACAGCTTCAACCTGTTTGGCCTAGTTTAGGGACTGTCATGCCTTCTCCATCCAGGTGGGGCATGGGCCCATGACTTTGCTGTATGTCAGGCCTCACACTCCTGGGGAAAAATCAGCCATCAAGGGAGTTGTCCAATGAAAGAGTCCATGATCTATGTTGCATCAGTTACTACATCCCCTCCTCATTTTCCACTGTATTGTGCAGATTCAAATGTACAACACTGCTTTGATTCTTACATGTTTGAATAGCTTGTGCTTCCTAAGATAAACCTTTTCTTTGAATACTGGCTGGCCTCTTTGTCTTACTTTAGAACATTAAGACAGCTTTTCTCTCTTGCTTTTTTCTTCTTCATGTATTATATTTAGTTTTGTTTGCTTTTGTTGTTTATTTCCTATTCCTAAATTAATTATTTTGTTCCTGAACTATCTTTCCAAATCTACCTCCACTCTTACAGAAAATATTTCTTTTCTTTCTAACTACCCTCTCCTTTAAATCATTTTTTTGAAAAAAGGTCATGAATCTGCATTCAGAGATGTATTTGTGTGTGTGTGTGTGTGTGTGTTTTCTATGCAGTTCTCACATTTTATTTTTATTTTGCAAACATTTCCCTTGGAAAAATGTTTTCCTCATATTCTTGAAATTCTTACTGCCAGTAACTAAACTTTAGAAGAAGCATTTCAACCTTATAAAATGGAGCGGGGTAAATGTACAAAATTTGACAATCTGGTATCATGGGAAAGGGGGCATGGCCAACTGAGGATGCTCAGAGGGCCAGATTGGGGTCTGAATGGAGTGGAGGGCAGGGAATAAATAAATGATTGCTCTTTTGGGCTGCTTGCAGAAATATTTCACACATTTACATTCTGGCAGCAGCCATGCTGTAAAACTTTATTCCTCAAAAAGAAACATTTACAGAACAATAAAGAGAAAATAAGCTCCCTGAAGCATAAGATAAATCATGATCTATGGGTTTCTGGTGTGAGTCAAGGACGACTGTACAGATATTGTCCCATGAAGCCAATAAGACTAGACCAAAGTATACAAGGCAGAAATGACTCATGTTTCTAGATAATGCTTTAGTGTCAACTCTATAGCCTCCTTCACATATTGCTTGTATAAAGAGGTGGTCTGAGACAAGTACTGCAGAGTAGGGATGCTGTCAGGAGTTAAGTCCTTAAGCTCACTGGCCATGCCTTGGAGAGTTGGGTTAAATGGGTATATTTTCACCTGCTTGCTATTTGGCATATATTATGTTAGACAACAGTGCTGTTATGTGATGGGACATGTAGTTTATGTTAAATGTTAGAACTGTTGACTAAATTCCTTTGCAGTTAGCTAGCAGGTGGGAAGAGAGTGGAGGCTCTAGAGGTCAGAGCTAAGATCTCTTGAGAATGTCTGGAGTGAGAGAAGAAGGAAAAGAGGAAAGAAAAGAATTTTTAGATGTTGCAACTAATGAGAAGGTTGCCTGGATAAAATCTGAAATCATTGTTTTGTCTTACATATTTGCTTAGAACTAGAGTATCTTCTGCCTCTGTAGATTAAAGCAGCTCTATCCATATGCCATCTGCTCCTGGTGAATTATTTCTCCTAAGCGCTCTGAGTACAGCTTCTACGTCACCATCTAAAATTGTAATTTCATTTTCAAATGGTTCTCTCTTGAATGAATCTGTCATCTCTTTATCTAGTTCTTCAGTGTATTTTTTAATCCATTGTATTTTTATTTGTACTTGATTATGTAATGTGTTCCTCTGCTAGCTGTATAGAATCCCCACTCTTGGTTTACATTTTTCTTTGATTTATTGGATCTCGTGGAAGAGGTCTCTTGTTCTTCCTTTTTTGTTGTCATCTTCTATTTGTTTGCATTGATTATTATAATAGTGCTCTTTGTCACTGTGCACAAGTCACTGAACAGTTGCATTTGGGGGATTGAACTTATTTATGTCAACTTTTGCTTTTTGTCTCTCCTTAACTGCTTGAAGAGTTTCATCTGTCATTCACTGAGACTTCTCTTTCTTTTTGGCTGCAGATGGTGTCTTTCTGCATTCCTCCCTGATAATGTCCCTGACTTCAGTCCAGAGTCCTTCTGGCTCCTGGACAATTACACTTAATAATATAAAACCTGTTTTTACACTATCTTTTAATTCTGTCAGGATGTTCTTCAAATTGTATTTTGTCACCTTGGCTGGTTTAGTGCTCTTCTTTCACTTTACTCTAACTTTTATAATAGCAGTTCATGGTCTGTGTCACAATCTGCTCCTGGTCTTGTTTTTGCAGAGGGAATAGAGCATGATGCAGCAGCTAAAAAGGCCAATGCAATTTTAGGCTGCATTAATAGAAGTATAGTGTCTAGATTAAGAGAAGTAATAGTGCCACTCTATTCTGCTTTGGTCAGGCCTCACCTGGAATACTCTGTCCAGTTCTGGGTACCACAATTCAAAAAGGATGTGGAGAAACTGGAGCGTGTCCGAAGGAGGGCAACTAAAATGGTGAAGGGTCTGGAAACCAAGCCCTATGAGGAACAATTTAGGGAGCTGGGGATGTTTAGCCTGGAGAAGAGAAGGTTAAGAGGTGATATGATAGCTGTGTTTAAATATTTGAAGGGATGTCATATTGAGGAGGGAACAAAGTCTTGTTGCAAAGCACTCTTAGTCAAAACTAGAGTGTACCTTCTTCATTTTAGTAATAAGTATAGGTTCCACTATTTTTTCTTCCTTATTCAGAGTGAGGACTTTGCTTGCCCTTAGGAATAATAGCATGTTGCCAATAGATCATTCCAAAATGCCTACTGCCATGATACCATAGCACTGAAACTGGGGATAGGAACATGAGGATGCACATAAGCCCCAGCCCTCAATATTTCTAAACATCTGCTTTTAAGTTAGACCATCACACAATGAGGTCAGGAATCTAAGGAAGGCTTGATACTTAAATTCTGTTGAATGCTGTCACAGGATTCTCATAATGAGCAATCCTGGTAGGTTTGGATTTCCTCTTATGGGATTTGGGTAACTACATTCAACTCAAAGTCATTCCAGATTCCTCCCGAGATCTTTACATTTATGTACAGATCACTCAGGAACATTACAGATTTTATTTGTCCAGTTGCCCAATTTTGTGTTCAGACAATTGCCTAACAGGGTATGTATACCCTGATTGGCTGAGATTATGCATCAAAAAAGCCTTTTCAAGTTTTTTTTTAAAGCTTAAGACATTGCCAAAGCAATAACAGATTAAGGAAACAGTAGCTGAAAACATGCACATAATGATACACAGAGGACTGGAAGCTCAAAGGACTTCTCTAGACAGGGCCACCCTGAAATGGTAAACTGCATTGGTATAACTATTGAGGAAGATGGCAGAGCTAAATATGAAGACATTGAACCCCAAATAAGAATCCGCTCCCTCCCATTAATTTTTTCTTCAGTCCCCAAATGTCTAGCATTCTAAAGAATGAGATGGAAAATCGTTCACACCTAGAATTCTTATATTTGATGTGTTCACATTCGTTGGGAACTTTGCCTGCACCTTTTATTTGGGTAGCTAAATATTATTTCTAAATACTCAACTGAAATTTTAAGTTACTAGAATGTTAGAAATTTGGAGATTGATGGAACATTTTGTTGTTATTGTTAACAAAAACAGTTTTGACTTTTGACCACGCTATGAATTTGAGATCTCCAAGTCACCCTCTTATCAACAGCACTGCTCAGCTCTTGCAAACACAGGGCCATGGCATTGATTGTATCCACCTATAATGCAGTCTCCTTCTTTTTCTGCCACCTTCTACCTGTCCAAGCAGCATTGTTTTTTCTCATGAACCATGTCTTCTCATGATACGTACAGAGTATAAAAGTCTCAGCTTACTCATCTTGGCTTGACAATAAAATAAAATAAAATAAAAAATGTCAGAATGTTTACTGGTGGGCAATGCCTTTATTTGAGAGGCTCTGACCATGGTGACACACACCTTAGTTATATCCTTTTTTAGATTACCTTGATCCAAACACACAGGATTTTTGGGCCTTTGCAGACTGCCAGAAATAGTGCAAATTGACTCCACTTTAAGGGTTAGGGTTAGTGCTAGGGAGTCATGGGAATTGTTTTTTTCTGAGACTTTGAGCCTTCTCTGTCAGAGACCTCTGGTGCCACAATAAAATACAGTTCCCATGATTCCATAACCCTAACCCTTAAAGTGGACTCAATTTGCACTATTTCTGGCAGTCTGCAAAGGCCCTTTGGGCCTTTGCAGACTGCCAGAAATAGTGCACATTAAATCGAGGCACTGCCCTGGCTCAGTGCTAGGGAATCATGGGAACTGTATTTTATTGTGGCACCAGAGCTCTCTGACAGAGAAGGCTCAATGTCCCAGAAAAAAATACAATTCCCATGTACTGAGCCAGGGCAGTGCCTCGATTTAATGTGCACTATTTCTGGCAGTCTGCAAAGGCCCTTTGTTTGGATTTATGGGGCTGCCTTGGGAGAATGTTCAGAAAATTCACCCGGTCCACTCCCTTATTGCAACAGCTCCACTGGCTGCTGGTGTGTTTCCAGGCACAATTCAAAGTTCTGGTTATGGCTTATGAAGTCCTTTATGGGGCAGGTCTGGGTTACCTGAAAGTTTGTATATATGAGGCCGTCTGTGCCTTGAGGCCTTTCTCTCTGTACCACCACCCTCACGGGTACTTCTGTTGGAAACATAGAAAAGGCCTTCTCTATGACTACTTCCAGGGCCTGGAACTCTGTTCCTGGCTAGGTTATACCAATATCTTCCTTGCTATCATTTCAGAGGCAGGTAAAGGATGGTGTCTCCCTAAGTGCAACTGTCCATGTCTTAGGCAGGCCTTTGAGGTCTGACTGCTCAGAGGGAGAGGCCCTGTGATGTGATGTGCCATTTATATTTGTTGTCATTCTTCTTAATTGCTATGCTTTTATCTGCTTTTAATTTTATTTATTGTTTAATTATATTTTTAACTTTTATATGAACTAGACAAAATCCTGAAGTATAAAGATACTGTATACCATACTGACATGAGGAGTGCCCATGCCATTGTACTTCCAGTTTCTATGTATGGTTGTGAAATCTGGACAGTGAAGAAAGCTGATATGATGAAAATCAACTCATTTGAAATGTGGTGCTGGAGAAGAGTTCTATGGATACTGTGGGCTACTAAAAAGGCAAATAAATTGGTCCTACAACAAATCAAGCCTAAACTTTCCCTAGAAGCCAAGATGACTAAACTGAGAATGTTGTACATTGGACATATCATGAGAAAACATGACTCACTAGAAAAGACAATAGTGTTTGGTAAAGTAGAAGGTAGTAGGAAAAGAGGAGGACTGCATTCCAGATGGAGAGACTCAAGCAAGCAAGCCATGCCCCTGAGTTTGTAGGACCTGAGCAGGGTGGTTGATGATAGGAGGACTTGGAGGCCTCCCATTCATGGGTTTGTCATAAATCAAAGTTGACCTGACAACAGTTAGCAACAATTTTTCTTTTAGTTGTATTTCTTTTTATCTTGTGTAAGTCAACTTGAATTTCATAGCAGAAATAAGGCAGGATGTACTAGGGGGTATCGTAAAATAATATCACCCTGACGTTATTATGGTATATTGATGAAATTTTATCAGTGTCATCATCACTAAGTGACTTTTTCTTTTCCCAAAAATTAAAAATCCATTACGGGGGTTGCAAATTTGACAACACAGATGACGTCATTCATGAAATGGAAGAGTAGTTTAAGTCACAATCTGCAGACTTCTACAATAAGGGTATTCAGAGGGTCAAGAAACACTGGGAAAAATGTGTAAATCTCTATGGTGACTACATAGAGATAAGTTAACAACTATAAATAAAAAAAACTTTGTTAATTTTTTTAAAAGGTGATAATTAAAACTTTACAATACTTCCTTGTAACTGTAACAAGAAGAATGGAAACAATGTTGTTCTCCCAAAGCTACACCCTGGTAAACTATCACATTGGAAACTATCTCTCAGAATAATGCAGTGTAGCACTAATAGATTTTGTCTTTATGATACTATATAATAGAATAGAAAAGCAGATCTTGGGTTTCTTCATTTTAGCATCATTTTTTAAAAAGTTAGCATTGTTGTCTGGTCAATTGCATTACTATATTCCTGTTGATAGATGTTCATTTGGAACAGTTCTTGTACTTTTTCAGGAATTTCTGTCTCACTTTGAAGTTAATCAAGCCATTGGGGGGAAAATGTGGCCCTGGATTCAATTTTGACGATACATTGGATGTATCAACTTACAGCTGTGCTTCTCTGGCACACCATAAGGAAAAGAATCTGTAATGCATAGTACGAAAGGGAGTTTTCATAATGAAGTTAGAAACAGCAGGATGTCTTTTAAGTGGAATAACATGCCACAGAGTTTGGACTGGATCTCCTGAAATAATATTGGACCAAATATACAATCACACAGTGTCAATTCTGTTGCCAAAATTCAAGGTGGAAGCATGTCAAATGACCAGTCATTATATTCTTCTTGCTTTTATCATGTCACTCCCATGGGGTGGCTGATGTAGTGTGGGGCATTGTTTATAGACTCTTTCTAGATTATAGCTGCATCCACACAGCAGAAATATTCCAGGTAGACACCACTGACATGGCTCAATGCTATGAAAGTGTGGAAAATGTAGTTCTGTGAGACATTTAGCTGTCTTTGTCAGAGAGCTCTGGTGCCACAACTACTGTTCCCAGACTTCCATAGCATTGAGCCATGGCAGTTAAAGTGGTGTCAACCTGGATTATTTCTGCAGTGTGAATACAGCCTAAGTGTTACTGAAGCTGTAGTCACAGACCCTGGAATGTGTGTGTGTGCGGGGGGGGGGGTCTCAACATTCCCAAGACTAGGTTGGGCAGGCTGAGTCCTGCTAAATGACCAGACATCCACCAAGACTCCCATGTATTTGAGTACCTTCAGTACTATCAATGGAGTCATTCAGATGTCTTTTTTTTTTTAAACTGACTATACAAATAATCTCACTCACGCATTCCAGGTTTGTTGTTCATACTATGAAACTGCATCTGTGTGCATCTCTGGAAGTTCGGTTGCTCACTCATGTCAGCATTCAAATAAAGATGGAGTCGACGATGCAAATGTATTTGAAGCATGTTCAAGGCATGCAGAGTTTTATCCCGGGTCTATTCGCATTTGTTGTTCACACTGCCAATAATGAAAATCTTTTTTAAAAAATAACTAAGGGGAAAAACCCTGATATCAATTATCCAAAAAGTGGGTTTTTGACACCCCCCCGAACTTAATCAGATGCATTTGAAATGCATGTGAACAACAAAGATTCAACCCAGATTCATCCTGAATTATTTTCACCATCTGAACTAGCTGAATGAGAAGTATACTAAGGCTGGTAAACTGCAATTACAGCAGGATAATAGTGTCTTCGGCCAGCATGTATCAGATGACACAGTATCTTTCCTGCTGCTGCTTTGCATTTCAATCATTGGTAGAGCACACCTTTTAAATGATGGGGAAAGTTGTCAATGGCTCCTGATATTGCTGCTTTTCCCACTACTGACTATAGTGTGATAGGTACCTTCCTTTGCAGTTCCAACAGTCCAGCAGTCATGCGTGGGCATGAGTTCCCTTCCGTCCTTGCTTTCCTCAAACAGGCGGTGATTGCTTTTTCTTCATTTTCCTTTCCTATTTCTTTTTCTTGTTAAAATTTTTACCGTTTTGCTGTAATTTCACAATAATAATAATAATAATAATAATAATTTTTATTTATAACCCGCCCCTCTGCGTGGCAATCGGGGTGGGGTACAACAAGATTAAGAAACAAAACACAGTTAAAAATCATTCCCCCGTCCCATAATCCCACCCTCCCATCCCCTTAAAATAGGATTAAATTGCATTCAAATTAAAAAATGCCACTTAGTTAAGAAATAATAAAAAAGGTAAACATACACATACACAGAATCAGTGGAGCAATTCTAAAAACTCATCTCCCAGCTAAATGCTATTCCGGGAAGGCCTGCCGAAAGAGATCCGTCTTTACTGCTTTCTTGAAAGCAGCAAGAGTAGTAATAAGACGGATCTCATCCGGCAGGCCATTCCAGAGTCTGGGAGCGGTTACGGAGAAGGCCCTCTGGGAGGTCTGAGACAGCCTAGTTCTTATTGGCTGTAACAGATTCCTCCCAGAGGACCGCAGGGCGCGGGGGGGATCATACGGGGAGAGGCGGTCCCTAAGATAGGATGGACCCAAGCCATGTAGGGCCTTAAAGGTCAAAACCAACACCTTGTACTGCGCCCGGAAACTAATCGGCAGCCAGTGGAGGGATTTAAGCACCGGTGTTATGTGCTCCCTCCTAGATGTTCCGGTAATTAGCCTGGCTGCCATGTTTTGTACTAATTGAAGTTTCCGGGTTAGGCACAAGGGTAGCCCCATGTAGAGAGCATTGCAGTAATCCAAGCGTGAGGTTACCAGGGCGTGCACTACAGTTTCCAGATCCCTCATGTCCAGATAAGGGCGCAGTTGGCGTATCAGCCGAAGCTGATAACAGGCGCTCCTGACCACCGCATTCACCTGACTAGTCATGTGAAGCGATGAATCTAAGAGCACCCCCAGACTGCGAACACAGTCCTTAGGGGAGAGTGTGACTCCATCCAGGACTGGAGACTGTATTCCCAGATCTGGCTTCGGGCCTGTGACTGTGAGTACCTCCGTTTTGTCTGGATTCAACTTCAACCTGTTTTCCCTCATCCAACCCATTACCGCTCTAAGACAGTCATTAAGAGGTGAGACGCCATCTGAAGTCTGAGACGATGATCTGGACATGGAGAGGTATATCTGGGTGTCGTCAGCGTACTGAAGACACCGAGCTCCATGCCTCCGAATGATCTCCCCTAGCGGTTTCATGTAAATATTGAACAGCATCGGGGACAGGATGGCGCCCTGAGGAACACCACAATTAAGCTCGATTTTTGATGAGCAGCTGTCCCCGAGCCTCACCCTCTGAGATCTGCCCGAGAGGAAGGAATGGAACCATTGCAAAGCAGTGCCTCCAATTCCTAACTCTCTCAGGCGATCTAAGAGGATGGCATGATCTATGGTGTCAAAGGCTGCTGAGAGATCCAAGAGCACCAACAGGGTCACACTACCCCTGTCGATACTCAGGCGGAGGTCATCGGTCAGAGCAACCATGGCAGTCTCAGCCCCAAATCCTGTCCTGAAGCCAGTTTGAAATGGGTCGAGATAATCGGTTTCATCCAAGACTGCTTGGAGTCGGGAAGCAACTGCCCTCTCGATGACCTTGCTCAAAAACGGGAGCAAGGAGACTGGTCTATAGTTGTTTCTATCCAGGGGATCCAGGGAAGGCTTCTTCAGGAGTGGCCTAACCGCCGCCTCCTTTAAACAAGATGGTACCTTGCCTTCCCTGAATGACGCGTTGATTGTGTCCCGAAGGAACACCCTCAACGCATCCCCCCCCGGACGACCAGCCAAGATGGACAGGGATCGAGGGGGCAAGTCGTCTTCCTCACCATTCCAAGTAGCTTGTCCACGTCATCAGTACTCACAGGTTGTAATTGATCCAGTAAAGTGCCATCAACGGAGTTCCTGGAAGCCTCATCTACGGACTCTGCCAAAACAATGGCATCTAGGTCGGCTCTTATCCGAGAGATTTTATCTGCAAAGTGAATATTAAAGGCCTCGCAGCAGGCTGTCGTCGGGTTAAGTAGGGGGTTTGGCGCAGGAGAAACCTTCGTCAACTCCCCCACCACCCTAAACAGCTCTGCCGGGCGGGACTCTGCAGACGCAATGCGTGCAGAACAGAAGGATTTCCGTGCTGCACGCAAAGCCTCCCTATAGGAATCAAGATGCTTCCGAAGGCGAGTTCTGTCGGATGAGAGACGAGATTTTCGCCATTCACACTCTAGTCGTTGTCCAGCTCGCTTCATCCTCCTAAGCTCCTCGGTGTACCAGGGCTTACGATTAGAAGCGGGCTGGAAAGGACGCTTGGGAGCGATTGTGTCAATAGCCCTGGCGAGATCGATGTTCCAAGTATCCACCAGGGCTTCGACAGAATCACCGGCGTTGCCAACCATTAAACCCTCTAAGGCTTTCTGGAAACCAATTGGTTCCATTAGCCTACGAAGGTGGACTGTTCTAATGGGTCCGCCACCCCCGGGAGGGTGAACAGTAGCCTTAAGTTCAGCCCTGATCAGAAAGTGATCCGTCCATGACAGGGCAGAGATATTTTTGATCTCTGCCCACGGATGCTCCTGCTCCGTACTAAAGACCGCATCGAGGGTATGACCAGCACAGTGTGTGGGCCTGTCGACCAGCTGAGATAGGCCCATGTTAGTCATGGTCTCCATGAACTCCCGAGCCGCGCCAGTTAGATCTTGCAAACTGGTTTCGAGTGGGATGTTGAAGTCGCCCAGAACCAAAAGCCTGGGCGACTCCAACAGCAACTCAGAAACCAGGGCGGTCAGCTCGGTCAGGGAGTCTGTTAAGCAACGGGGTGGCCGGTATACCAACAGAATCATGGCATATATATATATATATATATATATATATATCAAAAGGCACACATGTGCTGGGTAGGGCATACATGGGAAGGAAGGTGGGGGTAGTGAGGCTGTCTGGAAGCATGAGTGCAGGATCACAGATTGCCAAAGCAGCATAACAGCACAACTGCAGAGAAGTGTGATAGTGACTGGCTTAAAACTAATATGTTTCCTTTTGCTTCAACAATGTATTAGCTGCAAGGCAACAAGCTGGTGTAATAAAGTCTAAAATGATCATTAGTTTGCTATTGCTTTTATGATAGTCAAATTATTACCACCTTCAGTTGGATAAGGAAGAGGATTGCTTTCATGCAATGTACTATGCTTTCATTATATAATAAAACATATCTGCTAGTAGTCAAAATTAATTATCACCTGACTGCCAATACTGAACCCCTACCTTAAAAACAACTGTAGAAAAATGGGAGTCTGTAGGCAAGGTATGAGACAGAGCCTCTAGAGAACTGTCTTCCCACATGGGAATCCTAGTTAATGTGGGATTGAAAGCAGCATTCATATTAGTAATCATCTTTTGAAGGTACAGTGCACCCTTCCTATCTATGGGGGCAGAGAAAAACATGCATGCTCAAGTCCCATTATAGTCAATGGATGGTGATGCACAGACACCACCATACAATAATGGGATGGAGTTATCCACAGATGCTTGAGCCTGTGGATGGCTAGACAGCTGATACTGTGGGCTCACTGTATTAGTTCATCTAAATATAGTCATGCAGTTGCACACAAACTGTCAGACCCACAATGAATAAAATATGTTCTTGTAAATAAAGAGTCTTCCATGGATCCATCACAAAAAGGACGTATCTAGAAGGATGTTTTTAGACAGGACTTGACATTTGTGACTCTCTCCAGTGGGTTGACCTCAGAGACTGGATCTCAGTTCTGACTGTACACATGAAAAACTGTTTACAATGACTACTTGTGTTCCATGCTTTTCCTTGACTGTTTGTAATTAGATTAAAAAAAAAATCAGCCTCATATTATAGGGTGTAAAAATTTCTCTTGGGACTCCAACTCCCAGAATGTTAGCCAAGCTGGTTCAAGGAATTTTGGGAGTTAGGGTCTTTGCAGACTGCTAGAAATTCCAAAAAGTAACTTTTCCAAGCTCTGCCACAGACAGAGGAAGGGAGAGAGAATGTTATTCATGACAAAAGGTTGCTGCTAACAACTAGTGAAGTGATGGCACCAATGGTCTGTTCTCATGCCTCTAAACACACTGAGAGAATGATTACCATAATTGCTCTGGTATGTCTTATTGTTTAATGGCCTCATCCTGCCTTGGAGATGGCTTGGCGGTGGCTTTTGCCTGAGAGCCATGAACGTGTAATTTCTTTTGTCTCCTCAGCTTTGCTTCTGTGAATAGGGTCTGCTTGACTGAGCCGTAGTAAATAGCTGCCCTGTTAGTTCTGGCTTTCAATATAGGATTGTTTTCTTTGGAATGTCATCAACCTTGTTCCTCATTTGTGTAGTAACAAGGCAGGCATGTCCTGACCCATCAATCAAGATCTCAAAGGGCCATTCATAACAATACCGCTTGGACACACGGAGACCAGGCCCCAGTAACACTTGCTATTGTAACAGCAGGCCTAACAAGTTCTTTTTGCTGGCAATAGCAACATTTCTATAGTTGTTTTTTTAATGGGATCAGGAGGCAAAATACTTGGCAATAGCTAGTGGTCCAGCCAAATAAGTGCTAATATCAGGATCAAACATGGACACCAAACTGAAGCACCAAACCTAAGCACTTTATTCAAAATCTTTCTTTTCCCAAAAACTTCAAAATAAATTAGATTGCACCTGCTTGTTAGGCTCAGTTCAGAGATATTAAAAAGCCTGACTTGATATCTATCAGTTAATAGCAAAGAACAAGGGTACAGCCCTCCAGTTGTTGTTGGAATTCAACTCCCATTCTCCCTGGAATGGTGGAAATTGCATATCCTGCAAATGTCCTGGGACAATCCTAATTAATCCTCTGTCATCCCACTTTTTCAGTTGTTTTAATTTCCCTCTCCTCCCTTCACCTTTCCCTCTTTGTCCTCAGTTTATTTCAATAGCTGCAAATAAGTTCAAAGTGCAAAAATGGTCTGCAATTAATTAGTTCAGGAGATGGTAGGGTTGGGCTGGAATCTTGCCCTCCCTAGTAGGCTCAGGCAAATGCAAACTATTGAAGCCTCTCCTTGTTTATGTGTTCTCCTTCATTAATAATTTTGCCATCTTGATCATACTCAGATGATGCTTGGTCATAAAGGTTGAAAGCCCTGTCAGCTCATGCTGAATAGACAGAGGTGGTAGCAACATTGCCTTTCTTCCAGAAAGTTCTCCAAAAAGCTTTTGTCTCTCTCTCATGCCTTCTGCCCCTAGTTTCAGTGGGATTAAAATTACCTACATGAGTTTCAGTCTGCCATGAGGAACACACAAGATCCTAAGGGCTCTTGGAGTAATACACTGGTTTAGGAATCACCTCCAACTCTACCTCTGGAATACACTGTTTGGGGGCCTATTGGTAGAAAAACAGTAAAAATTATTAAGACATGATAATTTGGGTGGATGTGCCCCCATTTACCACAAGCACAACTTCTCAGAACAAGCATGGACATATTTCTATCCCATCCTAATCCCCTCCAGCAAATAGAGGATTGTTCTTGTTCTTAAGGGAAATTAAGTAAGTGTGGAACTTTAAGCATTGGCTTGATATGATTATTTTAAAATTTAAGCCAAATATTGAACTTCAGGGCCCCACTTCTGATGTCACTGGCCACTGCTCCATCCAGTGCTTCTCTAGCCAAGTAGAGCTGCTACATTGGTAGGGAAAGGCACTGTACCCTTAAAATTTACTCACTGTTGTATCCCATCCCACTTCAGAAGGGATGACATTTTGAGAAGCAAGTGAGTCCTTGAGAAGGAGAAGGGCAATCTAGGGGTGTGTGTTTCTGGCTGGTTTAGGGCTAAAGGCCAGGGAGTTGCCTGCCATTGGTTGAAAGACTTCCAATTATCACCAGAACCACTGGTAAAGGAAAGATACAGTCCTTTATTGTCTCTAGCATTCACTGAATTCCATCCCCCATACTCCTGCAGATTAAGGATTTTATCTCACACCATGTCTGTCCTGTCGCTGGTTTGACTTTCATCCATTCCAGGAGCACTCCTTTTCATTGACAGGCAAAAGTTGTCAATTTTCCCCCAAGTGTGCTGCTTTTCCACAATTGATTCCAGTGTAATAAGTTCCTCCCACTGCAGTTTTGATATTCAGGAAGTCATGTGATGCAAGTGGGCACAAATCTGCTCCTTTCCCCCTCTCCGTCTTCCTCCTTACTTTTCTCAAGCAGGCTGTTTTTCTTATTTCCCCCAATTTCTTTTCTTTTTTAATTCATCAATTTAATCAACAGGTTAAAAACATGTTGGGAAAGGCACAGGGCAGGAAGATGGGTAATGAATTTTGGCATGTGGAAGATAGAGCCTGGGATTCCATATAGCAGCACCATGGCACTTTTGAAGAGCTTTGTGAAAATGACTGTCCCCAAACTGGTATGTTTGTGTTTCTTACACAAACATGGTTGTGGCATCTTAGCAGACAGGTGTGATAAAGTCCTAATCTGGGAAAGAA
Organism: Phrynosoma blainvillii; assembly: GCA_026167975.1. Lineage (NCBI taxonomy): Eukaryota > Metazoa > Chordata > Lepidosauria > Squamata > Phrynosomatidae > Phrynosoma > Phrynosoma blainvillii. The sequence continues at coordinate 102,282,961 of JANUYF010000002.1, forward strand.
GGGGAGGGGATAAAATTGCTTAGGTGAATCTGGGAATAATAAAGGAATTCTGGAAGCTCTCTGGAATGTCTCAGTCTTGATTTGCCTGGAATTTTAAAGAACTAAAACTAGATCTTCCCCCCATCAACTCACATTACTCTAAACTGAAATGGATAGGTTTGGGTTGCCTATTATACCCCAAAGGCACCAGAATCCGCCTGATCCTGTAAGCTAAGCAGGGTCAGCCTTGGTTAGTACTTGGGCAAGAATACCAGGTGCTGTGGGATACTTTTTTTTTTTTTACAGAAAATAACTGGAAAAGATACCTCTGAGTATTCCTTGCCTAAGAAAACTCTATGAAATTTATGAGGTCACCATTAATCTGCAGGCAACTTGAAGGTACACAAACACATAGGTTTAGAGTAATATTTGCTACTCTAAACTAGACATGTCTATAACTGAAAGAGCTGCAGTAAAAGATTAGAGGTAGGTGAAGAAATGTCAGCAGCCTACTGATGTTCCATGCTTGCCAAGATTTTTACCAGTTCATTTGTTCAAATAAAATTTTGACAAAGACCTGGTAGACAAGAGACACTTTGAGAGGCGGGTGATTTTACAGTGTGCCCAAGTATCTCTGAACAGCAGGGGCTGTCATAGTCTTGTAGTCTTATGTATCCAAAAGTTGGTTTTTCTTTTAAAAATGTAAGCTTTTAACATATTGTGAGAACAGCAGTGACATTGTGTCATACATGTTGAGTTTTTGCCTATATCATACAGACTATTAGGACAGATCGTGGTCACACTAGAATAGTTCCATAAACTACCCTTTCCCTCACAAATATTGCATTGTTACGAAAGCAGGATACTCAAACCAATCCTTTCGACATTCAGGTTTTTAAAAGGTGATAGCTTGGAGGAAGTAGAAATTGCTCTCTGTGGACAGTAACACTTCCAATCCAAGTATCTTTGAAATGTTTTAAAACTGGATTTGAGTTACATAAAGAGAGCTGATGAATCCTCACATGAAAGGCACTGGATGAGACAGAGAATTTTCTCTGGATTTCCTTCCTTCAAGAAAAATACACCATGGAAACTTAATAAGAAAATATGTAAGAAATTTAGATAAAGTGCAGATGACACCTTATTATTTGCAGAACAACTACTAATAATAGTTAAGGATGAAAGTGCAAAATCAGGGTCACACTTGAATGTTAAGAAGGCAAAAATAAAGACCACAGATGGTTTTCATAACTTTAAAGTGGATAATGAAAATATTGAAATAGATAAAGATTTCCTATACCTTGGCTCAGTCATTAACCAAAATGAAGGTAGTAGTCAAGAAATCAGAAGAAGACTAAGGGCCTAATCAGACTGCCAGAAATAGTGCACATTAAATTGAGGCACTGCCCTGGCTCAGTGCTAGGGAATCATGAGAATTGTATTTTTTTCTGGGACACTGAGCCTTCTCTGTCAGAGAGCTCTGGTGCCACAATAAATTAAAGTTCCCATGATTCCCTAGCACTGAGCCAGGGCAGTGCCTCAATTTAATGTGCACTATTTCTGGCAGTCTGCTTAGGCCCTAAATCTTGGAAAGACAGTCATGAAGGAGTTTGATAAGACCTTCAAGTGTAAATCCTCAAATACTAAAGATAGAATCATCCAGGCCATAGTATTGGTGACTTCTATGTATGGCTGTGAAAGCTGAACAGTGAAGAAAGCTGACGGGGAAAAAAATCAACTCTTTTTGAAATGTAGTGCTGGACATGAGTTCTACAAATTTATTGGACTGCTAAAAAGACAAACGAGTCTTACAGTAAATGAAACCTGAACTCTCACTAGAAATAAAGATGACTAAACTGAGGCTGTCATACTTTGGACATGTCATGAAATGACACGATTAATTGAAAAAGATGATAATATTTGGCAAAGGAGAAGGCAGGAGGAAAAGATGAAGACGATGTTACAGGTGGATTGAGTCAACCTAGGAAGCCACAACTTGAGTTTGCCAGATCTGAGCATGGACTTCCAGATCAGGGCTCCTGGGGGCTTATAATTCATAGGGCCACTATACGTTGAAGTTGAATTGGTGGCAAATAATAAGACCAAATAAGATAAGCAGAAGATATAAGGGAGTTTGGCTTTGCCAATCTGGCTGCCCCTGTTGTCTTCATGCCCAATGTTTAAATGACTGGTGAATCCCTGACTGTGAGACACAGTCCTTAAAAATACAGCTGAAATGAATTATCTCCAGGAAACTGTTACAGCAGAATAGTTTCATAGACAGACAAGATCGGGGCCGTGGAAACCACATGCCATGGCCCCAATCCTCATTTTTGCCACCCCTAAAAGAGTGGGCAAATGACGCTCCATTAGGGGGCGGCAAAAAGGTATCATTTGAGCCACCACGGCGGCTCTTTTGTGCCCTTTTGGTGCAGCGTGGATGCACGCTGCACCAAGAAGGCGCCATGACACCGTGCACTGTGCGGACAGGCGCACAGCATCGGGGCGGAGCCAGGGAGGAATCAGGGTGTATGGCGTGCAGTTGCCCCTCCCCAACTCCACCCCAGGCCAGCCTATAGTATGGTCTGCATTGGCCCTCAGTCTCAGAGGAAGGCAAGGGCAAACACCCTCTGAACAAATTCTGCCAAGAACAAACCATGTTAGGTTTGCCTGAAAGTCATTATGACTTGAAGGCATACAACAACAACAATAACAACAACAACAGCAGCATGATAGTTCCTCAGCATTGATGCATTAAGGTAACATTAACAAATAAATTTGGTGATCTGGCAGTGGGGCTATTTGACTGAACAAAACACAAGCTTCTTGAGGTTCTCTGATTTCTCTAGGATCCTTCTGGTCTAACTCCAACTTTAGCCCAACTAAAGTAGACCCATAGAAATAATTAGAGTGCATGTTAAATTGCAAGCTCTCTCCCCCCCCCCCCACACCACTAGCACATACATTCATATATATTTCCTTGGAAATGAAAATGACCTCACAATTTGATGTATACTCAAATGTGTATCAATTTCCATGCAAAATTTCTGAATGCACATTGTGTACATTTTAAAAATGTATGCATTTTACCATGCACATTTTCTCAAGGTGCCTATTTATCAGGCACATATTTTTCGCCATATAAGACGCACTTTTTCTTCCCCAAAACGGGGGTGAGGAAGTTGGTGCATCTTATAAGGTGAATATGCAGTCGTACCTCTACTTATGAATGAGGCCTCGGTTGTTCAGTGGGCTGGTCCTGGAAGCAGAGGACTTCTCCGCTCCCAGGACCAGCCTAAGGAACGGCCGAGGCCGTGGCTAAAAGGAGGCCTCCTTTTAGCCGTGGCCTCGGTTGTTCAATGGGCTGGTCCTGGAAGTGGAGGACTTCTCCGCTCCCAGGACCAGCCTAGGGAACGGCCAAGGCCACGGCTAAAAGGAGGCCTCCTTTTAGCCGTGGCCTTGGTTGTTCAATGGGCTGGTCCTGGAAGCGGAGGACTTCTCTGTTCCCAGGACCAGCCTAAGGAACGGCCGAGTCCGTGGCTAAAAGGAGGCCTCGGTTGTTCAGTGGGCTGGTCCTGGAAGTAGAGGACTTCACCGCTCCCAGGACCAGCCTAAGGAACGGCTGAGGCCGCAGCTAAAAGGAGGCCTCCTTTTAGCCGCGGCCTCGGTTGTTCAATGGGCTGGTCCTGGAAGCAGAGGACTTCTCAGCTCCCAGGGCCAGCCTAAGGAACGGCCGAGGCTGTGGCTAAAAGGAGGCCTCCTTTTAGCCATGGCCTCGGCTGGCAGCCTCAGCCTTTCCTTCGACCGATCCTGGATGTGGAGGACGGCCCCGCTTCATCCTCCGTTTCCAGGATCAGCCTAAGGAAAGCCGGCAGCCTTGGCCTTTCCTTCGGCCGATCCTGGATGCGGGAGGATGGCTCCACTTCGTCCTCCGTTTCCAGGATCGGCCGAAGGAAGCCGGCAGCCTCTGTATTTGGTTAAGAATCTTTTTTTCCTAGATTTTCCTCCTTTAAAATTGGGTGTGTCTTATATGCTGGGGCGTCTTATATGGCGAAAAAGATGGCTAGTAGGCAACCCTGGCTATTGACCAGGGCTGATTAAAGGGATCACAAGACTCACCTACTGAAAGAGCTGCATTGGCTACTTGTCTGTTTCCAAGCAGAATTCAAAGTGCCGGTTTTTGATCTTTAAATCCCTACATGGTTCGGATCCAAACTATCTGAAAGGTCGTATCTCCATATATAAGACAGGGTATACATGGAGGAGGTTATTGCAGTCTTTTCTCCCAGCCTCAGTGTGGGCTGAAACTTTAAACAACTTTTTAAAAACAGATGTTAGTGCCCATCCCGTACTGAACTTGGCATCCCATACCCGACCTGTACTTCTCTGCCACTTTTTTTTGAAAAAAAGTTTTATTAAACATTTAAAAGCAAATACATTTAAAATATCTTATTCATACAATCGTCATTCTACATAATCACCCATATTAACAAACATATCTCTATACATTCTTTGTTTATCCTTCTGTATATATTTGACAATGATAACACTCAACTATTCTTCCCCTCCTTAATCCTTCCACTTGAACCATCCTTCTTCCTTCCTGCATCCCTTTAACTTAACCTTCCTTAACTTTCTTATTCCTCTACTCTTCTTTTCCTTTCCTTTCCTGTTTTTTCCATGCTTTTTATTGCATTCTTGTTTTCCTTACTTTCTTACTCTTTTCTAACATCAAATTCCCTTCACTCACCATCATCTGCCAATTTATCTTTGCCTCTATTATTGACTTTCTAATGTTGATATGTTGCTGTACACCACATCCACTTAAGTTACTATAATCTCAATTTTGATTCCTATTTGTCTTATTTATATAATTTATTATACTTTATTATCTTATTTAGTTTAAATTTTTACAGTCATGACCAATTCCCTTTTTTTCTTGTCTTATTCATTATTTATCCAAATCTATATTTCTTCTTCGAGATTTGTCACTTATGTATGATATATATTCTCTTAATATTAACGTTTCTTATAATTTAAGACTCATTCTGCCACTTTTTGAAAGAACAGGATTTTCCCTTTCTTTCAAAAAGTGCCGTAGAAGTATGGATCAGGTATGGGATGCCAAGATCAGTATGGGTTGCCTCCAGATTGGGCATGGAGGCGTGCTATTTACAAACACCCATTTTTACAAAGTTTTAAAAAGTTTCAGCCAGCACCGAGGCTGGAAGGAAAAGCAGTGCGATAATCTCCTAAAATCTGTGGGAAAGGGCTTTCTCACTATCCCACAACTCTCACAGGCACAGTTGGTGAGGATTCAGGAAAGATCCTTCTCTGTGGCTGATCCCAGGCTGTGGAACTCCCTTCCATGGGAGGTCAGGTTGGCCCGCTCCCTGCTGTCTATCCATCAGAAGGTGAAGACATTTTTATTTAGGCAGGCTTTTTTAAAAAAATAATAATGTTTTTTAAATTATGAAGCTGTAGTATGTGCGTAAATGGTGTACTGTTTTACTCTTTTAAAATCTTTTATTGAAACTATGTTTTAAATATGTTTTAAGTGTTTTTAACTGACTTTAAACATATTTTTTAAAATAATACTCATGTTTAATTCCTTTTTAACTTTTGTAAATTAATGTTTTACTGGTATCTTCGCTGGATTATTATAAGCTGCTTTGAATCCCATTTTTGGGAAAAAGTTGGGATATAAATTCAATAAACAAATAAATGAATAAATTGTTGCTGTGTAGATCATACTGCAAGCTTGTAATTGCATAGCTCACCATCTGCAAGTTGAGTTTCGGTCTGCATTTAGCTCTGGGAAATGTGATTTGAATCAATTCTCAAGAAAAATGAATTGCTCCCCATTTCTAGCTAAAAGTAGACTTGTTTAGGCATTCAAAAGTGTATAGCCTGACCACAATCAATAGATCAAAACTGTATTTTACTATTACTATCTCCAAACTCCATCTATTTAGCAGAATATCTGAACAGAACAGGCTACAACAGTTCTTCTAGTTGTGTTGAATAACCTATACACATGAAGCTCTATTCAGATGGTCTAATGAGCACAAGGAGGATGTGATTTGGAATTAGCAGGTGTGATCCCAAATTGTCCCCTTTCTTAAACAGTGAAGATGTGAGCAGGTATCAGTCGGTCATTCAGGTCATACAGAAAATGCCATTTTGATCCTAAAACTATTGCCTCCATATTTTTTTTGCAGATTCACCCTTTTACTAATCTGCTCCTATGTCTGTGTTCCTGACCTTTAGTGCTCTAAATATAACTGAAACTATATACATTATGATAGGGTAGAGTGGAATTAATGCACTCAGCATTACATCAGAATTGAGTGTGAGCATGGTGTAAATCTAAGAGCAGGTCAATGAACATTAGAGGATTTTAGTAATGTCTCCTTGCTGATAATAGAGCCTGCGCCTCTCAGCCTTGCTTTTCCAGATTAATTGGTGTTTTGTATTTAATATCTGTGTTTAAAAAGAAGCACTGAACAGACGTCATATATTTATTTTTGAAACAAGAACATTTTGTTTGTTACGGGCAGCCTTCAGAGAGGCTGTGAAACTGTCATAATATCAGAAAGTGTGTGTGTGTGTGTGTGTGTGTGTGTGTGTGGAAACACAACACATTGTAGATGTGCATTACAGTTTAATTTATGAACTGTTTTGGCACTAGGCGGCAATAGGCTCACAGCAAATCCTGGCCTGTTGTAATTTCCTCTAGAGAGTCAGTTGTACTGCCGCCAAAGCCCTTTAGGGTTGGGTGGACAGGAATCTCATGCTAATGCTTTAATTCTAATGTGCAGTAAATCACAGTTAGCCCCGGCATAGAGTCTAGCGAGTTGTCACCACCCAACAGCTGAACCAGCAAAGATGAGAATGCTATAGGTCAGAGGTTTCATCACCTGAAAGGTCATAAAGTATATTGCAGGTGGGAACTTTACACCCTATATCATGTGGATACATGGTAGAGGAGTAGGTCTGTGGCCTTGTCACAGATATAAGCTAAGCCCTGTTTGTACTGAAAGCTATCCCATCACACCCTGTACAATTAAACTGGCTGGAAATGTCATGTTTTATTACCCCACCTGTTGGATTCAACTACTGCGTTTGTGGTGATGACATTTGCAGTTTAAGCTTGGAAGCCTGCAAAGGGATTAGAGGGGGGAGAGAGCTGAGAACACAGATGCTCTGTGACTGCCTTTAATACTTTTTCCAGCCTGTACAGGAAGCTAACAGCACAAGTGGCCAAATAAACTAGGAACTAGCTTTTGGATCCAATGATACTCAGGAGATTTACAGGCTCAACATTGTTGCCACTGCTGGATGAATCCAAATCATCAGAACAGATTGCAACAATAACTATTTTTAAAGGCTAATAAAGGCTGTGGTTGCTCTCTGGCTTAGGAGACATTGGTGGGTGGGAGTGGCAGGAGACAGAACCTTTCTCCCCTCTTGATATTTATATTTGCAGTTTCCTTCGATTTTTCCACAGGGTCTTAGGAGTAATCCAATGCAGGATGATTTATACTGAGTACCTTCAGACTCACTGATGAGCCAGTAGCTCAGCTAATGTCAAGTTGTTCTGAACTGCAGCCTGGAATGGTGAGCATTGGCTTGGTGCCATTTGCACATGTCAGGCTAAACCTATGGCTTATTGTACTACACATTTAGTTCTGGAAGTCATTGGATGGATCTGGGTTAGCTCAACCATGGACCAGCCTGGGATCATGTTTGATACTTTAGTTCTGGCCATAAGTAGAAGTGGGGAACCTTTATAAACCTCATGCTAATAAGCATATTGAGTGAGAACATGAGAGGGGCCTTGTCTATCACTGCTGCTTGGTTGTGGTACTTCATCCCAGGGAGAGATCGGCTGGCTCTCTCTTTGCTCTCCTGCTGGAAAGCAAAGGTAAGGTTGCCATAATTCTCTTCCTCAAAACTGGGACAAAATGTAGGGGAAATGTAGGACATTTAAGAAAAATAGAGGACACACTGTCATATAGTGCCATAGGTTAGAAATGACTTGACTGCAAAGGCCTTTTTATGTAGACAGGCTTTTGGGTATTAATGGGTTGATGCAGAGGTGTCTCCACTGCTTCAGAACACTGGTTCAGAAGGGTGCTGTACTTGTACCCTCTGCATATGTTTTAATGTTTTGAATGCCTTTAAAGTTCTTTTAATTCCATGTTTCAGTTTTATATGATAATTTCATTAATTGTTTTTAATTGTTCTTCAGTTGTTCTCTTCATCCTGGAGAGAAATGATTAGTGGGGTGCCACAAAGTTCTGCCCTGGGCCAAGGGCTATTCAACATCTTTATCAATTACTTGGATGATGGAACAAGGGGCATGCTTATCAAATTAAGAGGGATAGCCAATATCCCAGAAGACAAGATCAGAAGTAAAAATGACTTTAACAGATTAGAAAGCTGGATCAGAATTAACAAACTGAATTCCACAGGGAGAAATGCAAGGAACTACACTTAGGACCGGTGACACCTGGCTTGACAACAGTATATATGAAAGGAATCTAGGAAGCTTAGTAGACCACAAGCTGAACATGAGTCAACAGTGTGATGCTGCAGCTAAGAAAGCCAATGTGATTCTGGACTGCATCAATAGGAGTATAGTGTCTAGATCAAGGGAATTAATAGTACCACTCTATTCTGCTTTGGAATACTGTGTCCAGTTCTAGGCATCACAAGTCAAGAAGCATGTTAATAAGCTGGAGTGTAAAATGGTGAGAAGTCTGGAAACTGTACCCTATGAGGAGTGGGTTAGGAAGCTGGGTATGTTTAGCCTGGAGAAGAGAAGGTTAAGAGGTGATGTGATAGCCATGTTTACATATTTGAAAGGATGTCATATTGAAGAAGGAGCAAGCTTGTTTTCTGCTGCTCCAAAAACTAGGACATGGAGCAATGGATACAAACTACTCGAAAAGGGATTCCACCTAAACATTAGGAAGAGTGTCCTGATCATAAGAGTTTGACAGTGGAACACGCTGCCTCAGAGAGTGGTGGAGTCTCCTTCTTTTGAGGTTTTTTTTTTTAAAACAGAGGCTAGATGGCCATCTGTTGAGAGTGTTTTGACTGTGTATTCCTGCATGACTGGATGGCCCTTGTGGTCTCTTTACCATTATGATTCTAGGAGTGATATAAGCAATCCACAGATTTTGGTATCCACGGGGCATCCTGGAACCAAACTCCAGCAGTTACTAAGGGCCCACTGTATTACACAAAGATCATCTGTTGCATAACTGTCTAATTCCAGGTGAATGACTGCTTTATTGAAAAGTTTAATTAGTCCACCAAGAATGTATTCATTGCCAGCTGTGCCTTCTGATATTTCACTGACTTTTTGCATATTTGGAAATCTTAGCCAGAACAAACAATAACCTGTATCAATGAGATCAATGTATCAATGCAATAAGCTGTATCAATGAGAAGAGAGGAGCTTTATGTACCAATTACAAATGCAAAGATATCTAAACTGCTTCAAAGTATAATCATTTTGTGGGAAATCATATCTTAGCTGTTGCCAGCTTTTTCCCCTTCTTCTTCACCACTCTCTTCTGTCTCGCATGGGTAATGCATGCTTAATAATAATAATCAAACCTGATGGTATGGATTAAAGAATCAGGATGCTACAGAGTGAAGTTTTTTTAAAATGGAAGAAATTAGATTTGTATGATTTTAACTATTCTTTAATCTGCTTCTGGGCAACAAAAGTGATTTGGGTCAGCTGCTATTGCATTAAACTTTAATTTTCTTCCATGAGCACCGGATTATATAAAGGAGTATTGGATGGCACTCAGCATGGATTAGCTGAGCGATGTCTTTGCTGCCAAAGACCAAATGGATTTCCTTCCTTTTGTGATTTATATTTTTATTACCCTTGCCCCCCTCCTTCTAATTCCCATTACCCTTGTGTTTGCCAGCATGGAGATACCCTCAAGAACAGCAGCAAATGCAGGCAGAATTATTGGCTTATTGAATGTATTTATGTTCCAAGGTTCCTCACTAGCCCCTATCAAAGGAACAAAATAGCCTCCAGCTGTAAAAGTGTTTTTCTGTGCTTTAAAACCAGAAAAAATGAAACTTTTCAAGGCAGACAAGTTTATTCTTTCCTTTCCTTTCTTTCTTTTTTTAAAGGGAAACATTTCCACATCTAAAAGTTTGTAAAAGAAGATATAGGAAGTTGTAATGATGCTGTACCAGAAGCATGATTTAAACCAGGGTTGTGGGACTTGTTGAAGCACAAATCCCATCAGTCTCAGCTAGCTGGCCAATGGTCATTGGAGTCATAGTTCAGCAACTATGGAATACCAGAATTCCCTAACATTGAGCCATGGCAGTTAAATAGGTGTCAAACTACTGCAGTATGGCAGCAGCATTAGTCTTCCATCCATCATTTTTTAAAAGTCACAATTTTATTGCATGCCATTTTAAAATGACTCAAGCCTCCTGGGCTGCAGCCAGGAGGCAGGATGGAGATGGGGATTATCGCAAGCTAAATTGCTACTGAATTGCTGGCTGCCATCAGCCTGGGTCCTAGATGCGCTCAGCCGGCACTTTTTAGAAACTGGAAATTGTCCTGGTTTCTAAAAAGTGCTGGCTGAGCCCAGCTTGGACTTGGGCTGATGGCAGCCGGTGATTTGTCAGCAATTTAGCTTGCGATAATCCCTGCCTCCATCCTGCCTCCTGGCTACAGCCTGGGAGGCTTGAGTCATTTTAAAGTGACATGCGATAAAGTCATCAGTCTCGCCACAGTCTTAGAAAGAGAAGACTTATCTTTAAAGATTTTAAAGGGGAGCATTAAAAAGCCAAATACTTTATCTTTGCATTACATCTTATCACATAGTTCAAATGGATGCTCAAATAATATAAATGAAAGATAAGAACAAACAGGAAAATAAACACAGATTTACATTCTGTAAGTTGTATCAGGCTTTTGAAAATAATATGAACACATTTATTGCAACACTTCTAAATCTCACTGATTTTAGCAGACAAAGGACGTTTTCACACGGGGGGCCCTAAAGCTGGGTGGAGCCATTCCGGAACGGCTCCTGCCGCTGATTCCGGAATGGCTCCATCGGCGGCAGGCTAATTCCGGGTGGACAGCCGGAATTACCTGAAGCCGGAGTTAGCCGGAGTTAGCCTTTTGCCACCCGGAGTGACGCTGGACTTAGGGCTCCGTGCGTTTGAACACATGGAGCGAAAAGCCGGACGGACGCAGGGATGGCACCGGAAGGGGCGGGGTTTGCCGCCGCGCACGTGTGAACTACGCGGAAATGGGGCCGGACGGAGGTAGGATTGCCTCCTCAAAAAGCCCCGTGTGAAAACGTCCAAAGTTAAGTACAGTTTTGGCGCTCACCTTGAGATCAAGGGACATATAAAACAATTCTAAGCATATTTATTCAGTGGTAACCATCAGTGAGATCAATGGGACTCACACCATGGTTGTGATGTTCAAACCGCAACCTGAAAGTAGTATCTATAGCTGGTGTTGTGCCCATGAACAGTGAGCAGGATAGTGATAAACTCTTCTCTCATGCAGCCCATTGTGTGCTCTAAAAAACATAGAAACCTGCTCTGGAAGGCTGGAAAATCCTCTGAAGCATGTTTGTAGAGGGTCGCAAAGAACAAGAGAAGAGGCCAAAAATCCTAACACCACTATGAACAACACACCCAGTGTGATGCTCTCCTTTGCAGCCCTCTACAAACATGCTCCAGTGGATTTTCTAAGCAGAGGATATGCTTAGAATTGTTCTATATGGCCCTGCATGAGAGAGGGGTTTGTCACTATAACAAGTAAATCACCAGGGTAAATTAGAAACAGATAAAATGAATTGTTGAAAAAGTAATAAAAAATAGACAAGAGGGGTTTTTTTAATGATAAAAAAGGTCTTCTTATCAAGATAAAGAGATGTACCTCTAACATAACAGATCAGCAATCTTTTGTGCAAATTATTTGTCACATAACACAGTGGTCCATGATAGATTTGCAGCTTGCATTGTTAATGGCAACTTGTTAGGAAGTTGATTCAAAGCAGCCTGCATTTGCTGCTGCTCTTGAGGGTTTCTCCATGCTGGCAAACATATTCAGCACCTTTTCCATCCAACAACTCTCTATAGCTTTTGGTGGAAGAATCAGTTCTCCCAGAATCAAGGCCTGATACATACTTGCAATATGTATCACTCTTCACTCCATCTTACTCCATACTTACCCAATTTTTATCTTTACTTATCTCACTATGATTAATATTAATGCATCTGATTCTTGTCAAAATGGAAGAGGATGCCTTCCTCACATTTGGAAGGCAGTGGCTGCAATTAGCATTTTTTCCCTTGTTCCCTTGGTGTGGAAGTATTTACACCATTTCCTTTTTATCTCCAAACGATGTAACAAAATACAGTTTCAACAGAAATGCCCATATCTAGGTTAACAATTGAAGGGCATGTCAAGATGTGTTGCCTATATGTTTTCCATCTTATGGATATATCCTGGAATATCTTGGCAATGTTATTAGGTAATTTCATTATTATTTAAATAGTGACAGTTGATTCATTAAATATATAGCTATTCTTATTTGGCTTTATTTTCATTTCTCAATACAGTGCTGCCTGACTGAGAACCAAATATAAAAATGGGAAGAAAAGGAAACAAAACAGAATGATAAGATGGAGGTGGGGTGACCTCACAGTATTTTACTCAGCCAAATTTTTTCAAGTCAATGACTTTTTGTGGGGGATTAATCAAATACAAACTTCTAAACTACCTCAAAGATGCTTATAACTTGAGACATTTTTGTTTTTCAATAATCTGAAGACAAGATACTGACTTGAAATGCATTGGGCTCAATAAAATATATCTTCAGTGTACCTTTGCATTCTCTCATTTGATAGTTCCAACTGAAATCACACAGTATTCATAAGCAAAAGCATTTCACCATGAGAATTAATTAACATATTACATGGATCTGCATGAAATATAAAAAGGAATTTAGGCTGAATATGATAGTTGTAGATTAACTGTCTTGTATTTTGCAGATTTTGACCAATGTCAAAGAGAACTTAGAGTTTTTTAAAGCATAACGTTCATTTCCGGTTCATTGCAAAATATGACATTAAATCACTATCTGCATTCTGATCAAAACTTCACTATAGTGAAGCCATCGACGGAAAACCATCCTGTCAAAAACTAAATCAGAGAAGATATTTCCTGCTGCTTCAATCCCACTGGAAAGACAGATAGAGAGAGAAAGAGAGACTCCCCATAGTGGCTCTGTGGCACGGTGGTGCTTGTCATTGTGGCAGTCTAGTACTTTGCTGTATACTCATGTTCATCTGCTTTCCTTTGTTAAAAAAAGTCATCACATATGCCACATAAAAAAAATTCAGGTTGTTTTTCAAAAAGCTCTTTGTGCAGTAGAGCACAAGAGCTCAACATTAGATATGGAAAAAATATTTATAATGATTTATTCCCAAGTTTAAAAAGCAAGTTCTCTGGAGTCAGGAAACCTCATCATGAAGAATAATAATTCAGCAAGAGTTTTATGTAGTTTTATCCTGATGTTTCAGTGTCCCAAAGTGTTGCAGAGAACTTATTCTGTGGAGAAAAATACATGTTCAAGGAGAGAGAGAAAAAAAAATTATGTGCAGAAAATAGCTTTCCTGCACAAAAAACTGCCTCTTATGCAGGAAATCTATTTCATTTTGTCTATCCCTAAATCATGTCATTTTGTCATTTTGTAAGAATGGGAGGAAGAAAAATGGGCTACCAAATAGTCTCAGTTGTAAGAAGAGTTGAGACTTAATGTTTCAGCACAATAAAAACACTGGAAGACAACACAATAAGAATCTGTGAATCCTACTACTTGGAAAATGAACTGAAGCACCTAAACTGGGCACTACAGGGTAATGGTTACTCCAATTCAGATATCGGAAGAGCAGCCAGACCCAGAAAAAATCACAGGAGTGAAGAAAAACACCCCAAAGGGAAGGTATTTTTACCATACATCAAAGCAGTTACAGACAGAGAAAAATTTCTAAATTGGATTAAGTTGATTTATACAAAACAAACAGCCCAGGTTATAGTGAATGGTGAAAAAAACAAAACAAAACAAACAAACAAACAAACAAACAAAATGTAATGTCAGCAAGGGGACAAGGCAAGGATGCCCTCTCTCTCCATTATTGTTTATATCAGTGTTGGAAATATTATTAAGAAGAATAAGAAAAGAAGAGGGTATACAAGGGCCTACAATCAAAGGGTACAAATTAAAATTATGATCCTTTGCAGACAATTTTATGGTATTTTTGGAAAATCCAAAAGAGGGTATTAATAGATTAGTGCAGATATTAAACGAATTTGGTAAATGGTCAGGTTTCAAAATAAATAAAGGGAAAACGGCTATAATTACAAAAAAAATCTGAATTAGAAAGAAGAAGAATTGGAGGGAAAATCAAATTTTAAGATACAGATGAAAGTAAAATATTTAGGAATATTGATATCCAAGAAAAACACTGAATTATCTAAAAATATCTAAAAACATGAGCAATATCTGTTGGAAATGCAAGCAAACTAAGGGTATGCTATACCATGTATGGAGGCATTGCCCTGTAATAAAAAGCTTTTGGAAAGAGATACACAGAAAAATAGAGTACTGTTTAGAGATCAGATTTCCTATGAACCCGAAACTATATCTGCTGAATATGGTACAAAAATTAGATAAACAATCAGAACAGAAATATTGGAGAATTATATTATACATGGTGACAGCAGCTAATTGCTAATAGCAAAAAACTGGAAATTAAAAGAGATTCCTCAAATAAAAGTTTGGGTATACAAACTACTGGAGATGTATGAGATGGATATGCTAACTCAGATATTGAAAGGTAAAGCATTTAATCAATGTAAGGAAGAGTGGAAGATTGTAAATCAGCTATGGAAAGAAAAGTGGAGTGAGGATATAATGAAATATAAGAACTGAATTTCAAGAAATTTTTCAAATAGGAACATGGGGGAGACAAAATAATCAATTTAGAAAGGATATAAATGACTGTTAAATAAGAGGGAAAATAAAGATATGAGAAGGCAATATAGTATTTACGTAACTAAAATTTTAAAACAGGGGGAAAAGAAGGAACTATAAATCTAATATGCATAAAGAATTACCTGATATCTTAGGTGGGAAGTCAGGGGTAGATAGGTAAGGGAGGGAAGGGGGAAGAGAGGAGGAGAGAAAAGAAAAGAAGTGAAGGTAAGGCATTGAAGATAAAAAGGAAGAGGAGAAAAGGAGGAGAAGAAACACGAGAGGGGAGATGAAATGAAGGAAGGAAAAAGGGAAGGAAAGGAAAGAAACAGAAGAAGGATAAAGCATGTGAAGAGGATAAGTGAAAGTGAGAAGGTAGGAGGAAGTAGAATAGGGTTTAGGATGAAGAAGCTAAGGAAGAAGAGAGTGGATAGAATGAGCTAGTAGAAAGGGATGTAGACAAGGAAAGAGAAAGATGAGGAATGGAGAAATTAGGAAGGGAAAAAGAAAAGTAAAGAAGAGAAAGGAAAAGATAGGAGGACTAAAAAGGGAGGAAACCACAATCTTTTTGATTTTCTCACATCCCCTCTTTACCTTCCTATGCTTTTTTCTCTCCCTTCTCGCTGTCTCTATCGTTTACGTAGGGTCTACCTCACAAATATAAAAGTGTGGAGTTAACTAGATTATGTAATTTGTAAGAAACAAGAAGAAAGAAACAGAAGAAGAAGAAAGAAGGAAAAGGGATGAAAGAAGGTCGAGATTTCGAAGGAAAAAGATAACAAGCAAGCAGACATGGATAAGGAGAAAAAGACTATTGAAAGAAACATTAAAAAAAGGAGGGGAATGTTTTAATACAATGTTATATATTAGAAATTATGCAAACTGTAAAATGTTAACCAAGATAGTGAATTAAAAAAAGAATGTAAATTTGCTTTTTACTGTATGATGATGATAATGATAATAAAAATATTAAACAAAAAAATATATGCATCCTGTCAACAAGAGTCACTCATATATACCCAACCCATTTCCATGCCAGCATTCTCTGAAGATGCCAGCCACAGATGCGGGCAAAACATCAGGAAAAAATTCTTCTAGAATCAAAAAGCCCACAAAAACCCATGGATGCCGGCTGTGAAAGCCTTTGACTTCACATTAATGTTGCAGCCTTGAATCAAAACGGTGCTGGGCCTAGGGATGCACACTTGAACCAAATCAACCACCTGTGTGTTTTCTCACTCTTGAGAGCTTATTGCAGTGTTAAATAAGCCTTCTTACCTCTCCTGAATTTAATCTTAATTCTGGTGGCATCTGGATACTATCACAGGGATTTTGCCACCGAATCCACTGCCTGTGTCCAGCCTAAGTCCCAGGGCATTCTGGTGGCCATTTTCTTAAGTCAGAAAACTGTGGTTTCATAAAGAGGCACACTGAATATCTCTGGGACCTGGGCTCAACCCAGGCTGGATGCAGGTGGCAGATTGCGTGGCAAAGTCCCTGTGACAGTATCTGGATGCTACCTGAATTAAGATTGAAGTTGGGAGAGGTAAGAAGGTTTATTTTAGTGGTGCAATAAGCTCCATAGTCAAGCGTCTACCCATACCTTGTAACATTTCACAGATTAAAACTGGGATAATTGTGGTCAAGCAACATCATAGTATGGTCAGATGGCAAAAGTTATTAATGAGGAAGAACACATAAGATAGGAGAGACAGCAGTAGTTTGCTTTTGCCTGAGTCCTCTCTGATGATTTAATTGGGTACAAACTATTTTTGAACTCAGTTTGTAGCTACTGGAGTAAACATAGTGCAAAAGTGGAAAGGGAGAGGAGGAGAGAGAACCTGGTATGTTTTTAAAGTATCTGAAAATGTGGGAGGACAGAGAATTAGGGCCTTTGCAGACTGCTAGAAATAGTGCAAATTGAGTCCACTTTAACTGCCCTGGCTCAGTGCTAGGGAATCATGGGAATTGTATTTTTTCTCTCCCAAGCGTCCTTTCCAACCTGCTTCAAATCGTAAACCTTGGTATACTGAAGATCTTATGAAGATGAAGTGTGCATCTGGCAGAAAACCTGACTCTTATCTGGCAAGACTTGTCATAAGAAATTTCTTTGTTCCTATAGAGAGAAAGTATGTGCAGTGCAGAAATCTTTCTCCTCTGCACGTATTGCGTCTGCAGAGTCTTGCCCGGCAGAGCTGTTTAGGGTGGTAAGGGAACTGACACAGGTTCCACCTGGGTAGAACCCATTACTTAACTCTACAATGGCCTGCTGTGATGCGTTTAACAACTTCTTTGCAGATAAAATCTCTCAGATAAGAGCTGACTTAGATGCCAGTGTTGTAGCAGACTCAATTGATGAGGTGCCCAGCAACTCCGTTGATGAAATTATACTGGTTTAGTTTCAATCCATGAATACTGATGATGTGGACAAGCTTATCGGTACAGTGAGGAAAACAACGTGCCCTTTTGATCCTTGCCCTTCGTGGCTGGCCATCCGGGGGGAGGGGATGCCTTGAGGATGTTTCTTAGAGGCATCATCAATGCATCCCTTAGGAAAGGCCATGTTTCATCATGTTTGAAGGAAGCAGTGGTTAGGCTGCTCTTGAAAAGACCTTCCCTGGACCCTCTGGACATGAACAGCTGTAGGCCAGTTTTGCTACTACCTTTTCTGAGCAAAGTGATTGAGAGGGCTGTCGCTCTTCAACTCCAATCAGTCTTGGAGGAAACCGATTAGATCCATTTCCAACTGGCTTTAGGACAGGATATGGAGTTGAGAGTGCCATGGTTGCCTTGGCTGATGACCTTCATCTGGGTATCGATAGGGGTAGTGTGACCCTGTTGGTGCTACTGGACCTCTCAGCAGCTTTTGATACAATAGATCATGACATCCTCTTGTATCGCCTGAGAAGGTTAGGAATCACAGGAATTGCACTCCAATGGTTCTGTTCCTTCCTCTCGGGCAGATTCCAGAGAGTGATGCTTGGGGACAGTTGCTCTACAAAGAAAGAGCTTAATTGTGGCATCCCACAAGGCACTATCCTGTCCCTGATACTATTTAATATATATATATGAAGCTGCTGAGAGAGATCATCCAGAGACATGGGGCAGGGTGTTATCAGTATGTTGATGACACCCAGATATATTTCTCCATGTCTAGGTGTTCAGCTTTGACTTCAGATGGTATCTCTCCTCTCAATGATTGTCTTAAAGCGGTAATGAGGAAAAACAGAATGAGACTGAATCCAGACAAAATGGAGGTACTTACAGTAGCAGCTCCAAACCCAGGTATTGGGATGCAACCTCTAGTCCTGGATGGGGTCACACTCTCCTCAAAGGACTGTGTTCGCAGTCTGGGGGTTCTCCTGGCTCCATCACTTCAGATGATAAATCAGGTAAATGCAACGGTCAGGAGTGCCTGTTACCAGCTTTGGCTGATACACCAGCTGCACCCTTTCCTGGAAGTTAGGGACCTTGATGTCAGTGTGTGGATGATGGGTGTTGTAGTGATGCTCTTTGACACCCAGCAGAATCTCCAGGACAAGCTGGCTGCTGTGATCCACAGCCACTTTGTATCTCTTACCATCAACTGGCTCAGCTTCCCATCTTCAGGATCCTGTCTTCTTCAGTCAAGAAGACACATTGTAAAGTCCAAAAGCATAGTTTTATTAATGCATATAAAAGAAAAATAAGATAGCTAAGTAAAATCCATTGTGATGAACTTGTCTAGTTCAGCCATGAAAGATTACATCTTTAACAATCCCAAAAGCATAGCATCCCAACTTTTTGCAGTTGAAAGTTAAAAAGAAGTTACAGATTCATGTTTCAAGATCTAGGAGTTACATTATAAAAGCAGTATAAACATACTAAAAGCCATCTCCTAACTCCATGGGTAAAAATCCACAGCCAGGCTCGCTCATGCGCTCACATCTTGAATTATAAACATTCTTAAGCAAAGGCTTTTCTAGGCCCTTCCCATACTCCACCTTCTGGGTGTTAACCATATGTTGATTGGATAATGCTTGTATAATGTATATTAACCCAGCCTTTTGCTGTCCATCATCCCCCACGTGACTATTTTCTCAAGACTTAACGATGTTTATGTATTGTTATCAAGGCTTTTCTCATAACAAAATCTGTGTCCATGAGTTGTACCTTTGGGAAAGTTCATGTTTATGACTTCTTGGCCATCTGGTGTTAGATTCACTTTGTTTCTTTAGATGTTGTTCTCATGAGGAAAATTCCACACACACATCTCTACATTTCACCTTTGACTGTATAACCCATCCATATTCTAACACTTGAAACTGTGTTGCATGCACTGGTAGCCTCTCGCCTTGATTTCTGTAATGCGCTCTACATGGGGCTACCCTCGTACAAGGTCTGGAAACTTCAACTAGTACAGAACATGTCAGCCAGGTTAATCTCAGGGACAATGAGAAGAGATCATATAACACTGATCTTAAGATCACTTCATTGGCTGTCCATTAGTTTCTAGACCCAGTACAAGATGTTGGTTATCACCTTTAAAGCCCTAAATGGCTTGGGTCCAACCTATTTTCAGGACCGCCTCTTTCCATATAATCCACCCTGTGCACTCAAATCCTCTGGGAGGAATTTGCTGCAGCCTATAAAAACTAGACTGTCTGCAACTGCCCAGAAGACCTGTTTGGCAACCACTCCCAGATTATGCAATGGCCTGCTGGATGAGATTCATCATATTACCACCTTAAACAGCTTTTAAAAAGGCTGTTAAGACAGATCTCTTCTGGCAGGCCTTTCCTGAATAGATATCCCGGCCATCAAGAGACAGCCCAACCTGCTCCCCTGATTCTGCTGCAGTTATTGTTTATTTGTCTATTTGTATTATTATTTTAAGTGTGTTTTTAAATTGTAATTGTTTAATAGTATTTTAAGGAGTGAGTGGGATTGTGGGACATGAAATGTATATGTTAATGTTGTAAGCCACCCCGGTTGCATTACACAGAGGGGTGGGATAAAAATATTTATTATTATTATTATTATTATTATTATTATTATTATTATTATTATTTCTGACTTCAGACTGTGGAACAGAAGGTATTGACTTAGCCCACTGCTTCCTACAGCAGTCCTGTAAGTTATCAGAAGACAGTTACCTGGCCCAAACTGAGTTGGATGAAAAGAGTAACAGCTGCCTATATTTCAGGGTTTGTCTTGGATCCTAGAGGGATTCACACTCATTTTTATGTCCCGAGGAGATGTGGATCGCTGCACTGATGCATATCGGGTTTGTTCTTTCCATTTTGTTTTGGGTTCGTGTATCTCTTTGAGTCATTGTAACCTCTGTGTTATTCACACATGCCATAATTTCAGGTTAAAATGGAGCAGTCTCCATTCCTTTGAAGGAAAAGCAATGATACAGAGTGATCCAAGCTTATTCACACTACTGCTGATGTGGATCTTTCAGGAAAACTCGGGGGGGGGGAACGGTATCAAATACCTCAGGTTAAGTGGGTTGTTGTTGTTTTTTGTCAGCTCCCTCCCCCTCCCAGCGCACCAAGTGCATTCAGGATGTGTATGAACAACAAAGATTCAACCTGGATTCATCCTGGATTATTTTCATAGTGTGAATTGGGCCCTAGTAATCCAATTTGTCCTGCCAACCTTCTAAAGAACCTGACAGCCTTTCAACAATTGTAAACTTGGGAGCAAGCCTAAGTTTGCATTCAGGGTTCTAGCTTTCATGGAAACCTATGTGCATGCCTAGAGGTCCATCGGCACAAACTTGTGGATAGTCAGCCAGTCTCACTACTGTACATTTTGGAGTAAGATAAAGCATGTGACTGTGGGACTGAGACATGTTCCACTGTCTCTACAACTGCATGGAGACTCTTCACTCCTTCATGAGAAGACACTCAAAACTTCTGTGGAGCATCTAACTTCTGCTCTTACTTCTGATCTGACAAAAAACACAATGTTATTTGGATGTGAGATGTTTCTTTAAATAGTAGAGTTACACACATATATATTGCTGTATGGGTTTACAGAGCCATTACTGAGCTTAAGCCTTTTAAACCTATTTGATGCCTGTCTCACATTATGTTGTCTATACAAGCCATGCTTGCTGCCTTTGTTTTTGTAGGACTCAAGTTTTGTGTGTGGAAAGGTGCATTTATTTATTCATGGTCAGCTGACAAACTTTGAGTACGTGAATTGAAAAGCAGAAAAGTCTGAAGTATGCAGAAAATCCAGTGGTAAAAAGAGTCTCTCCCTCCCTCTCAGATCCATAAGAAAAGAGATGAGCTTTAAGGCAGCTTTATTATTCTCAGTGAATAATATTTCCACTATAAAGAATTCCTATATTCTTGCTATTTAAAGCAGATTGCTTTTATTTGTTACTTGACCAATTATAGGTTAGATAACTATGTTGTTTTTTAAAAAAGAAGTCTGTATTTACATTCACTTTGACAATGTAATTCAGGGTGTTTGAAGCTCTATACATTGTAAACTGAGGTTTCTGGTTGTTTAAATTTCTCTGTGACCTCTGCACCTTCCCACTTTACATAAGGGTAACCCAAGAATGTTTACTGACCTCAGAATATTTGAGAAAATAGAGGTGCAGTCAATAGCCATATACTGCCTAGTTCAGTTTCCCCAAGCTCAAACCTTCAAGGACCGTTGGCCCGCATTTCCTAGCACGCCCATTAAACACAGCCACCATCCTTGCTGGGGATGGCTGATCCTGTTCATGTGTTCAGATACAATTACCTTTTGTTCTTCTGATTTTTTTTATCCATGATATTTTGATTTCTTTGAACAGATGGAGAGCAACTTTAGTAGGCCAAATGGCCAAAGAAACAAAATAACCACATGTCAAGATTTTTTAAAAAATTAACTAAAAAATAAATGAAAATATGGTTTACAAATTAGGCTCTTGTCAAATAGAAAATAGAAAATGAGGGGCTATTCCATAGAAATAAGGGAAATAAAGGGCACCCATTACAAAACATTTAAAAGTTTTATATAGAGTCCCAGTTATTGTCACAAACATGCAGACTTGAATTCATGGAACAGAACTTTCTCTTCCTCTTCAGCTCCCTGCAACCCCCAAAATCTGTTCCAGGGGGTTCTCCAACCCTATAGAGCAGATTTGGGGTATTCAGTGAGTGGAGGAATCTATTGCACTAACAGTTTGGTGATAGGCAAAGTTTGCATACAACTCAAAATCTGGTCACAAATCAAGATACCACATAAATCTACTTTAAATAATTTATGGGGGGTTGCAGACTGCCAGAAATAGTGTGAATTCAGTCCACTTTTAGGGTTAGGGTTAGTGCTAGGGAATCATGGGAACTGTTATTTTTCTGAGACATTGAGCCTTCTCTGTCAGACAACTCTGATGCCACAATAAAATACAGTTCCCATGGTTCCCTAACTCTAACCCTAACCCTAAAAGTGGACTGAATTCACACTATTTCTGGCAGTCTGCAACTATGATGCCAAAATAAATGATTTAGTTCTTCATGGCTTATCTTTCTTTTTTTAAAAAAAAACAGCAACAACCCTCTAGTTAATTAGCACTGTAGCAAACAAAAATTCACTCAGATCCTGACCTAATTTAACACAGCATCCCCATGTGAAGCAGCCATTTGTTGACTCTGAGGACAAAGAATAATGTAGACTGAGTCGTTTTGAAATTCTGCCATATGCTGTAACATATGTGGAGGCAGCTTGTCATCTCCTCCTTCAAATTTGTCAGGTTGTAGACTCTTCACATTCAGTAAAACCATACTATTTTCCAGTTTTGCATCTAGATCTTTTTTTTTTAAATAAACCTGGCAAGTGTTTCTATCCTGCCATTTTAGCCACCTATATATAGAAACTAGGTGCAGATATTGATTGATTGATTGATTGATTGATTTGCTTACTTATTTCCCAGTATTTTTGGTGCCTTTCCATTATGGCTTGTAAACGGCCAGGTCATCTACGGACAAAATTGCACATTTATATTGATGTTGAGCATGCAGTCCTTTGTGTTGTGTCTATTGGCTTGAAAATAAATCACTTCATTCTGAATCCAGGGAGCTTATCACACCACTAAATAAACCTTCTTACCTCTCCTGAATTCCATCTTAATTCAGGTAGCATCTGGATTTTATTACAGGGATTTTGTGTCCCAGGGGCACTCTGGTGGCCATTTTCTTAAGTCAGAACACTCCCTGCTTTGAAAAGAGGCACGCTGAGTGTCCCTGTGCTCAATCTGGGCTGGATGCGGGTGGTGGATTCGGCGGCAAAATCCCTGTGATAGTATCCGGATGCCACTCGAATTAAGAGTGGAGTCGGGAGAGGTAAGGAGGTTTATTTTGGTGGTGTGATAAGCTTCATCAGGGCCCCAATTCAATTCACATGTGCAAGGAGGTTACCTTAAAAAAACCCCTTTACTCCAAAAATCTGTTCCCTAAATGCAACTATTAAAAATCCAAACCTCTGCTGGAAGCAGTGGAGGCATTTATCTTTGTTTTAGCAGTTACATAGGTGAGGGGATGAATTTCATGAGAGAAATGGCTGAGGAGGGAATGTTTAAAGCATGCTTCTGCAGGCATGGTGCTCTCAGTCTAGAATGGGAGCCTGGATGCATTTCCCCCCCAATAAATTATTTGAACATGACACAAAATAATATGTAGTTTGAGCCCTCAGTGTCATCAATGTAAGTGAAAGGATCCAACAGTTTCTATGCTCCATATACACTCTGTCTATGGAGAGGCCATTGCATTGAGTATTCTATTCAATTCAGCTTTCTTTGATCTTCATGCACTGGAGAAAGACTATGTAGGCACTGTCACCTCTCTCCTCTACACAATTACCATTTGTAGAATCAGAAATTCTGTTGTTAGTTCTGACTAGAATCAGTTTGATTCACTTGTTTGTTGACTGGCCATTCAACAATTGATTGAGTAGGCTACTGTTGTAGGGGCTGAATAATAGCGTTCCAGCAAATGTTCCCCACAACTCCTTGTTTGTCCTTCTTGGCTGCTTATCCTCCTTTTCTGTCTACTACTTCTTATCCCATCTTACCCTAAAATATACTAGTGAGAGGAATGCATCCCAAATGATTATTTCTAACATCCAAACCCTTTTTCATAATCAGCTTCATGGCTTTGGTTACAAATCCCAAAGTCACTCAGATTGGATCATATTTAAAACCACATATACAACCTTGTGAAGAGTGCCCCTTGGTCTGACATGCCATGACGTGTCATTTGTGAGCATGTGGGAGATTGAGAGATAGGCAGGGGTGTGTGTGTAGTGAAAAGTCTAACTTCATGTTTGAAAATTATTTTTATTTTTTTGACAATGTCCATGGGTTATTAAAGCCCCAATCTTTCTCGGTTGTTTACATCTCTAAGGCAATGTGGTTGCACAGGGTGTAACTGAGGTTGGGATTTGTCATGATATGCTTAGATTGAAAAGCCACATGTTGACATAAATTCAGTTCAGTATAAGCTGACTATACATATGTTATGGCATATGGCAGAATTTCAGCCGTCTTTCCTCTCTCTCCTCCCTTCTCCTCAGAGCCACTAAAAAGCTGTCTCATGAGACAACACTTTGCTAAATTAGGTCAGGAGACTAGCATGCCATGTGGCAAACTTTGCTGTTGGATAATGAGGCCAGGTTATAATTCAAGAGTCAGTATAGTTTTTAAAAAATAATCAGTTTTCTTCAAGTGTAGAGGAGACTACTGTGTGTGAAATTTTTTTTTCATGTTTTAGATGTCTCTTAATTGATTGCTACATCTGTTTGGCCTCTGTGTTTTCCTTATGCCATTCATGGATGGTATTCAGGTCATATATGAATAGGGAGCAACCATGTTGTAATACTTCACTACAGTATCTGATTCAGCATCCAGGGGAAATGTGTGGCCCTCCAGATGTTGTTGAACTGTAGTTTCCTTCAGCCCTAGCCAGCATAGCCAATGGTGAGGTTGTGGTGGGAGCTGAGGTCCAATAGCATCTGGATAAACACATTTTCTTCATCTTTGCTCCAGTCAGTTCACTACAGGCTCTGATGGATGCATTGGAAATACAGTTCTCTTGAAATGAGAAGTGATTATCCAGGGTGTGTTTGTGGTCAGATTTGGAAGCTGTAAAGCCACATGTATGAGAGAGGATAGGGAGGATGTCTTGGAGGATTTGATTTGTTTCTTGTAATGCTTCACAAATATACGTAGGAACACTCTTGTGTACTTTTAAGAGTTCTATTGTTAAGGAGTGCCACTATCTAACACATTGCTGAAATATCTTCACTTTCAATATATCACATGCATTTAATACGAATAGCTTTAGAATAGCTACATCTCAAACATATTCACTTTATAATAGCTATATCTCAAAAACAGTCACCCAAATTCATGAGTTGGACAAGAGATGGGATGGTGTGTAGAGGAAAAACACTACAATGTATGTCTAGATATAAAGGACTCCTGTAGCACTTTTGAAAATAACAGTTTAAAAGAAATTTCTAACAAAGGTTTTGCGGACTCTAGTCCACTTCACTAGATGTTAACTGATAAGTTGGACTGGAATTCACAGAAGGTATGCCAAAAACATATATTTTTTTCTGTCTCAAAGGTGATGCAGGATTCATTTACCGTATATCTCTATATGCTCAAACATACTAACATGGATATGTTTTTGAATATAACTAATATGTGTCTAGAGGTTTGCTTATTTCTAGTCCAGAATAGTTAGACCTCTCAGTGGCTTTTGACACGATAGATCATGGTTAGACCTCTCAGCGAGGTTACCAGTGCATGCTGGTAACCAGTGCATGCTGGATCACCTGAGGAGGTTGGGAATTGGAGGCACTGCACTCCAGTGCTTCCATTCCTTCCTCTCGGGCAGATCTCAGAGGGTGCTGCTCGGGGACAGCTGGTCCAGCAAAAGGGAGCTCACCTGTGGTGTTCCACAAGGTGCTATTTTGTCCCCGATGCTATTCAACATCTATATGAAGCCGCAGGGTGAGATTATTCGGAGTTATGGAACTGGGTGTTATTAGTACGCTGGTGACACCCAAATCTATTTCTCCATGTCTCATTCATCGGCCTCGAGTTCCGATGGCTTCTCCTCTCTCAGTGAATGTCTTCAGGCAGTAATGGGCTGGATGAGGAAAAACAGATTGAGACTGAATCCAGACAAAACGGAGGTGCTCACGGTAGCGGCCCCGAAACCAAGAATTGGGCTGCAACCTCCGGTCCTGGACGGGGTTAACACCGGTACTGAAGTCCCTTCACTGGCTGCCTATTAGTTTCCGGGCCTGGTATAAGGTGTAAGTTATGACCTTTAAAGCCCTGAATGGCTTGGGTCCAACCTATCTTTGGGACCGCCTTCTCCCATATAATCCTCCCCGCACACTCTGGTCCTCTGGGAAGAATTTGTTGCAGCCAATAAAAACTAGGCTGTTGACCACCTCCCAGAGGACTTTTTCGGCTACTGCTCCCAGATTATGGAATGGCCTGCCAGACGATATCCGCCAGATCACCAACCTAAACAGCTTTAAAACAGCTGTGATCCTTTCCTGAGTAGATCTCCCTGCCTCCAGAGTTCTATTATCCCTACTTGGCCTGCTGTCTCTGTTCAGTCCTTTACCGCTGATTAGGTTTTTATATAATTTAAACTGTTTTTAAGTATTATGTTTTAATTCTATCATTGTTTAATTCTGTTTTAAGGGGTGGGAGGGTTTATGGGTTTGGGACTATATTTTACATTGTATTGCGTTTTAATGATGCAAGTCGCCTTGATTGTTTGACAGAGAGGCGGGATATAAATAAAATTTATTATTATTATTATTATTATTATTATTATTATTATTATTATTTTATCACTATCCATTCATAGATTTGTTTGATTCTGTCCCATTTCTGCACCACTCTGTTGTTTTTTTTAATGCATTAAAAATCATGCTTTCTGAATGTATTTTTCAAAAGATACTAGTCATTGCATAAACATTTTATCCTAAAGCATGGCTAAAAAATAATATCCCTGATTATCCCAGTCTCTCCTGTCCCTCTGTGTCAGGAGTAGGCAACCTGGTACCCTCTAGGTGCTTTTGACAACAATCTCCATAGGCCTCCATCAGGATGGCTAATGGCAAAGACTTAGGAGAGTTAATGGACATTATTATGCAAGGCTCTTAAACCATAATTTAACTTGGGGAATATCATCTTTGAAGATACCTATAGCACGTCATCATCTCTATCTTATCTCTGCTGTGCCTGTGAAGCATTGTTAGAGTGCCTCTTTTCATTGATGGGGAAAACCTGTCAATAAGCTCCCAATCATGCTGCTTTTCCATTACTCCACAGGTGCAAAACATCCCTTTTGCAGCAGTTCTGATACGGGCAGTCTGTCTCCCCTTCCCATTTCTTTTCTTTTTAAAATTAAATCACATTAGCATAACTCTGGAATTACATTAAAAAAACAAAACCTGAAAGGCATGCTGGATAGGGTATAGAACAGGAAGGCAGGGTTAAGGAGGAGTGCGGAAGAGAGTATGAGGACAATTGATGGCAAAAACAGCACCCTTGTACTACTGCACTGATGTATGATAATTGAATGTTCTCAAACCAGTATGTTTCTGTTTTCTTTTACTAACGTGACTGCAGTGAGGCCAAGGGTTGTGTGATAATATCCATAGTTAAAGACATCTGGAAGGCATTAGATTGCTTACAGCTGTTCTATGTGTGTGTTTTAATTGGTCTGCATGAGAGTAAAGAAGCATCCTTCACTTGTGGAGACCCACACTACATGGGTGTGGAAATACAGGCAGAATTATAAAATGGCTTTCAATCAGAAAAATAAGTACTCAACAAAGGTAATGCAAGAAGTGATTGGAACCCCACTGGATCATGTTATGTGAATCATCCATCAGGAATGATGAGAATTACGGTCCAACAATATCAGGGGAATGTAATGTGAGAAATGGCAGGTGAGTGACATAAGTATTTGTACTGTGTGTAATTGGGTAATTTCTGAAAATTCTCTTTAGTTTCCAAAATCAGCATCATGTCATCAATCCTACATAGAATGATCTCCAATGTCATCAATCCTACATAGAATGATCTCCAATGTAAAACAGTTTTTTAAAATATATATACAGTTGCCCTTTCATATCCATGGAATTTTTTATCCATGGATCCCAGCATCCACAGCTTGAAAATATTTTTTGTAAAATATAAATGCGAAAAACCAAACCTTGATTTTGCCTTTTATATAGGGGACACCATTTTACTATCCATTGTATGGGACTTGAGCATCCATAGATTTTGGTATCCACAATTGGTCCTGGCTGGAACCAAACCCAAATGGATACCAAAGGCCCTTTGTATACTTACTCTGTTTAGATAAATACTTAGCCAAAAGAAGTGAAATTTTAGACTTATTCAAATCCTATATTGAGCCAGAACAGAAGCAGAAATAATATTATGTGTTGGCCTTCATCTGGGTAAAAGCTGGAACACAACTTTCCATAAACTGAAAACCTCTTCCAAAATTAGATTGATAGCCTGGAATATCAGCTGCAATAAGAGGTCCAGCAGAAATGGAGCATTATAGCTGGGAGTTCAGCCTACTTAGCTTTGGATGGGAGGTCATACCCAGTATGTTTAGCTCATTTTAAATGGCAGCATCAAAGTCTGATAGATTATACTATCATGTTGAATTTTAACAAGATAGTCTACCAATAAATAAAAGTAACCCACACAAACTTTTTCATTAACTTCATAGGCAGGGTGATGGTGGTGGAGAGGACACACCCTGCCTCTTGTAGATTGCTGCTAAACAAGATTGAGCATCAAACAAGGCTCCAGAACAACAGTTCACAGCTCAATCAGCCTGAAGCAATCCCCTTCATTGTACTACATGGTATTTGGCCAGATTGATACCCTGGGAATGCAGATAGTACAGAGAGGGCCTCTACAGATGGCCCTTTGCACCATCATGGAGGCAGGGAAGGGGCAGCTGCATGCCAGCTGCCCCAGCCCCTCCCTGAGGACGTTCTGACAGCGTGCCCTGTTATGCATGGCACATGCTGTCAGAACGTCCTCCCGGAACAGTGTCTTGATGCACTGTGGCGGAAGGGATGCAGAAGAGCTGTGCAGTGGCTCTTGGGGTGCCCTATTTGCCGGCTCTGAAAGGACCGGCATTTTGCTGCTCTTTTCCGGGCCGGCAAACGGGAGAATCGGGACCACTGCATGTGGTAGCAGCGGCCCCGACCCTCTGCTTCCCAGGGCAGCCCAGGGCCACCCGTCTGCATCCCCCCTAACATACTTTGTATTCCCTATTAAGTGCAAAACCTATGGCTTAAGGAAAATTACAGAGTTAGAGGTGCATAAACAACATATACTCTGAAGCAGTGATGTAAGAAATAATAGAGCTGTCTGCAAGAAAATATCTCTCACATGAACTTGAGTAGATACTAAGGAAGTATATGCCAACTAGTTCAGACTCTGACTCAGAAATTCAAAAAACAGCTGACCAGGTGACCAATTCAGGCTGATTCAGTGGCTGTCCATTTAGCTCAAGTCCAAATCTCAATTCAGTAATTAAATTCTTGGCTGACTCATATCATCATTATGATAATCATTGCAGCAGCACAGACTATTTTTCTGTTTGTCAGAATTGGTTGAAATTTGAAGCCTGATTAAGATCTGGTTCCCTTCAGATGAGTCCTACTTTGATTTATTCCATCTTGTAAACCTGTCCAAATCAGCCCAATCGGCTTTGAAGCTCATATGAGCTAAAAGAATACCTTCATTGAATACAATTGTGTTGTGTACATTCAAGTCATTTCTGATGTATAGTGACCCTAAAGTGAACTTATCATGGGTTTTTCGTGACAAGTTTTGTTTAGAGGAGGTTCGCCATTGTCTTCCCCTGAGGCTGAGAGGATGTGACTTGCTGAAGTTCACCGAGTGGGTTTCATGGCTGAGCTGGGATTCAAAACCTGGTCTCCAGAGTTGTAGACCAAAATTCAAACCACTACATCATGCTGGCTCATATTCCTTAGTTAGCCTCAGAGAAAGATTTGTTGGACTCAGACTATGATAAGGATTTCTATATGAGCAGAAGAAGAAAAATGGGAAAGGAGTGAAGGAGCAGCAATGTTTCCCACACTATTAGCTTTGTGTACAGTTCCCCCCCTCTTTTGATAGTGGAGGGGCTGAGCCCACCTTTCCTCTGTGCCTACAAGAAGTTAGCCTGTTGTATGTGAAAGAAGAATGATGCCAAAAAAAAAAAAAAAAAAGATCAAATATGGTACTGCAGGGATAATACCAGTGCTAGCACTTATCCAAAGACAGTGGCCTAGGCTGAAGATTCAGGGGGGTTGCAGACTGCCAGAAATAGTGTGAATTCAGTCCACTTTTAGGGTTAGGGTTAGTGCTAGGGAATCATGGGAACTGTTATTTTACTGAGACATTGAGCCTTCTCTGTCAGACAACTCTGGTGCCCCAATAAAATACAGTTCCCATGGTTCCCTAATTCTAACCCTAACCCTAAAAGTGGACTGAATTCACACTATTTCTGGCAGTCTGCAACCCCTTTCACTTAATTGTCAATGGGACAGACTGGTAATGATACAGAGCAATAGATCCCATTCAAACTGAACCTACCTTTGCAGACATAAAAGCTTCTGGCAGTATTCAAAACTATGTTGCGATTCTTTCTTGTTTTGTAAAGCTGGAATGTACAAACTGTGCTTTAAAAATAAAAAGAAAGCAACCCACAGTTTTGCTTGTTCCTTTCTGCCAATCTGGCCCTTTCACAATTGGGTGAATTCTCAGCCTAGTCCAAAGCTTATGTGTGAGACCTTTGGGATCAAGGTCTTTCTCTTGCGGAGACTTATTCAATACCTCCATTGATCTTTCAGTAAACCAGCTTTGGTCTCAGATTTTCCAATTCCACCCCCCCCCCCAAATTATAATAATCACACCAATTCTATATTTATTTCTCTCAAGTTCTGAAATGTACTTCCATTTATGTCTGTTCTTCCATGTCAGTCATTTTAAAAAAAGAGTCTTGTGGCACCTTAAATACTAATACAACAGGAGAGAACATGAATCCCCCTAGAACTTGTTGGAGTATGCAGAACTAATTTCAAAATCAGTCCAAGTGTGATCAATGGAATAAGCAAGATTGTTGTTATATGCCTTCAAGTTATTTCCGATCTATGGAGATCCTAAGGTGAACCTATCAGGGTGTTGATGTCAAGATTTCTTCAGAGGGGACTTACCATTGCCTTCCTTTGAGGGTGAGAGAGTGTGATTTGCCAAAGATCACCCAGTGAACTCCCATAGCTGAGTGGGGATTCAAATCCTGGTCTCCCAGGGTCCTGGTCCAACACAAAACCACTACATCATATAATATATTATACTGTACTTCAAAGGAGGATACAGGTAGAATTGCTTTTAAGATAAGACAGTGGGCTCAACATTGGCAAGCAGTTTGTTATTAATTTTGTCTGCTTGTAGGTATTTGTAAGAGAAGGACAAATTACTTTCCCCATCCAAGATCACGGAGATATCCTTAAATGTGAAAATTCTCATAAGCCCAATGTGTACCCTCTATGTGTTCAGCGTACTTTACTCTCAAACACAGATAGCCTTTATTATTCCTTCGAGGGATCAGTGACAATTGTTGTCTAGGTCTGTCCTACTGTATGTATTAATCATTTAATACAATTCTGCTTTATATTTCATGAGGAAGCTCAACTACATTGGAATCCTGGTGGTCCAATTGTGCCAGAGTGTTGTTGTTTTTTTTTGGGGGGGGGGGTTTACAAGGGATGGGAGACTCAGCTTCCCCAAACCTAGGGTCCCTAGGAGTATAGTTCAATGTTAAAGCCACTTTGAATCCCATCTTGAGAGAAAGATATACATTCAACAAACAAACAAACATCTCCCTCCCCTTGTTTTCCCATTTCTTCCTCCTTTGCCACTACCTCCCCCTCACTCTGTTCTTGTGTGTGAGTGCTTTCAGACAATTGTGATTACTTTCAAGCAAGCTTTCTTCTATTATCCCCTGTTTCTCTTGTGCTTTTATTTGAGATTTTTCACACAACCTTCCCATCTCCTTTACAGGCTCCAGTCAATGAGCTCTAAGACCTAAATGCTTCTTTGCACTTCATGGCTATTCCTTTCTCACATGCATTTTTTGTTGCCTTGAAGCAGATCTCTTCTTCTTCGTTGCCTTGTTCATCTTTGTCTTCTACTTTTTTTTATTGAAATCTCTCTCCCCCCCCCCCCAAGCTGATGGAAGATGTGTAAATGTGTCTAAAGATGGAGAACAGCGCTTCTTCTTCTTCTTTTAATCTTTCAGCAGAGCTTTGGGAATGTCTGAGTCTCTGGGGCACCCTCCTCTTCCCCATTAAAAATGAAGATGAAAAGAGCAATATCTGCACAATACAAGCAAAGCAACTTTAGTGCATTATTGTATCCTCCGCTTAGCTGATGTCAGGGAAAAAAAAGATGCACCTTTGCAGCTGTGCATCAGTCTTTTGCTTTTTGCTAGATAGCAGAATCCCCCAGTCATCCCCTGGCTGGATTTACATTATGCCATTAAGTATTGATTGTAATGCTTGAAAGCTTTATTGTTGCTGTTTATCAGAGCTTTTTGCACTGAACTCTGTGGAAAATAATACTCCCTAGCTGCAGCCTGATGTACACTTACAGTGCAGTCAAGTGAGAATGTGTTAAGGGAAGTAGAGGCATTTTTTTTTAAAAAATAAATCAGATTATTCATAAAGGGCATTTCTGTTAACTCAGCATTACCCAGTTACCCAAGATCCCAGTTCTGTCAGCGCACTTGCTGTCACAATTGCAATGATTTTTTTCCTCTTCACGTAGCTATAATGTTTACATCAGTCATATTTTGTTGTTTAGTGACCAACAGACCCTATTTGTAGAAATGATCCCTGTTTAGGAATACAAGCCATCACACCCTATTTTGATGTATTATTTGGTAGAAATGTATAGTTCTCTCTTCTGGAAAACATTCCATACCCACAGCTTGGCAAGTTTACTTTTGTGGGTGACAGCTCCAAAAATTTCTGTAGCAACATAGCCTGGATTCTGGGAGCTATTGCACTAAAATAACTTTTCCATGTTTTGTCCATGTTATATTGAGGGCTGCTTTGGTTAGGCAGAGCAGGGTTGGGGAACCTGGTCCCAACCTTTTGTTGAAGTGCAACATTTCCACAGAGACTACCTCAGGAGTGGGAAACTTTTGCCCTCCCTGTTTTAGACTTCCTGTTTTAGCATTAGCTATTATGAGGTATGGTTGATACTTGAAATCTTTTGATAAGCCAAGGAAGAATCACGTTGTTGCTTTACATTGGTATACTTTTTGTAGAGTCATGCAGTGGTGGTGAGAGAAGGCAACCAAAATCTGCTGGCTCTGAGCAACCAATATTTTTCACTGCCTTGTTTCATTCTTGGCAACTGAGCCCACAGTTATGCTGGCACAGGGCACCAACAGGATTCTGGCTGAAATGTTCCCAAGCCCAATCATATTTGATTCTAATCCTCTGGAGAATAAAGGCTTTCCAATCAGCCACACTTGTTGAGTGTAGATATACATATGCCTGAACACGCTAAGAGCCAGCATGATGTAGTGGTCAGAGCATTGGATTTTGAATCCAGAGACTAGGGTTCAATTCTCCATTGGGCCATAGTAAACCACCGAGTGGTTTTTCTCAGGTCCAGAAAAGCCTATGGACGTTATCACACGTGGGCCAGTTTCATTGTTAAAGAGATAATAAAGTGGAAATGAAGCATCCTGAAAAGAAAACGAAAATAGAGCTTAATTACGCAAAAGCTTTTCACACGTAATTACAGTAATAACGGAATTAAGTTAAAAGCGAAAAAAAGACGTTTTTAACTTTCATACACAAGTGAAAAGAACCCGTACATGTACTGGAAATGGGTGTGTTTCATGACCACACTCCTCCTTTTTCCAGGGCGGGTCCTGCATTTCCCAGGAGGAAATGTCAGACTGTCCTACATTTGGGGTCATGTCCTCCTGCACACGTCCTAACCCCCTTCCGTTGAGGTTAGGACCTCTCAAGAGAGTAGAGGAGGAGGAGGAGGAGGCGGCTGGAAAGGTGAGGCAAGGCAAGGCAAGGCAAGCTGAGGCAAGGGAGGGATTGAGATGGCTCAGCCTCCCTTTTCTCTCTCTCCTTTCCTGGCATTGGAGGCTGTCAGCTGCTGGAGAGATGGGCAAGGAGGGCAGGATCACAGGCAGAGCTGACAGGGAAGGAGGAGGAAAGGGAAGGAAGGAAGGAAGGAAGGGCTGGGTGTTCCCTGGGGAGAGCCAGAGCCTTGGATGATGCCCAGGAGAGGGGGAAACTGGAGGTAGCTCCCATGCCCCCCCCCATAAGCCTTTCCCCTTTGTAGGACCTGCAGGGCAGAACTTCATGGTGAGATGGAGCTCCAAGTTGCTCCACAAGCACACCCCACACTTGCACCCACATCCACCCACAGCTGCTGTGAGGGAAGCCTTCTTTCCCCTCCTTTTCCCTCCATCCCAAATGCCAAACTTCTCCTCTGTCCCAAACTTGCCTTGCCTTCCCTTCCCTGCATGGCAGGAGCCCGGGACTCCCTCCCTGGAGGCCCCTCCTCCTCCTGCTCATGGCCCTCCTCCAGGTTTTAAAAGAGAATTGTCCATGTGTATTTGCTTTTCACATTACAGTAAATGCGAAATTACTGTAATTTCGCAAATGCATTTCCTCTAAACTCCCGAAATTAAAAAGATCTCGGATAATACCAGTTTCTGTCCAGTTTCTGTGCGACATCATGTGAAATCGTGAGGCGCAAATTCAGTTTTTGTTTGGGATTTGTGTGGATTAACCAACAGATTTCCCCCATGTGATAACGTCCTATGATAGGTTTACGTAAGGGTTGCCATAAGTCAGAAATGACTTGAAGGCACACAACAACAACAGAGGGTAGGACAAGGCACACAACAGTATGAATCTGTCCCCTTGGTGCATTCAGCAGCTCAACTATCTATCCATTCATTCATCCTTCCACCCAGTTTTGGTCATACTGGTCAATTGTCCAGAGTGTGATAGGAAATATCTTAATAAGTAAGTAACAATATTATGCTAAGTCTGATGATTGGAAGATTGGCAGTTCAAGGCCTGACTGCTTCATAATGGGATGAGCTCCTACCACTAGTCCCAGATTCTGCCAACCTAGCAGTTTGAAAGCATGCAAATGCAAGTAGATAAATAGGTACCACTTCAGTGGGAAGGTAACAGTGTTTGGTGTGTTCCTGCTGGCCACATGACCACCAGAGCAGTGCTCGGACAACGCTGGCTCTTCGGCTTAGTAACAGAGATGGGCACTGCCCCCTACTGTCGGTTTTGACTAAACATTCATGTCAGGGGACTACCTTTACTTTTACCTAACAAAATTAATAACCAATCTAAACACAAATAAGTGTCTGAACAGGTATATCACTCTTGTGGATGGGCACTACACATAACGCACCAAAGGATTAAAAAATTATACTTCTACGTAGTCCCTACAGACATGATTTTTGTTTTCATGGCAGCACAAAATATAAATAAGCTCCTGATTAGCCTTTTCCAATTCCCACTCACCTAATGGAATCAAACTTTCTTCTAAAACACATCTTTAGTACTCTGTATGGTTTATTAGTTACTATTGTGGCCATGCCTATCTTCTCAACAAAGCTGTTAAGATAGATCTCTTCCAGTAGGCCTTTCCTGAGTAGGTAACCAGCCACCAAAAACAGTTAAGCCTGTCCCTGATTTTTGTTTAGCCATTTTAAATTATTTATTATTTGTAATGTATTATTTGTAATTTTTAATTATGTTTTTATATTTTGTTTGTTTAATTGCATTTTAAGGGGGTGGGCTAATGGGGGAAGGAATTGTTTGTTTTATCTTGTAAGCCGCCTTGGTTGTTTTTACAGAGAGGTGGGATATAAATACTTATTATTATTATTATTATTATTATTATTATGCTTGAGGAACTGTGTGAGCCGATACTTCTATCTTGACAAAAGCTGCAAAGAGAAAGAGAATTCCTCAGAATTTATTTGATGCCTTTCTGCATGGCTTCAGCTGCTGGCAATTTATTTAGATACATCAGGAATATGCTGGTTGTTTTCAGATACACAGCAGAAAAACTGTGATGATGGATCACCAGTCCTCCAATTCATATAAAGAAGACACTCCAAAAACAGGTTTAATGTTTGTTATTACAAGTAATGGAACAATTTTGAGAGCTGTACATTCTCTAACTAATTGAACAAACAAAAAGGTCTATTTTAGGATGATTGTGGCCTAAATCCAATTGCTAGTCCCCTATTAGAGTAAACCCACTGAATCAATGGCATTCATATGAGGGAATGCAGAATCAGTGAATCTGGTCTAGTTGGGCTAGTAATTGAATTTAGGCCCACAAATCTGAATTTACAGAAGATCAATATTTGAAATGCTGTCAGAAGACAGTCTGATTTAAAGATAAAGTACTATAGGAAGAGAGAAGAAGGGGCTTGGAGTTGCCCATCAACAAGCATTACTGGGAAACATCTACACAGTAGAAATGAGTTTTACACCACTTTAACTACCATGGCTACAGCTTACAGAATCCTGGGAATTGTAGTTTTGTGAGATGTCATCAAACAGCCAGTGGCAGTGAGGGCTCTTATAGTCTTTTACCTTGTAAAACTACAAATCCCAGGATTTCATAAGATGAAGCTGTAGCATTTAAAGTGGTTCCAAACTGTATGATTTCTACAGTGCAGATGCACTCCTGGAAGCCTGACTGAGCAGCAGGTACACAAGTCCCCAAGTCACCTTCTTCTCAACTATGATGAAATGATGAAATGTATTGCATTCCTGTTTAAATTGTAGGTATTATTTCTAAATTTGCAATTATCCATATTAATTGTTATATGGAAAATTCATGCAAAGGCATGCATAATTCTAAATTTCATGCATATGAGATTCAGCCTGTATTTCTGGAGGCTAATGCAAGCTTAATCTTCAGTTTCATCAGTTCAATCTGGATTTCTGAAGGCTAACATAGACAAAATCTGGCTGAAGCTTAGGTGCAATTTGAATGGGATGATTTTTGCTTAACCCACCAGCTTTTCACACTGACATAACCAGGCTGAGGAAGAGTTGTGGCTGGGTTGGCTACACATTTAAAGCCTAAATGCTATTTTAATTACATGTGGCAGCATTGAATTTCCACTGGAAAACATTTGAGAGGCTTTTGGGTAGATCCTGCTATGTAAACAATCTTGAAGCCTGAAGCTAAAATATGGTAACAGTACTCACTACACATCAGAATAATTTATGAAAAGGAGTGAGAGAGAAAAGCTGATAAATGGTAGACTAGCATGGTGGAGTGATCATCCCAATGGTATCGTTGAAAGTACTGTGGTGCCCCAGTTATAATCAGTGGCCTCACTAGGGCTGGCATCACCTGGTGCAGTAACTCATGGTGTCACCTCCCCTCACATTACCTCCCATACCGCATCACACAGAATCCTTAGTAATGTTTTTTGTACTAATATTACTCATAGAATATGGAAAAATAAAATGGCATTCAATTGCAAGTGGGCCAGATAAGGCTACATTTTATTACCTAATCCGTTTCCTTTACAATGGAGTATTGTAAAGTAATAATTATCACCCGGAAATTATTGTGGTATATTGATGAAATTTTGTCAGTGTTATCATCACCAAGTAACTTTTTCTTTTCCCCAAAATGAAAAATCCATTGCAGGGGCAATGATTTTATAACACAGATTACATCATTCATGAAGTGGAAGAGTGGTTTAAGGCACAATCTTCAGACTTCTACAATAGCGATATTCAGAGGGAGTGTCAAGAAATGCTGGGGGAAATGTGTAAATTTGGATGGTGACTGCACAGAGATAAGTTAACAGAAACAAATCAAAACAAACTTTGTCAGATTTTTTAAAAGCTGATCATTAAAACTTTATGATACCCCCTCATATATATGTATGGAACATATTGTATAGGAAGCAGGATTACACTCAAAGGAAGAAGGTGTTAAAATTGGGGAACATCAACAATTTAACATACATAGATGATACCATATTATTAGCTGAGAATAGCAAAGATTGGGAACAACTACAGTTGTCCCTCTGTATTTGTGGACTTGCCATTCATGGTTTCAATTATTTGTGAATAGCAAACCCTCCCTCCCTCTCTTACCTTAAAGCTGGCATGGCTTTCTTCTGGCCAGCATGGGCTTGCCTCAGCCAGTACAGCCCTGCTCCAGTTGGCGCAGCCTTCCTCTGGCCAGCATGGCTATTTTCCCAGCCGGCACAGCCTTTCTCCAGCCAAGGCAGGGCTGTGCCAGCTGGAAAAAGCCATGCTGGCCAGAAGAAGCCTGCCCCACCTGGAATAAGGCTGCGCCAGCCAAGGCAATGCCTTCTTCTGGCTGGCATGGTCTTGCCCAGCCCAGCCCAGCTGTTGTCCTGGTCGGCATGGCCTTTTTCCAGCTAAGGCAAGACTATGCTGGTTGGAAGAAGGCTGCCCAAGCTAAGGCAAGGCCTTTTTCTGGCTGGTGTGGCCTTGCTCCAGCTGGCATGGCTGTTTTCCCAGCTGACACAGCCTTGCTCTGGCTAAGGCAAGGCTGAGCCCGTCGAGGCAAGGCCACCTGGGCTAGAAGAAGGCCACGCCACCTGAGGCAAGGTGTTCTATAGCTGGTGCAGACTTGCCCTGGCTGGCATGGCCATTTTCCTGGCTGGTGTGGCTTTTCTCTGACCGAGGCAAGGCCGTGCTGACTGGAAGAAAGCCACGCTGGCCAAGGCAAAGCCTTCTTCTGGCCGGCGTGGTCTTTCCCCAGACAGCATGGCCATTTTCCTGGATGGCCCAGCCTTGCTCCAGCCAAGGCAAGGCTTTCTTCCAGCTGGTGCAGTTTTGCCCTGGCCAGCATGGCTGTTTTCCCAGCCGGTATGGCCTTGATCTGGCCAAGCCAAGGCTGCACCAGCTGGAAAAAGGCATCTCCAGCCAGAAGAAGGCTGCCTTGGCTGAGGCAACCACATTGCAAGCATACAATGGATAATGGAGTGAGCCAAAGAATTCCAAAAGAAAATCATCATGTTTTATAGACTATCTGTAGCAAAGCATTTGACTCCGTAGATCACAAAACCTATGGAATGCTCTTAAAGATACAGGGGTGCCACTATATCTGATAGCCGTGATGAGAAATCTGTACTTAGGACAAGAGGCTGCTGTCAGAACAGAATAGGGAGAAACAGAGTGGTTCTCAATTGCAAACGAGTTAGGCAAGACTACATATTATTACCCTATTTGTTCAACTTGTATTCAGAAAATATCATAAGAAAAGCAGGTTTAGAGTCAGAAAAAGGAGGAGTGAAGATAGGAGAAAGGAACATCAAAAACCTAAGATATGCAGATAACAACATACTACTAGTGGAAAACATCACAGACTTAGAATGTTAAGGAAGGTCAAAGAAGAAGGTGAAAAGGCAGGTTTAATATTGAACATAAAGAATACAAAAATAATGACCATGGAGGATGAGTTCCCATACCTTGGATCAAACACTGATAAGAACAGAGATTACAGTCAAGTAATAAGAAGACAAGGAATGGGAAGGGTCACATACAAAGAATTGGATAAGATCCTAAAGTGTAAGGATATATACAACTGAGCACTAAAGTCAGAATTGTCCAAGCCATTGTATTCCTCATTACTGTGTATGGATGTGAGAGCTGGTCAGTGAAGAAAGCTAACAGAAATGCAGCTCATTTGAGATGTGGTGCTGGAGAAGAGTGCTGAAGATACCATAGACAGACCAAAAGACAAACAAATGGGACCTTGGTCAGATCAACCCTGAAAACTCCCTGGAAGCTGAGATGTCAAAATCGAAGCTGTCATACTTTGGCCACATAATGAGAAGGCATGACCCACTAGAACAGACAGTAATATTAGGGAAGATAGAAGGCAGCAGAAAGAGAGGAAGACCACAAGCTGGATGGATAGGCTCAATTGGGGAGGTCACAGGCCTGCATTTGCAGGACCCAAACAGAGCAATGGAGGATAGGGGGGGCTTGGAAATGTCTCATGTACAGGGCTGCCATGAATTGGGCCTGGCTTGAGTGCAGTTAACACACAATCATTGGAAAAGAGGAAGACCACAGCGCAGATTGATTGATTTGGTCAAAGAAGCCAGGACTCTGAGTTTGCCAGACACGTTGAT
This sequence comes from Phrynosoma blainvillii, assembly GCA_026167975.1. Lineage (NCBI taxonomy): Eukaryota > Metazoa > Chordata > Lepidosauria > Squamata > Phrynosomatidae > Phrynosoma > Phrynosoma blainvillii. The sequence goes on from JANUYF010000002.1 coordinate 102,323,264, forward strand.
GACCAGAGATCCTGGAGGTCTGCCATCCATAGAGGTGAAATAAGTCTAAGCTGGCTTGACATCAAATACTAACAACAGCAACATAAGTTTATTATGACTATTATTTTAGCAGGGTTTGTAATCAATTACAATGCATTGTAAAAGTTCAGTTTGGGTTGCTTGGAAAAAAATATTTATATATTTAGACATTAGCTCATCTGTCTTTATGGAAAGTCATGTGCAACTATGGGTAGCTATTGGTTATCCTGACTCCAATATTCTCTGCTATAGAATGGGTAATTTTATATTCCAGTAAATTTCAACACAGGGAATTCAGGTTGCTTACCAATTCTTCAATTGGCCATTCTTCGTGTCAGACTGTTTGGTCCTAAGTCTACACAAAACATCTTAGAACCTTCTTGAACTCCTGTCCTTCCAGTGGGGACCCAGGAAGAAAAATATAATACAGGATCATTAACATTAGAGAAGGACTATGAACTTGCTTTCCAGGGTTCACCCCTTCATTCTCAGCCTTTCCTCTTCCACTCTCAGTCCCCATACACTAGCTCTTGGCTTCTGCCAAGGGATGGGATCTGCTGTGGGGCTGCTTTCTGTGCACACAGCTACAGATAGGAACACCCAAAATAAGAAACCTAGTAAAATTTAAAGGAAAAATCTGTATTTTCTATATTCCCCTCACCCAGTCTTATTCTTTTGTGTGTGTGTGTGTGTGGAATAAATGGGAAAATAGGATTATGTCCTTTAGAACCATAAATTCGATATTTACTGTCTTCAAATTATATCTAAAAACTATGTAATAGCAAGTTTTATGAAAGACGAAATACAATATGAGAATATTGCACTTCCTGGTCTTGGGTTCCCCTTTCTCAGCACTATGAAAGACCCTTTCAAGATCCTGCAATAGGTGGCATACATGTCTCATACAGCTGTGGCTGAATATTATGTATCCCAGTGCTACCTCCAACCCCTCCTCCCACTTTGTATGCCCTATAAAGCCCCAACACATCAATTCCACAGGGAAGGCTCACTCACGAACCAGGCCTGCTCCCCTCCCCAAATAAAATATAATGTCTGATGTAAGGGTTCTATTTTTTTTAATTTTATTGAATTATCACAAAAACGATATAAAAAGAGATACAACATCTGCAATATACATCTAATATATTTCAATAATGTATATCTAATCACGTATCTAAGCGTCCATCCAAAAAAAAAGAAAAAAGAGAAATTTATAACTTGCACATTACTGAGTCCCTTTCCTATTCTTCATTTTCTTCTTCATTTCTTATTACAATTATATTCTGTAGTATCCAATTTTACCACCAAGATACTTTTCATAATATTGCTTCCCCTTTATTTTAAATTTATAGTGAACCAAACCTAATTCCAGTTATACTTAACTAAGATATTATTTTCTCTAAACCAAATACACATAATCCTTATCATTATTAATATTCAATCTTTTTTATATATAGAATATCACTCCAATTTCTTTTCAAGTAATCATATATTTTCTTCCAATCCTTTTTTTTCTATCTTCTAATTTTTCCTCTATTTCCCCAGATAATAGATCCAATTCCATTAAATCCATAAGTTTTGACCGCCATTCATCTATTTGAATTTCTCTACTGGTTTTCCAATATCTCGCGTAGACTAGCCTGGCGGCTGTGAGCATATAAAATATGACTCTGCCATATTTCTTTTCCAGTTTACTGTTTATCATGTATAATAACATAATTTCTGGTTTTCTATCCAATTCTGTCTCCAGTATTTGAACCATGGTCTTTTGAATAATTTTCCAAAATCTTTTAGCATATACACACTCCCACCAGAGATGAAAATATGTGCCTTTTACCTTCTCACACGTCCAGCATTTATCTCCTGTGTTGTATATCCTAGCTATTCTATCCAGAGATAAATGCCATCTATATATGATTTTATAATAGTTTTCTCTGATATCTTGACTTAGGGAGTACTTCAGCCTGATGTTCCAACATTTTTCCCATTGAGTTAATTCTAACTCATGTCCACAGTTCTTAGCCCAAGCTATCATGTTATCTTTGATCAATTCTTCTTCCATATATATTTCCAGCAGCTTTTTATATATTCTAGATAATGGTGCTGGTTTACCATTCATGATATTTTCCTCTAAGTCAGTTTTTTTCTCCATTATACCTATTGTCTTTACATCAAGATTAAATCTTGCTCTTAACTGATGATATAGAAACCATCCACATTCTTTCCCTTCTGACTTTAGTTGTTCTAAAGTCTTAATTTTGTACTGTCCTTTATCTTTCTCTAGAATATGTTGATATTTTAACCAAGATTCCTTTTTATTAGGATCAATTTGAAATAAGGCTTCTTGGGGCGATGCCCATAAAGGTAGCTTAGGGCAAATTCTGTTTTTCTATTTCTTCCAAGTCATAAATAGTGCAGCTCTTAAAAAGTGATTTTCAAAGCTCTTATTAGCATATAATTTACCATAGAATAGGAATGCATGAAAACCAAATTTTAATTGTGTACTTTCCAATTTTAACAGTTTTCTGTTTTTCAGGCTCAACCATTCTTTTAGCCATAAACATGTGCTGGCTTCAAGCTATATTCTTAAATTTGGCACCGAGATACCTCGTCTTTCAGTTGAGTCTTGCATGTAAATCTGTTTGATTCTAGGCCTTTTGCTGCCCAAATAAATTCCGACAGATTTTTTTTGCCAATCTTTAAATACTTTTATATTCTTAATTATTGGTAACGTCTGAAAGAGGAAAAGCATCTTCGGTACCACACTCATTTTGACTGCAGCTATTCTCCCCATCATATTTAATTTTAGATCTTTCCAGTTATTCAAATATTTTTTGATGTTATTCCATGTTTTAAAGTAGTTGTTTTTAAATAATTCTGAGGTTTTTTTTGGAGATTATTATTCCAAGATATTTAGCTTTATTACTTACGGAAAAGCCTGAAATTCTAGTTAATTCTTTTCCCTCCTTCTGCGACATATTTTTGTTATAACATTTGTTTTTCCCTTATTTATTTTTAATCCTGAAACTTTTTCTAGATCATCTAGTTGGAGCATTAGCTGTTTAATGTTTTCCAACGGGTCTTCCATTGTCACAGCTATGTCATCGGTGTAAGCTCTTATCACGTAGTTTCCCCCCCCCTCTATTTTTCACTCCTCTTATCTTTGTATCTTTCCTGATTTTACACATAAAAGTTTCTAAAGCTAAAATAAAGAAGAGGGGTGATAGAGGGCACCCTTGCCTTGTACCTTTATTGACTCTAATCGGTTTTGATCTTATGCCGTTGATTTTAATTCTAGCTACTTGGTCCTTATATATAGCTGCTACCCAGTTTAGAAATTTAGGACAAAATCCCATCCAGTTCATTACTCCAATCATAAACTCCCAATACAAGCTATCAAAGGCTTTCTCCATATCAAGCAATATAATTGCTAGCTTTTGTCAATATGTAGATCAAAATGTTCTATTACATTGACTATATTTCTTATGTTATTTTTTAACAGCCTCCCTGGTAAGAAGCTGCATTGCTCCTCTGAAATATTGGGCCTTTGCAGACTGCTAGAAATAGTGCAAATTGAGTCCACTTTAAGGGTTAGGGTTAGGGTTAGGGAATCATGGGAACTGTAGTTTATTGTGGCACCAGAGCCCTCTGACAGAGAAGACTCAATGTCTGAGAAAAAAAACAATTCCTATGATTCCCTAGCACTAACCCTAACCCTTAAAGTGGACTCAATTTGCACTATTTCTGGCAGTCTGCAAAGGCCCATAGTTGACTAGTATCTTTTTGAGTCTTTCTGCTAAAATAGCTGCATACAATTCATAATCTGAGTTCAACAGAGAGATTGCCCTGTAAGCTATTAGGGTCCTGATCATCTTTCCCTTCTTTAAGAATTAAGGACACATTAGCTTCTTTCCAAGTCGAAGGAATTTCTCCTTTATCTATGTTGTTTATTGTGTCCAGTGGCGGTGTTTTCAGTTCATCTTTGAATACTTTATAATATCTGGCATTTAAATCATCTGGACCCGGCATTTTATCATTCTTAGCTCTTTTTATCACCTCCTCTAACTCAGACAAAGTTATTGGTTTATCTAGTTCTTTTATGTGATCTTCTTTCAATTTTAAGTCTAAATTTTCTTTCAAGTATTCTCCAACCTTTTTTCTTTTATCTTTGTCTTTTTTGAAGAGTTTTCTGAAATGGTCTAGGAAGATTTCTTTGATCTCTTTTTGTTCTGTATATGTTTTATTCCCTAGAATAAAATATGTTTTATTCATATTTTGCTATTTCTTCATATAGTTGTTTATAAACCTTTTTTTTAATTTTCTTGTGGAGCGTAAATTGCCACTAAGATCATTTTCTTACCTTGTACCGTCATTTCAATTCCTGCATATTGACCTTTACCATCATTAAACAGTTCCTTAAATTGAATATTTTTAGATATGTAGACCACTACACCCTTTCTTTTCTGTTTTGTTGCAGAAATGTATTCTTTACCTAGTTTTGGGTTTCTCAAAAATCTCTTATCTTTGGAGTAGATGTGTGTTTCCTGAAGGATCACAACATCATATTTCTCCCAATTTATCAAGTGAAATATTTCATTTCTCTTAAATTTATTATTTAGTCCCTTAACATTCCATGTAAACAAGGTTATATCTTTAAAAGTCATCATCTAACTTTATTTTCAATATAAACAAAAGGATAAACGTCAGAAAATACTAATTATCGCTTCTACAAAAATAAACCAAGTTTTATATGATCAGTTCTTATTGTTTAAATCTAAACGAAGAAAAAAAACAGTTAGAATACAACTTTATATCAACAAAGATTTGACTGAAGTTTCAATTCAACATTCGGCCCCTTGAGCGAGTTCTTCTTCTTCTTCTCTCTCTTTCAATGTTAAATCCTCTTCTTCTTCCTCACTGTATTCTCCTTCTTCTTCCTGTTGTTCTTCTTCCTCTGCCGTTAAGTTGCTTATATCTTCTTCCGCTTTGTCATCATCCCTCTTATAATCTTTCGTGGACGATCTTAGTTTTTTCTTATATAGTTGGTTTCCTTGTTTCTCTGCTCCTTTTCTTACATCTCTTGAGGCTTTTCCCCAAAATTCTTTAGCTTTTTGCGGTGTATTTAATTTATACCATTTTTGCTTATAAAGTACCAAAAGACCTTCTATTCTCTCCCATCTGTAGAATATGCCATTTCTATACAAGAAGGTAGTTAGAAACTTGTAGCTCTCTCTTTTCCTCAATATTCTACTGGGAATGTCTTTATAAATCTTAGCCTCCTCACCATCAATACTCAAAGTTTTCTTATAACTTAGTTCTAACAAATTATCTTGTGTCTTTTTTCTCAAGAAGTATATCACCACATCCCTTGGCCAGTTTTCTCTAGCTACCTTAGAATTTATACGGAACATTTTGCTTATTTCCCATTGTAGTTCCTGAGATGTAATTTCCATGAATTCCGCTAATTTAGGGATTAAGTAGTCATACAAATTTCTTCCCTTATTTCTCTTATTCCACGGATCTTCAGACAGTTCTCTCTTATCTTGAGATCTTCCAAAGCTTTTTCATCTAGTTTTCTTTCCATTTCATGTTCCTCCTCTTTTTAAAGATTTATCAGATTTTCCTCCAGGCATGTAGTTCTATCTTCCAATTTTATTATTTTTTGATTGGCATTATTCAAATCTTTTGTTACTTCTTCAAGGGAGTGTTTAATGTTTCTCAGTTCCGCCTTAAAATCCTGTTCAATGTCCACCCTCAGAGATTTTATTTCTTTTTTCATATTATTTTCCAGTTCTAATTTCAATTTTTCATTCATTTTTCTTATTTCCTTCAAAATAGAGGACGTCTCTGAAGACTGCCTTCTTTGTGGGAGTCCAGCAACCTGTGCAGCACCAGTTTTTTAAACTGAAGTTGCCATTATTTTTCTTTAGTTTTATACCTTATAATCAATTGTCCAATATCACTTGTTAAATCAGAAGCCTAACACTGCAATTCAAAGCAGTCTTTCTCTCCTAAGGTGGTAGCTCTGATAGCAGTTAAAGTTTAACAGTCTTTAAACACAACTACTGAGGTCTCTAATTATGCATGTAACAATTGGCTTCTAAAACAAAAGGACAATGTTACCTACAATTACTAGGAATTGGAACAAACTATTAAAGATTTTCTTCAATTACTGTATCAGAGCTCTCACCCGGTCTCATTTGTTCTTCTAAACTTCAATTTCGAATTAATTAACAGTCAATCAGTTAGCAGTCAGTTAGCAGTCAGGCAGTTGTAACCACTAATAGCACAATTATAATAATCTTTCAGGCTTGTTAAAGTTTCTTTTTGTTTTGGTCTTCCTTTCCTTTTTTTGACGTGTCAGTATTTATCCTCACTGACTTCTTTTATCTGTCCTTTATTCCTTCTTCTGTAAAAGATGGTTTCAAAGTAAGCTTTACCTTTTTTTTATGTGTATTTCCCCAGTCGTACAAAGAGGAGATAACTGCTGATAACTTTCTCAGTTGAATCAGTGAATTAAGTCCAGCTAATTCTAGTTCAACCCAAGTCTCTCTACTTCTGTTATATTTTTAGGTTTTTCCAAGAACAGGCAGTATTGTTATGTTTAAAAAAAGAAAAATATAATTGGAGGGAGGGTGAGATCACTGGCTCTTCTCTAACCCCTTTTGTATTATTCTTTTTCTCTCCTTTCTCTTTCCTTCTTTCCCTCGCTTTCTCCTGTTTCTCTTCTCTTTCTCTCCACCCTAACTAGGGTTGTAAATTTTCTTATCTGTTCTTTTTTTCTCCTTTAGTTGGGTTAGTATGATATATATATATATATATATATATATATATATATATATATATATATATCGGCAAGTTGCGTTTACTGGCCTTAGCTGCCTGGGCACGGCTTGAATTCCCCGTGGCTCTTTGACTCCCCTGCGGAGCGCCCAGCTTCCCTCCTTCTCCTCGCTACAGCTGGGTTATGGGAGTCAACCCTGAGCCTCTGTGGGGTTCCTCTGTGTCCCCTATGCCAAGGGGAACAAGTTGCCCACCTCTTTTGTCTCCTTCTCCTCTCTTGAGTGGGCAAAACCTGTGCCCAGGGAGCGTTTCTCCACAGAGCTCCGCGGCAACGCTCACCACGCTCCCGCTTGCTGGCTGGAAGTCCTGATGTAAGGGTTCTAGACTAACCTTTAAGAAGTGTTTCTCTCTCTCTCTCTCAAGTGAATTGTGTCTGTGCATGGAAACACTGTAATGTAAAGACTACACCTTTAGGTTAAAGTGGTATGGAAAAGATGTCCTATTTGATACCAAGTACCCAGGAATAGAGCAACTTTTAAATCAAGATGTTTATCATGTTCATATATCTTTTTAATTACATTTTGCCTGACATTACTATAAGCATATTGCCAAATGTAATTGTTATGTGTCTTCCAACTTATGGTGGCTTTCTTGCAAAATTTATTCAGACGAGGTTTGCCATTGCCTTCCTCTAAAGCTGGGACAGTGTGACTTTTCCAGTAGGTTTTCATGGCAAAGTAGGGGCTGGAGCCCTGGATTCCTGGAGTCCCAGTCCAATAGTCAAACCATTACACCATACTGGTACTCATGTAACAAGCACAATTATCTGTGATAAAATCTCTCTCTCTCTCTCTTTCTCTGGATATATACTCCCAAGTAGGGGTTTTGCAGTTCCTTTTTTTTTTTTTTTTAGTGAAGTCATACAAGGAGTCTTTCAAGGAATAGCAGGTTAATCTTCCTCTTTGACAGCACCCTAGTTTTTGTAATGCATGACAGGAACAATTGAATTCCGGATGAATTCTTGCTTCAGCTACAATAAAAAGGATTCTGTTACAACCTCTTTCATCTACATCCTTTTCAAAGGAACTTGACACTTGAGGCAGCAATGTTGAATCATTCAGGGGTTTACTAGCATGCAGAAAGCACAGAAAATACTTATCTTATTCAAAGCTTGGCAAAGTTGGTTTTTAAAAAAAAAAAACTAAAGCTCCTAGGATCCTCCAGCAGCATGCCGGTGTCCCTTGCTGGCTGGGGGATTCTGGGAATTGTAATCCAAGCAGTAACATTTCCATACTCAGATTTAATTAAAGCTATTAAAATGTTCTGTGCTGCCCAGTTAATGCTATGACTATACTTGGCAGAAGACTGATTCTGGAAGAAGAAACATTTGTGAACAGAAGGCAAGTGCTATGTAATGTTAGACTTGTGTATTCTGTGATTAGACATAAAATAAATGTGTGTGTGTGTAAATCCCACTCAAAGATAGTCCAAATTCTGTGCCAAACCAAATCAAATTAATTGTGTATCCTACCTAATTACATATTTTTATTTTAATACACTTGATTAATTTTTATATACTTATGTAAGTAATTACTAATTAGTAAGCATTATAAGTAATAATTTCTTCTAAGTTCTTAGTAATTACTTCAATAAGTTTTATATACCTGCAAATGTTGCATAATTTGCCAGGTGATGTGAAGGACCTCTCTGAGATGCTGGCAAGCTGCTATGGGATTACATGGACAAGTGGTTTGACCTGGGAGCAAACGATTTCCTTTGCTCAAACTTTGCATCTGCTAATGAGGCGGGATGGGTATCAGGAGTCAGCAACCAATTCCTAAAAACCTAAAACAGTTAGGGATGGAAAAGAAATTTGCATTAACCAAGATTTTTTTTTTTTTTTAAAAAAAAGAAATTTATTCATCTTATGGTTTATTAGTGAAAGCACACATGTATTTTTTGCTTTGCATTATTAAGAGGAAAACCGGTCCTCAGTACTGGATTCTTTTTCTTTCTCTAATTATGCACATGTATGTATGTGTTTTAAAGTGTGCATGGCATTCTTTATCATGCAAGATAATCCATGCTGGGTCAGATCAAAAGCAAGTATTCTCTTCATGCAGTGATCAACTAATTGCCTATGGGAGCCTTGCCAGGGTGGCATGAGAGCAACAGCACATTATGTTTTACCTTCCTCAGCAGCTGATATACCTTGTATGCAGGAAACATGCTCATCTTCTTTGCATCTGTCCAGCTTTTAGTCTATGTGCTGCTGTTTGATTTGTACAGTTTGTTTTGAATAAAAATTTAAAGGGGCAAATTCCGCACTCATTTTTGCACTCCCTTACATAGCACAGTGATAAAACCATAAAATTGTCTGACTTATGTAGTATCTCTTTTTCTAGACAGAAAGAAGGTGAATACATGATCCAAGAATCATGGAGTTTGCTGAGTGGAATTCTGGCTTGACATTCCCTGTGCTCCATTTGGGAGGCCTTTCAGCCATCCTCTGGTGTATAAATAAAAAGGACATTCTACAGAAGTAGGAAGCAAAACTGAAAATAAACGCCAAAAGGCCTTTAAAAGCTTCCTAAACTGGCACCCAGCCTGGACTTATATTAAAATTATCCACAATAAATTACTTATGAGATACTTTCTAGTTTAAAAAAAAGAGAGAGAAATTTTTATTATCTATAAAGCTACAGAAGGTGTGGGGGGGGGGGGAATCAAGCTGTATACCTTCCCATACATACTCAAGGCTGTCCTGATTGCCACACCTTCTTTCTGGGTGAAGTTATTGACTCCCCCACAATTAACACAATTTTAAAAATATTTTAGGAGTATAGCATCTCTTTTTGTGCATACATATACCCTATCATGACATCAAAGAAACATCAAAGAAATATTGTGTTGGCACAAGCCTGATAATTGTAATCCCTACTGTTGGCTTGTTCTTGTATTAGGCATTAGTTATTCTATCCCCTTCTAGACTTTTAAAAAAGATATATGGAGGGCTGGGGTATGGATGAAGATAGAAAGAGGCATGTGCCATGGTTTCTCATTGTGGATCAATCCTCGGATCCAGCAAAAGGCAACTCTAGGATCCAACAAAGATTCCAGCACACAGAAGGCACCTTCGCACAATTTTAGGGGACCCCCTCTCTGTCTTATTTTGTTCAGTTGGATCCCTTGACTGTATATTTGTTGTTGTTGTTGTTGTTGTTGTTGTTGTTGTATGCTTTCAAGTTGTTTCTAATGACTTAAGATGACCCTAACATGGGGTTTTCTTGGCAAGATTTATTCTGAGGTTTATTCTGACCTATTGGAGATCATGTGCCCAAGTTTCGTGGTGGAGCTGGAAATTGCACCCTGTTTTCCAGAGTCATAGGCCAACACTCAAACCATTATGCCACACTGGATCTCTCTCTCTCTGTGACTGTATATATAGCATTGTTAAGGGGCCAATAGGGCTACCCTTGGGAGGAGAAAGTGGAAAGGTGAACCTCCACCATTGCAATATGCACATGTGAAATGAAACAGGCAGCTCAGGTTAACCTTGCATAAGTAAACAAAAACATTTTGAACTTTCTAAAGACCACACAAAGGTTTCGCCCAAAATATATCTGGGGATGAACTTTTTTCTTTCTTTCACCAGACTCCATTTTTTTTGTTATTTCATTTTGACTACACCTACAATGTGGCATAGTGGTTTGAATGTTGGACTACAACTCTGGAGACCAGGATTTGAATCCCCATTCAGCCATGAGGCCCACTGGGTGACCATGGGCAAGTCACACACTCTCAGCCTCAGAGGAAAGCAATGACAAATCTCTGCTTAATCTTGCCAAGAAAACCCCATGATAGTTAGCCTTTGGGTTGCCATAAGACAGAAATGATTTGAAGGGACACAACAACAGCAGCAGAATCAGACCTATCTTTTTTTAAACATGCTGAGGGTAGCTGGTAAGGCAGGCTTATCTGCTCTCTCCATCTTTCTCTGTTTTACTGTTCATGCATCTTCAGTAAGGGATTCTGGGATCAGCTTCTGTTTATCTTGCCTGTTGTAGGCAGGCACACACAGCCAGAATAGGATTGGCTAAAGCAGAACCTCAGTCTTTCCCAGCTCAAGCTTCATTGTGTGCTGATGCAATCTGGCTTTCAATGCTTGTATTTTTCCAGCCCTCCTTCATCATTGTCCCAGTGCTGATGTTGCTAAAAATAACTTCCAGTCATAAAATGAAGATAAAAAAGGGCATAGGGGGCATAAAAAGACTATTAAAAAGTGAGTTTTTTTGTCCTTTGTTAACTTAGTCATACTTGTATTTAAATCATGAATATTACAAGTTTGAGCACTTTGTGATTGCGTGATCTATATTCCTCAAAATGTATGTGTGCAAAGCAAAAAAAGAAAAGAGAAAGGCAGATACTGGGTTGATGGTTTGTTCATTACATTGACTGGAACTTTTAAAAGTAGGTATGCAATTTATGGAACAATATCCTGGCTCCTGTTGTCCTGACTCAAGCACTCAAATTGGCTGGAAATTTCAGAGTTAGAAGAACTCACATAAGCCTCAAGGGAAGGGCATGCAGAATGTAAATGTGACCTTCATGAAAACCATGAGTCTGGCTTATTGGAACATTAAAATTTCAGAGTCTGGCTGTTTGGAGAGAGAGAGAGAGAAATGTGGGCTAGTGAGGAACCAACCAAACCTTTACCAAAGTCAGTTTAAAAGCCAGACATATTTTCTAAGTTTGCAGTGCATGGTATATACTGATGAAAAAGTTTCTTACACAGTTCTGTAAGTGACATGCTTGCTTTCGCCATATTACATATTCCAAGTGGCAGTGGCAGAATGTATATACCTTGTCGATTAGATTTAAGTAAAATTGCATTAATTCTGGAATAATTAGGTCTGATTTTTTTTTAATTGGGAAAATTTACAATTGTAGTGCCCATGCATTTGTGTGTGTGTGTGTGTGTGTGTGTGTACATGCAAATAATTGGATCAAATTGATTACTGTATTTTCCAGTGTATAAGATGACTTTTAACCCAGGAAAACCTGGGGTTAAAGTTGGGGGTCGTCTTATATGCCGGGTATAAGAAGGAGGAGGAAGGGAGGAGGAGGACAGAGGTGCAAGGGTGAAGCAGCCTTGGGAGGAGAGGAGAATGGAGGAGGACAGAGGTGGGGGCGTGAAGAAACCTTGGGAGGAGAGGACAAGGAGGACAGAGGTGGGGGTGGGAAGAAGCCTTGGGAGAAGAGGAGGACAAGGAGGACAGGGGTGGGGCGAGAAGAAACCTTGGGAAGAGAGGAGGACAAGGAGGAGAGAGGTGGGGGTGAGAAGAAGCCTTGGGAGGAGAGGAGGACAAGGAGGACAGGAGTGGGGGTGAGAAGAAACCTTGGGAAGAGAGGAGGACAAGGAGGACAGAGGTGGGGGCTAGAAGAAGGCTTGGGAGAAGAAGAGGACAAGGAGGACAGGGTTGGGGGCTAGAAGAAGGCTTGGGAGAAGAGGACAAGGAGGACAGGGGTGGGGGCGGGAAGAAACCTTGGGAGAAGAAGACAACAAGGAGGACACAGGTGGGGGGAGGAAGAAGAGGAGGATGAGAGGAAGCCTAAGGCGATCCTCTCCTGGGGTTTTCTTGGCAAGACTGGTTCAGAGGACGTTTGCCATTGCCTTCCCCCAAGGCTGAGAGTGTCCAAGTTCACCTAGTGGGTTTCATGGCAGAGTGGGGAATCAAACCCAGGTCTCCAGAGTGGTAGTCCAACACTCAAACCACTACACCATGCTGGCTCTTATTCCCATGTACTACCTATGAAACAATTGCAAACTTTTTTCTTGTTCTTGTGTGTCTTCAAGTCCTTTCCGACTTATGGCGACCCTAAGGCAACCTTATCATGGGGTTTTCTTGGCATGTTTCTTCAAATGGGAGGTTGCCATTACCATCCTCTGAGGCTGAGAGTGTGTGACATGCCCAGGGTCACTTACATACCCCAGAATGCATCACCAAGTATATTGGCAGTCCTTCCCCCCAACACTTTCTCATTTCCCCCCAACCATCTCACAGCTGGGAGATGGAAATAAATTTAAGTGGCATTTAAATCTGGACTATTTTTTAAAAAGTAAGGTCCAAAACACACTGCAGAAATAAATGCTAGGGAAATGGGAGCTGTAGTTTGTTCTGTTTATAAGTGACAGTTTTCCTGATAAGTACCTGCATGTCATAAGCATTTGAATTAAAATTACCATATTGAAATCAAATCTGATGGGTTTTTTTAAAAATTTTATTAAAATACGGCGAGTATATCCCAAACTCTATATTTGAACTGGAAAGGTTTGGGGGTCGTCTTATATGCCCAGTCATCTTATACGCCAGAAATACAGTAATTCAATTTATTGTCTTCCATGAAAAGGCCATTCTAGCCACAGGATTCGGATATAAAGAAAATCCTGCATCAATGATAACAAGTGGAAAAGTTCAATGAAAGAATAGTCTTCCAGGGTCAATAATTGGAGGGGCGCCCAAAACGTACTTGTCATGTGCCATATTGTTAGATCTGTGGTTGGTAATGAGTATTACTACTGATATATTCCTTTAAGGGATCTAGATTCTACTGGATCAAGATATTTTACAGCCCTGAAATCTAGCCCTAAGGCATTATTGAGTACTATAATGCAGAAAATATCATTCACATATATAGAAAACCATGTCCAGAGTTGGCATCAATGATTGTGCTTCAAACTGGAGGGACGTCTCTAGTGAAGTGCTGCAGGGTTCCATTCTGGGGCCATCACTCTTCATTATATTTATTTATTTATACACCACTCTTCAAAAATGCTTTCAAAGTGGCTTATAAATTGTTAATTTGACAGTTCCCTGCCCTCAGGTTTAATTCTAAAAAGACTTAGGGCCTCTACATATGGGCCCTTTGGGCCATCCTGGAGGCAGGGATGGGAAGGGGCAGCCACATGCCGACTCCCTCAACTGCCCCCCACGAAGACATCCAGATGCCACGCACTGTTATGCATGGCACACGGCATCAGGACGTCCTTCCGGCACAGCCTTTTGATGCAGTGCTCTGGAAGGGGCACTAAAGAGCCATGCATCAGCTCTTAGGGTGCCCTTTTTGCTGGCTCTGAAAGGAGAGGCATTTTGCCACTCCTTTCTGAGGCAGCAAAAGGGAGAATCAGGGCCGAGGCATCTGGCAGCCTCGGCCATGATCCTCTGCTTCCCGGGGCAGCCCAGGGCAACCCATCTGCATCCTCCCTTAGATGAGGAAATTCTAATCAAGTTTGTGTATGATACAAAATTGGGAGTGGTAGCTATCACATTGGAACATAGAATTCAAAGGGACCTTGCTAAACTAGAAAAGTGGGCTGAAACTAACCAAATGAAATTCAGCAGAGACAAATGCAAAATCTTCCATTTAAGCAACCAAAACCAAATGGGGGATAGTTGTCTTAGCAGTAGTACATGTGAAAATGACCTTGGTATTGTTGCTGACTGTAAATTGAATGAGCCAACAGTATGATGCAGCAAAGAAGGCAATGGTATTTTAGCCTGCATTAATAGAACCATACGTTCCTAAGTCAAGGGATGTAATAGTCCCACTTGTTCAGGAAAAAGCAACATGGGATATACAGTAATAGAAATAAAAATATGTATGTGAATGTCAAAGTGACTAAGCAGGAGCAATCAGGAAGATACACAGGTGAAAAAGATAATATAATTAAGAAGCCTTGAGAGCCAAGGACAAAGTTATAGAAGGTATATTGAGAACACCTGTGATAGATTGCAAACACCTGAGACTCATTAAGTGGTCAAGGTAAAGTGATGAAACACTTGGGTTGGTCTTAGGTATGGGATGATCTATGTGGACCAATCAAAATGAATGTACACACCCACTGGGTGGAAACTGACTAGTGGGTGGTGACTAACAATGGCTATAAGTGCAATGTTTGCCAATGCATATTGTGGAGTAGTTTTGGAGATATTGTGAAGTGTAGAGATTGTGATTTGTAGGGCATATAGTATTTATGTATATAGTAGAATAAAGTAGATCTTTTATATAAGACTACTGAGTTGTCTGGTGTCTTGAGGGAAGATACAAGAGCCAGAGGATTCCTGGAGAAGTTTGGAGACATCTCAGGAAGAAGAGTGAGAAGGCTTGGAGAGTAGTCTGGGTCTTCAGCCTATTCTCTGAAACTCTGCTGCTTGGGAAAGAAGCATCAACCACTGATCAAAGCTGGTCAGCTCTGCTGCATAACAAGGTGGAGAGTTAGAGCCAGAGGTGAAGAGCTACAACTCCCATCATCCCTGACACCACTATATTATGTCCCGATCAGGCCTCATCTGGAGTACTGTGTTCAGTTCAGGGCACCATATTTTAGGAAGGATATAGAGAAGTTGGAGTGGATTCAGAGAAAAGGGACAAGTATGATAAGTAGATTCAGGTGTATGAAAGCTTAGGCTACCAATTTCTTTCTCTAATTTCAAAGGTGCTACAAGATCCCTTTCCATACCAATCCAGACTAACATGGCTATATCTTTGAATTCTACAAGGATGGTAAGAGGCAGGGAGAATAAAAAATATGAGGAAAGGTTGAGGATGTTAGTATATTCAAGCTGGTAAAGAGAAAATAGATTGAGTAGACAGTATATTGTTTCTCTGCTGCCCCGGGGGTAGGAACAAGTCTTTTAAGTTACAGGAGGGTAGATTTCAGTTGATCATTAGAAGGAACTTCTTGATTATAAGAGTGGTTTGGCCATGGAACCAATAACACAGAGAAATGGCAGAGTCTCTTTCTCCAAACATCTTCACAAAAGAGGCTGGACAGCTACTTTCTGGGATGCTCTAGCTAGAGATCCTGCATTGAGGGATGGGATGACCCCTCCAACTCTGTAATTCTGTGATTCTATATCAGCAAAATTAATAATAATAATAATAATAATAATAATAATAATAATAATTTTTATTTATATCCCGCCCCTCTGCCAGGCAATCGGGGCGGCGTGCAACATTACAAAACATCAAAGAAATAAATCAAAATGAAATCCCACCCCTCTTTCACCCAGCCACCCACCCATCCCCCCGAACATACAAACAAATTAAATAACAGTAGCTAAAAATACAATTTAAAAGATGCATATTTTTCTTGTCTTATGGTCCTCTGAGAGGTGTAAGATGGCAAAACGGTCCTCTGTGGCCATAACGTGGTGCCGGTGAGGGTGTTCTCAGGCGGCGTTATATAGGGGTGGCGGAGGTAGGGCGGCTCAAGCCACTCAGCTGGTCTCCTGGGGCTGGTCTCCCGGGGCTGGTAAGCAGTCCTCCGCGGCCTCGAGGATACTGCCGCTCACCGCGCAGTGCCAGCGAGGGTGTTCTCAGGTGGCATTATATAGGCGGGGCGGAGGTGGGGCGGCTCAGGCTGCTCAGCTGGTCTCCCGGGGCTGGTCTCCCGGGGCTGGTAAGCAGTCCTCCGCGGCCTCGAGGACGCCGCCGCTATTTTATATTATTGTAAAATAGGTCTATAGGAAATACAGCATGCAGGAAACATTTCTTGAAATACTGTATACACCTGGTATTACTCATATCATCTCGCTTTGATGGAAAATTATTACAGCACAGCACAGGCCAAGACCATAAGGAATGAATGATTCACAGCTGCTGGCTTTTTTTTTTTTTAATGGGAAGTAGTATAATACTAGACGAGATAAAAGTAAAATTCCTTTTGGAATAGTACTGGATATTAAAGTGGCATGTAACTTCAGTACCATGATGGAAACCATCCTGTATAAATGGAATGAATATATCTATCCTGAATATTTGTATCTGTCTATCTCTGTATACACGTACATATGCATGGATGAATGAGAGAGAGAGAGAGAGAGAGAGAGATCAATAGTAACTTTTTAACTTTAATTTTACTCTAATCAGATGTGTTGTTTTGTCTGGATTGTTTCCTAGCTAATCCGTCACTGTATTTTTAACTACTAATAATAACAACTTTCAGTAAAGCACTAAAGACATGTTTCAGAATATTAATATAGAAAATGGAAGATTCTTGTATGCTTTGGTGTATATATGGGTAGTGGACAAGGGTTCATATTCAGAGGAAGGCAATTCCAAACCACCTTTGAATATATCTTGCCAAGAAATTTCATGATAGGGTCACTGTTAATCACGTTAACTTGAAGGCACATGCCAACAACAACAGCAGCAACAGATGAGTCAGGGAGGCATTATAAGACCTATGCTCTCATTTTTACCAGGTTATTTTGAGTTAGCTTAATTTTTAGTGCCAAAATAGCTGGTTCAAATACAAGCAGCAATCGATACACCTATTAGACTAGAATGTGTCGCTGATGAAGAAAGCAGACGACTGTCAGTTTTACATCTCATTTATCTTCTGGCAAATGTACATTTGTATCTGAATTTAAGACCTGCCAGAAGAAAGTGAAGTGTTACTTGTGAAAATACCCCCAAAAGATTGAAAATATATCAGTCTTTCATTTACTTACCCTCAACTCAACTGGACTTACTTTTGAATATATGATTATATTATTAGTGAAGCTGGTAAGTGACAGCTTTTCTTGAATTCAATAATATTGGATCTCTATTTTTAATTATCATCCGAACTTAACTGTAGTAACTCATGATATCATTCCCCCATTGATCTCCTCTCATACTACACCATACAGAATCCTTAGTAATGTTTTTGGTACTAATGTTACTTGTAAATCGTAATTCCCATATATCCCTGAATGTAATGGCAATAGTTGTGACACAAACAGCTAGCAAAAGTAAAAGTATAGCTTTAAATTACAATATCATACACACAACCTAGATGTATTTACATATACATTGTTTCATGTTGTTAAAATGGAAATTTGGTAAGATGTGATGTTTTTAAAGAAAATTTTAAAAGATTTTTTAAAATTAATTTTTAATTTTTTTCTCCTTTCTCCTCCCTCTGATTCTTAGTCCACTCACACCATCTCGTCAGCATTTTAAAGGGACACAGGCGAACACCACTACCCATTTAACCTAAAAGGCAGATGTTTGGGGAGAAGTTGTGTCATCCCCCTTAAGATGCTATCTGGTGGATCCTCCACCACCATCCCCTAGCAATGCCCTGAGGAGGGTGCTAATCTAACCTGTCTAGGAAGGGAGTTCCAGATCCTGAGAGCAGTCTCAGAGAATGTGTTCTATCATATTTGCATGAGATATACCAATGAGGATGGTAGGACAGCAAGAAGGGCCTCCCCAGAAGATCACAAGATATGAGGCAAGTTCATACAGGGAAGTATGCTCTTTGGAATGCCCAGACCATATCTTCCTATACATTAGGTTAGGGTTCTTCAGCTTCTCCATTTACATATGCCAGTTGTGTTTCTTGGGGGGATGCAGACTGGCGGCCCTGGGCTGCCCCAGGAAGCAGAGAATCGGGGCCACTGCTACCACATGCAGCATCCCCGGTTCTCCTGTTTGCTGCCTCTAAAAGAGCGCTTATTAGAGGCGGCAAAAGGCCACCCCAAGAGCTGGCGTGCAGCTCTTCTCTGCCTCTTCTGGTGCAGTGTGTGAAGATGCTGAGCTGGGAGGATGTCCTGACACCATACGCTGTACATAACAGCACGTGGCATCAGGACGTCTTCGGGAGGGGTTGGGGTGGCCAGCGTGCAGCTGCCCCTCCCCTCCCCTGCCTCCAACATGCCGCAAAGAATCCATCTGCAGAGGCCCTTAAGTCAGTGCTTCTTTAGTGCTTTTTTTATATGGTAACTAGAAAATAAGTGAGAATGCACTATTGCGCTTAGGATGAGACATGTTTGATTGTGTGTGTGTGTGTTGGAGGAGGAGATAACCTGTTCACATTCAAACAAACGTGAACAGTGGTCTATTCCAGATCTTGCATTCCACATATCAAATTCTGAAATAGAAAGAGCAGGGGCTGTCCCAGATTGGAATGTAAGGGGCAGGATGGCATGCACATCCCTCTGCTCATTCACAGTTTCTCTATATGCTGTTTGGGATGAATGCCCGAAGAGGGTAATAGTCAATATTACCTAAATGTTTTCCTTATTGCTTAAGTTCAGTGCCAAATCACAATATGCTAAAGATGGTCAGTGCAAAGCTCTAAGAGAAGAGAATTTCTTAGACTTGGAGATGTTCCAGAGAATGACTTTATTCAATTATATTTAAAATGTACATACAACAGGTAGGTTTAGAGATTTAAGTAAAGCAAGACATGTTGCTGCACATCATATGACAACATGTATCTTGGTCCTGTTTAACTGCATCTGGATAATATGTTCCAATGTCAATTTTGGCCATATTTCTCATTATGAAACAAAATGGCAAAGAGCATAATGACTCTTTGCAGCAAGATATGTAAAATTTCAAAATTTTTTGAAGCCACAGGGGAAAAAACAACAACTGTTTTTTTCCCCGGTGGCTTCAAAATTTCTTGAAACAACTGTTTTTTCCCTATTTTTTCCAGTTTTTTCTGGAAAAAATGGAAATTGTTGGAAAAATTGAAAAAATGCAACATTAGCACTTTTTACAGATTGAAAGTCACTCTATTACTTTAGGAACATAAAATATGACTACAATTTGTCATGAAATTATCACAATTGGTATATTAAAATACAATGTATTCAAACAATTATTACAAACAGAATTTTTAATCATTTTTTTAAAAAAGTTTATTTGTAAAAAATGGAGTAATAATCTCCTGAACTTTGGTTTTGCTAGTTTATGTGAAGCAGGCAAAATAACAACAAAAAACAACAAAAAACCCACAGAAGATATCATCAATATTAGTAATTTTTCTTTATATTTCTACTCCTCAGTATCAAATAGACATGAGGCACCCATTCCCTTAAAAAGAATGGGGGGGGGGGGAGTGTGTGTGTGTGGAAGGGAGGGAGGAAATTAGATTCAATTAATAGGCATGAAATTTAATCAGATTCATTTTCCGAGCTCTGGGCTGATCAGCACTGCAGAAATATTCCAGTTTTACACTTTAACTGTCATGGTTCAATGCTAGGGAATCCTGGGAATTGTAGCTTGTTGTGGCACCAGAACTCTCTGACACAGAAGGCTAAATGTCTCATAAAACTACAGATCCCAGAATTCCATAGGACTGAGCCATGGCAGTTAAATTGGTGTCAAACTGCTTTATTTCTGCAGTGTGGATGCAGTCCTGGTTATCAGTATCAGTTTCCGCTTCTGCTTCTGCCTTGTTATGTTTGTCATCATCACAGTTATCATGGACTTCTAAAAACCAAAGGTGTATCCAGGTTAAAAGAAGTTTCTCTACCCTTTCACATGTCCGTTTATTTCTTGATTTAGGAGCTTATCGCACTGCTAAAATAAACCTTCTTACCTCTCCCAACTTCAGTCTTAATTTGGCTTGCATCTGGATACTATCACAGGGATTTTGCTGCGAATCCACTGCCCATGTCCAGCCTGAGTTGAGCCCAGGTCCCAGGGTGCTCAGCACACTTCTTTTCAAAACCAGGAGTTTTGTGACTTAAGAAAATGGCCCCCAGAGCACTCCTAGGACCTGAGCTGGATGTGGGCAGAGGATTTGATGGCAAAATCCCTGTGATAGTATCCAGATGCCGCCCGAATAATTGAAGATGGGAGAGGTAAGAAGCTTTATTTAGTGGTGTGATAAACTCCTTAGAGTGAGTGTTTCCAAACAAAGTCCAGAGTCCCCCTAAATGGAAGAAATAAATGCATCTTGCTCTTGCATTGGAGAGTTCAGTTTATAACCTGGGACTTGCTTGTCCTCATTCAGTGCACAGAAATTAGAATAATCTGATACTGTATGTAGTTTTTAGAAATGATATGGAGAATATATGAAAACCTTATCTTAAAGATTTTATTCATCTTGCTAAAATAAAACATTCCATAATTGGTTTTCTTTCTTTTTTCAATTTTCCAGTTTTTCAGAAAAAAACCAAAACCAAAAAAAGCTCCAGGGGAAAAATGTTTCCCCCCCAATTTTTTCCATCTTTCCCTTGGGCCTTCCCATTTCTAGAGAGAGCTCAACCTTAGGCCAGTCATGCCATTAAGCAGAGTGGAGCAACGTAACCCATACCCTCCAGCTGTCTCTATTTGGCAGGGACAATCTTACTCTGTCATCTCACTTTTTCAGCTGCTTTTAAAATGTCCCAGGTTCTCTTTTCCTCACTTTTGTCCTCAGCATATTTCCATTGGTGGAAATTGAGATCAAAGTAGTTTGAATTCAATTAACTCACGGGAGGGGGGGTGTACGAAGGGAGGGGATGGAAACTTGTGTTTTCCAGGAGGCTCAGGCAAAAGTAAACTGCTGCAGCCTCTCCTAGCTTGTCTGGTTTTCCTCATAATAATGTTTGTCATCTTGACCTTACTCTCTTATTGTTAGGTCTCATGTGTTCCTGTTTTTATCTGTGAAATGTTGGAGGATATGGACAGCTCCACAGATGTTCTTCTTGAACTCAATCTGAGCTTCCAGTGATGAAGTAAGCCAGTCTAGTCAGCTTCTGTACATCAAACGGAGGTATATTGTTTTTGTTGATTTTGAGTTTGGTTTGATAAAGACTTATTTTGAGACATAGTTATGTGAAAGACAAACATTCAGAATGTGGTGATACTGTTGGGGATTCTGCAACGTAAGCATGCTGAATCCTTCTAGGAAGACAGATGCATGTCTATGATAGTTTATTGTTTTATGACCCCTTCATTTCCTCCTTCCTAAGAGCACATTTTTTCTTTGTCTCTGGAGGAATTGCCATTATCTTTCTCCTTCTCCCTCTGTCCTCTGACCAGAGCAGCATACTTTCTAGCACTGATAAGAAACTTTCTCTGCAATCATGTAGACTATTTTCTACCTCATTTTCTTTGCAACATGAAGCTTTACCTGTGTATGCATATGCACAGGATTTTATAAGTAAATTTATCTTTTTATATTACACTAAGAACTTTGTTTTAGTTCTTTATTGGAAGACACATGGGGGGTGGAGAATAAAAGTGGACTAGTTTGTTTTTCCTGCGCATGCACTTTCTGCTGTGTTCATTTTGCTGGTGAGATTAAATCAATTTACCCTATTTTCCTGAACTTTCTAATGAATCTCAAGAAAAATTCCATCAGATACATATCATGGGTGCTTTTCTGACTGATAGTTGTTGCTACTCCATTATGGAGAATAAGAAGAAGAGCAATTCCTTGCATAAGCAATCATCTCTCCATGAATGGTGCTCAGTAGTGGGCTATGATACACCAACCATTCTGAGTTTTGGAAAGAAAGATGTGGAAATTGTTTTGAATGCACAAGAATTAAATCAGTGAGGAAGCCCCCTTGTGAGCTGCCAATTCATGTGTTCTTTACTACATAGTGTAATCACTCTCAAAAAAGTCTGCGGGTGAGGTGAGAAAAATGAGTGCTGTGCAGTATCATTAGGCAGCAAGCAAAAGGCTAACTTAAACAAGAAGGTAACCATAAATTGGCTCCAGAAGTAGAGAGGATCATAGCAGAGGTGACAGATGTTTGGAGAATTATGGTCTTTTTTCATTTACCCCAAAGAAAAAACTTGGCATAGCTTTCTGTTCCTTGAATATATAACCAAATCCTGCTGTATTTTCCCCTTTATGGTCTAGTGGAAAAGAAGAGGAAGACACAGAAAAAGATTCCAAGGGGGATTGTGCATCCAAGTTCATACTGTGGAACAAAGCACTACGGTAGCTATTTGTGTGTATGTAGAGAAAGAACATGGAGGATATGGAAAAAGAGTAGCTAATGAGACAGTTGAGATTGAGCACACTGAGAGGGACTGGTTATTTAGAGCATTGGTCTTTATGAAATTGGGAAGGCCAGGACAATCTCTGATCCTCACTTCACAGGAGCGGGTGATGAGCCCAACAGATAAATTGGAAAGAAAAATGATGAGAAAATGTGGATATATAGAATGGGGCTCCAATAAACAATGTTGGCATTCTTGCAGTGTTGGTTGGTAGGAGAGCTTGCACAGAAAGGGAAAAAGAGGAGAAAATTTCAGGAACACTCTGAATATAGTAAATTGAAGGGGGCATTCAATAGGAAAGCTAACCCAGAGGAATGTAATGCTGAACTCTTGTGATCCTATTATACTGGCCTAATGGCTGTAATAAATGATTTGATTTTTGATTTGTGATCCTATTGCAGGTCTTCTTTGGAAGCTAGAGAAGGTCTTTTCATCTTTTCACCAAACATTTTTCACTGAACTTTCTCTAAAATGTAGTAATTTGTTTCTTTTTTTTTTAAAAGATACTATGTTTACCACAAGAAAATATTAAAAAGTGAATTAAATACATGATGCAGCAGTTTGAGCATTGGACTACAGGGTTCAAATCCCCACTTGCCCATGGGAGCCCAATGGGTGACCTTGTGCAAATCACACTCTTTCAGCCTCAGAGGAAGGCAATGGCAAACTCTCCTCTGAATAAATCTTGCCAAGAAAACCCTGTGATAGGTTTGCTTTAGGGTCACCATAAGTCAGAAATGACTTGAAGGCACACAACGCCAACACCACCAACAATGAAGGAGGACTATTGAATTTGTAAGACGAGTACAGAGATAAATTTGAAGTCTGGCAGTTTTGCAGATGTATCAATCACATGAATGATTTCTGTGATTGGATCTCTTGAAATTTTTATTTCGATTACTTATCACAGGGGTAGGCAACCTTTCCCCTTTAAGGGCCGAAGGACTTCAGCTCCCAGAAGCCTCAGCCATGTTGGCCAATAGTCCCATGTTGGCCAATAGCTCCTGGGATTCTGGGAGCTGAAGTTCCTCGGCCCTTAAAGGGGAAAGGTTGCCTACCCCTGACTTATCATGAGGGAATTCTCCAAATTTCATTAGAGGCATGATGATATAGAACAAGGTATTTAACCCACACTCATGTTATTGTTTTAGTTTAAATCATCCCCTCCCCTGTTCCTCTTAGTGACATGGTGAGAAATGGGAAAGATTAGTAAGAGATCTCCTGGATAACATGCTTAGTTAGAGACATACATCCTGATATTACTCAGAAGTAATTTGGTACCAGTATCTAATGACTTGTATTTCATTCCTCTTTCCAGTAACAAATATACATTACCTTGTGAATGTAACTTAATGAGGGAAAACATCACTCCCCTCCAGTGTAACTGTAAATGGCCTCATTAAACAGTAGATATGAAATATCACATTATTCAGGTACAGGCTCAGATTGTTCCTAGGGCCAGATGAAAAGTAGGACTGGGTTCCTGTTCCTTTAATAGCTGTGCAGAAGATGGAGTTTCATCAGATGTTGCTCAACCTGCTGAAATTCCCTCTTCTGACAACCATTAAAGGTACAGGCTCCATGTAAATTGAGTCCACTTTAAGGGTTAGGGTTAGGGTTAGGGAATCATGGGAACTGTATTTTATTGTGGCATTAGAGCTCTCTGACAGAGAAAGCTCAATGTCTCAGGGAAAAAAAATTCCCATGATTCCTAGCACTAACCCTAACCCTTAAAGTGGACTCAATTTGCACTATTTCTGGCAGTCTGCAAAGGCTGTAAGTTGTTCCTTGTGCTCAGTTGTTGGTGTTGAATCAGTGATGTGAGGGACTGGAAGAAAGCTTCTGTGAAACTACATTTGGGATGTGTAGCATAAATCTCCACATGAGGAGTTACGCATTGATTGTGCTACATGGCTCTCATGTTGAATGCCAGTGTTGTGCAACTTAATTCAAAAGTGAGTGTGCAACCAACTATGCAATCCAGTGTGTAACCCACTGCCACAACCACTCTATCTCCACATGTGTAACTTTGCTTGCATGACCTTGAGGTAAATGTAGGTGTTTCAAATGACCAAATACTTCTGTAAGAGAACTTGCATGATGTGTAAAATGCCAACAGAATTTTGCTCAGTGTGTTTGTTATAGAAGTCAGAGCTTGTAGCATACTATTACTACTACTACTAAACTGCAATGAAAACATCTCTTTTAGTTGAGAAACTCAGATTAGGGATGGAATTGTTAGGATGATTCAGTTCAGAGATTTTTGGGCTACAATTCCTAAATCTGGACAGCTACTATGACCAGGGGATATGCTGGTTGGAGGAGTCTGGGAGTTTTGGAAGTAGTCCACAAAAATAACTTTTCCAGTCTTGATGTTCACAGATTTTTGCTTTGCTATTAAAATCTGTGAGATTTTGTGGTAGTGATAAATTGTCTGTCATTTCCTGAGGGTCAGACTAGATATTAAGATGAGTACCATTATCACAGTACACTGTTATAGCACTATTATTCCACTTTAACTGCAGAGGCTGCCTCCTGGGAAATCCTGGAATTTGCAGTTTAGGAAGGGGCATTTAGAATTGTTAGCTAGAGAGCTCTTAGACCTCACCAAACTAGAAACCCCAGGAGGCAGCCATAGCAGTTCAAATGGTGTAGTATATTAACCAAAATGTGTATTCTCTCTCAGATTGGTTTCCACAGAGGTACATGCTTCAAACTAAACCTATTTATTTTCAAATAAACAAAGTATGCTGAATATAGGATATATAGGTGGGGGCGACCGAGAGTGCATCTACACTGTAGAAATAATACAGTTTAAACTATTGTGGTTCTGCAGGATGGCCGTGGCTCCATCCTACAGAATCATGGGTTTTGTAGTTTTGTGAGGCACCAGCACTCTTTGGCAGTGAAGGTTAAAGACCTTGTACAACTACAAATCCCAGGATTCCATAGGATGAAGCTACGGCATTTAAATTGGTGTAAAACTGCATTATTTCTACAGTGTAGATTCATCCAAAATGGTAGTAGTTTTGGAGACTTTCAGTCTTTTCTTGTTAAAGGTGTTAAATAGTTATTGTTTATGCAATGTGTACTTATTGTAAAGTTGCATATGTACTTATCTTATTTGCCACTCTACTTCTTTGACACCAGTCCAATCCAACGGTAATATATACCATGAAGAACTAGCTGTATATATACCGTTAAGAACTAGCTTTGGACACCATGCTCTCTTTCCAAATGATCATATTACAACAAGAGAGAAATAAAATCTGACTTGCATGGTTTACTAGTATTCTGTAGTAACCTCTGAGTTTCTCTATAGCATGAAATTAATAGAAGAGGAGCATCAAGGTTTCATGCTGTTTATAAAGGACTGTCCACAGAGACCTTCATTACTGGCTTGATTGAATATTATGGCACTGGGGAAAAATCTTATTTGCCTATGTAACCTATGACTATAAGTTAAATGTAAAATATGGCTGAATGCATGTTTTCATTACATTATGCTTCCATTGAAATTATGATTTTAAAAGGAAGCCATACACAACAGTTAATGGGTGACACTTTTCTGAAACACAAAGGACAATCTAGAGCACAAGCTACAAAAGCATTTATCTATTGGGGAAAAAACGTTTTTAAAAAATGAAAATGTGTATCTATGGACAGTGATAGCTCTATTGATTGACTGTTCAGTTTCTGAAAACATCTGTACATGACTTGGGAAACACTGTGTGTGTGTGTGTGTGTATGCACTCATGTGTTAATTGCCTTCAAGTTAGCCTTGACTTATGGAGACCCTGTGCATGAGACATCTCCAAGACACCCTGTCCTCAATAGCTCTGTTCAGCTCTTGCAGACTCAGGGCCATGACTTCCTTGCAGACTCAGGGCCGTGTCTACCCATCCAGAATTTGGTCTTCCTCATTTCCTACTGCCTTCTAACATACCAAACCAAACATTATTGTCTTTTCTAGTGAGTCATGTCTTCTCATGATGTGACCAAAGTATAATAGCCTCAATTTAGTCAGTTTGGCTTCTAGGAGAAGTTTGGGCTTGATTTGTTCTAGGATCTATTTATTTGTCTTTTTAGCAATGCATGGTATTTACAGAACTGTTCTTCAATACAGTTGAACGAATGAGTTGATCTTCTTCCTATCAGCTTTCTTCACCATTCAGGCCTCACATTCATATATAGTGATGGGCACTATAGTGGCATGGCCAATCCTAACTTTAGTATTTAGTCAAATATCTTTGCACTTCAGGATCTTTCCTAATTCTTTCATAGTGGCCCTTCCAAGTTCTAGTCTTCTGATTTCTTGACTGTAATCTCCATTCTGAGTAATGACTGAGCCAAGGTATGGAAAATCTTTAACTATTTCAATTTTTTCATCATCTTCTTTAAAATTATGTAAATAATCTATTGTCATTTTCATCTTTGACTTTCTTTAAGTTATTGTTCCAAGACTGGATAACTATCTTAATTTGCTATCCTATTGACATGAGAGCCACTGGCTGCCACTGCCTAGAGGTCTTTTCAGCATTGTCTAGCATTTCAAAGGGTACAAGATACAAGGAGTGGGAATTGTAGTCCAAGACATTTGGAAGTTGAAATGTTGACTATCCTTTTTCTAGCCTTAAGAGATTGTCTACTGGACCTCCTTCCAGTTCTTCTTTCTGCAGCCTTGGAGACATGACATATTTGCTCTGATTTGGCTATCATGCGACCAAATTACAAGACCTGACATCAACGGTGGGCCAAGTGAAGCTGTTCAGATGTTGTCGGAGTGCAACTCCAAGCATTTCTCACCATTGACTGTGCTGGCATAGGTCTCTGGGAGCTGAAGTTCAACAGTACCAACATTGCTACTCCTATGCTGTCTACTCAGTGAGTACATTCTTTGATATGCAGCACACATTCTTCTCTGGGCTAGTAAGATATTTCATATTTGGTAGCATTTTCAAGCATGTTAGAGGCTGTATGCAAACAAAGGATGGGTCCAAATGCCCAAACTGACCAATAGTGCTTCTTCTCTCTCCTTCACCCCATATTAATTCTCCCTTTCTACCACTTCTTCATATTCCCCTCATCATTAACCATCCTAAATCTTATAGTTTTAATTAATTTATTCAGCTCTGAATGCCCTTAAGTCATCCCAGAGCTTCTCCAACAGTGCTGTATGAAGTGATGCTGCTGTTGTCTTTGTGGTGATGTGGCTGCCTGGTTGTATACTCCATCCTACCTTTGCTTGCTTGGCAAAAGAGTCTTTCCCTCTTGTGTGGGTCTTGAACTCTTATCACAGGAGAACTGTGTGTCTATTTCCAAGCATCTACTCCACAGAGCTAGATGGGGACCTCCTTGGGTGTTCTTGGCAAGATTTGTTCAGAGGGGTCTGCCATTGCCTTCTTCTAAAAGGCTGAGAGATTATGACTTGCCCAAGGTCACCCAGTGGGCTTCCATGGCTGAGTAGGGATTCGAATCCTGGTTTCCAGGGCCCTAATTCCACACTCAAACCACTACCCCATGCTGGGCCATAAAGAAGGAAGGCCAAAAAATGTCAAATGCATAGAAAAATAGCATTTCTTCAGAGAGGTGGGGGCAGTATTAGCTATTTGTGGACATTTTTGTCCTCCTTATCCTGGGACGTGGTTTTTTTTCTGAGACATTGAGCCTTCTCTGTCAGAGAGCTCTGGTGTCACAATAAAATACAGTTCCCATGATTCCCTAACCCTAACCCTTAAAGTGGACTCAATTTGCACTATTTCTGGCAGTCTGCAAAGGCCCATAGTTTGTAGGCCATACTTTGACATCCTTCAGGTATAGGATACTGCTGGGATAATATATGACTGGCAGAACAGGTAGTGACTATCCCCTTGCCCTACCCATGCAAATATTGAATAATATTACTTAGCCCATAGTGTATACATAGTAAATGATTAGAAATCAGTGTATATAGCACAAAGGGTGAGTGCTGAGTCTAGTTGTCACAATTAAGTGGAAGGAGAGTTATGGAGGAACAAACATTTAGATACATATTGTGCATTTATTGTTATGCTGCTTATCTGCGCAGCTTTCCTTTGTAATGACATTGTTTATGATGCAATAAATGTGGGAAATAGCTTAATGGCAGATGTTAAATTACATAATTTATTCAGAGGCCTCAATAATTATTGTAGCATTTGCATTGCAAAGTATTTCACTGCATGTTCAGTATGACTCACAGAATGATAATTAATTAGGAGCTGGTACACAGGTCACTTATACAAATGTATACCAACTTTATTTGAAAAGGAGAAATCCACTAAGGAATACAGATTTAGACTAATCCCATCTACTCCTAAGCAATGTGTTTAGGACTGAAGTCTCGAGTTGTGATCAAGTAGCCCCAAAGTACATGCTGGGTTCCACAAGTACTTCTCTGAGCAAGAAATCATACAGAATTGCCATTGGTAGTATGCACTCAGTCTCTCTGGTTGAAAGTCTCCTACTGGAGGGAATTTTATACCTGTGGGGCAGCTGTGAAGAATGTCTCTCTGTGTAGCCTCAAACCAGAGACCTGAGACATGACCCAAAGCAGAAAGTACAGGAAACTCCCATATATACCCTTCACATTGACATGAGGATTTTTCATTGCATGTGCCAAATCTTACTCAATTCATAGAACAGTACTGGCAAGGTGCTATTTGTGTCCTTTTTGATAGCTCATATTCTGGGTGTACATCATGATATAATATAACCAAGAAGGCATATTGGACAGACTTATGAGAAAGTCTCAAGTTGTGATCAGCAGGGTTTAGGAAGCAAAGTGCACACGAAGCAGTGGACACTCTGCATACAGTGCACAGACTAATGCAAGTACATTTTTTTTTCTAGGAGAACTAAAAAGAAGTCTAGCAAAATAAATAGATTTGTTTACCTCTTCTTAGAAACTGAGATGAATAAAATTCTATGATGTGGTCCACAATATTTGTACAAATGACATTTCTTCATAAATTCTGTGATCTTACAATATAACTGCATTGATCCTGAGGACCCATCCAGTTTAAAAACTCACACACCCTCTTATGTTGCTATTGACTAGCATCTTTCCCTAATATCTTAAAGCAAGAAATAAAATTTGCTTCTTATATTATTGAAATTATAAGATATGAAGGCTTTAATTTGTTTAATTGTTAGGTCAATGAGCTATAACCAACTTCAATTGATGTATTGGAGGGGGTCCATTTTAATTAGTGGCACTGCAATGGAAGCACAGACTCTTCACCTCCTTCAGGTTGTTTGGATTCTTGTGTGCATTTGGGCACCTAAATCAACCTTTTGGTGGTGTGCAGATGTGTTTCCACTTAATTGATTGGTTAAAAGGCAGATGATTACTCAATGAAAAAATTCTTTAATAGGTTGACAGCCTAATAGCCTCATTATATGCCATACAACTATATTGATCACACCATCTCAGGATGTAGTCCTAAATATCCATTAGTGGGTTTAGCATAATCTCAGAAGCAGTTTATAAATTGCCAAGTCTTGTGCATTGTAATTAATGAGGTGCCATTTCCACATAAGTTTACATTACTCATGGCACAATGGTGACCACAGCTGTCCCTTGGCACTGTGGAGTCACTAGAGGTTTACCTTCTCAGAAATAGTCAACTTCAGAGTGAAAGAGAGGCAGCTGTGTCTCTTTGAGTGATGTGTGAATTGAGGAGAAGGAAATTAACTAGCAAGCATGTTTCATATTCTGAAGTCTCTCCCTCCTGGTGCTAATCCATCATTCTCCCTGCAGTAGTTGTTTTTACATCTTGGGTTATCCCCCTACCACCATCGCAGTGAAATATATCCTCATGCTATCAGGTCTGTGCAGTTGTTCTGCAAGTGGAATAGACCTAAGGCAATTTGTCTAATAGAAACACCAGGTTGAAATTCAGCAGCTGTTTAAGAGATTTAATTGTCCAGTGTCTTTTCTTCTATAACTGCCTTGCATGCCAGATGGAGAAAGAATGGAGCAAAGGATTTTTTTTTCTAGCAGAAAGGTGGATAGAATTACAACCTCCCACCCCCGCACTTTATTGGCATCTTTCCAGTTGTTCTTGAAGGGTAGAGAAGTAACGGGAGGTTGCAGACACAAGGATTTTTTTTTCAGTTAGGAAGCTACTAACAAGGATGTGGCTAGGGGGATGTTGTTTGGGGAAAGGAAGGCTTCCCCCCCCCCCCCCCGCAATTTTCCTTCAGTATTCAAATTTTTAGCATTACAGAAAGTGAGACATTGAAAGTCATTCACACCTAGCATTCTTATATTTTCTGTGTTCATATTGCCTCGATAACTCTGTTAGTGTGGTTACACAGCATGTGAAGATCCACCTAGATGTGCTGCACCAGGTTCACGATCTTCTCAGATGCAGCAGGTAGCTTGTCAGCTGGAGAGGCACCTCTCCCCTTCCAGAGAGAATAAAGATACTCCACAGACAGACGTCTCTCAGATGAGGCTTTAATCTTAGTTCCTCTATGTACAAGGCTATTTACAGCAATCATCCACAGCAATCCACTATACGACAACCCACTACGACAACACCAACCACCACATGTGTGTCCAGAGGCTTCTGCCTTATATAGGCATGGCTCTACATGACTTTCTGGCCCTGCCTCTTCCTCCTGGACACCTGTCACTCACCTGAGTGACTCTGCAGTTTTGCAGCAGTTTTGTGTGCTTTACAGCACCAGGTGACCATCTCCCTGATGTCACATCCTATGACACAGCATGAGTCAGCATGGCTCAGCAGTGATCAAATGCTGTGTCATCATGGCTGCTGTTATTCCCCACATTATACATTTTACCCCTGGGACTCCATCCTAACAAACTCTGCCTGCACTTTTAATCTGAATGCCTAAACCAGGGGTACAGAATCCCAGACTATTGGCCAACATCCGAGATTATTGGCCAACATAGCTGAGGCTTCTGGGAGCTGAAGTCCCTCGGCCCTTAAAGGGAACAGTTTGCCTACCCCTGGCCTAAACTCTATTTCTGTATTTCTAAATTTTCAAGTATGAAGTTAATGAATGCTAAGAATTTGGGGACTGAAGAAAAATTTCATGGGGAAGTGGGCACAATTCTTATTTCTGGTGGGTAATACTTTCATTTGCCCCTCCTGCACTGATACCCCTGGCCATTGTCCAATATACTGGGTACATTTGGGAAATTAACTATATTTTCCTCAATGGTACATCTGAACCGTTGTCTATACCCAAAGGGCCTCTTCAAAGGATGCATCATAATGAATGTCAATTATGATTCTTCAGATGAGTTGTAGAAAATGCAGAAACTTTAAATGTTCCTTTGATATTCCTTTTTTTCTTGCTAAACTGTAACTGGGTATAAATGTGGTAATTAGCGTGATTTGGGTGATTTCCAAAAACTAGGCTGTCTGGCTAGAATCACTAATAAGCATAGAAAACCTGACACATTTTTGGACAACTAAATCATGTAATTATTTGCTATTTTAAGAGGTGGGCCTGGATTATAACCAATCCTTCCATCCCTCAGACATGTCTGTCTGTCTGTCTGTTTATCTATCTAATTTAAACTCTGCCTTTCCCCTGGTATGGGACCCAAAGCAATTTGGGTTATCTTTATGATCCAGCTAGAACTGGTTTCAGGTGGATAGCTGTAATGTTGTGTTTCTGGTACCTTTTTGCCCTCAATGACACAGGTTTGTGAGATTATGTTGATTGGTGAATCTTTGCTTTAGTGCATATTGGAAAGTAATCATATTGGAAGGTATGCCTAAAAAAAAGAACTAAACTAGGAAATATCACATTAACTAAATAAGAATCATCCCAAGTAGGGAAACCATGTTTCTGCCATTCTTCTTTGTATAGTTTGCATTACTTTCTAACAATTGCAATTTTGTATTTGCTTGTATAATATGCATTCAGAGCAGGCAGACTTCAGGTTCATGCTTTCCTGCCTCCAATTCCAATAGCCACATATTGG
This sequence comes from Phrynosoma blainvillii, assembly GCA_026167975.1. Classification (NCBI taxonomy): domain Eukaryota; kingdom Metazoa; phylum Chordata; class Lepidosauria; order Squamata; family Phrynosomatidae; genus Phrynosoma; species Phrynosoma blainvillii. The sequence goes on from JANUYF010000002.1 coordinate 102,355,833, forward strand.
AACAATATGTAAAACAGTAGTTCAGAATTAGCCTTGCCATAATTCTCTTCCACAAAATGGAGACAAAAGTATATGAGACTGAATTGGGCAGACTGTTAATAAACAAACAAAAAATCCCAAACCAACCAACCAACCAACCAACCAGTGCATGTGCGCACACACGCACACACACACACACACACACACACACACTTTAAAAAATATATTTAACATTATCAGTAGTTTAAGGTTTCTTGTACCAATTGTACTTTTCAGAGGTCTGTATTTAATAATAGTAATAATAATAATAATTTTTATTTATATCCCGCCCCTCTGCCAAGCAATCGGGGCGGCGTACAACAATACAAAACTTCAAAACAATAAATCAGATTGAATCCCATCCCTCCTTTGCCCACCCACCCTTCCTCCCAAAACATACAGAACAAATTAAATAACAATAATAAAAATGTACAATTTAAAATGCATATTTGGACAAGGTGCTTTGATATTTCCTCCCCAATGCACATCAGTTTGTAAAATTCAGTACACTTTGCATCAGCCATGTTATACTGAAAGTCAGGAATGACCCTAATGGATGACAGTTAATTTATTTCTCTTATCAGTCCAACCTTGTGCAGAATGCTACATTTCCCTAAATATTGCCTTTCAAATAGTCCAGCCTAACAATCTCCTTTCAACAAACGGAACTGAACCAACTTCACTTTCCAGAGCCATGGTGATTTATCTTAATAATAAAGGATGTTTTGAAAGGTATATTTACAAACATCTTCTGCCCATGACCATCCCCTGGACATCTACAAAGTGTCTTCACTTTATCTTTACTTTTAAAGATGGACTTCACCTACCCATACTTTAAAAAAAATGCTACATCTTGCCCTACCAAAAGAGATGGGAGAGAATCATTGTATTTCATACTAGGATGGGTACTCATTATTTCAGGGCTTACAAAAGACAGCTAGAGAAACAAAACTTGTCAAAACAATCCCAAATTCTGTGCACTCTTCCTAAGAAGTGATCACCACTCAATCTAGTTGGACTTAATTTCAAAGATGCCACTCTTTCATGCTTGATCTGTACTTAAAAGCCTCATTAAAGTTTACACTCAGTTTCAAACAAGTGTGAATAAAAATAGGAAGTAGGAGGCTTTTTAAAAGAAAAGCTATATGTACTTCTAATCACTTGGCTCAGAAGTATTCCCCTCTCCTTGAACTGCATGGTACTTCTGCTTAATTGGAATTCAAAAGATCCAAGTCAGCTAGGAAGCATCAAAACTAAAAGTGAAAGGACAGTCCTACCAAACTTGAAAACCACAGCTAAACAGACACATTCCTTTTTCAGTGGTAAGTCTCTACCCTGCTGATCCCACCCCCCAGCCTTTCATCCCTCATCATGAAACTCAATAAAACTCCCAGCCTCTTATTCAATGCAGGTTACGTTTCTTCCTTGGAAGAATAAAAGGAAGGGAAGAGATTGCAAGTGATGGAGAGGTGGGAGGGAAATCAAGTCCAGCAGTTACAAGAATCCCTTCACACATTCACTGGTGTAGACCCTCTTCAAGGCATAGTATATTCACCTTGCTGCTATCTAGTATAAGACTGCTGGTTTCTCCAATAGTTTCATCCTGCACTGTTTTCTTCACATGTTTGTCAAAGCCTTTACATCTTGGACCCTTTTCACAAGGGTACATCTTGGACCCTTTTCACAAGGGATATCCAAACATTCGATTTATTCTTTTTTAGTCCAATATTTCCTTTTTTCCCCTTTCATTTTTGTAAAGTTGTGAGAAATCTGGTTGGCACACAAGCAAGTAAATGTATCTCATCCTGTGTGAGCCAGCGATGAAGGACACCACTTTTCAGAGATATTGGCTGAGACTGGGATCAAATCCTGGCATGTTATTTCATCATCTTCAAGTAATAAAGCATCTATGAAGCATTTGAAATGATCAAGTGGAAGGGGATTTTTGTGAATAATTTCCTGCTGATCTTTCCTCTCCACATTAAACATAGTTGTCACTGAAGGTATAGGTTGCTGTTCTTTGTTTACCCAGTTAATTTGCCCTCATAAAATTAACAATAAGTGGAGAACAATAGAAATGTATAGAAGAGTCTATAAGAGGGGAGAGTGTTTTAAATTTAATGAGAATTCATTTTTAAAGTCCTGCATTTGTTCAGCTTTGTCTGTCTTTCTGTGCAAAGCCTGGGAATAATTTTATCCTCTGGATTTACAGAATTAATGCTTTTGTACCTCAAAGTACTGAAGGCCTTGGCTAGCAGTAGCTTTAAAGCTTGCATGGTGCAGCTTGGCTGTGATTGAAATAACATTTCCCTCTGCAGCTTCCAAATGACCAGTTCTCTCTTATCAGGCAGACAACCAGGGACTGAAGGAGATGTAAGACTAGAACAAAATCAGGATTTGCCTTTCTTTTATTATGATGAATATAATTCACAACAGGTCTTCATTTCATGCAGGATTTACTTAGCTTTTTCAGTTTTGGCAATCCACCGTGCTACACGTTTGCCAAAGCTTTTATACTTTTGTGTACTACACTAACACAATCCTAAGCATACCTACTCAGAAATAAGTCCCATGAGCTGATTTTTACTTACTGTGAGGTAAATGTGAATAAGTCAACCTATGTGGCACAGACCCCTTCAGGCACTGATTCAATGCATGGAGGAGTTTTTGTGAACATCCTTTTCTCAGCTATCACACACTCAAATATTTTATAATACAACTCCTCAAATCCACCAGTCAGCATGACCAGTATCCATTAAAGCTGGAAAATGCTGGAAGTTGTATGTAATTTTTTTTTAAACTTTTCTAAGATCTCTTCTAGAGTTTTTTGAAAACTACTTATCAAAAGGTCCCTGGTGCCTGGGGCACTTCTTTATTGGCATTCTGTAACAATCTATGAACCAGGGCATGAAGAAGGACTTCTCTTCCTGCTGCTGCAAACCATAGCTATGGCTTGACACATTTTACCATCCAACAGTTCTCATTTGGCAGGGATGGTTTGAATTAATTCTCTCTCATTTGACTTTTTACACTGGGAGACTGGGGTTTCTGATTCCCTTTTAGCAATGGAAACCTGCTGGGTGATTTTCAGCAAGTCACACTCACTTAGTCTCAGAGAAAGGCATGGTCAATGCCCCCCCCCCCCCAAGAACAATTCTGCCTCCCAAAATATCCTGGAGAGGCATGACTTAGAGTGACCTTAAGTCAGAAATAATGTCAAGGCACATAACAAAAACAACCTTATTGCTTCCTCGTCTTTAGCTTACTTTAGTTGCTGAAAACTAGATTCAAAGTGCAAAAGCAGTTTGCACTCCACATGAGGGAGAGGTGATGGGATGAGAAGAGATGAAAAGTGGAATCTTGCCCTTCTTAGTAGGCTCAGTAGGCAAACTGCTTCAGTCTCTCCTGTGCTCCTTCTCAATAACTATGTTTGTTATCTTGACTGCAGTCTGATGTTGCTTGGCCGTGTGTGTCCTGCTTTTCATCTGTGAAATGTTAGAAAGTACAACACAGCTATATGGAATTCTCTGATTCTTGTTCTGACCAACCGCTACCATCATTCTAAGCCAGTGGTTGGCAATATATGGTTGTCCAGATGTTTTTAGATTCCACTTCCCATCACCCCTAACCATCATGTCCAATGGTGTGGGATCATAGGAATGCCATTTATCAGCATCTGGAGGGCCAAAAGTTTATCATCTCTGATCTTGATCATTTCCCAGTTGAAAATGTGACCACATCCTAATTAGTCCCTAATTAGTAATGTGCTATATATACCCGAATGAGGCTGAATCACTGGCCCTGCCATAGAAGTCATGTGATTTCCTTGCCATTCCTCTAACATTCAAAATGTTGAGCAGAGGGAAGCATTAGGTCTTTATGAGCATAAAATATCTCTCTTGCTGTTGTTATTAGCTGCCCTTGAGTCGACCTCTTCTCATGATGACCCTGTGGATGAGACATCTCCAGGACCACCTGTCCTGAACTGCTCTACTTAGGTCTGGTAGATTCAGCCCTGTGACCTCCCTAATTGTGTCTAGCCATTTGGCATGATGTCTTCCTATCTTTTTGCTAACTTTTACTTTTCCTAGCATTACTGTCTTTTCTAATAAGTCATGCTTTCTCATGATGTGGTCAAAGTACAACAGCCTCAATTTGAACATCTTGAGTTCCTAGAGAGTCCAGGATTGATCTATTTAAGGACTTATTTGTTTGTCTTTTTGAATGTCCATAGTATTCTCAGTACTGTTCTACAGCACCACATCTCAGATGAGTTGATTTTCTTCTTATCCACCTTCTTGTTTTTTTAATATTGTGAAGCTCCTCTGAGTCCCAGTTCTGGGAAAAGAGTGGGATATAAAAATATATTATTATTATTATTATTATTATTATTATTATTATTATTATTATTCACTGTCCAGCATTCACATCCATACATGGGGATGGGGAATACAGTGGATTGGACAATTCTAACTTTAGTGCTCCATTGTATATCTTTACTTTTTAGAATCTTGCCAAGTTCTTTCATTGCTGCCCTTCCTACTGGCTTTCTCGATAACTATGCTTCATGAGTAAACCATAATGGGAAGTACTATGATCTGAAAATGGAGAGGAACTTCCCTATGAATTGTTACCTCCCGTTCAAATCTTTCCATTTGGAACAAAGAGACATCAAGTGGAAATTAAAAGGTGAAAGAGATGAGTGTGAGTCTGCCATCAGAGGTCTGACTCAGAATGATGGTTTCTTATCACACAACATGTGAATTGGCTTACCTAGTGTCAGATTGTTTCTGTTATCAGTGGGCATATTGCTAAGGTTAATTCTTTAATTTGCATTGTCAAGACTTTTTAATTTCCCATTGACCTCAATTGCACCCTACCACTCCTTGTATGACAGTGCATAGACTGATCTGGTTGCCCGTCTTGCTACAGTCTAGAAAGGTTTTCTGGGGATTTGCTATATGGTATGCTTAATATAAAATCATCCTGGATTTTTATATACAACCATACTGGGAAAATCTCTGCTCCTACACATCAGATATTAAATCTGTCTTTTGTGTTGTGGGAACTGACCCACTTTGCTTCTGTAGTACTACTTCATGAGCACTATACAAAATGTAAGGCCAGTGTGTTATCAGATTGGAGCTATGTGAAGGGGAATTTAATATTTGTAATGTTTATATAGAGATTTATCTTAGAACCATTTCTCTCATATACATTATTTTCCAGTCTAATCTAATATTTGCTTGAAATCTTCTTTGTGTTCAATACTTTTTAGAACAGTCATAAATAATCCAATTCAATTTGGAAAATAATAATGTTTTCCTCCAAATTCTAATAATCCTTTGATACAATCTGTTCCCAGTTATAGTAATGTACAGTCATTTCCTTTCCTTTCCATTTTCTTTTCCAGTCCCACCCCCACTCTCATTTTTCTATTAATTTTTTTTATTGGAGACGCTTTTGTTCAAATGGTTTTGAATGGGATGGTAGGAGCTTTTTAATTCATAGTTTTCATTGTATCTTCTTCAAGTTTTTCATTTAATGTAAGAGATATTGCTTTCAAGGGGGAGAAAGTTAAGTGCAACAGCTAATGGATATTATTGCTGACCAGTTCAGAACTTGAAGCCAGACATCTACAGTTAAATTCAATGAAATGACCTTGCTCTTTTAAGTTCTGGGACACAAATTGGAGTAAAATTTCAAACTGGTAACTGGATGCAACTTCACAGTTTTGTCACTGTTACAGATGCTCAGCTGGCATACAGGGATATTATTGTTATGGCTAAAACTTTTCTAATACATTCCTTTGCACTTTTAGTCTTGCTCTTCAAGACACCTGCAAATAATCTTTTCTGGTCTCCATATTTCCTTTACTCCTATCCTTATAGCCTTGCCCCTAAAATCAGAGCCATCTCCAAATGGCCTTTATAGTTGCATTTTTTACTTTTATTATTGTTGAAAAGTGCTTTCATTTTTCAGTAGGCTTTTGACTGTCCTTGTGAAATTTTGTCTATCTTTATACAAGTCCTGAACACTAGAAAGATATGAGAAAAAAACCCCAATGGAAGTGTGCAGTCCTTAAACTAGTTCACAGAGAGAGCTTGGAGTAAACACATAAAAAGGTTGGCACTACTTGCAATGCCCTACCTTTTCTGAGTAACAAGAGGTAATATGGCACTTTTGTACCTTTCAAAGCCTCAGTGACAGTGCCAAAAACATTGCAATTTATGCATGAAGAATAACAATTAGTCATTATTGCAAACACACCACATTTGAGGGGTGGTGGCAATTTTAATATTTTTTTGTGATTTTGAGGGGGAGGCTAAAACCGTAGTGTTGATAGAAGATGTTATTAGTGTTTATGTCACTTATTACTCATGAGTAATGAGCAATAAATTACTTCCACAATTTAACATGAAAGAAGCGATGTATTACTTTTTGGAATATCATTTCCAAAATCAGTTGGAAAGGTCACAATTCAGGGACATGTCCAAGCAAAAGAGCTATTACACTCCTGAAGTTTGTCTGTGAGGGAACTCTTTGAACAACTGAAGTAATGCTTAGATAGAGAGCAAGTAAATGGAAATAGCACTCTGATCTACAATCACATGGAGTAATCATAATGACTGGTAGGTAAGAAGGCTTCCAATGAGGATGAAAGCAGCAGTGGGCAAATTGTAGCCTGTGAGTTTCATGCTGTCCCCAGGGACATTTTTACAACCCCCCCCCCCGAGGATTCAATCTTTTTGCCTTTTTCTTTTTTCCCCTTTTTTTGCCCCCAAATGTCATGTTTGTGTCCATTGTGGGTAATTTTAGGCCCAGAAGTGGCATTTTTAAAACAAGAAGTGAAATAGAAGGGTTATCAATACACACTTGTCAGGTTATCTGTATATCACCTCCTATCAGAGGCAGGTGGAAAGTGGTGTGTGTGTGCAATTACGCTTATATCCTGCTTACGGGGTTCCCATAGATAATTGCTTGGCCAATGTATAAACAGAATGCTGGACTAAATGTACCTTTAATCTCATCAACCTTGGTTTTTCTTGCATTCCTTTGTTCTTATCCTATAGTTGAGTCTCAGAGATTTCCCATATTTTATCAGACAAGCTCAGTGATCACATTGCTTTCTTCTTTCAATATCAAAAAAATCTTTTGGTTTGTAGATTTCTTACAATAAAACTCTGACTTTTCATTTTTAGCTATATAGTTGCCCCTCCATATTGATGGGTTCCAACCGACAACAGCTTGAAAATATTCACAATTATAAAAAGCTAACCTTAGTTTTGCTGTTTTATATAAGGGATGCCATTTTACTATGTCGTTGTATATAATGGGACTTGAGCATTCATAGATTTTGGTATCCACAGGGGGACCTGGAACGAAATCACAGCAAATACCAAGAGCTCCTTGTACATTAACAACAACAACAACAACAACAACAACATCAGCACAACAACAACAACTGTGTGGAATGTGTGAACAAAGATGTCTGTTTTCAGAAAAGATATAACCATTACCTAGATGTTATCATTTTTGTGGTGACACCAAGCCTCTTGAATTCCCCCATGGAGAAAATGAGTGCTTCTCATTTGCTGTTTCCTTTTAGTCTGCAAGCAAAAAACAACAATATATCTTTCAGTGGGCTTTGGGACCATCTAGACTGCTTCAGTGAGGAATTATGCTGTTGTCTATAATGTATAGTTATAGCTTAAAGACAGCCTGAAAATTGTAGTTTCTTTATCTTCTTGGTGGCCTGGGTGGAGCCTCTGTCTTTTTCTCTCTCCTGGTAAAGGTCTTGGTTCTGAGGCAATGTATCATGTGTTTCCTCAGAAATTAGTGTTTTTCTTGCAAAGGGACTCTATGAAGGAATTCTATGAAAATACCTGGAGAGTAGAAAGTATTGACATCTGATACAGTTCCAGCTAGTTCTTTGGCTAGGGACATGATAGCATTGGCAAGTGCATCCATGCCTCTACATCCCCTTGGCAACAGAAAGCTTGGAGAAATGTTACAGCCCCTACCCCATGCTATCATTTTCCAAATTTCCAATCCTAAGCATCATGATGGCACCCATAATAATATTACTGTTACAGTGGATCCTGATGTAGGTGCAACCCTGTGGTTGGAGCAAGACAGGACTAGAATATCAATGGTTCTGTTGGAGCAATTGCTCCATCTTCTTCAGAAGCTAAGGGCCCAGAACTGAAGCAAATGGTTGATATTGCTTCTTCTTCCCCATTCAATTCCTAAATCTCCCAAATGTTTCTGATATCATCATGCAACTTGAGTAACTGAGTCAAACTGCAGGGACTCAGGCTGATAGTCTCACAGAACTTGGCGAAATGAATTCACCCAGAGGTACGGTTGCCTATTTTATCTATTTTAATAATGGAATGCCATGCCATCACTCCCACAACAGGTCGCATATGTCCAGAAACGGGGAGCTAGTTTCAGAACCTCTCCAAGACCCAAACACATTAAATTGGCCCTGGTAGAAGGTAAAGATCTGTTGAGATCTCTTCTATTGAAAAGCATGCTAAAATGCAGGAAAGTAATTGTAGTTTGCCATTCTTGGAGCAAGGTGGAACTGATTGATGGCCTCTGTTGCCTTTTGTGCTGCCTTAAACACAGAGGAGATTATACAGTCCAATGTTCATATGTCTTATGTAGCTTAAAAGCAGTGACATATGCAAGAGGATTGGGAAGAGGTTGTGTGTAAGGCTTTCTTCCAAGCAGATATAGAGTCCTCAGGGTATATATTTGACATCCTCATGAATACCATATGAATTTATAATGAACAGTACTTTTCACATAGAATACTGTGCTAACTCATCATGATTGATGGGGTACTTAAAGTAAAGAGGTAACCTTTTCCTAAGGTGGGTAGGTGACTTGACATCCACTTTATTAACAATGTCCCATGTACTATACTTATGCAGATGAAAAAAGGAGAAGGAAAATCAGGGGTCCTCTTTGCACTATGTTATTATGCATGCAATCTTGCTATAACGAGGTTCTACGCCATGCAAAACACAGTTCCACCATAATTCAGAATATTTTACAACATTCAGTTCCAACCTCTGAAAGGCAAAGTGCACTTGAAAAATGCCAGGCTGGAGAAGCAAGCCACCTGTGATTAAAAATGGGACATAATTGAACTCAAAGAATGAGAAGAAGTGCTTCTTATCTTGCCAGAAATGATTTCTTAATTCTCTCTGACAAATCTGTGGTGGACTCTGCTAATGCAGTTCAAATAATGTCCTGGTTATGTACTTGAGAAGCAAAATCTAAAACCCTTGGGGCACTGAAAATGATACTTTGCAAGAAAGGTTATATGTGCTGTTGAAATTGAATTGGCTGGAGGAGTACTTACAAAAGGTGACTGCTACAGCCTCAGGAACTTGTTGGTTATTTTAGCAAAATATTCAGTAGAGATGCCTACTGTTTATTCTATGTTACATATTACCACTTCTAGAAAGAGGGACAACCTACCCCCCTCTCCCTGTGTGTGTGTGTGTGTGTGTGTGTGTGTGTGAAAGAGAATTGTTTTGCATTTATTTCCAGCACTACTGGAAAAAGCAAAGCAGTAATGTGGGCCTGGAATAAATACATATTTAATTCCCTTTAGACTTGATCTAAATAGGGACCCTACAACCTCAGTGTAGAAATTAATCAGATTGATTCATTTCCTTAAACAACTATTAAGTATGATCTTGTTCTGTGCAGTCATGCTTCAAAACTAATGAGGAAATATCCTGAGTACCCCTACAATCAGGATAAATAATGGCCTGAGAGAAGATCATCATCATCGACTAATAGCTGATCAGCTTATAGCTTTCTTTAATGTGTATGTGTGTGTGTGTGTCTATTTACAGAATGTATCATACTAGTATCAAAGTGCCTCCTAATGTCACCCCAAATTAAGGCCATGTTCAGTACATTTTTACCTGGGAGACAACAAACTAAAAATTGAAAAAGAAAAATCCTAAGGGGTGTGAAGCAGGTTTGCTCCTACTGCCACCAAAATGACCACCTTTATAAAACCCTTATAAGTCTTACTGGAGGTGAAGACAAAGCAGCCTGCAGCTCCCATCCCTAAAAGTACTAAGTGGATTTGTATTAGTGCTGTGGAGCACTTCATGACTGATTAATTTAAAACTTCTAATGATATATAAGTTTAGCTGATAAAGAGATCTAATGCAAATTAAATTTGAGTGGCTTGCCTGCTCATCCAAATGGTTGGTAAAATTATTATTATTCCTTTCTTCACAAGATGATTACAACAACAACAGCAACAACAAAATCATCATCATTATCCTATCTGTGAATAAAAAGTGGGGGAGGATAGGTTTCACTTACCTAAAGTGCATACAGATAACTAATCAAAATATTAAGTAAGGCAAACACAATATTAAGGTAGGCTTTTCAACAGTACAAAAGGTTGGAAAATTAAAAAAGAAAGACTTGGGAAGATCAAATCCGATGACAATAAATCACTGCCCAATCCTTTACCTCAACTTTTTCAACTATCTGTGGTTAATATTTCTAGGGAATCAATGAAGAGATGCTGAAGATCACTAACCTTATAAGCATTGTGACTGGAAGGTGGTGGTTGATTTTAGAGCTATCAGTGAGCAAAGCCTAGCTCCCTTCATTATCTTCTATATAATACCACCTTGGATGTCTTCCTTATATGGCCGGCCATGTTGAAGACACATTCGCTAGCTTTCTCCTCCTCCTCCTCCTCCTCCTCCTGTTGACATCTGGACCAGTCCTTATCACTTGGAGCTGCACCATTCTAACGGAGCTGGTACAATTTGGCCAATTTATTGGTATTAGGCCAAACTGGTTGCTTATTCCTTCTTTAAAACTAGCCAGTGGGATTTCTTATTTGTAGTTTGCAACCAAATACAATGTAAATGGGTGTGCATGCAGGAAATGCCATTTTCTTTGTAGACATTTTGTTTTCTGCACTGAAAATCATGGCTGAGATCCTGCATCAGAAAATGTGGTTACAACAACAGAAATTCATTATTGTAGCTATATCTGCCTCTGAAAACATACCTTTGAAGCCCCCCCAACACTCTGGAGAGTGAGGTGCTGCGAGATGACATGTACAGCCCTCTCCTGACCTCAAGCCATGAAGCAGCTGCAACAGGACCTCACATCTGGAAGAGAATGAATGCATTATTATGCAGGTGGCCCAGTGTCCAGTGCTTCAAATCCTTTGCAGGGGCTACTTAGCTTCAAAAGTAATTTTGGTGGTACTTTATGCTATTGTAATGGTGCAATTACAGTAAATGTGAATTCCAATAATTACGATATTATATATAGGTGCAGCTTACAACAGTGTAAATGTTGAGTGTAACTTGCTTTCTTCACAGAAAATAACATTTATGTGCAGGAAATGGCAGTTTCTTCACATAAAAAACCCACCCCATGCATAGTTTTTGTGCATAATAAAAAGTCGAACTGTGAAGATTTTAATCAGGATTCTCCTCATCAGGGTTTCCTGCTGCCCTTCTTTGCCCAGGATTGAATGGTTTATTAACCTTCCCACCCCTAGCCTGGGAGCTTATCGCTCAGGCAAAAGAGGTGTCTTACCTCTTCTGGGTTCAATTCTCAATCAGGGATACACCCGGATGTTATCACACATAATTCACCACCAATTCTGCCATGATGCTGCTGGCTGAATGGAGCCTGTGTCGAAGCTGCATTCAGCTGGCACTTTTTCAAAAATAGTTTTCTTACTTTAAAAATTGGCCAGCTGAGCGATCCTTGAACCTGGACTGGATTTGGTCGGTGGCAGCATGGCAGAATCAGTGGTGAATTATGTGTGATAACATTTGGGTGTATCCCTGATTGAGGATTGAACCCGGAAGAGGTAAGACACCTCTTTTGCCTGAGCGATAAGCTCCCTGGTTTACAGGCATAGGCTCCACACTGACTAGTAATCTGTCATGACAAACGCATAGATGACATTCAGGTCAAACCATCAGAGAGTCAGTGGAGATGGCGAGTGTTTTAGTGACACTCCAGGGAGAAAAAATTCTATTTCTTGCATTTTTATTGTACCAAGTCTTTTGTTTACTTTGAGCTGACTTTAAATTTTCTCCTGCAAACCATAATGCTTCCCTTAAAGATGTCCATAGTATGTGCTCATACACATGTGATTTGATTGATAAGTTTATCCATAGGCTTCCCTTAGTTTATCTTGTGTGTATGTGTGTCTTCAAACCACCTGTCAACTTATTGCAACTCCATGAATTTCTTGGGCAAGGAATACTCACTCAGTTTCTTCCACCTGGTTTATCTTTCTCTTGTTGTTGTTGTTGTTGTGTGCTTTCAAGGTGGTTCTGACTTATGGAGATCCTAAGGCAAATCTATCACAGGACTTTCTGGGGATGGGAGAGGTTGTCCAGTGTGATGCCATCAATAGGCAGATGACACCCAACTCTACTATTCTTTTGCACTCCAATCCAAGGAGGCTGTCCTGGCCCTAAGTTAGGGCCTTTGCAGACTGCCAGAAATAGTGCACATTAAATTGAGGCACTGCCCTGGCTCAGTGCTAGGGAATCATGGGAACTGTAATTTATTGTGGCACCAGAGCTCTCTGACAGAGTAGGCTCAATGTCCCAGAAAAAATACAATTCCCATGACTCCCTAGCACTGAGCCAGGGCAGTGCCTCAATTTAATGTGCACTATTTCTGGCAGTCTGCAAAGGCCCTTAGTGTCTGTCATCAGTAATGGACTGGATGAGGGCAAACAAATTAAACCATGGAATCATAGAATTGGAAGAGACCACAAGGGTCATCCAGTCCAACCCCCTGCCATGCAGGAACTCAAAATCAAACCATCTCCGACAGATGGCCATCCAGCCTCTGTTTAAAGACCTCCAAAGAAGAAGACTCCACCACATTCCAAGGGAGTGTGTTCCATTGTTGAACAGCTCTCACTGTCAGGAAGTTCCTCCTAATGTTGAGGTGGAATCTCTTTTCCTGTAGCTTGCATCCATTGTTAAAAGTCCTATTCTTTGGAGCAGCAGAAAACAAGCTAGCACCCTCTTCAATATGACATCCCTTCAAATATTTAAAGAGGGCTATCATATCACCCCTTAACCATCTCTTCTCCAGGCTAAACATACCCAGTTCCCTAAGTCATTCCCAATAGGGCATGGTTTCCAGACCCTTCACCATTTTAGTTGCCCTCCTCTGGACACACTCCAGTTTTTCAACATTCTTTTTGAACGGTGGTGTCCAGAACTGGACACAGTATTCCTGGTGGGGCCTGACCAATGCAGAATACAATAGCACTATTACTTCTAGATACTATACTTTTATGAATGCAGCCTAAAATTGCATTGGTCTTTTTTAGCTGCGGCATCATACTGTTGACTCATGTTCAACTTGTGGTCTACTAGGACTCCTAGATCTCTTTCACATGTAGTCTCATTAAGCCAGATGCCCCCCCCCCCATCTTATATCTATGCATTTCATTTTTTTGCCCTAAGTGCAGTACCTTACATTTCTCTGTGTTGAAATTGATTTTGTTAGCTTTGGCCTAGCTTTCTAATCTATTAAGGTCATTTTGAATTTTCATCTTGTCTTCTGGGGTATTAGCTATTCCTCCTAATTTGGTGTCATCTGCAAATTTGAGAAGCATGCCCCCTATTCTTTCATCCAAATCATTGATAAAGATGTTGAATAGCACTGGGCCCAGGACAGAACCTTGTCACTTCTCTCCAGGATGAAGAGGAACCATTGCTGAGCACCCTTTGGGTTCTGTCAGTCAACCAATTACTAATCCACCTAACAGTTGTATTGTCTAGCCCACATTTTATTATCTTGTTTGCAAGAATATCATGGGGGACCTTGTCAAAAGCCAGCTGAATTCAAGATATGCTATGTCTACCGTATTCCCTTCATCTGGCAAGCTGGTAATTTTATAAAAAAAAAAAAAGAGAGAGAGAGAGAGATCAGATTAGTCTGGCATGACTTGTTTTTGAGAAACCCATATTGACTTTTAGTGATTTTGGCATTCTCTTCTAAATGTTCACAGACTCTAATGAACTGTTCTAGCATCTTTCCCTTTATTGATGTCAGACTAACTGGGCGATAACTGGGATCCTCTTTTTCCCCCTTTTTGAAGATGGGGACAATGTTTGCCCTCCTCCAGTCTGCTGGGACTTCTCCTGTTCTCCAGGAGTTTTCAAAGATTATTGCCAGTGGCTCTGAGATTACATTTGCCAGTTCTTTTAATATTCTTGGATGTAGTTCATCTGGTCCTGGAGACTTAAATTCATTTAGGCTAACCAGGTATTCCTGTACCTCCTCTTATTTTGTGCTGCATTTCCCCTGTTGTGTCCTCTGCTCCATTTTCCTCAGGTTGAACACCCTTTTCCTTTTGTGAGAAGACTGAAGCAAAGAAGGTGTTGAGTAGTTCTGCCTTTTCTCTGTCCCCTGTTAGAATTTCTCCATCTTCTCTGCGCAGTGGCCCTACCATTTCCTTTTTCTTTCTTTTGCTACAAACATACTCAAAAAAGCCCTTTTTAATGTCCTTTACCCCTCTAGCAAGCCTGAGCTCATTCCATGCTTTGGCCTTCCTGACTTTACCCCTACACATGCTAGCTATTTGTTTGAATTCTTCTTTAGTGATTTCGCCCCTTTTCCATTTCTTATACATCTCCCATTTAAAACTTAGTTCAGCTGAAAGTTCTTTAGTCATCCAATCCGGTTTCTTGACACATCTCCCATTTTTCCTTCTCATTGGAACAGTTTGAGATTGTGCCTTCAGTATCTCCCTTTGGAGAAACTCCCATCCATCCTGAAGTCCCTTCTCCTTTGATATTCCTGACCACGGGATCACTCCCAGTGTTTCCCTAAGTTTGTTGAAATCAGCTCTCCTAAAGTCTAGAATGAGTGTCCAACTATGCCTAGCTTCTCCTTTCCACTGTTTAAGAAACTCCAGGAGAACATGATCACTCCCACCTAAGGATCCCATCACTTGCACCCCATTTACCAGGTCATCTCTGTTGGTTAGGATCAGATCTAAAATAGCCAATCCCCTTGTAGCCTCTTCCACCTTTTGGACAAAGAAATTGTCTTTGAGGTAAGTGAGGAATTTGCTAGATGTTGAAGTATTGGCTGAGATTGACTTCCAGCAAATATCTGGATAGTTGAAGTCACCCATCACTACCACATCTCTCCTTTCTGAGTATGTGGTCATCTATTCTAGAAAGGCATCATCCAATTCCTCAGTCTGACTTGGGAGTCTGTAGTAGACTCTCACTATAACATCCCTGTTGTTTCCTTCCCCTATAATTTTTATCCAGATGCTCTCCACCTGATTTTCAGGATTTAAGTTCTGGATTTCTTCACAGGTGTAAACATCCCTGACATATAATGCTATTCCTCCTACTTTCTTATTTGGCCTATTTCTCTTTAAAAGGTTATATCCCTCTATTCCTACATCCCAACCGTGAACCTCATTCCACCATATTTCAGTGATGCCTATTATATCTTATTTACTTTGTTGTGCTAGGAGTTCAAGTTCATCTTGTTTATTTCCCATGCTCTGTGAATTAGTGAAGAGACATCTAAGAGCATGTGTCCTCCCCACTTGTTGCCTGTGTGAGGTTTTTTGCCTCTATAGCACTTTAATAATAATAATAATAATTTTTATTTATAGCCCGCCTCTGCCCAACAATCGAGGCGGGTTACAACAGTTAAAAGCAAGACAATGTAAAAACAACCCCAGACCCTAAGTCCCACCTCCCAACCACTTAAAACAGAATTAAACAAGAGAAAAATTTAAAACAATTAACAACTAGAATAAAAACAATAAATTCCTCACAAGTATCGCACGCGGAGGGCCAGTTAAATGACAAACAGACAAAGTCGTCTCCCTGGGCAGATATGTTCCGGGAGATATTATTCTGGGAAGGCCTGCTGGAAGAGATCCGTCTTCACTGCCTTCTTAAAGTCAGTGAGCGTGGAAATAAGGCGGATCTCGTCCGGCAGGCCATTCCATAGCCTGGGGGCGGTAGCGGAAAAGGTCCTCTGGGAGGTCTGGGACAGCCTAGTTTTTACTGGCTGTAGCAGATTTCTCCCAGAGGACCGAAGGGCACGGGAGGGATCATACGGGGAGAGGTGGTCCCTAAGATAAGATGAACCCAAGCCATGTAGGGCTTTAAAGGTTAAAACCAACACCTTGTACTGGGCCTGGAAACTAATTGGCAGCCATTGGAGGGATTTAAGCACTGGTGTAATGTGCTCCCTCCTCGATGTCCTTGTAATTAGTCTGGCTGCCATATTTTGCACTAATTGGAGTTTCCGGGTTAGGCACAAGGGTAGCCCTATGTAGAGCGCGTTGCAGTAATCCAGACGTGAGGTTACCAGTGCATGTACCACAGTTTCCAAGTCCCTCATGTCCAGATAAGGGCACAGTTGGCGTATCAGCCGAAGCTGATAACAAGCACTCCTGACCACCGCATTCACCTGACTAGTCATGTGAAGCGACGAGTCAAGGAGTACCCCCAAGCTGCGAACACAGTCCTTAGAGGAGAGTGTGACTCCATCCAGGACTGGAGACTGTATTCCCAGATCTGGTTTCAGGCCTGTGACTGTAAGTACCTCCGTTTTGTCTGGATTCAACTTCAATCTGTTTTTCCTCATCCAATCCATTACCGCTCTTAGACAGTCATTAAGAGGTGAGACGCCATCTGAAGTCTGAGTCGATGATCTGGTCATGGAGAAGTATATCTGGGTGTCATCAGTGTACTGAAGACACCGCGCTCCATGCCTCCAAATGATCTCCCCAAGCGGCTTCATATAAATATTGAATAACGTCGGGGACAGGATGGCGCCCTGAGGGACACCACAATTAAGCTCTAACTATTATCTCTAGCCCATGATGTATTCCTGCCTTCAAAGATACCTTCCAACATACTGTCTCTCTCCCCTACCTGAGTAAGTTTAAAGCCCTCCTGATCAAATGTTTGAGACTATTGGCAAAAATGTTTCTGCCAACTGGTGTGAGATGCAGCCCATCTCTTGCTGGAAGTCCACCCTCATGAAACCACAGCCCATGATCCAGGAATCCAAATCATTCTTGGCAGCACCATCTATGGACTCAGTTATTCATGTCTGCTATCTTCCTCTCATTTCCTGGACCATGCCCTTCAACTGGGAGAAGAGATGAGATAACAACCTGTGCATCTAGTTCTTTCAGCTTCCTACCCAAAGTCTCATAATCCCTTCTGATATTCTGAAGACTATGCCTTGCAGTATCATTGGTTCCCATATGGACCAAGAGGAAGGGGTAATGGTCAGTAGGCTTGACAAGTCTTGTCAGCCTTGCTGTCACATCACAGATTTTTGCCCCAGGGACACAACACACCTCCTGGGACATCTTGTCAGGCCCACAAACCAATGCTTCTGTACCCCTCAACAAGGAGTTCCCCCACCAAGACCACACGCCTCCTCTGAGGCTTAGCAGTGGCTGTTCCCTGCGGTGGTACCCTTAGGGTCCCCTGCACTGTCCCTGAGGACTGTCCCTGCTGCCCTTCCTCTTCATCTTTGATAAGGGAGAGAGTTTCAAATAGATTCTGTAGCTGTAAGCTCCCAGAACGATCCTTGGTTTCCCTACTTCTGTGTGTGATGTTACTCCAGCTGTCTACCTCCTGTGTGCATGAAGTGACCTCCTCCTCAACAACTTTCTCTGTGTGGTCTCTGTCCAAGACCGTTCATTCTGCTCTGTCCAGGAAAACCTCTTGCTCCCTAATATGCTGAAGTGTAGTTACCCAGGCCTCCAGCTGCTGTACTTTCTCTTCTAGGAGGGCTACCAACTTGCACTTGGTGTAGGTGAAGTTCCTCACATCTCTTGGCAAGAAGACAAACATCCCACAGGTGTTGCAGGTGACTGCAGCAACTCCCTCAGTGTCCATATTGAGAAGTCTTAAGTAAGCACTGAAACAAGACTATGGGCTTCTCCCTCAAAAAGTCCCCTGGTAAAGATCCATGTACAGGGACCCTGTTCTCTTGGCCTTTTCACCAGGCTCTGTCAACGAGCTCCTAACTCTACAGAGGGCTCCTGGATGCTACGTTATTATGACGGCAAGTCTCTGACTCTCTTCCTCAGAATAACCCCCCCCCAAAGCCCTTTAAATTATTATTATTATTATTATTATTATTATTATTAGAACCTCTAAAAAGAAAGGTCAAAGCCCCCCTTCTACTTGTGCTGCACTTTCCCTTGTCCTATTAGAAAATTTGTGCGCCATTAGGTGTGCGCCTCTAGGAGGAGTTGTGTAGAGCTAATTGGCTAGCTCCATCCCCTGTTGACTCACAAATGTGACTCACCAAAGCCCCACCTGCTCAGCAACAGACACACTCTCCCCAAGTGTTTTTTAAAAGAATGTAAACATTCACCCACTCAAAATGGCTGCCCAGAAACTGCTTTCCTTCTCCTTCCTGGCAGGAACTGGAAGTTAGTCCAGACAAGACAGAGGTGCTCCTGGTCACTTGAAAGGCAGATTAGGGAATAGGGATTCAGCTGGTGTTAATTGGGGGTTACACTCCCCCTGAAGTCACAGGTTAGCAGTTTGAGTGTACTCTTGGACTTAGCTTTGAACCTGGAGGACTGTGCTCAACTGTGCCCATTTCTTGAAAAACCAGATCTGGCCATGTTAGTACATGCCTTAGTTACCTCCTATTTGGACTACTGTAACATGTTGTACTGTTTTAATTGTACTGTTTTTAAGTGTTTTTATATTTTTATTAACTGAATTTTATTTTAATGAGTGATTTAATAATGCATCTGAGGAAGTGGGCTCAAGTCTATGAATGCTCATGCTACCAACTTCTGTCTTTCAGTTAGTCTCAGAGGTGCTGCAGGATCCCTTTGCATACTGATTTTCCAGACTAACACAGTTATGTTTTTGTGTTTTAATGCTGTAATAGTTTAATTCTATTTTAATGGTGACTTCTTAATCTTTTAATGGTATTGTGCTTTTAAAGTGTAAGCTGCTTTAAGTCCCTATTTTGAGGAAAATAATAATAATAATAATAATATAGACCCCATTTTCTATAAACCCAATCCTGCTGGCTTGTGGTCAGGAGCAGTGGGAACTGTAAATCAATGACAACAGGAAAGTCACAGATTGCCTATGTAGGCTTGGAACAGTGCTTGTCAAGGTGGTGGTCTGTGACCAGTGCATGTCTATGAGCTATCAGCACTTGATCTGCAGTGAATTTCTGGGAAACTATGAAACTATGATAATATGGGACAAATATAGCATTAGTCCCTGGTATACTGTAGGAAAATGTTGCTATCCATTACATCAGATAGTTTGAGAAACACTGGTTTAGAGTACTATTTCTAAAATTTAAGCAGTTCACACTTTGTCATCATCTCCCTGCTTCACATTTAAATTTAGAGAGACAATTCAAGCATGCCCTCTCAAGGTTTGATACTGTGGTGTGCACATGCTGTATTTTCCTACAGTGTAATATTCCACAACTCTTTCAACACCAGTATAAACCTGGCTGAAAATCAGGTCTTTTCTTCCAGTATTCATTTCTCTTTAGAGCAGGGGTAGGCAACCTTTCCCCTTTAAGGGCCGAGGGACTTCAGCTCCCAGAAGCCTCAGCCATGTTGGCCAATAGTCCCATGTTGGCCAATAGCTCCTGGGATTCTGGGAGCTGAAGTCCCTTGGCCCTTAAAGGGGAAAGGTTGCCTACCCCTGCTTTAGAGTGTCATCCAGGCATCTTTCCCAGTCACCACAGATTGAACTTGGGACCATATGTAGTATATGATCTGTCCTTCTGGTCACCGGTACACCATTTTGGTCTTAGAGCTAGGCTTTTAGTAACTTAAAGGAAAGCCCACTCATTAAACTTGGATACAACAGACACTGTGTAAATTGTAATGGGTGCACAATCCCTTAGCTGTCCAAACTCAGTCATCCATGAGAAATGCATATGCTCCAAGAGCGGCTAATGAGACATTTCTTGCTATTCTGTCATGTGACTGGGGGGGGGGGGGGATCCCTTCTTGTTGTTATTCTTTCTGATTTCCAGGAGTCTCCTCTATTTGCTCACCTCAGTATTCATCTGGCAAAAAATCCTGAGCTGGAAATCCTTATTAATTACCAGACAGGGAGGTGGGTGGGGGTGGTGGGAGTAAACAAATGCTTAACTAATAAGCTGTTAACAATCAGGACTGGATTACATTAATATGGTCTGAAAACCAAATAAAAGGGAGGGGGCAGGTGGGAATCCTTAGCAATTCATGAAATAAGTAGTAGTAAATCTCACTGACAGAAGATAAACTTCCTTGGCGCTAAGGCAATGAAAGTAGTGTTGATCTATATAGCTGCAGATGTGGCTCCAGGGTGCAATCTGTCCAGCTGCTCAATATCAATTCTGCCACATGGGCACTGCATCAGGGAAGATAAATAATAAACCTCTTACTCAAGGAGATAACTGCAATTGGTGGGGGCTGGTTTTTTTACACCAAAAGCCTGATGATTTTCATTGTTTGGGAGAGCAAAGCTCTTGTGAGAGGTGTGGCAAGGAAAACGGAGATGAAAACATTTTTTTTTAAACACACCCTCATGGCTGAGGCTTGCAGGATTTTAAAATGGAATCAAATTGGTGGCACCTGGTGACTTCCATGTCTATAAATGTAAGATAAGCAGTGTTGGCCAATGACTCCACTTTAGGTGTTAGTCTGACCTTTAAAGGAACTAACCAAGGTTCTGACTTTAATAATCTATTCATGAGTATGAACTCTGTCTCTTGAGTAGATTCAGCACCTTGGATAGCTCAATCGAAGTTCAGACCAAACAGCCAGAGTGGATCACTGTATTATTGACATGAAAGCCACCATGTGGTGACATTATTATGTGCCTCCAACTCATTCCTGACTTATAGCAACTCTATTAGAGGGTTGTTATATTTTTTGGCAATTTTTGGTCATGGGAGATTTACCATTGCTTTCCTTTTGGGCTGAGAGAGTCTGACTTGCTCCAAAGTCACCCAGTCAGTTTCCATGGGAGAAAAGCGATTTAAACCTTGGTATCTCAGAGCCTGGTCCAACACATAGACACCATGCTGGCTCTTCACCATATACCAGTGAATATAACCACAGATGTACACAAAATGTGTTTGACTACCCTGGAATCTACATGTAAATTTGCAAGGAACTATATAAATATACCTTTTAAACTGTTTTCTCACAAAATGCACACTTTTGATTGTGTTTTCCTCAAGAATAAATATGTAAAAGGGTTAAAATAAACTGAATAATTATTTATGTAAATAAAACAACATTTAGAAATGAGTGTTAAGGAGGAACAAAATGGTACTGTAATCACTGACAAAAATGGAGGGAAAGTCAATATAAGCAACAATGTAGATGTACAAAGTAATGATTATTTTATGTTATGTTGATATGTGCTGATAGGTCAATATTATAATAAAAATATTATAAAAATACAAATTTTAAATGCATTTGATATTTTTGGTGAGTTGATGGATATTAAGAGTCCAATAACTAGCTTCAACCAATAGCATTTATCCAATGGATATTTCCATGGATAACGACTTATGTATTAGTTTGGGAAGTGGGGAATCAGGTCAGTTCCTATCAGAATTCACAAAGATTAGATTTCTCTAGTCATCCCAATATAAAAAAATGTTTTCAGTTTTAATACTGAAAAGTGAACACAAACATTATCATTTTATTTATTTACAATATTTAGATCATATCTTTCCCAGGCTTTTGGTGACTTAAAATATTATTCTAAATCTCAAAGATAATCACCAAAATAATAATAATAATAATAATAATAACTCTTGAAACTGGTAGAGTTAATGTGCAGATAGTGAATTTAGTCGGCAGAGAGGCTCAGTATTTGTGTTGTCCTGTCATCATAGAACCTGGCCTTTAGAATGCAGTGTACACGTTCCCAGAATAGCAAAAGGAGAGACCTGATTTGCTGCCGGCAGTCCCCAGTGTAAAGAATGGGCTTATGTAACTTTACATTCTATTAATGCAGTGCAAGCAGACCCAAGGAGACAATCCTGGAAAGATGCCTTTGGCTGCATCTACACTGCAGAATTAATGCAATTTGACAGTGCTTTAACTGCCATGGCTGTATGCTATGGAATTCTGAAATTTGTAGTTTTGTGAGATATTTAGCCTGTCAGAGACCTCTGGTGTGACCACAAACTGCAAATCCCATGAGTCCATAGCATGGAGCCATGACAGTAAAAATTGTGACAAACTGCAGTAATTCTGCAGTGTGGCAGCAGTCTTAGTATGCTGTCATGATTCATAAGTGTATATCTCTGATGCAGCCATTTATATTTTTATCTGCATTTCCCGTTAAATTAATTTGTGCTGGTGGTCATGGATTATACCATTACATACCTGGGTTACTTCTATGCAAACCTTTAGAGGCAAGATGTTAAAGATACTTTTAAACAAATACATGGTCAGCACAGCTGTAGACCCGAGCGTGCTGATGATATTACATGTGAGTACTGGGAAATCACAGCCAGCAGAAGATCAACAGAGAGACTAATTGTGTATTTTACTACATAGGGTTTAGCCACACTGCAGAATGAAAACAGTTTTACCCAATTTTAACTGCCATGACTCTATCCTATAGAATCTTGGGATTTGTAGTTTAGTGAGGCACCACAGCTCTTTGACAGACTAGACTGAATATTTAATGAACTGTTCTAGCATTTTTCCCTTTATTGATGTCAGACTAACTGGGCGATAACTGGGATCCTCTTTTTCCCCCTTTTTGAAGATGGGGATAATGTTTGCCCTCCTCCATTCTGCTGGGACTTCTCCTGTTCTCCAGGAGTTTTCAAAGATTATTGCCAGTGGCTCTGAGATTACATTTGCCAGTTCTTTTAATATTCTTGGATGTAGTTCATCTGGTCCTGGAGACTTAAATTCATTTAGGCTAACCAGGTATTCCTGTACCTCCTCTTTACTTATTTTGTGCTTAGAAATTCCATGATACTGTAAGAAAGAATCATGGCTATTAAAGTAGGGTCAAAGTGCTTTAATTCTGCAGTGTGGCTACACTCATAGTTATACCAGTTTCATACCACTTTCATTATTATAGCTTCATCCTGGATTTTTAGTTTGGTGAAATACCAAGGTACCTTGAGATGAGAGGGACTGAGAGATTAAATCAATTTAATTATGTAGTGTAGAGAGGCACACAGGGTACCTTGGACTTTGTAGTTCAGGGCAGTGAGCCCTACAGCTTTCCAGAAGAAAATATTAAGTGCAGAGCCAGTGTGGTATTGTGGTCTGAGTGATGGACTAAAGGTTTTAAATTCTAGGAAGAGGAATGAATTGATAGAGTGATATCAATAATAATACAAAAGTACAAAGGTGAATGAAATCTTCCTGCTAAGAGGCAGGGTACTGTCTTCAAGAATATTTTGCAGTGGTAACCAGTCAGATAATGAGAACCTGTCTATGGAAATTGGTGCATTAATATTTAATTGAGTCAGTTTCAGTGCAACTCAAGAAATACTCCTGGAAATTCAGTAAGTAATTTGGTGCATTACAGAGCTTAACCAATACTGATGTGGGAATCGCAACATACTGATGGAGTTGCCTATTAGGAGGAAAACATGACTATTACAATGTTAAATGTTTTTTAAAAAAATTCTAACAAATAACTAGCAACATACACTGAAAATAATTTATTTTAACAATTGCATACCCCATTTCTTTAAGATGTCTTTCAAGGTGAAGTACAATGACAAGACAAACGAACAAAAAATGTGGTACCAGCACATCGCTATTGAACGAATTCAAAGGTCTGTGAATATAGGGAAGTTTCCTTGCTCTAATCTACCCTGATATTTATGCCTTGCCTAATGTTAGCATGTAGGCTAATTTAGAATAGTTTTCTATCTAAAGTTGAGTTAATTCACATTGCCAAATGGCCCTGTCTATTTTGAAAAATTGGAGGATTGATTGTTACTGTTTGGCTTCTTTTAGTTCTCCTCATTTACACGCCTTGAATTTCTGGCTGCCTGAGTTGTATTTATAGCCAGACATGGCAGTATGGCATGTATATATATTAATTATACATGAAAGCACTGACAAATGCTCGTTCAACTCCAACAATCTATGCCTGGAATCTAGTATCAGTTTGCCTATTCATTCTACAACTCAGAGAGCCAATCATTTTATTTTCATTCAAATCTAGGGACTGAAATCTTATTAGCAGCATTGGTTTCAACTGTCCCCAGGACCACAGAGTCTCACATAACTATTGAAGCTTGCCCATGATACCCCTCTGGTGCCACATTCACATTCACTTTTTGGATTGTAACTTCCATCACCCTTCATCACAAACTCCTCCAATTGTCCTAGTTTGGTAGGGATAATCTTGTTAATCCTCTGACTCCCCACATTCTCAAATGTTTTAAAACAGGAGTAGGCAACCTTTCCCCTTTAAGGGCCGAGGGACTTCAGCTCCCAGAAGCCTCAGCCACGTTGGCCAATAGTCCCATGTTGGCCATTAGCTCCTGGGATTCTGGGAGCTGAAGTCCCTCGGCCCTTAAAGGGGAATCTCAGTTCCTTGTTTCCCTTTTTGTCCTGACTTATTTCAGTTGCTGCAAACTGAGTCCAAAGTGCAAAAGTAATTTGCCCTCAGTTAATTCAGCAGGAGGAAGGAAAGAGGACGGGGTAAATTCTTGGCCTTCCCAGTAGGCTCCTGCAAAATCAAATTGCTGCAGCTTCTCCTAATTTAGGACCAGAACATTCTGTGTTGTGTGCCCCCAAAATATTTTTGAAATAACTGAAAGTAATAAAGAAAAGGAAGGAAAGAGCCATTCCGGTTAAGATAAATTTTCCTTGAGCATATCTTTTGTGAATGACATTACCCCCAGAATTGAAAAAACAGCATGGTGTAGTGGTTTGAGCATTGGAGTATGACTCTGGAGGCCAGGATTTGAATTCCAACTTGACCATGGAAACCCATATTGTGACCTTGGGCAAGCCACACTTCCTCAACCTAAGTGGAAGGCAAGGGCAAACCCTATCTAAAGAAATCTTACCAAGAAAACCCTGTGATAGGTTCACTTTAGGGTCACCATAAGTTGGAAATGACTGAAGGCATACAACAACCACTCCTAGAATTGTGCACCAGGTGCTCTCCCAGTTCCTCTTTTCTCACAAATGAGTGGATTCTTCCCACACCTCAAGACTACAGACAAATATGCCTGGTTTGAATACTTTTCTCCTCCTTTCATTTCTGATTTTTGTTTCCTTTTGAAATTTCATATTACATTTTAAATCTTTGTTTTACTGGTTTTCTTCTCCCCACTCCCTTCCTTTTGATTTATGAAAAGGGCAGTACAATGACTATGGAGAGAATCTTTAAATTGTAGAAGTTGAATAGAAGAGATTTTACTGTCTACTTACCTTGAGACAGGGTTCCCCCCCCCCCAGAGCAATTTTACAATTTAACAATGCAGTCATGCACATATCTTCATGTTATATGCTTTCAAATCATTCCCAGCTTATGGCAACCTTAAGGATGAGAAATGTGTGGTTGTCCAGATACTGAACTGATGCTCCCATGATCTCTCACCATTGGCAAGACTAGCTGATGGAATTTGCAACTCAACAGCATCTGGAGAGCCATATGTTCCCTTCCCTGGTTTATAGGAAAGCAAGAGAAATTGTACTGCTCAAATGAATCCATTGAGTCAAGAAACCTGTTTCCCACTATAACTTATGAGATTTTTCCAGGAAGCCCACAAAGAGAGCCCGAGTTCAATTCCACCTCTTCTGTAAGCCCTGCAGCATTCATACCAACTTACCTATTGTCTTCAGTGGCATCATTAGGAGATGTGGGGGTGTGGATGGGCCCTTCTCCTTCTGGCACAGCTTCACCTTCCAGCTTCACCACTCATAAGGAGGCCTCTGCCACAGTGGAAGCAAAGGAGGGGCTCACTTGCACTTCTCCTGGCTTTCCTGGGGCAATGGAGGCTTTTCATGAGAAGACCTTTGCTGTGGTGGTGAAGGAGAAAACTTGGCATATACATTTGGCTGCTGGCACTCCCTGGCAGCCCCCCCACACACCAGGTGATACCAGATGTGGGAACACCACTAGTTGTCTTTACTGCATTCTTGTACTGCATCCATACATTAATAATGCATTTTGAAAAGAAGCACTTTTGAATGTGCTGGATTAGACCAAATGTCTTTCTGGTTCAGCATTCTGTTGACACAGTAGCTACCTAGCTGAACATCAGAAGCCTACAAACAAGACATGAGTGCAACAGCATCACCTCAGCTATGATATGACTGAATCTATTGTCAAAATGGAAGAAGTGAAATAGCCTAAATTGACCTTTAGTTTCACAAGTGTGGAAATACATCTGCCAATTTTCTTCATACCATTCATGGTCTGAGATCCTAGATGGTTGATTGTAACATAAGAGTTCCACATGCAGGATATTACAATGGCTCCCCTGTCGCCATCCCCAGGACTCACTTTCTGGTTGAGATTTTGGGGAATCTGAGAAGTTCTTGGCTATGTTCCCATAGCTAGATGCAGACTCAGAACCTCTTCTGTTGAGATCTACTGGAGTCCTCTGGAGGTATCAGTGGATTATGCCCTTGGTCTCAATTTGGTTATGGGAACATAGCCAGACACTTCTCTGATCCCTTCCACTGTCCTCCAGCAAACAGAATAATTTGGAGGCACCATAGCAGCTCAACAGTGAATCCACGGTGGGAGAGGAAAAGTTTGAACATTGCAGTGGGAGGGTGAAGAGAATGCCACCCACTCCAATGGCCAAAAACAAAAACAAAAAACAAAAGACATACACAAATGTAAGGTGGATTCATGTCTGCACAGGTCACTAACAGGATACCAGCTATAGCATATCAACCTTTGTTATGTCTTAGTTATTTCCCCCCCTGTAAATTTAATCCTCTCTTACATTTTTAAAAATAAAAATGCCACCAGAGTCCTGCATGACAAGCAACAACCAAACTATTTATTTCCAATATACTAAGATGTCATTTCCAATTCTGTGCCATGATTATAGTGGCAGTGAGGATAACAGCAACTTTATTTCAAGCTGCTATAAAAAGAAAGAGGAAAATTTGAGAGACACTTGCAGGAGTGATGTGATAATTTAAGGTGTGTAGAGCCACCTGCACAAAAATGCATAGCTGGGTCCTGAATACACCTGTGAAAGTAACTCACTGTATGAACAGCTTCCACATTAAAAAAGTGACACAATAAAGAACAACCAATTCAAATATCTGTTTTTCAACTGGTAAACAATTGTTCTCTGGATATATTTTTAAAGGATTCCTCTAAATAACATTCTTTCCATTTTGTACCCCTGTCTCCTAGCCTCTGTCTGTCTAACCTATATTGATGCCTTTTTAATTAAAGCGTGGTTGATATTCCTAAACTGAAGCAGTGCATACTGAGCATGCATGCTAGGAATACCAGATAAAGTAATTATGCTATTTGTCAGTGTCGTGATTAATGTGTGACAGCTGTTGTGACAGCTGTGCCACTGTTTTGTCACAACATGGTGTTCATCCATAACAAAATTAGCTGTCTCACTCCAAGGTACATGCTTGCGTCTGTTCTCCTTCAGAAGTCAACAGTGGCAAAAAACCAGGGAAGGTTTTGCGTGAACTTTGTGGTGATTTTCTCCTTAAAAAAATAGAGAGAATGAGAGAGAGGGATGCACATCATTATATACATATTGTTTTCTTTAAGGAATATAATCTCCCTGGATTGGAAGTGAAGCTGGCTCACCTTTAGCAAACAAACTGTCATATGGAGCCAATCTACTACTAATATAACTAACAAGGTCTCTGTATGAGAAGGGATTGCTACATAATTTGAACTTACCTTGTCAGGCAAGGTTTCTGATGTTGCCCAAATTAGCTCTGGCTGTAAATTCCCTGTTGGTGTGAGTGGCAAACAGAAAATGTAAGAGATAACAGGAGCACTGGAGCACATCTGCCTTTGGTTTAGCTGCCCATCAAGAAGAACACATTAAATAACCTCCTGTGGATGTATGCGCATCCTACTCTCCAGTACATCCATACTTTCGCTGGCTTTTAGATGATTAGTGTGGCTAATTTGAAACAGAGGTGAATAAGTCATTAAGATGAATGCACCTTCTGCACTTAACCACGACACCAAGCCTGCAAATTCAACATAAAAAATAATTTTAAATTCTGATATGAAGAAACAGCTGGCTCCAATGTGACATTTGATGGATTTTTTTTTAAATATTCAAATTAATGGACAATTGTATTCATTTAAAATGCTATTTAAAAATGGAACATGCATATGAGGATTGCTGGGCATGAACAATATAAAAAACAAGGATCACCTTTATTTCACTATAATTCTCAGCAGTATGTAGCTAGAGCAATTCACTAGCTCAGGGGGTGGGGATCTTGTGTCATTCCAAGTGGGGTTGAAATGCAAATATCACATCATCTCTAATTGGCTATGCTGTCAAGGGCTAATGGGGATTTGTAGTCCAGCAAGGGGCCCTTTCATACTACACAATTATGGCACTATATTCTATTTTAATTGCCATGGCAACATTCTATAGAAACCTGGGGTTTCTAGTTTAGGGAGGGGTATTTAGACTTCTTACCCAGAGAGCTCTAGTGCCTTCCAACAATGCAAATCCCAGGATCCTATAAGATGTTGCCATTTCAGTTCAAATGAAATATAGCACTATAATTGTATTATTGGATCTGTTTATTGTAATCAAAGATGATGATGATGATGACTATAATTGTATAGAGTGAAAGGGCCTGAGATTTCAAGCCTGCAGAGTATGTACTTTAATCTGATTCTGCAATGATATGGTTTTCTTATTATCTTTATGGCATTGTTATTGCATAGTTAAGTGACATCCTTACTTTTATAGTTAAAGTTAGTGACAAATGAATGAATGGTTATCAGCTCAGTAACTCAGAACTGGTTCATTATTTATCAGATTCCTCAGTAAGCATTTAGAAGAAGTTTCATCTCTTCTCTGACAGATATCTTACAGCTTGTAATGGTTCATATATACTGACCATGCTGAGGGCAGTACATGAATATACTTTCCCCCTGATAGATGTTTGTTTCCACCTGGCCTGCATCTACCACATATTAGCACAATGGCAATATGACCCCCATCCCCAAATAAAGGCACTACAACAAATGTACCAAGGGAAAGAAAAGATATCTGAGATCATGGCTGAAAAGGCAGGAGGAACTATCTACCTCCTTGATACCAAAGGCTGATGTATCCAGGCTACAGGTGCCTAGTGGTTAAATGCCAGTACTGCAGCCAAAATGTTGTGAGTTTGATCTTGCAGGGCTCCAGGTTGACTCAGCCTTCCCCTTTCATAGGTTGGTAAAATGAGTATCCAACTTGTTGGGGGCAATTGGCTAAAACATTATAAACTGTTTAGAGAGTTCTCAGCATTATAAAGTGGAATAGAAATGTAAGTGCTATTGCTATTGCTTTTGTCCTGGTCTCCTACTAAGCCCATGGTGGGGGGGGGGGGGGGGAGGGAGAATCTGGGACTTGCAGGAAGTGAGCTGGGCAGAATGAGACCATGGTTGAAAAGGCAGGAGGAACTGTCTACCTCTTTGATACCAAAGGCTGATGTAGAGTGGGTTTGTTTGTTTATTGTGCACATTTATATTCCACTTTTCTTCCAATGAGCACAAATGATGTACAGTACAGTGGTCCCTTGGTGTCCACAGGGGTTCCAGGATCCAGTGGCAGCTTAAATCCCATTATATACAATTGTGTAGTAAAAGTAAAAGTGGCAAAATCAATGTTTGCTTTTAGGAATCTGTATTTCTTTTGAATATTTTCAAGCTTAGATGGTTGAATCTGTAGTTACAGAACCTGTGGATACAGAGGACTGACTGTACAAGGATCTCCTCCTCCTCCTCCTCCTCCTCCTCCTCCTCCTCCTCCTCACATTATTATCATAATGGACACACACACAGAGAAAGAATAGGAGACGGAGGAGAGAAAAAGTGACCAGCAGCTTAAGGTGTGAGTTGCATGGCTATTTGGGGACCAGAGCCTAGGGCCTTGAGTAGTTGGGGCAAAAGTAGTTGCTCCGATAGCTCTCCATTCATCATGTGGCTGTGGTGATCAGACATCGTGGTCTGCAATGGATCACTGGCAAGGAGTGCTTCTTTTGCATTCCTTTTTTGTGATGGGTTTGGGCCGCCTTAGGTAGCTGTGACATGGTTTTGGCCTTATTTGGGGGCATGTGTCATCTGAATGCCATACTCCCAGATTGGGCTGAAGGTAGTGCTTTTGGCCCATCTGTTTCAAGTGCTATGTCCAATACTCTAACCACTGCATCACACTGGCATAAGTGTGTGTAAGGGGGAGGGTGAGATTTTTATGCCTATGTTCTCAAAACAAAAAAGAAGGTAGGGAAGAATTCTTACGCTTGAAAGTGGGATCTGTGTTCTGAAAATATCTGCATTAGAGAATGTGCGTATCTGAAAACAGATGTATAATTTTCCTCTCCAGAATTCACTTCAAAGAGAATGTGATGCTTTTGCTGCTCCTCCCACTCAGAAAAACAGGAGAAGAATATATGTGGTCATAATTATATTTTATCACATGCTAGAGATCAAGACAGCTAGCTGAATTACTATTATCACTAGACATTTGATGTCAGAAATCAGACTTGGCAAGCATTGCTTTTCCTAGCCCAGTTATTTAGAACTCAGACAAACTCGAATATTTGGAGGAAACACTAAAAATGTATCTTTATTGTTAATTGGCAAGAGATGACAGAGCAGAGCTCACAGGCATTCTTTTTGTCTCTGTTTCAGAAAACATTCCCAGAAAATTCAATTTCATTAAAAGAAAAAAAAATTGGATGTAGGACATTTGGGATGCGTATATATCAGGAATCCATAGCCTATTACGAGACAAGTTGTAATAAGTGATGTTATATACCTGAACCACATGTAAGTTTACACAAAGCATTGTGGTTTGAGTGTTGGAGGACTTTGAGAAACAAGGGTCTGAATCCCTGCTCAGTCATGGAAAGCCACTGGGTAAATTTTCAATCTAAAAGGAAAACAATGTCAAATTCTCCTTTGAATAAATCTTGCCAAGAAAACCAGAGGAAAACTCTGTGCTATAAGCTGGAGTTGACATGAAGGCAATGACATCAAAAGTCCTTCTGCATAGGGCGGGATAATGGTAGGTGAGGGAATGCCACTGTTAACTCTCATATGAGATGGTAGCATACATTTAGGTGGCATCTACACTGCAGAATTAATAATGGAGCTTATCACATTACCTTTTAACTCAAAATCAGCCTTCCAGGATACAGCCAGGATGCAGCATGTAGATGGGAATTATTGCATTGTAATTTGCTGCCGAATTGCCAGGCGACTGCAGCCTGGGTCCCAGCCATGCTCAGCCAGCTGCCATTAAACCTCGGGAACTTTTTTGTTTTTGAAAAAGGGTCAGCTAAGCGTGGCTGGGACTTGGGCTGCAGTGGTGATTTGGTGGTGGTAATTCCACCTCCATGCTGCGTCCTGGCTGCATCCTGGAAGGCTGATTTTGGGTTAAAAGGTAATGCGATAAGCTCCACAGTTTGACACTGCTTTAACTACCATGACTCTATGCTATGGAATTCTGGGACTTGCAGTTTTGTGAGATATTTAGTTTCCTCTGTCAAAGTGCTCTGGTGCTACAATGAACTACAAATCCAAGGATTCCACAGGATGGAGCCACGACATTTAAAGCAGTGTCAAATTGCATTACTTTTGTAGTGAGATTCCTTTCCCTGCTTTCAAAATCTTTTTCATAATGTAAGTAGGGTGAAAGGCATTCTCCTCAACCCTATTGATTTTCCCAGTGGGGAATGTGGAAACCTGGTGGGAAATTCTACTACTACCTCCAGTTTTCAAAATTCTGTATGTGGAGTCCCTTGAGCAACATGGAAAAGATATGGAAACAAACTTGAAAAATAAGTGGCCAAGGATGGTTGGTGAAAAGAATTATTAAGCAATTCCAATCTTAACATCAGCTGTCAGGCTTGTTTATTTTGAATACCAACTACCTTTCCACAATAATTTTCCAGTGGAGTAGAATTCCCAGGGCACCTTCCATTTATTTTTCTAAGATCTTTATCTTCCCCTTCACATACTGCATTCTCATTCACTCATATGTGGATATGCTGCTAGCCCCCTGACTGACTTGACTCTGTTTTCCTGGCTCTGATATTTATCTGTCATATAGGTTTATCTTCACAGACCTGCAGGCTTGTATTACAATAAGTCTCAGTTCTTGGACTGAAAATGGTCCAAGAATTCTGTCCTGAATTCTGAGAAGTTACATTCCACGTTCTGTGAATAAAGTTCTCATGTTACTCTCTCATTTAGGAACTGAGGAATAGTCAAGCTATGGATTCAGAGTCAGAGTTGAGCTTAGAATAGTTACTTTTTTTTAGACTATAACTCCCAAAATCCTATAGCCAGAATGGATAATAATAATAATAATAATAATAATAATAATAATTTATTTGTACGCCGCCCTCTGAGAACAATCAGGGCGGCTAACAATGTTAAAATACAGAGATACAATTATACATCCAAATACCCTTCCACCCCTTAAAAAAGTATTAAATCAATGGTACATTAAAAAATCATAATTAAACATAATAATAAAACCAGAATAACATGGGAAGTTACACAACTAGTGAAAAGGAGGTGGCAACATTCATAATAGGAGGGATGAGACTGAAGGGAATTTCCTGAGGCCAGGACAACTATTGTGGAAAGGCCTGCCAGAAGATTTTCCCAAGCTTTCAGTATATCTATGTTCAGCTCAACTACTTTCTGCAACCAGTAATCTTTAGCAGATTTTTAAAATTCAAGAACATATTTGATAACAGGATATGCCACCACCATCACTGCTGAGAGGTTTATTAATAGCAAAGAAACTGCTCTGAAACCCTGCTATTCTGGTTCAGGTTGATATGTGCTACCCAGATAGCATTATTATATGGTGGAATTGGATTTAGTTCTGTCTAGATAGAGCAAGAAGTTGTCTGGCTTGCCAACTGATAGTATGTCCTCTAAACCTTCTGTAAATGGATTTGAAAAATTACTTTGAAATGAATTAGGCTGCGTCTGTGCTGCAGAATTAATGCAGTTTGACACCACTTTAACTGCCATGGAATTCATGGGCTTTGTAGTTTTGTGTGGTATTTAGCCTTCTCTGTCAGAGAACTCTGGGGCCACAACAAACTACAAATCCCAGGTTTATGTAGGATGGAACCATGGCAATTAAAGTGGTGTCAAACTGCACCAATTTTGCAGTGCAGCAGTAGCCTAATGTTCCAGTTCCACAAAATATTTACCATACTTATCATTATATTTTGTTACTTTTTCCCCACTAATCAGAAATAATAAAAATATTTAAGTTTTAAATGGCTGGGATCTTTTAGAAACGAATCTGAATATGATGTCACTGGCCTCTGGATCAAAACACGTTGTCTTCCCTTCCACCTTGTTTTAACCTCAACTCCCACAACAACAACAACAACAACAACAAAAAGTAGCAACAGAAGGTATGGCATGAAGCAACATTTGAACCATATGATGTTCCTCCTTGTTCTTCTCCACACTTAACTATGAAAGTAACTAACCTGTTAAAGCTAAAACACAAGAAGGGTAAAGCTATCCCTTGTTGACTCACAATCATCATGTACTTTGTTTATGCCTTCTTTGATAGAAAAAGAAACTGTTATAAGCAATTGCTCATTTGTAATGAATTAAGCCCAAATGATTGTCATGTAGTTTAATTCTGTTTTAATACTTTATTGCTTTTTTAAACTATAAGATGCCTTGAGTCTCACTTTTAGGAGGAAGGCAGGATACATAATAATAATAATAATAATAATAATAATAATAATAATAATAGACCCTATGTCATATTGTGGTATGAGCACTGACCCATGACTCTGGAGATCATGGTTCAATTCCTGGCTCAGACATGGAAACCCACTGGGTGACCTTGGGGGAGTCACACACACTTAGACCCAGAAATATCATGAGAGGTTGACCTTAGGGTTGCCATAAGTTGGAAACAACTTGAAGGCACAGAACAAACTAGCAGCAGCAGCAGCAGCAGCTGCCTCAATGATAAAATGTTTCCAAGTTCCTTGGTTTGTCCCTGAAATTATTAGGCTATACAATCCTAAAATGGGATTAGGCAATACCAGGGTGGTCAACTGTTGGGAATTAGGGAGCCTCATTAGATCCTCAGATGTTTTGGAGGGTCTAGTGAGGTAAATTCCTTACTTCACCCCCAGCCCCCAAATGTAATAACTTTTTGTCCTTAAATGCTCTCCAGGACTAGGGAGGCCCCAGGGACAATTTTGCCTTGTTTTTGGCCTTCTTGAGCCAATGAGGCAACTTCCTGTTGGGAAA
Source organism: Phrynosoma blainvillii (assembly GCA_026167975.1). Taxonomy (NCBI): domain Eukaryota; kingdom Metazoa; phylum Chordata; class Lepidosauria; order Squamata; family Phrynosomatidae; genus Phrynosoma; species Phrynosoma blainvillii. The sequence continues at coordinate 102,390,380 of JANUYF010000002.1, forward strand.
AAGACCTCCCTTAGGGCTAAAATGGTGCAGAGGGTTCCTAAAATATGCCAGAATGTCCTCTGACACATCTTTGGGAGCATTGAGGGCAATCCCCCCCCCCCAAATAAACTTTGGAGGCAAGAGGAACAAAAGCAGTCTTGTGGGGAAGCATGCAGCCCATAGGTTATGCTGCCTGCACTTCCTCTTAAAACCTATGAAGCTTGCTTTCTTAGATTTAAAAAAAAATCTAAGAAAAAAATATCTAGCACCAGGGTGGACATCCAGTGTTGTACAAATGGAGGGCAAATCTTTCCTTCCCACTACATCCCCATCCTCCCACACTAGGAAGAGTTAGAATGTCATTTGACTGTTTTTTTTTTTTAAAAAGAGCTTTTCAAAGAGTCATACAACTTTTTATAAAGAGTTATAAGGAAAGGGAAAAACGCTTTGAGATTAAAACAGTTTGAATGTGAGAGAAATCAAAACTGACAAGATTGCCCCATCCAGGCACGGGACTTTGTGTGCATAGCTCTTAAAATCCCCAAGCATTCAGCCATATTTGTGGTGCTAAATCAGACATTTCACTTCTGTTCCCTTCTCATCTCTAACAGGTCCATGGCAGGGAGGAACAACATCACCCTCACCATGCTGGGAATGGTTGTGTCTATTGAGTTTGACCAAAATATATGGCTGAGAGATTCACTATCTCTGTTGCAAAGGAGTTCTTGAATTTGCAGTTTTTTTAAAAAATGAATTTGTTAAATTGAATATGGGATATTATTTTACAAAGTATATTGGGAGAAAACTATGGAAGAAGTTCTCAAGACTCATCTACACCAGTGGCACCCCTAGGTTTGGTGTTACCCGGTGCAGTAACTCATGGTGTCACCCCCCCATTGACTTCCTCCCATTTCACTCATTACAGAATCCTTAGTAATGCTTTTTTGCACTAATGTTACTTGTAAATCGTAATTCTCATATAGCACTGAGCGTCATGCTAATAGTTGTGACATAAACAACTAGGAAAATTATAATATAAGCACAGCCTAAATGTATTTACATATACATAGTGCATATTTGGTTAAAAGGTGGTGTTTTTTTTTATAAAAAAAATTAAAAGAATATTTTAATTTTTTCCATTTAAAAAAAATAATGAAAAAAATTGAAATTTTAATTTTAAAAAATTCTGGGGACTCTCCTTTCTCTTCTCACTGAGCTTCACCCCATGCACACCATCTCTTAAAGCATTTTAAAGGGAAGCAGATGAATGCCACAGCACATTTCTGCCAAAAGATAGGTGTTTGCGGAGCAGTGGTTATAAGGAAAGGTTATAAGGAAAGGATACCCTCAGGGTGTCACCTGGTGTGGTCCACACCCCCTAGTGACAGTGGTCTGAAGTATTCTGGCCCCAGAGCTGGCCTGGATTCTCCCCATTACCACCACACTTCATAGTGACACTGGCTGTCTGTCTGCACACACATCCCATTGTGTGGCCCAATATTGATCACATGGTTAGGCCCTTGTTGTGATCTCAGAGGGAGTGACCACACCAGCGGCAGCAGCACCAGGCAATAACAACAAGGACACATTTGTAGACAGCTGCCCAGCATCACTGTGGAGTGCTTCGGATTTTCCTACATAATCTGGAGCAAAAAGTGAGTTACGTTATACTGGTTTGAGGGAGGGAAAGGGCAGATTCATCACAGAACTGCCTTCCATTGTGAAGACAGTCCAAACTCCAATCTAGGATATGTCCCTAAGTCATGTGGAGAGGTCAACATGAGGATGGGGAAAACCTGTTTAATTGGCCTGTGTAAACATGCCCTCAAGTTCATTATGTTTCTCTGAATCCCATAATTATTTTTGACCCATCTTTTGTCATATCAGAGAGATGTTGGCTCCAGTTGCACTACAGAAATAATCCAGTTTGACACTGCTTTAACAGCCATGGCTCAATGCTATGGCAGGCTGGGCCTTGTAGTTTTGTGAGATATTTAGTCTTCTCTGTCAAAGAGTTCTGGTTCCACAACAAACTACAGTTCTCAGAATTACATAGCATTGAGTCATGGCAGTTAAAGTGGTGTCAAACTGGATTATTTCTGCAGTGCTGATATAGCCTTTATATTATTGTGTGTGGGAAGAGTCAGATACATTTTCCACATGCTTTTCCCATGTTTTGTACCTTTATTTATCTACTTTTCCTAGTGAACACAATTTTATATGCATTTTCTCCATTGGCTAAGGCATATTTCTTGTTGAGTGTTTTCTGAAGCAAGGAGGAAACAAAGAAGGTTTGGTTTTTTTTAGCCCTAAATGTTCAAATAAATCTGTGTTGTAGCTGTTCTGTATCTGTCAAGCTCCCTTTTTACATTGCAGAGTCACAAATATGTGCTCAAATACTGCACAGAATAATTTTTTTTCTTAAAAGTGTGTGTGTGTGTGTGTGAAATGGATCCCCTGCAATGAATAGCAGATAATGCCTTTCAGCTCTCTGCAGGTAGACAAACTATACCAATGTTCTGCCACATAAGAGCAATTGTATTGTATCTGTATGTATTTGCTGCTGGGTGATTGGCAACCAGTCAATGTCTGCTACCCAGTATAAAACAGGAGAAAAAATAAAAGAAAAGATTTGTCACTTAGGGAGCAAGGGATCAGATCACTACAGAAAGGACAACCAAATAATCAATCAGGTTGCTATCACAACATCACCTGCATGTTAGGATAGGATAACAACTGATAGATTCTGAAATGTTACAAATAGATGGGGAAAGTCAGGTAATTTTCTTTGCAGGGTATGTGTATTTTAAATTGTGTATTTAATCTTTAATCTTTTGTGTTTTATTGAATTTTATTTTTTCTGCCTTTGGTACCATTTTGGGGAGAAAGGCAAGATAGAGATCAAATGAATGCATGAATAAGAGCAGACAGAGGACCAATGCTAAAAATCTAGTAAAATTTCATTGCACTAAAAGTGGTGAACAGGCAATTAGACACAGTTTAAAAGGCAAGAACATGTAGCTGAACAAGAACTTGTTGCTGACTACAAAGATAAGTGAAGGAACTCTTTAGTTATATTTAGAGCACTTTGATAGCATTTTCTTTGCCATCAATCCATCCTATGGGATCCTGAGATTTATAATCTGCTGAGGTACTTTAAATTCTTTGCAATGAGAAAGACGTCTCATTGATTTTACTTAATAGACACTATAAAGATCTAATTATTTTAGTACAGAGAAATTGAATTTCTCTGTTTATACTGTTATGAAGTATATTGACCAAATGGTTAGAGACTATTTGCCTATAGGCTGATGGTGTTTTTTTTAAATGCCACTCAATAGTATGTCAAATATTTAGGATAGATGAGCATTGTTGTTATTGTTATTGTTGTGTACTTTCAAGTCATTTCTGACTTATGCCAATCTTAAGGCGACCCTCTTATGGGGTTTTCTGGGGCTGTGTGTGTGTGACTCACCAAAGGTCACCCTGTGAGTTTTCATGGCCAAGTGCGGAATTGAACCCTGATATCCAGGGCCCTGGTCCAACACTCAATCCATGCTGGTTCTATGAATGAGCATAGCTGAGTATAATTCTTAGTGCATTCATTTCTACAAGCCGCCTAGGAATTGGCTCTTAAGAGATCTTTTTTGAATGGTGGTCGTGACCATTGCTCCCTGAAGATCTCCTGCCATCTCTTCCTAATCATAGGATTAAAGCCTTATTCTTATTGATCCAGCTTATTCATAAAGTTGCAAACTATTTTTTGACATGTACAGGGTAGCCTGCACTTTTCAACTTGATTGGTATATCCAATGGCAAATATATCCTCTTCATGCTGCACCCTTCTGCCCTACCTGAAAACCTGCTTCAGAGGTTTTATCAGCACACTCTCAGTTTTGTTGATGGAAACAGATCTGTCAGGAGATCAATGGTATTTGATCTTGACCATACAGTTCAGTCTCTAAAAAACAACAACAATAATTCCAATAAAACAGCTTACGATAAAACCAGGATCAAATTACAAGCAGGGATAAAAACAATGGAGCAAATAATCAAACTCAAACTGTTGGAATATTATTTCTACTTGTGTGCAACAGAGAATCTTTATTGTTCACAAATTCACATAGAGATGTAGTTCTAGAGCAAGGCTGTGATCTGAAGGTACAAAATACATCAACTTTGCTAAAGCTACAAAAGTGAGCATCCAGGCAGAATATGCATGGGAATTTTATGGATGGCACTTTGAGTTCTGTTGAGAATGGGGGGCGCGGGTGGGGGGAATAAATATCAAACACAAGATAGTGGTGAACAGACATCTCCATAGTCATGGTCACACCTTTTGGAGACCCTTCCTTTCATAGGATAGATTACATAGGAGAAAAATGCAGTTTGGTACATATGAACTAGTGCAAAACAGTAGCAACAACAGCAGCTAAATTAGAGTTTTAGAAATTTCTGGAGGCAATCTAGATATAGGCAACCTGACAGCCAAAAGAAGTTGCACTTCCCTAATAACATGTAGTTTCATATTTGCTTAGATAATGTTAAGCTCTATCTGTCTGTCTATCTGTCTGCCTGTTTATATTTTTATGGAGCAGCTGAAAAGAAAATATAGCAATTTACTTGAGCTTTGCAAAGGTAGTACTGCCTTTGCATACATTTTCTCTCTTTTTGGTATATTCTCTCTGTTTGCCTTGAATGCCTATTATAACAGATACAGGCTCTTGAAACCCTTGCATATGTGCTTCAATTTTATGAGTCTTTTTTTGAGGGGGGGAGGGATAGCCTTGTAGAATTTGGTGGTACTATTCACATCTTATAATCATGTGAGAGAAAGGCTTGCAAAAGTGAGGGCTTTCTTCAGTCAAAGCAAATTTTAAATTAAAAACCTCAGCAATCCACCAATAGTAAGAAACAAAAAATGTGTGCTATGAAGCTGCCTTGCTTATAGTGCAAGGTTAGAGATGAATGTGCTTTCAAAAAATCTAGACATGTAAGCAATACTTGTGTGAAGCCATGGTAGAATTCTCTATGTATTCATACAAAGCCAATTTTCAGAAGTCCCTTAGACATCTTTGTATGAGGTGGGTAGAACAGTGATTGTGTCTAAATGGGAGAGGAGAAGAGGAAAGCATTAGCCATATCTATATTCGTAGAGCTCATTTTACCTTGAAAGTTGACTTTAAAATAATGTTACAGAAATAATATGTTTTAGAAGAACATCTATTATATTTGTCTTTGTCCACAGTTGTTGTGCCTGGGACCCAGAAAATTGACAGCAGTGTCTCTATAACTGCACTATGTGAGGAGTCTCTAGGGCTTCAGTGCAAGATTAGTTTTTATTGGCTCTGACCTTTGACTTGATTCCCAACTCCTGTTCGATAAGTGCTTAATGACTCAGTTCTTATATTTTTGCCATTGATGGGTATGTGTATTGACAATGGACGTTATCACACGGGGGTCTAAAGCAGTCCCATCCCTGCGCCACCGCGGTTCCTTTCCCCTTGCGGTATAGAAAGCTGTATCATTCCGGCATCGGCAAAGTAATTCTCAAAAGAACCCGGCATTCAAAAGAACAGGGATGATGCCGGGTGATGCTGGAATGGTGCAGGGATGACGCAGGGATGGGCAGGGTTTCTCTGCAATGCCATATGGAAACATGGGACAAGGATCCGCGATGGTGCAGGGATGGCGCAGGGAGGGTGGGGTTTCTCTGCGACGTCATGTGGAAACACGGGAAAAAAACCGCGGTGGTGCAGGGATGGTGCAGGGATGGGACTGCTTTAGACCCCGTGTGATAACGTCCAATATGTATGGGAATTCATATTGACAATTTTTTAGTGAGACATACTTATAGATAGGAATTAGTTTTGTTTAAAACAGGGATGGGAATAATGTGGCCCTGCAATTATAGCTGGATTGTAACTTGCAGGGTTCCAATTACAGTAGGCCCACCTATGGGTTTTACATAGGTGTTGAGTTCAATAATGAATTCTACAGATATTTCTCTAGTTGAGAGTACCAAAAGGAATCAGACATCTATCTGCACTCTCATATTCACTGAATGGATTGTAAGCCAGACTGAAGTCAATGGAACTCAGTTCTGAGTGTGGGATTGTGTTTGGAATCATTTTGGAGGACTTCACCTGAGGAGACACAACAAATTCTTGGTAAAAAAAATCATTCATTCATATATTCAATAAACAAATAATATTAATTAATTCTCTGGAACTCCTTTCCAAGATATTTTACACCGGAGCACTCCTGCTATCCTTCTGTAGGAAGGTGAAGAACTTTCAGTTTGGTCAGGCCTTTGAGACTGGAATGCTCATAACCAAAGCACTTTTCAGAATGTGCAAGATGGTTTGGCAAACCACCTCTGAATGCTCCTTCTCTAAGAAAGCTTTATGAAATTCATCGGGTTGCTATAAGATGACAGGTGATATGAAGGCACATACACACACAAGTCACCTTGAGCCCCAGATTGAGAAAATGGTGAGATGATTTTGTTATCATTGTTATTGTTTTAATGCTGTATATTCTAAAAATGATATGAGGTTTTCTTCTTTCTATTGTAGAGGACAAAGGATTTTCCTTACTTAACTTCATCTTCACTCTTTTCACAGTTGTACATGTTGTAGACAAACAAAAAGATCCCAGTGTAATCCTGCTCTGCTATGTGATCCACTCCTTCTGTTTGTTTATTCATGAGCGTGTGGCAGTCAGGTCATGTTTGAAGTCCTCTCTCCCTCATCAGGGCAGGACATGATGCTCTAGTGCAGGTTGGAGTGTTATCTTTTTCCAGGTATGATTCAATCCCTCCCTTCACAGCTTTTGCTGATGAACTGCACCTAGTCACAGCCAGTTGTCTCTTCCATCCAAGTGGGAGTGTGGGCTCTTGTTGTACAACACTTTCTTCCAAGTTTGACTTGAATACCTGAGGTTTGTGCTACCCGTATTAAATACAATTCTTTGCAATGAATTTTAAATAAAGTGGAAGCTCTCACCAGATATTTGTTAAAAGCAGGCTAACAGTTGTTCTCATCATTCTTTTCTTCCCCCTTCCTTTTTTTTTTTTTTGGTAGGAGGTTTAAATTATATATTAACCAAAAAGGTAAACAGAATAAAATGGCCAATAAAATATTAATGGAAGATGTAGTGGAATTGTCCTGTGCTGCACTTAAAATGGCCTGAATGATTGAGCTGTGAATTGCTCTCCCTTAGGTATTGAAATATTCATCAGTATTTAATAAATGTTCGTATTCGTAGCTACTCATGTTTACACTACAGCACTTGCAGAAGAGTGCTTACTAAAGAAAACATTATAATGGAAGGTGAACTTTCCTGTACAATGAGTCACCTTAAATTATACAGCATGTGCAGCAGAAGAGACAGAGAAATCTCTGAACTGACAAATGAGAAGCCTGCATAACTTAAGAGCATCTTTTGTTAAGGGAACTGCCAATGGATGGTAAAAGGGCTTTATGGCTCCAAGACTCTTTGGAAGCTTTTAAAAGATTCATCTTGTTTGCATTTTAAAAATATTTAACCTTTCCTGCCTGAGCTGAAGTCTTGTTCTGTAATGACTCGGGATTGAAATGCAATTACTGGAAACTCCCTCTCTGCCCCAACCCCTCCATCCTCCCTGAATCTTTTTCTGCAAGGAAGGAGGAAGGAAGGAAGGAGAACTGTGATGAATAAAGAAGAAGAAGAAGAAGTGTCACAAATTCATTAAAGTACTCTTCTCTCTCATGGCAGGCAGCATGGACTTGATCTGCATATGCATAGTTTTGAATAGCATTAAAATATTCAGTTTAAAATGTAGTGCATTAATTAATAAAACCACACCAATAGCTAGAAATGGATAATGGCCTCCAGATAAGGATTTCTAAAGCCTTCTTTTATACACCAAACTTGTGGATCTGAATGTTTTGTTGAGGGGAAGCAGGCAATACACCTATTAAATCTCTCTCTGTGTGTGTAGGTATACACCTTCAAATCATCTATCAACCTGTGGTGACCCCATGCATTTCATAGGGCTTTCTTAGGCAAGAAATATTTAGAGATGGTTCACCACTACCATCCTCTAAAATATAGTCATTCTTTGCTGATCTCCCAGATAAGTACTAACCAAGACTGTCCCTGCTAAGCTTCCAAGATCAGACAAGTTCTAGTGCCTTCAGGGTGTTTAGGCAATTAAATCAATAGAATGTACATAGGTATTTGCTGATGATTCAACTATTGATTATACTTTAGCTAGGATTACAATTATGTCTGGAGAGCCCCAGTTTCTCCACCCATGAGATACAGATGTTCTTAGCATGATGTTTCTACTATGTAACAATTAAAGATTAACAGATGTCAGGGGAGAAAAGAAATGACAACAAGGGTTGCAGCTGTACTGCAGAAATAATCCAGTTTGACACCACTTTAACTGTCATGGCTCAATGCTATGGAATTCTGAGGACTGTAATTTGTTATGGCACCAGTGTGGAGCCACAACAAACTAGAGTACCCAGAATTCCACAGCATCGATTCAAGGCAGTTAAAGTGGTGTCAAACTGGATTATTTCTTCAGCACAAATGCAGCCAAGGACTCAATTATTCTGTCAGTTTTACTGTCTCCCACATTCAACCCCCCATCTTTAGTTCTCTCAATGCAATTCATGGTGTGGGGGGAATTACATATATTTTTTTCTTCTGAAAATTAAACAAATACATTTCTCAAGCATCTGCACTGCTTAAATTCAAGTGGTGAAACCATTCCCAGCATGAATCACACCTTGTTGAACCTGCCTCCCATGTTGTACCTGCCTCCCATGTTGAAGATAAGAAGCTAGGCTGGGGTGGAGGAAAGGTCAGTAAGCCTAATTTGAGAGCCAGTGGAGTAGAGTGGTTTGAATATTGGACTAAAGACTTTAGGATACCAGGGTTCAAATTCTCAGTTAGCCATGGAAACCTACTGGGTGATCTTCAGCAAGTCACACTCTTTCAGAGGAAGGCAATGGGAACCTCCTTTGAATATATCTTGCCTCAAAAACCTTCTGATAAGGTCACCTTAGTGTTGCCATAAGTCAGAAATGGCTTGATGGCACCACAACAACATCACAACTCTAATTCAGCACCAAAAAGATGGTTGAATACACAGGAATTCAAAATTAGAATTCTAAGAGTGAAACGCTCTGGGCCTTTTACCTGGATACTAAATTGGCCAGCTCCACTTTGCTTGTGTTTCAACTGTTTAAATCCCAAGTTCTTTCTCTCAAATTCATGAAGTAATCTATGAGTGACTGTTCTGAAAGTTCATATGAAAAAAATGAATTGAACAAAATTTCCACTTATCCCTAGTGGTAAGCCTTCAGGAACACAAATATGGATGAATACAAATAAATCTAATGCTGAGATTTTTAGAGCTAAGTACTCAAAGCCTTCTGCATGGATTAGCAAATCTGTCAGTTTTGTTTCCTCTGTGGGATTTTTTTTAAAAAATCTGTGAATTTATGAAGAAATTTTTGGTTTTCATTATTAAAAAAACCAAACCCCAAACATCCTTATACATTAGTATCTGAAGTAATGTGGCTAAAATAAGGATCTCCTTTAAATCTGACTTGTGGATGCAATTAGTAGTATTGAGGGGTATTGTAACTGCAGAACTACTTGAAGACTTTTATCTTAATGATAAACATATTTAAATTAAAGAGAATAGTCTGAGGTCCTTTCACATCCCAACCCCTTCTTCTTTCCATCTCAGAATCCCATATATTTTGTTGTCCTTTACTTTATAAGGCACCTGGATTTTATAGACGTTTTATAAGCAGATAAAGATGGCATTTATTTCAACTAATGAAGATTTACTTTGTTACTCTTGAATGTTCAGCTACTTCTACAGCTTTGGTAATGGTACATGATGACAGGCAAAGTAAACTCTGCATAATGGATTTTATCTGTGGATAGGATTTGGTGGCATTTCAACAATATTTTTTATCAGATTCTATGCAATTCGATTATAAACCTGTTGGTATGGGAAGAGTAATGAAAAAATAATAAGTAATGAAATGGGAAATGGATGTTATTTTTCAAAAAGTGTAATGAATAATGACAGCTGATAACTTCTCAAACTGAGTTCCACTAAGAGAAGGAATTTTGTTAGCAAAATAATGCTGGCCTCTGTCAGCAGAGTGGCAAAGTAGACTGTCTCCCCTAGTTGCCTCTGAACCCTCAACACCTACCATTGGGTTGGGGAGATCTTTCTGAGCAGATTTCAGGAGAGGGACTACTGGGGAGGAGAGGGGATGAGGAAGTCCAGTTGAATGGGTGGATGTCCACTTGTGTCATGTTGGATGTCATGAAAGCAAAGAATTTCCTTCCAAGAATGATAAAGTTATAGGAAAACAAAATAAAACTGTTGTTGTGTGTTTTTAAATCATTTCTCCCCTATGGTGACCCAAAGGTAAACCTATCATGGGGCTTTCTTGAGATGATTTGCTCAGAGAGGGTTAGCCTTTGTCTTTCTCTGAGGCTGAGTGTGACTTGTCCATTGTCACAGAGTACATATCCATGTTTGAATGGGGATTTGAGCCCTGCTCTCCAGAAGTCATAGTCCAGCATTCAAACCACTGAACCATGCTGGCTGTGTGTAAAACCATTATTACATAAAAACAGCACAGAAAGAAATGAAGTAATGAATAATGGACAATACAAACCTATAATGATCAATGATATCCTGGAATTCTTTTAGTCCATGATGATCTCCAAGTGGACAAAGAACAGTCAAATTCACTACATAGTGGGTTTGCATTATAATTAGCACTAGAAAATTGCTAGCACAAAACTACATTATATGAAATGGAAGCTAACCAAATAAAATTTTTAAATGGATGATCCATTTTATTCCTTCCCCAAAATGCAATTTTGAAAAATATCTTAATACTTGTGTAAAATATTTAAAAATGGCAACTAGCTGGTGTGTTTATGCCACCTACCTCTGGATGTCTTGAGCTTATCAGTTTATTTATTTACACTGAAATTCTCTGCTTATCTGCTCTTCTGTTTTAGCAGCTAATTGTCCATTGGAAATGATACTAGGAAGAGGAAAATTAACTGCAAGACATAAGCAAAGATAAACAGACTGCCTAAGGGACCACTCACTCCTGCTTCACTGTTAAATTTGCCTGTGATCTCTCCCCCCCCCCCCACCCCAGCGTTCTCTGCCCAACTCAGAGCATCTCAGTGTTTACCCATAGCTAGAGTCTGTGCCAAACATAATGTGGCAGCCAGGGTTTCAATCATCCTCCGCCAGAAACAGAAGCATTTGGGGGAATGGAATCAACTTCCTGAACCAGCAAACTGAGACAACAAGCAACTCAAAGTCATGTCATGTCATATGTCATGAGTTCACATGTGATATAGTACTGTCATTTCTTCAGGAGGAAAATGGCACTAACATCTATAAAATTCCCAACAATGATTGTTTGTGAATAGGATGCAATGTTTAAAGAAGGCTTCACATGTGTGTGTGGGAAAAGAGAGCTCTTCAACAGGAAGGATGCTAAATCAAATATTTGCTTGACATTATGACTTATGCTAATTGGTAATGGCTGCTTTGAGCTGGGTTCAGAGAAAGCTCCTGTTTTGTTTGGGAAAATGAATTCATCCTCTTCACTCAAATGCACTGGTGCCACGGTGATTCAATAAAATCACTTAAGAGTTAGATTCTGTGTACAGCTATCTTGGCATAAGTTCTGTTGACATCCATTAAATTTACTTTCTGAGAAGCCAGTAGATTCCAAACTACTTAGGGACAAATATAGGGTTCCTCCAGTGTGAATCTTTTCCAGGTTTTAATTTGAACATTAAAAGGGATAGCCAAGATGTTCAACCCTATACCTCAAATATATTCTATTCCTTGGACAGCTCAATTCAAGTTTGGACAAAACAAGAGAAGCTGCCAGTTTCCAGTGCTCTGCATGTTCCTGATTCTGATGACCATCTTCCACAGTTGCTATTTGCAGTTGTGAAAATATTTGTGTGACTCAAAGAAACTCATGTTTAGGCATGCAAATCTTTGCTTGTCTTGTTCTTGAATAATTAAACTTTACTCCTTGTCTGAGTGAAGGCAAGATATTTTTCTAGCACTCTCAATGGGACTCTTCCCATTGGCAGGAGCAATTTTTGCACAAATGAGGATTTCTATACAAACTATAATAGCTTCTGCCTTGCTGCATGGACCTTTAAAAATCAGAAACTTTGGATTGGACATTTGTCTTCTTTTCATCAAGCAGCCAGTCCTTCTACATTTACTGCATGTGAGTACTTTGCTTCACAAAGAAGCAAGGCAGTACTTTTACACAGTTACTTTTTGTGAAAGTTATAGAAACCTTGACCAAACCAACCCTAATACTTTTTGTTTTGTTTTCTTGCTAGCGACAAGAACTCTCAGAGAACCTGTTGAGTTTTCTGTGTCTTATCATGAGGGCCTCATTGAGGATGAAAAATTTTGAGAATAATCTTCATATTCCTAATCATACAGTATCACATTTAGTTCATTCCACAGATGCCTATGGATTTGTTTCAGAATTTTCCAGTGACTTCAATTCAGAATATACTTTTCATCTGCCTTGATCGTTTGGAATTCTGTTGGCTTTTCTATATACAGGTAGCAATGGTGCATTTCTTCTCCATCCAATATTTTCATAACAGTTGACACCTTTTTTCTTGGTGATCTTTCTGTCTGAGGGGAGCCTTCACTCAACTTTGTCTCTTATCCTTGCTGAACATTTACTGTCTCCTTTTTGGCTATCCTTGTTAATTCTTCCTTCCCCCTCTGATTTGCATTATTAATCAGGGGGACTGAATTATTTACATCAACTCTGTGAAATGTCATTAGTGACTTTAGTGAGAGAGCAGTCTGACCATTGAGGACTTCACTGAAAGACAAGCTATCAAAAGAAGCAAGTGAGAGGAAAGGGAACAGAGAGCTTAAGGAAATAAGCTGGGCATGTGTGTGTATGGGCCTTCAAGTCAACTTATGGCAATCCCATGAATTTCATAAGGCTTTGTTTGGCAAGGGAGAAGCGGGGAAACCCATTTGTGACCTTCTTCCAGTTTTTTTTTCATTCTCCCAGCTGGAGCACATTTGCCTCTAGTTGTATCCTTTTGCAGTAATATTTACACTTACATAAGCCTTTCAGTGGTCTTAAGCTTAGCTGGAAAATCAGTCACAGATCATTCTGTTTGGACCTCCTCTTTACTTCTGAAGAATAGCTTTGTACTCATATTATAGCTTTGCTCCCGTACCAGTTTGGAAACCAATACCCTTTTCTTAAAGCCAATTATTTCACCTGACTTTGGACAATATCATATCACATTGTTATAATGCTTCCCCCACCCCCACCTTAACTGCTATGACTGCTTCCTGTGGAATTCTGGGATTTGCAGTTAAGGAAGGGCATTTAGAATTCTCAATTAGAGAGGTCTTAGGCTTCACTAAACTACAGACCCTAGAATTCTACAGGAAGCAGCCACAGAAGTTAAAGTGAAATAATAGTGCTACAACAGTGTAATGTGATATCTATATTTCCAAGAGCAATAGATATCTCTATTTCCAAGAACGTTGTGGAAGAGGGGACAGAAGCAAGGTGTCTCTGAAACACCCTGACTGAGATCCTGAATCACACTTGCACAACATAAACTTTCCCCAGGTGTAGATCTGCTTCCTCTCCCATTCTCCTAATTTGATCTTGGTGCACCTCCCATAGCCATTTAGCAACTAGGGGAAGATAGCAGGTGGCTAGGCAGTGGTCAGTTGTGTTCAAGCTGCCAGCTTCAGGAAGATGAAATCATCCTACCAGACTCCGGGGGGGGGGGGGTCCAGGATGATATCTTTTTGTCTTCCTGGTGTCAGCTTCAAGAACTTAGCCAACCACTGCCTAGCTGACCTCTGCCTTCCCCAGAAGATAAATAGGTTGAGCAAAGGATGAAAATGCATTTATAGCCTTTGTGCAATGACTATAAAAAGAAATAAAGTGAGATAATACAACATTATGTTTGCATATATACAGCATTATGGCCATCGTTTTTCTCTTGCCCCTTTCCTCAGCTTAATTTTCAGTGGGCAGTGAAAAGATATTTCTTGCATTCACTTTGAGGATCTCTTTTAACCGACCAAATACTAACTTTTATAGGCCTTAAGCCTATTGGCTAGTCCCATCTAAAACAGACCTATTGAATCAACACATACGTAAATCCTGTTGATTCAATAAGTCTACTTTTGTTGCACCTAACAATAGGATTTATGCCATAACTGCATGCTGTTGAAGCAGACTTTTGAGTTTTACTGATGGTGCTGCTATTTTAAATTGACCCTTTGCTCCTTTAAAAAAAGATCTAGCTTACTCCTATGTTCATGTTTGCTGTTGGATGAGTCATGATCTCCTTTTATTTTTATTTTTTTATTCTGTTTTAAATAGACAAATGGGATAAATACAACAGAAGGTAGTGGCTTTCATGTCACTGGGATAATGCACCTGCTTCAAGTTTTGGATCTATTTAATGTGCTAAACTTATTTTAGGGATCAAGCTAAGCATGTTGGATAGCTCCTTTAAATCTCAGGCAAAAACACAGAGTGTGGCTGCTGCAGAATTAATTCAGTTTGACACTGCTTTAACTATCATGGCTACATCCTATGGAATCCTGGGATTAGTAGTTTATTGTGGTACCAGAGCTCTCTGACAGAGAAGGCTAGATATCTCACAAAATACAAATCCTAGAATTCAATAGCATTAAACCATGGCAGTTAGCAATGTTAAACTGTATTAATTCTGCAGTGTAGTGATATAAAGTGCTATGGAAGCTATCAGTCCAGTTAAGTCCAGTTGAACAAAAAGAAAGAAAAGAAATTAAACAAAAAGAAAATAAATTAATGTTATAGGATCATATGGGGAGCTTGAAATTAAAAGTCTGTAAGGAGACAAATAGAAGAGCCGTATTGATCTGTGAGAAAATGGTGTCATGGTGAAAGGACTAAATAGTCCCTTTTCCCAGTTCCATTTTTCATGTTCAGTGACCCACTTATGCCCCTGGCTGCTTCAGTTAAATGGCAACAACCGGGAGACAAATCTGTGAAGATCTGAGACTCCAAGTAGGTGTAGCTTAGCCCTAAGAGACCTTTCATTTGGAAGCATTACAGCAATTCATTACAAATGTAGAAGCTATTTTGTTTTAGAGCAGTGGTTCCCAACATGTGCTCTGAGGAGTCCTTAGGGCTCTTTTGTGCACTTCCCAGGTGCTCTGCAGCTGCACCAGGAAAATGGAAGAAATAATAATTGAATAAAACTACAGAATAAGAAACAAAAAATAGAATCAAAATATGAAAACTAGAAACTACATTCTGCCAAATTTGCTAAGTTGAATTTGCAAAGATGGAAGGGGCTCTGTGAGTCAAAGAAGGTTGGTAACCCCTGTTTAAGGGTAACCTCCTCCCAAGGAAGGTAAAATATCAAGATGATTCTAAAATAATAAGAATAAAATAGCAAAATTAAGAATGAAAACCAGGTCATCCCAAACACATAATGGCACATAATAAAGTCCAAGTGTATGATAAGGGTGAATTCTGAGAGCCAGTCTGAAAGGCTGTAATAATAGGGCTTGATGGATATCAGCTAGAACAGGGTTCTAGAAATACTACTGTTGTTGTTCATTATTCATTTATACACACCAGGCATCTTATATATTATAGATTATGCTACTAAGAATACCCTATCCCCCAGGCCTACCTACAGCTATTATAGTAATTCCAAAAAGCAGATCTTTTCCATATACAAGTATACTTCAGTTAACAAAGTAGATGTGTTCCTAAGCTTTACCTCTAAACAGAAACTTTGGTACCAGAGTCAGCGATAACATGGAAACAATAGCGATAGATTCCTGTACCAGAAGAGCAGTTCAACATATTTCAGAAAACATTTTACTCATAATTAACATTATGCACATGTGAAATGAAACAATTAGTAAACAAAAACATTTTGAATCTCCTAAAGACAACTGGAAAGCTACTTCCAAAATGTCACCAAGTATGATTTTACTTTCCTTCACTAGCCTCTGCTTTCCTTATGATTTCCAATTTAGTGTCAAAACAAACCTCTGTTCTTTTAGCATGGTGGGGGTAGTAGGTGAGACAAGCTGATCTGCTTTCCCCTTTTTATTTCATTTTGCTCTTTGCACATGCTCAGGAAGGGATTCTGGAATGAGGCACAATTTACATTACCGGTCGCAGGCAGACACACATGGTGGAGTAGGATCATCTCTAGAGTAGTCTTCTGCTTTTTCCCAATGCAGATTTGGTTTATTGTGTTTATCACTGAAGGCATACTGCTGCAATTCATTTACATGACTAGGGGTTCAGGGGGTCTGGACCACACTGGGTGACACCATGGAAGAGCAGTGATACCCGGTTAGGCCCTCCTCCTGATGTGGAGTGCATTGCTGCATCACCTGCCATTTCTTTGCCACTGCCCTGTCTTTCTCCCTTCTGGCCCCTTCCACTGCCTCATTTGCCTGGCAGCACCCACCTGGCAGCCCTTCCTGGCTTTGCCATTGCTGCGCTTTCCCCTGAGGAGGAAGCCATGGTGATGGCAAAGGAGAAGGGGTGAGCACACCTCTCTTGGCTTCTCTGCCACCAGGCTTTCTCCTGAAGATGAAGCTGCAATGGCCACAAAGGGACAAGCACGACTGTCTTGGCTTTGCTGCCACCTCTGGGCTTTCTCCTGAGGAGGAAACCATGGCAAAGGAGAAGGAGCAAATGCATGCCTTCCATCCCCCTCTCTGCCTAACATTCCCAGCCATCCATCAGCAGTCCTGGCTGACCATCCAGCCAAGTGGGCAAATGGGGGAGGTAGGGGAGGTAGGGGAGGTAGGGGAGAAGAAAAGCTGGAGAAAGACAGATGTGTTGAATTGCAGAAGTTATGTCCCCAGGTTTGCTGTCCCACTCCCCATGTCAGCCCCCAGCACTGTGGGATAGCAAACCTGGGGACATAACTTCTGCAATTCAACACATCTGACTTTCTCCAGCTTTTCTTAACCACCCTCTCAATGCTAATGCTGTAAAACCAACAACAAGGGAAAAAAAGCTTTCCATTTAGGCAGATGAAAAGAAAAGAAAGAATGGAAAAGGGGGACTGGGCTGAGCTCCCTATAAAAAGACTTTTTAAAAAGTAGCTTTGGCTGGATCTGCACTGCAGAAATAATGCAGTTTAACATTGCTTTAATTGCCATGGCTCAGTGCTATAAAATTCTGGGATTCATAGTTCTGTGAGATATTTAGCCTTCTCTATCATAGAGTTCTCGTGCCCCAACAAAGTACAAATCCCAGGATTCCATAGCATCAAGCCATGGCAATTAAAGTAGCATCAAACTGCATTGTTTCTGCAATGCAGATGCAGCCTTTGTTAACCGAGATGTGCTTGTCATTGGCCCATAAAAGACCCACGAGGATGTGTGTGAGTTAAGTGATTACCTTGTGTGTTGGTAACAAAGCAATGCCTCCCTCATTCCCCATCATTGCTGGAAAAGATTTTTAAAAGTGTGACAGAGGAAAGGTTCTACTAAAAGCTGAAGTTCCCTCCTTTGCTTTATAATCCCTTGTGTCATTGTGTCATTGACTGCTGCTTATCTGGCCCTAGTTTCAAATGTAGTAAGAAAAGAATGTGCTACAAGTTGTGAGAACTGGAAGAAATCACTGTGCTTGGTGCCAGCTTGGTGCATTAATAAGAAATAAAATGAAAAAGGCAATCTGATTAAATTATGTGAACCTTTTCTTATGCCAACGGAGCTTAACTAAGCAAACAGAGGCAGTGCAGCAAATCAGTGTTGGTTTATTAAAGATCAGAATTCAATATCTCAGTGGTTGAAGAGCTTAGGCCCCAATGTACTCCATTGTTTAACTTTCTGGTGCTGAGGAAGTAAACACAATGACACAGGGAGAAGTTTTGCCTGGACAGTGACACTTAACCAAAGTATTTCTTAAAAATAGAGACAAAGATTCTTCATCTGCATTTCTGTTAAGCTAATAATTTACAAGAACATCCCATTTTTCCACCAGCTATTTTACATAAGCTACAATAACCTTCAGAGAGGGCAGAGTCTTGAGGAACTCACAGGTGTGCTCCAGGAAGTCTTCCTGAGGTGTGGCAATAAGTCCACAACAATGCTTGAAATCATTAAATTTTTATCTTAATATTTTACATGAATTGTTAGTTTTGAAAACAAACTGTGGGACTTACAGATAAAGGCATAGGAATGATCACTATTGACCCTTAGGGCCATATCTTATTATTGGCACCTTCAAAAGTGCTCATGTATTGTCTTAAATTTGCCTTCTTCAATTGGGCATTTGCCGGGGGAATCCAAATGGACTAGAAATCCCATTGGAGTAGCTCAAAGCATTTACTCTGGCATTCTAGGATTACTGGCCTTCTATGACTAAGTCCTAAAACTTCCTGAATCCCCCCTCTTGTTACCTGAGAAAAAATGGATAGCTAGAAAGAGATGCAGCCACCTTACACCCATTTATCTGGGAATAAGACTCATTGAATTCTCCCTGGAAGCCAAGATGACTAAACTGAGATTCAAAGATATAGCCATGTTAGTCTGTAGAATCAGTATGTAGAGAGATCTTGTAGCACCTTTGAGACTAGCTGAAAGAAAGAAGTTGGTAGCATGAGCTTTCATAAACTTTAGTCTACCTCCTCAGATTCATTACATCTAATGTATCAGAGGAAGTAGACTGAAGTCTATGAAAGCTCATGCTGCTAATTTCTTTCTTTCAATTAGTCTCAAAGGTGCTACAAGATCTCTCTAAACTGAGATTGTTCTACTTTGGACATACCACATAAAGACATGACTCGCTAGAAAGGGTAAAGTTTAAGGCAGTAGGAAAAGAGGAGGACTGCATTGCAGACTCAGTCAAGGAAGCCATGGCCCTGAGTCTACAAGACCTGAGCAGAACTCTTGACAAGGGATTTGGAGGTTCTCATGCATAGGGTCACATTAAGTTGAAATTGACTTGATGGCAGTTAACAATAACAAGCCTCACTGAACTCATGGTATAGATCTGAATAGATCTTTTAAAATAAAAAGAAAAAGAAAAGCATGGTTAGGATATGGATTTTAGCAATTGTATATTTTTGCTCCAAAATAATTCACTCCAACAAGCAAACATACCTCAAAGTGTGTGAGCCACTGAAGCAAGAATGGGGAAAAGACTTTACCAGTAAGAGGGGAGACTAAAATGACATACGCATCATGCAGAACATATGCATGAATATGCAGACCATATTGTAAGGAAAGCAGAGAACCTCACAGACCTAGAACAGCTACTAAGGAAGATCAAAGAAGTGCAAAGGCAGGCTTACTGCTGAACATAAAGAAAACAAAAATAATGATCACAGACAACTCTCACACATTCAAACTAGACAATGAGGAAATAGAAATAGTGTAAGAGTTCTCATATCTGGAATCAAACATTGATCGGAATGGGGACTGCAGCCAGGAAATCAGAAGATTAAGAATGGGGAAGGAGACTATGGACGTTATCACACGAGGGGAAATCTGTTGGTTAATCCACACAAATCCCAAACAAAAACTGAATTTGCACCTCACGATTTCACACGACGTCGCACAGAAACTGGTCAGAAACTGGACAGAAACTGGTATTATCCAAGATCTTTTTAATTTCGGGAGTTTAGAGGAAATGCATTTGCGAAATTACAGTAATTTCACATTTACTGTAATGTGAAAAGCAAATACGCATGGACAATTCTCTTTTAAAACCTGGAGGAGGGCCAAGAGGAGGAGGAGGAGGGGCCTCCAGGGAGGGAGAGTCCCGGGCTCCTGCCATGCAGGGAAGGCAAGGCAAGGCAAGGCAACGGAATGGGGTTAGGACCTGTGCAGGAGGACATGACCCCAAATGTAGGACAGTCTGACATTTCCTCCTGGGAAATGCAGGACCCGCCCTGGAAAAAGGAGGAGTCTGGTCATGAAACACACCCATTTCCAGTACATGTACGGGTTCTTTTCACTTGTGTATGAAAGTTAAAAACGTCTTTTTTCGCTTTTAACTTAATTCTGTTATTACTGTAATTACGTGTGAAAAGCTTTTGCGCAATTAAGCTCTTTTTTCGCTTTCTTTTCGGGATGCTTCATTTCCACTTTATTATCTCTTTAACAACGAAACTGGCCCACGTGTGATAACGTCCTATGGGGGGGTTGCAGACTGCCAGAAATAGTGCAAATTGAGTCCACTTGTAGGGTTAGTGTTAGTGTTAGGGAATCATGGGAATTGTTTTTTTCCCTGAGACATCGAGCCTTCTCTGTCAGAGAGCTCTGGTGCCACGATAAAATACAGTTCCCATGATTCCCTAACCCTAACCCTAAAAGTGGACTTAATTTGCACTATTTCTGGCAGTCTGCAATGAAAGAACTATAAAAGATCCTAAAATGCAAAGACATACCACTCAGCACAAAGGTTAGAATCATACAAACCATTGCATTCCCTATTACCATGTATGGATGTGAGAGCTGGACAGTCAAGAAAGAGGATAGGAGGAAAATCAACTCATTTGAGATAATGTGGTGCTGGAGAAGAGTGCTGGGGATTCCATGGACAGCCAAAAGGACAAACTGGTCCTAGAGCAGATCAAACCAGAAATATGCCTAGAAACCAAGATGACAAGACTTACTGTCTTACTTTGGACACATCATGAGAGGGCATGAATCGTTGGAAAAGACAATAATGTTACAAAAGGTGGAGGGAAGTAGAAAGAGAGGAAGGCCACGTGCTAGATGGATGGACTTTATTAAAGAGACCTCAAATATGAGTTTGCAGGAGCTGGGCAGAGCAGTAGTGGATAGCGGGGCCTGGAGATGTCTCATCCATAGGGTCGCCATGGGTCAAGATTGATGCAAAGGCAGTTAACAACAACAACAACAACAACAACAACAACAAAGAAGGAGTTGAGAAAGAAAAAGAGAAGAGTATTTTGGGTCTAACAATTTTGCCCAATTGAATCTGTACAGATTTTAAACTGTTTTAATCTGTTTTGGTTATTAAATTGTTTAATGTTTTAATTATTTAATTGTTTGGTACATTTTAATATGTTTAGTATGTTTTGGACTGTTTAAATTATTCCTTGTCCACTTGGTCCGGGAAGAGACATTCCAAGGGAGAAACCATGTTTGTTGGAGCCAAAAGACCAAAGATCCAGTGCAGTGTAGCATAGTGGATAAAGTATCAAAGTTTTGCTGGTAACATCTTTGCTTCAACCTTTGCCTAACCACAAAATCAACTGGTGACTTAGGGGTTGCCTAAGCTATTAAAAAAAACAAAAACCCAGACCCTCACTCTGAATTGGTTGTGTTCCAGCCACACGACTTTCTGTCCTATTTATGGTGAGTGTGGGGTTTTGAGGCACCCAAGGGCTTTAATTCACAGAAAAAAAGGATCTTGGTTTTCTCCAGATTTTCCAGGAAAATTCAGAAGAATGGATGTGTGGCTGGTGGATTCACATTGACAACAGAGGGAGGAATTTGTGGAGGGTGGAATGAGGCAGAAATGGGCAGAAGATCATGTGTTTGTCCTGCCAGGAAGTGATGATTTTTGCATATGATACCAGTATATCTGCTTGGTTGTATCTGAGGAAATGTATATGTTTTCATGCTTCACAGATAGGAAAAAAATTGAAAAAGTGGAGAGACCATGGACAAGTGGCTAGAAATGATTTGGGGAAACTGGCTTGTGTGCCACCATTTTACTATGAAGCAACCTTGGAATGAGGGAACTTGTAACTGCTTAAACTGAATTTACTATAATTTGCCTGGATGTCCTTAGTAATAATGTAGACAAGCACAGGATCACTGTGAATCTGAAAAACCTGGGCCCACCTGGAATTTACAATAAGTGTGGACTTTCCCTGACAGGGCTGGTCAGTATAAGGTTGTTCACACATTTTCCTTCTATACATATATACTCAACACATGGAAAGGACAGCTGGATAAGAATTTTTTTAATTACTTTTTTTTTACTACAGCTCCTCAAATCCCCCAGTTGCAATGATGAATAGCAAGTTCTGAGAAGAACCATACCCTTGGGACCACTCAGCATCCATTGGAATTTTCTGAAGGAGTGCCTACACATCCATAGTTGGTCAGCACAGGATGTTCACTCATTGGAAGATCTCCCACAGGTGGCTGGTGGCTTCCATTTCAGTGAACATTGAACTCATTCCAGGATTTAGTCAGAACCATAAAGGAGCCATTCAAGGGGCTGAAACTACTCTGAGGTTAGGTTGGTATGTTGAACGGATAGCTACCAGGGCAGAGCAGAACTGCACATAGATGTTGGGAGTGGGCCTTCGGACCCTATGATGCATTATTAATGTGTGTGGAGTGGACTTTTACTCTCTTATGGTTTCAGCCTATCCTACCTTTCAGGTTTGTAATGAAAATTAAATGGGGAATAGAATTTATTGGAGGACAGAACAGGTAATTTTTTTTAAAAAACAACTACATTTCTATCCTGTCTTTCTTCAAGGTGCTGCACATAGTCCTTCCTCACTCTTTTAAACTCACAACAGGCCTATGAGATAGATTAGGCTGAAGTAGTGACTAGCTCAAGGTCAACAAGGTTGAGTGATGGCTCAAAATCAAAATGTTAAACATCATTAGCTTACTCTTTGTGTAGCTGACTTCCTCATATATTAATTTAGCTAAAACTATTTTAAATGATTCAGTTGGACTCTCTTTAACACTCTTGCCAGATGACAAAAAGGAAAGGAAAGGAAAAAGCAAACTGGTTGCTGAATATAGACTGTCTGCCGTGATAATGATAGAGTGCCTGTCCATAAATTATCCTTGCTTTAATGCCTAAGCATTAACACCACCCAGAAGTCAGTCAGTCTTTATTTTCAGCTTTTGTGATCATAATATGAGTAGATTAGATTCACAACCAGAAAACCCTGGCAAGCAACTTGGCTCAGTGAAATAAGGTCACGGACATGCTTTATAGTTATTTTAGATTATATCTGAACACGGATATGTATTATTATTATTATTTTTTGCCAGCACCTGTTCTCATTCAAAAGCCTACATATTCATGTCTCCCAGCAGAAGTTAAGCTCAACTCTAGTAGTAAGCAAACAGAAAAAGTTGTACAGTGGATAGGTGGTTCTGACCTTTAGTGAAGGCACTTCATGTCCCTTTCCTGGTATACCCACATCTTGCTTGATAGGCATTGTACAAAAAAAGTTGACAAAAGCATGTATAACTTCAGCCATGTCACAGTAATATTAATACAGCAATTGAAGCCAGTAATTTATTCCCCTGAAATGGTTGTGTAATAAACTCCCAACATAATAAAACACTCATTTCAAAGGGTCAAGGTGACCGCAAGTGAGCCATTTTATACTGCAACTCCACACTTAAGAGAAACTGTTCTTGTTCCACAGCAAAGATTGAAGCAATTAAACCAGTTCCCCTATGAAATTCAGGCTTCTCTGTGGAAGAGGTTTTCTTGTTGATGTTTTCAAACACTCAATAGCCAGTCAGTCTTTATTTGCAGATTTTGCCATCATAAATAGGAGAAAATTAGATCAACATTATAACTTTCTTCCCAAATAATGTGGTGAGTTTTGTACTCATGCATTGGTAAGAACCACATTGGACTCAAAATGAATGAATGACTTTTGGTATGGTAGGCTCATGAGTCAATAATTAGATTTGCCAGGTCTCAGAGTGCTGGCTGAAGTCTAAGGGAATTGTTGTAGATTTCCCTATGTCACCAGGTAAGAAAACAACCTTCAGGGCATGTGAGAAGAAGGAAGTTTGATTTTTGCACATGATGTGGTTTTAAAGTCTGGCACCAAGGTTCACTGCCTCAGCTAGAAGATGTATGTTTGATCACTATTTTTACAACAAAAAGCCAAGAGTGAGAGAAGGGGTCTCGAGTGTAGCAACAAGGGAGGCATATAGGGGAATTGCCCACCCAAATGATAGTTCTGCCTCCCATATGAAATTTCCTTTCAAACCCCAAATTCCTAACTTTTCAATAGCTTAAAACGGTTTTTCAAACCCCAAATTCCTAGCTTTTCAATAACTTAAAACCTTGGTTTTTAGATATACACTGGGCATTCAAAGGAAGAGGATGTGGAAGGGGAATTGGCCATACCAAGGGAAGTTGAATATGGTTCCTTCATGCAACATGATTCTCCTCCCTGGTACAGGGGATATTTCTTCCCTAGTTTATTGGGGGTTTCTCTATATGGGTCAAATAAAATGGTCTCATCATGTCCTCATGGTAACCTGTCTTCATCATGCCAGGCCAAATCCCTGAATTGTGTACTGACTGTTTTCATGACATAAGCCAGTTCTACACCGAATCTACTCTATCCTTCACTTAAACTGTTTTTTGTTTGTTTGCTACAGATTTTGCAGGGAACCTGGAGCTCTCTGTAATGATGTTGGGTGACTGTTTACAGACATCGCTGCTGTATCACCCAGTGGTGCTGCTGCTGGCCCAAATCACTCCCTCTGAAGTCATAATGAGGTGCCCAGGGATGTAATTGATACTGGGCACCTCATTTCTAACCTAATAGGGAGTGGCTTATGCCAGTGGTGGCAGCAATGGGTGACATAGAGGGGATGTGTGTATCGACTGCTGCCTGGCAGAGGTAATGGAGGAATCCAGGGCAGCTCAGAATACCCTAGCCTAGGAGCAGTCTGGAGTATTCTGGTTGGTGTAGATGAGCCTTAAATTGGGTGGGGGGGGGGGAAATGTAATCTTGACAAGTTAACTACATAGTGGCAATGATTATTTATTTTACCTTGTCTTCTTTTCTTTTTGCTTTAAAACTGATTAGGTGGCTTCTTTATATGTTACACATATCCTCTCTTTGTACAGTTGAAATATATGTTACTATCATTATTATTGTTATTATTATATTTATTCATACCCTGCCTTTTCTTCATATTGAAATAAAAGACAACTTACAACAGTGAAAATAAACATAGAAAAAATTAACAACACATAAGAGTTTAAAATGTGATTAAACTATCAAAATAAATAAATAAAAAAAATCTATTAAAGCTATAAACCATTTCAAAGAAAACAGCAAATAGAAAATCCAGCACATTGTGCAAGGTCCATTCAAGGAAGCATTGATTGCCTGATTGTCTGTACAGTTTCAGCACTAAGACAGATCCCTGTAAGACAATGGTATAAATCAGATAACATGCATTTGCTATGTACTAATTTTAAAAAAATTATTTCAGAAGCATGCTTCATAGAATTTCCCCAACACATTCCAATATATTTTAGCCACAGCCAGTGGTGTCACTAGGGTAATTCATGATGTCACCCTCCCATTGACCTCCGCCCATTTCACATCATTCAGAATCCTTAGTAATGCTTTTTTGCACGAATGTTACTTGTACATTGTAATTCCCATATACCACTGAATGTAATGCTAATACTTGTGACACAAACAACTAGCAAAATTAAAATTATACCTTCAAATTACAATATCATGTGCAAAACCTAAATGTGAAACTTACAACATAGTGAAGACTGGGTTAAAATGTGATGTTTTTAAAGAAAATTTTAAAAGAAATTTAAAATTTTAATTTTTTTTAAATTTAATTTTAAAAAAAATCTGGGGCCACTCCTTTTTCCTCCCACTGAGCTTCACCCCATTCCCACCATCTCTTAAAGCATTTTTAAAGGGAAGCGGATGGATGCCACAACCCATTTCTGCCAAAAGATAGGTCTTTGAAAAGCAGTGGTGTCATCCCTTCCTCAGGAGCCCTGGTGGCACAGTGATTAAATGCCTGTACTGCAGCCACTCACTCATAGACCACAAGGTTGCGAGTTTAATACTAGCCAGGGCTCAGGCTAGGCTCAGGCCTGCATCCTTCCGAGGTCACTAAAATGAGTACCCAACTGTTGGGGGGCAATGAGCTTACAGTTAGACATCCCATAGGGCGATATGAAGCGGTATATAAATGAAGCTGCTTTTGGTGTGGTCCACACACCCCTAGTGATGCCACTGGCCACAGTACAGGCTCGGAGCATCACACTACATTTTTTAAAACCAGTTTTGAAACTGAACCAGTTTGAAAGAATACTAGAAACTTGACAATCTGGTCCTGAAAATTCCCAGCCCTCTCTCGCAAAACTTGAGTTCCCGTTATATCTTCAGACTACTGCCTGTTTCAAAGCTGTTTTAGAAACTGAAGTGTGACCTCAGCCTAAGTTGCAAAAGTTTTAGATTTTCACCACAGTAGTAGCTGATCACTATGACCAATGAGCATTATAAATAACAGTCTTCATGCCCACTTATTGCAGAATGTGTTAGTGGAGTAAATGAGAATCAATGTTAGTTCATTGGCTCATGTCTCTTAATTGCATCAGACACAACAGAAAGGGATTTTGTAGCACTCTTGAGACTAACTGAAGATGTCTGTAGCATAAGGTTCTGCAAGTTCAGTCTATTTCTTTGGATATGAGACATTGGGGGGTTGCAGACTGCCAGAAATAGTGCAAATTGAGTCCACTTTTAGGGTTAGGGTTAGTGCTAGGGAATCATGGGAATTGTTTTTCCCCCCCTGAGACATTGAGCCTTCTCTGTCAGAAAGCTCTGGTGGCACAATAAAATACACTTCCCATGATTCACTAGCACTAACCCTAACCCTAAAAGTGGACTCAATTTGCACTATTTCTAGCAGTCTGCAAAGGCCCATTGTCTGATGAAGTAGACTGAATCTGTGGATTAGTTACAAACTTCATCCTCTCAGGCCCTATGCAGACAGGCCAAAAGGGCCAGCCTGGGAGTGGATTTGGGGTGGGGTGACCGCACGCCGGCTGCCCCAACTCCGCCCCAATGTCGCCGTCATGCCAGGGCTTCCCATTGGCACAGTGTGTAGACACACTGCCAAAGGAGTGCAAAAGAGCCACGGTGGTGGGACTAAGGGCAGCTTTTTGCCGCCCCCAAAAAGAACAGCATTTGCCAGCTCTTTTTTGGAGCAGCAAAAAGCCAGATCGGGGGCACGGCATGTGATTGCCACAGCCCCAATCCGATGCTCCCAGGGGTGGCACAGAGCTGCCCCTTAGGGGCCATCTGTATGGCCCCTCATTTAGTCTCAAAAGTACTACAAGATCCCTTTGTATACTGATACAAACTAACAGGGCTAAGTCTCTGAATACAATTACAATGTATAAGACAAGGTGTACTTGTGCAGTTAATTGTATACCCTGTGCTTCCTCTGTGATGTGCCATTAGGTTTGGCCAAGTTAGGTGTTTAGCTTTTTCATTTCATTTTAGGTTAAATCCATGAAATACTTTCCTGGCATGTCATCTGATCATGACAGGGCAGGGCCTTGGTTCTGAGAAGGAGTTGCCTCAGAAGTACTTGGAGTTAGGAAGCAACTTTGGTTTAGCAGAAGCGAACACAGTCAGAATGTTCTCACAGATTCTACCTTACAGACTTTCTTTCTGAAGACTAGGCTGCTGCCTCACTGCAAAATTAATGCAGTTTGACTTTAACTGTCATGGGCTCCATTCTGTGGAATCTTGGAATTTGTAGTTTGGTGAGGCTCCAGAGCTCTCTGACTGACCAGGCTGAATACCTCACCAAACTGCAAATCCCAGAATTCCATAGCATTGAGCCATGCCAATTAAAACGGTGTCAAACTACATCAATTCTGGAGTGTAGATGCAGCCACAGGCACCTGTGTGTATAGCGCACGCACAGCTGTGTGGGAAAAATCGTTCTCAGCTTTGACCCATGTACTGATATGATGGAGGCATTCAGTGCTTCATTACTGGAAAAAGAAACTTGGTAATCTGAGCTGCTGAAGGTAGCATCTTTAAAATAACTTCAAGTGACATATTCCTCTCTATACTATGGGTTTCTAGAGAAATCATGGTGCATTAGCCTATATGATATATTAACTTCCATTAACCACTGCTATTTAATTTTTCCAGCAACTTTGAAATTTTGTATTTAAAGTTAAACTTTATTTTACAAACTACAGAAGTGTTTCTAATTAAAAATGTATACATTGGCTCTTTTTTGGTTATCATTTCCCATCAACCTTTCCCCAGAAATTTCCTTTCTGGTGACCTCCTCCCCTGTCTTTATGTCTTCCTACTACTTCTCTACGCTTCCTTGTTGAAAAACACCTTGCTGTATCCTGGCTACTTCAGTCATGGTGAACTTGGATCCAAGACATACTGCAGAAATAATGCAGTTTGAGACTGCTTTAACTGCCTTGGCTAAGTGCTAAGTAATCCTGGGAATTGTAGTTTATTGTGGGACTAGAGCTTTCTGGCAGAGAAGGCTAAATGTCTCACAAACACTAGTTTCCAGGATTCATTAGCATTGAGCCAGGGTAGTTAAAGCAGTCTCAAACTGGATTATTTCTGCAGTCTGTTTTGGACCTCCGTCTATTTAGTAGTGAACTTTATTTTATGCTTTGGTTTCAGTTACTAAGGGCCTTTGCAGACTGCCAGAAATAGTGCAAACTGAGTCCATGTTAAGGGTTAGGGTTAGGGATAGGGATAGGGAATCATGGGAACTGTAGTTTATTGTGGCACCAGAGCTCTCTGACAGAGAAGGCTCAATGTCTCAGAAAACAAAAACAAAAAACCAATTCCCATGACTCCCTAGCACTAACCCTAACCCTTAAAGTGGACTCAATTTGCACTATTTCTGGCAGTCTGCAAATGTGAGACCATGAAAGACTTCCTCAATTAGCTGTCAGCATGCTATATAGCTGTCCAGAACTGCTGTACTCTTCAAAGCAACCCAAGTATATTTTGGAAAATATAAATCACAACTTGACATATTTGTTACCATAGTGTGTTGACCTAGGGGGCGAAGCAGACTACTCCAAAGGATCAGCTTGATGCTGTCCTTTGGAGTGCTGGGTTGGGGCCACGGCAACTGCATGCCACACCCCTACCCCAACTGTTTCCTGGCACAGAAAGCCACTCTTTTTTGCACTGGGAAAAGAGTGCTTTTGGTGCCGCAATGGTTTTTTTTGAGTTCCAGTGGCGTGCAGCATGTAAACGGCATACTGCTGGAGTGCCAAAAAGCTGCCACCATGTGGTTGCTTCGGTGGCTTGATGGCATCTTCCCAGTGTCATGGGGTTGTGCATCATGCATACACCATGCCCACAAGCCACCAGGAAGCCAGGCCAGTCTGTTTTTCAGGCCAGTCTGTTTTGGCCCTTAGTTTAAGTGGTCTACTGGCTATGGGCCTCGGCAGACGACTAATAAAGTCGTCTCCAAGGCAAGGAAAAGGAGGGGCAGCCACACGAGCGGCACCCGTTCCTCCTCCCGAGGTTGCCCTCAGAGCTGCCGGCCCTCCGCATGGCCAGCGCTCCGGGGGCAACCTCCCGCCACAGCGTCCTCACATGCTGCGGCGGAAAAGCCAGGGAAAGTGCGCCCGACGCATTTAGGGCGCACTTTTCCTGACTTCTGAAAGGAGCGCCAATTTAGCGCTCCTTTCAGGGACGCCGTCGGTGTGCCGTGGTGCGGCTGCCATGGTCCCCCGGCGCACCGTCCCAGGGCGTCCCGGATGCCCTGGTCTGCTTCCCCCCTATGTTTTGCAAGGAGCTGCCCATCCAAACTGAATTAACAGGCCCAATGATCAGGACAAAACAAGAACAGGGACATGATTTTATGAATATAGAAAAACTTCAAATCTTGCAGCGCGTTCAGTTCTAAGAAATGAAAACTTTAAGAAGGGGTTGACAACTTGTGACCCTCTAGATGTTATTGGTCTGCAACTCCCAAAATCCACCACCATTTGCTTGGCTGGCTATAGTGGAGCATTGGTGCAATCTAACAACAGTTAGCAGTCCACAAGCCCATCATTACTGGTATCAGGTACCACTTGAACACTTCCACACCTTCCTTAGACTGAGGGGGGAAGCAGACAGGTGGCCGTGGGCCGCCCCGGGAAGCTGCGCCGTGGGGCCGAGGTATCCCCACACCTCGGCCCCGCAGCGCAGCTTCGCCGCCCTTGGAAGGAGTGCTAAATTGGTGCTCCTTCCACAAGTCACCGAAGGTGCGCCGCAAAAGGCTGCCAGCGCACTTTCGGTGACTTTTCTGCTGCAGCGTGTATGGACGCTGCAGCGGGAGGTCCTCCTTGGAGCGCCGGCCGTGCGGAGGGCTGGCTGCTCCAAGGACAACCTGGGGAAGGGGTTGGGGCGCCCACCGTGTGGCTGCCCCTCCCCTTCCCTGCCCCCAAAATGGCTCTTTAAGCCGTCTGCTTCCCCCCTTAGATGGAAAAGAGAGATTCAGCTGAATCTGTACTGGTAGAAACACATTCCAGCTCTTCAGATGACATCTCCTGTTAATTTCATATATATGTTTTAAACACATTGATAAAAGCATGGAACTGTGCAAGATGTTATAAGCCAGTAGCCAGGGTGTTGAGCAGCCAGCCCAACTTTCTTCATTTGATCTTCCGTTATGCACTTGGAATCACTGTGTGAGAATCCTGCTTACTACATAGTGGTGCAGTCTGCATTGGCCAGAATACTCCACGGCAGCAATTTGACAATTTAAAGGGTTAGTTATGTACTTTAAGACAAATTATAGTGGAATTATAACTGCAAATGCTACAGTAAATAAAATTTGTGTATGTTATGAGAAGATAATATAGCTAGAATTCACTTAGTGACAAATGCTAGCATACCCCCCTGTTATACCAGCATATATGTTTTGGGGGGCATTGCAGAAGGAGCTGTCTTGTACCTCCTTGTGTAAGGACTTTCATCCTGGGTTTGCTGCAGAACTTGGGGACCTTGCAGATGTAACTTTATCACCCTGGCTATCAGTGCATGCAGTGATCAGCTGCTCAGTACATAAGAGCAGTAAAAACACACCCAGGTACATCCTTGAACCCTAATGGTGGCTGTATTCTGAGTCTACAGCTGCTGTTGTACATCTGGGGAAGAAGTTAGGAAGAAACAGCAGCTTCTTCTCCAAGAGACTTTGGAGACTTATGTTCTGCCAGCGTCATTATTGGATCTTGGCCTATGTTTCTCATTTGGAGAGGAAAAATCTCAAAACAGGCAATATGTTGTTGTGAAGATTGCTACAGTGCTCTCCAAGTAAAGTAAAAAGAAAATGCCCATATTCTTGACATGTATTTATTTTGCACAATTACAGTGGGCTCTTGGTATCCACTGGGATTTGGTTCCAGGACCCTTTGTGGATACCAAAATCCATGGATGCTCAAGTTTCATTAAATACAATGATGTAGTAAAATGGTGTTATATAAAATGGCAAAACCAAAGTTTGCTTTTTAGGATTTATATATATTTAAAATATTTTCAAGTTGTGGATGCTGGAATCCATGGATAAAGAATCTGTGGATACAGATGGCTGAAAATATAACAGCTTGATCCCATTAACTACCTTGGCTCTAACCTTGGAATTCTGAGATTTGTAGTGTGGTAAGGTACTCAGAATTTTCTAGTTCACTCTTTGAAGCTATAGCATTACAGATCTCTGGCAGAGAATTTTAAGTATCAAAAGAATACAAAACCCAGGAGTCCATTGGGTGGAGACAATTAAAGTGGGCCAAACTTTTATAAATATGTATTGTGGCTATATTAATCAATCAATTAATTAATTAATTAAAATATTTATATCCTCTCTATTATCTAAAGATCTCGGGGTGGTTTACAATAAAAACAATTTGAAACAATAAATAATTACAAATATTTAAAAGATTAAAATATCTAAAATATCTGTATTTTCCCTTCATTTTTTTTTAAATTCCCTTCTCATTTTTTTTTTAAATTGCAGATTCCTGCATGTTTGCAACTACATTACATAAGCTCATAGATACTTTACAAGAATGAAAATAAGATAAAATATGAATAAGAAATGGGATAAAGTTCTCATAATCTGTTTTGGAAACTCCCTATAATATTTTTTATATTTCTGAGCAAAATCCCTTATCAAAAATCAGAAGAACATTTCTTTTCTGTCGAAATAATGAGACCAACATGACATTGCCTTTCTTCTTCATTTTTCCTTTTGTTCCACAGACAGCAGTGCTTCTTTTTTCAGGGCTGTTGGAAATGACTTTGATGACCCCTGTGAGCCTGACATGATAAACACAGCCTAGTTTACCCTGGAAATGACTGATGAGACTAGGTCAGAATATTCACCCACTGTAACATATCCATCAAGCCAGCGACTGCTTGTTCTTCTTTTCTAAGCCATGGAAAGCATAATAAGTAGGTATTGCTGCAACTTGTTCAACTGTTCAGATGTCAGTTACAGTTATTACTATAATTTAGATTATGTATTTAAAATAATTGTACTGGAAGACTTGTAACTGGTCCCAGGCAATGCCACAAACGTCTGCTTACTGGTGGTTTTTATGTTCATTTACTATAAAGTTGGCCTTACATTATTATAACTGTTCTTTTTCTTTTTCTTTTTTAAAAATAATATTTTTTTAAATAAGAAAGCCCACAACAACAATCCACAGGAAGGTTAATCTGCAATCTAACAATATATAGAGGCAGCTTTTACTGTTAAAATAGTTATTCTTAATAAATAATATTAATATAATATCTATTGTGGTAAATACCGTAATATTAATAAATATTAATATACAACATCACCTTAATAAATGCTATGGTAAACAAAATAAGATTGACAACTTTTTTTTGCTAGATGTTAGGGGAAGAGAAGTAAAGTCCAATAAGAGATATCCTCTGTTTCTGTAATGGGTTTTCACTGTAAGCCTTAGGGTGCATTTGCACTGTAGAAATAATTCTGTTTGACATCACTTTAAATGCTGTTGCTCCACCCTTTGGAATCCTGGCATTTGCAGTTTTACAAGGTCATTAGCCTTTGTTATCAGAGAGTGCTGGTGCCACACAAAACTACAAATCTCAGGATTCTGGAGGTTGGAGCCATGGTTGTTAAAGTGGTGTCGAACGGATCTATTATCTACAGTGTAGATGCATGCTTAGATGACATCCCTTTGAATGATAGACTTCCTCAAGTACTTTAACTTTGTTTGAACCATGGGCCTAAATCAAATTGTTTGTTCCAGCTAGAGTTGTCCCACGAAATGAAAGGGAACTATGTAATTCTTATGTAAGTTCCATCACCCCAAATCTGTGCCAGTATAGATACAGGTTGTAACTGTCACCGGTGGATCTTATCACATTGCCTCATGCCTGGGCAGTAGGCAGCT
Source organism: Phrynosoma blainvillii (assembly GCA_026167975.1). Taxonomy (NCBI): domain Eukaryota; kingdom Metazoa; phylum Chordata; class Lepidosauria; order Squamata; family Phrynosomatidae; genus Phrynosoma; species Phrynosoma blainvillii. The sequence goes on from JANUYF010000002.1 coordinate 102,423,643, forward strand.
CATATCCAACCCGGGTTTCACCAGCAGCTTTTCATGTGGGAGAAGCCCGGACTGGATATGGGCTGCCTACTGCCCAGGCATGAGGCAGTCGATAAGATCCATTGGTGATGGTTACAACCTTTGTCTATCCCGGGGCAGATTTAGCATGTGATAATCTCCAAATTCTAGTTGGACTAAACAGTTGGATTTAGACTGCAAGTTACGGAGTGCAATCTGTATGAAACAGCTAGGCAGAAGGTAGGGAAGAAGGAGGGGTAGAACATGACTGTGTGAAGAGGTGAACAAGATTGAATAAATATAGAGCAGGGATGGTAACTGTGTGACATATGAGCCATGTGTCGAAGTGGGATCCCATGTAGCTCCAGATTCTACCAACACCAATCTCCAAAAGTTTTCTTCTTGCCAAAAATGACCCTGAAGCTACAGTTTTACATTCTTACCACTGTTTGAGGGAGCACCCTCTCAAAGGAACTTCACCACCACCACCATCATCAATTTTTATATTGTTGTAGCTGTTAGTTTCACAGTCTACTAGGTGTTACCAAGTGGAGCTTTGGACCTTCAGTGATTCAGATTCTATCCAAATATAATGATGTTGTTTCTCTATTTCATTTATTTATACTCCACCTTCCCCCCCAGGCCTGGGACTCAAGGCAGCTTACAAAGGTTAAAATGGATACAGATAAAAGTTCATATCACTTAAACAAACAAAAGGTAAAATATCATTAAACTGTCTATGAATTAAAAGAAATTTAAAAGAAATTCCATGAAACACAATATATACAGACAATATGATGTATTATTAAAAGCCCCACCCCCAACATGTCTAGTTCCTGAAATTGGAAGTGGTGGGGCTTGCATGGGGTCAGCTTGAACCCAAAATGGCTTCCTGTCCATTGCCCATCCCAGGTGTTGAGTAATGGAGAAGGTTTCTTGTGTGAGAAACACAGGTGTCAGGAGGTGAGTGCATTGAGCGTTGGCAGTCTATTCAGTAGAATAGATAGAATAGGACTGAGGGGAATTAGGCCTTTTAGGCTCTAGAACAGGGGTAGGCAACCTTTCCCCTTTGAGGGCCGAGGGACTTCAGCTCCCAGAATCCCAGGAGCTATTGGCCAACATGGGACTATTGGCCAACATGGCTGAGGCTTCTGGGAGCTGAAGTCCCTCGGCCCTTAAAGGGGAAAGGTTGCCTACCCCTGCTCTAGAAGCTCTCTTGATTCATTGAATATCTCAGTGTCAAGAAGAAGACCACAGCTATATTGATTGTGGTCTAAATCCAGCCTCTGAAAGGATTCTCAGGGAGATGCTTGGTGTGCCTATAAATGATGTTGTGGACAGTCCTTGAAGTTCTTTTCCAATCTTAGGCAATGGGCTGTTGGAGCCACTTTGTTTTGTTACAACCTAGTGGCAGCTGGTGGCTTTCATATCAGTGGTGTGGTGACACTGTTCCAGGTTTTAGTCTGAACATAAAAGGAGCTATCCAAGATGCTGACACTATATTCTACTGTCCTTTGGTTCAAGGACAGTCCCAATTAATCGTCTGTCATTGTCTGTCATCTCACGTTTTCAGCTGCTTTTAAAAAGTCCCAATTTCTCTCTCCTTCCCCACCTCCCGGTCTTCAGCGGACTCCAGTTGCTACAAGCTGAGTTGAAAGTGCAGAAGTAGGTTGCATTCAATTAAATCTGCAGGAGAGAAGAGGAGAGGAATGGGTGGAGTCTTGCCTTTCACAGTAGACAGAGGCTCTCCTAGCCTGTGTGTTTTTCCTCATTAATAACTTTTCCCATCTCGAGGACACTGGTGTTGTTTTTCCTGGTTTTCACCTCTGAAATGTTGGAAGGTATGGCTTCAACACCCTCTTCCTGATGATCTTGAATAATGATCCTGCAGAGGATCACTGGGCCAAGAGAAGTGAGAAGGAAGGGCTTTAACTTCCCATTGCTGTGAAGTGGAAGGGACTTTATGTCAGGATCAGTGGACTCAGTTCCCAATAATCAAGAGAACATCTTGGTGTGATTAAAACAAAAGAATTTATTCCAGAAATTGAGACAGAAATTCCTCTGTCCAGGGTTTGTGTCAGAACTGAAAAGTTTTCCCCCTGGATCATAGTTAAGATTTCCCATCATCCAGCCACCCTCCCCAGCTACAATCCCTTTGATCTAGATCAAAGTGACCTTTCATGTTTCCTCTTTCCTTTCCTGCATTATCATTCATTTTAAAAAAGGAGAGCATCTCTGGTTTACAGCCCCGATCCGCTTGCAGGAGCAACAGGGTCATAAAACCACAAACCTCTTTAAACTCTGGCCATTTGCCCCCTTCCATTGTTTCCCAAGCTTGGCTTCCCGCGTTATTCTGTGGCACACACTCGTTCCAACTTTCCCCTTTAACGCTGACTTTTTGAATGGCAGTCCTGTGGGAATGCGTTCTCCCACCCCTGCTACCAATTCAGGTGTAAAGGACCCACACTATTCTTTGTATGATGTCCCACACCAAAACCTTAAAGTGTTAGTAGCATGGTTTGTTCTGAAAATGTAGGCCAAGTGATGTTTAAACAAGAATAAAAATTTATTTTAAAACAGCATGGAAACATATAACTTGTTACTGTAGTCTTTCTTTGTTACATATGACATTGTTTGTTTCTAATTCACTCTTACTACTGCAGCCACACAGGCTAACAATCTCTCTCAGGAGATAACACACCAGCAACTCCCTTCTTTAGAGTTCTGTATGTGTTCCCACTACCAACATTACAGTCCCCTCAGGAACTCCTCAAAACACAGCCCTCTCTCTGGCTTAACTCTGTTCAACCCTCAACTTCTAACTCTCCTCTCCAACTGTTAGCCTGGGCTTTTTAAAGTTCTCCCAGCTTGAATCCTATTGGTTGTCTCTCAGCTGCCTCCTGATTGGCCAGCTGGACATTCTATTCATCACAGATTCCCGTTCCCTTTCAATAAACCAACATCTTATCATAAGATGTATCACCATATCATCTTACCATCATATCATCATTACATCATATCATCATGACAGAGCCCTGCATATGGATATGACACTTTATCCTCACCCAGCTCCCAGCAGTTCTGTTCGAGATTGCTGAGATGGGTAGAGTTCTAAGTTTCCTTCTGACACCAGGATTCAATTATAAGCTAAGGAAGGGAGTTTTGCATGACTGTTGTCCCAGCAGAATCATCCCCCAGATAACCTTCCAAAGAGCTGATGAGCCAGCTGATGGGAATACAATGAAACTGGAAATAAAAAGACTTTGGAGAGATTCTTCTTATGCATTCTCTTTTTCTGGGCTTTCTTAATCCCATCACTGGCCAGCAGCTGGGATTGAATAATAACACTGCAGAAGAGGATGGCAGGCAAAGTCATGTGGGCTCTACTTGAATGGTTGTCAGCAAGTCCTGTTATAAGATAAGGTACCATAAGAATGAAGGGTCAGGGCCTTGAAGCTGCCTGTAGACAGCTAGTGCTGGCAGAACAGACTGAGCAGGCACACAGGTCACTGGATTGCTGTCTCAGTTTTCCCTGCTATGGTGTGGTGCCTTGCATTTCTATTTAAATTTACATCAATTATTTGCATATATACACATGGATTTTCTCACCTCTGGCACTTCATAAAAGACCACCCTTTCTGACATATTATACATCAGGGAAAAGGATAGGGGGAGCTTATGAGAGACAATAGCTTTTAAACATTTTTAAAATATATCTGAGACTCTGTCCCCTCTTTATATCAGGTTCCAGTGAGTGTTTCCAGGCTCTGCTTTGGAAGTGAATTCTGATTAGGTTCCAGCTCATGCTTTTAACCACAGCTCTCTATCCATCTGCTGAGGACAAGTTATGGGCTCAATTTTGAAACCACTCCTATTGAGATCCTATTGAGATCAATAATATTGTTGACCAAGACTACACTGTAAAGACTTATACTGTGTTAAGCCTTTTAAAAGAAACATCAAAATGAGTCCCATGTGAAAAGGGGGGGGGGGGGAACCCAACCAAAATCTCACAATCATCTTCATGGCATTCTACTCTTATCCCTTTAAAAAGGCCTATGGTTGTCCCTGTTATTACAGACGCAGTCAGAAGCACAGTGAAGGATAGCTGAAGATAGTTAAGAGTATTTTATTTTAGACTGATATCTGCAAAGATAGGGCTCAGGAGTAGGAAGGAGAGCAAAGTATCCTGCCCATCCCCAACTTAATGATTGTATTTTCAACCCTCTCCTGACTAATAACATCATGTAGTGAAATAAAGGGTCCGTTCTGGAGGTAATTGTTATGAGGGGGAATATAAACAAGCCCCATTCTGCTGTATATTTACTGTGGTGCATATTTACGAGTGGAGCTTAATTAAAAGTCAGGAACACTGGAGCTATTTTTTAACGGGATGCCTATTATCTGGTGTCAAATGCTTGGTTTTAATCACACATTTTATATCATCGTGACCCAGATCACTGCCTGTGACATACGAGATAGCATGTTGCCTTTCCAGAGGAGACGTAGCTGAACTTGATGGATGTTTTCTCATTCCTAACCTCATTACGACTGGCTTCCCATCCATCTAATAAAATGCTATGATAGAGAGTGGGAAGGCGCTATAAATCATAATATTCCAGCCGCTTCCAGCAGATTCATTAGAAATGCTGACTATATATCTCACAAACAGAAAGTCAACACATGAAGTAGGTTGCTGTGGCTTTCTTGCAGTGTCTGAGGAGCCATCTTCCCTGCTTTCCCCCTCCCAACTGAGCTTGGGATTTGTATTTCAATGGCAAAGATGACGTCTAATGAAGGTCTGGGCAACAGGCTCCATTGACCTGATTAATCCAATCAAGAGCCAGGCAACGGTTGGTTTTAAGCCATATTGTGCCCTGTTATTCCTTCAGAGGATACATATTTTCTTAATTCGATGCTCAAACAATATCATTGTCCCCTGAAAACCTCCTTCCACTACCTCTCCCTCATGGGACCTTTTAAAAATTTCTCCTTCTTAGCAAAAGGGAGAGGGATTTATTTATTTCTTATTGAACACTGACAGGGAGAGTAGGAGGCTTTATGGGTAAGGGGAAGCTTTCAATTGCATTCCCTTTGTTCTGTAAAGTCGAAAGCAAAAAGACTATCAAAGGAGAAAGTATCAAGACCTGTGTCTGAAGCTGAGGAACCAAGCCAGTGTGATGCCTGAAGCACAGCCTCTGAATTGGTTTTGGGGTCAAATTGTATTTCCTCTCTAGGGCTTGCTTTGGAAGGGGGAAAAAAAGAGGTTTCACATGCTATAAAAAGGTAACAAGAGCTGTGATCTTTAGAATAGATAGAGGTCACAAGGGGTAGAAGCAAAATAAAGGAGAGGGAAAAATGAGAAGCCATCTTTCCACGCCTCCCCCACCTCCCAACACACTTCAAAATGCACTAGCCTTTGCTTGTTATGATCCCAGGTGTTTTTAGAAGAATCCATGCTTCTGCTAGAACTACACAAAGCTGTTGGATTATCAGGGGCTGAATGAGTAGTTTAAACAGCCTTGTGAAATGGGGGGTGGGGGGAGAAGCAGCCACTTTAGGAACAATATTCATCTAAATTGAGGAAGCATTTGACATTCCTTGCTCTGGCATCTATGGAGTAGGGATGTCCAAAAACCCTTGAGAATATTCACATTTAAAAATTACAGTGAACAAGTAAAAGGGAAGGGGCCATAGTTAGGTAGTAGTGGTAGAGCACAGTTTGGATCCAGAAAGTTTTACATTCATTCCCTGACATTTCTTGGTATGGTTAGGAAAGAATCCTGCCTGAAATCATAGAGAAATGCTGTTATTGACAATATTGAGTTAGACTGGCAGTGGCTGAATCCTCATGGTGACTTATGCTTTTATAACCAGGGGTTATGCCAGCCTAAGTGCTTTTACAGATGTTGCCCAAGGAGGGATCCAGTACTTCTTTGTGCGATGTTTTGCCTGGCTGCATAATGACAGCTCTTCTTCCCTAATTTAGATGGCCACCAATGCTAGGTGACCTCTGGCATGCCATCAAGTGACTAGCACCCATTGCCTTCCTGGACCTCTGCCATTAAATTGGCTTTATTCTTCATCATTGTTAAATACAATCACAGCCCATGTTCCTATGGAAAATGCTTGTCTGTACTGTCCATGTTCCGTTTAAATCCTCAGGAGCTGCACATAAAAAAGTGACAAGGATCTGTAAGCCTGCAAAGAGAAAAGGAATTCACTGGCATGCTACCATCTGTAGCACCCAGAGGCCCAAAGCAAACATGAGGCCAGCTGTATTTCTAACAGACTCAGAAACATACTAACATGGATCCTTGTTGTCTGGTCTAGAATTTAATAATATCAATGAATCTCATCATGGAAGAATGAGAATTCATGGTCTGTTTTGGCTCCTACTATGCTTCAGTTTCTAAATCTGTAATAGGCATATTTAACCAACTAATCAATTAACATTCTATCTTTCACCCAATATGGGATCTAGGTGGCTCACTGCAGAGATTGTAGTAGCTGAAAAACACATTAAAACACATTAAAAGCAAAAAACAGTGAGGAGACATAGCATCACTATGGTTGGTGTAATGCGGTATAGTAGCTCATTCTGTTACCCCCCCCCATTAACTTCCTCCCATACAGAATCTTTAATAATGTTTTTGTACTAATTTTATTCATAAATTGTAATGCCCATTTATCACTGAATGTAATGGCAATAGTTGTGACATAAACAACTAGCAAAATTAAATGTATAGCTTTAAATTACAATATCATACTGACAGCCTAAATGTATTTATATATACATAGTTTCATATGGTTAAAGTGAAAATTTGTCAAGATTTGGTGTTTTTAAAGAAAATTTTAAAAGATTTTATTTTTTAAAAAAATTAAAAATTAAATTTAACTCTGAGGCCTCTCCTTTCTCCTCCCACTGAACCTTGCTCCACTCACACCATCTATTCTGTTGAACTCCATCGTTTTAAAGAGACACAGGCAAATGCCACAGACCATCGCTACCCAAAGGCAGATGTTTAGGGAGCAGTGGTGTCACCCCTCTTAGGATGTCACCTGGTGTGTACTGTACTCCCTACATCCCTTAATGAAGTCCCAGAGGAGACAAGCTCCACATGCTCTGAATGGTCACCTGTTTATTCATTTTTAAAAAGGCCCATGTGCTTCATCCTCTATTCCAATGATTTCTGTTGAAAGTCCCTGAAGAAAGTCTTTTCTCACACAAGCTGAAATGTATTGGGCTATTTTAAAGGGAATAAACAGATGACCATCTCAGAGTATGTGGAGCTTTTCTCCTCCTTGTCCACAACATAGATTAAAACAAAGTACAGCTAAAAGAAATAAGAATTTAAAAACTCAATTAAATTAAATTTAAAGCCATATGCAAGCACTTCAAAACATAGCATTGAAAATAAATTAATAATAATAATAATAATAATAATAATAATAATAATAATAATTTATACCCCACCCCTCTGTTAAAAACAATCGGGGTGTCTTACAACAATTTTAAAAAAAATCAATTTACAGTTAGAAACCCCAAAACCCACTCTCCCCATTAAAAAAAGTATTAAACGAAACATCAATAAATTCAGCAGGAATCTTAAAAATCACATGAAGTATGTTAAACCAAACAGCAGGCAGCCAAAACGCAGAGAAGACAAGGGACAAGACAAGGGACAAGAGGTGCAGCTCCTGAGGCTGGGAAAGGCCTGCCGAAAGAGATCCGTCTTTACTGCCTTTTTAAAACTACTCATAATCTGACGGATCTCGTCCGGCAGGCCATTCCATAATCTGGGGGCGATTACTGAAAATGCCCTCTGGGAGGTTGCAGACAGCCTAGATTTCTGTGGCTGAAGCAAATTCCTCCCAAAGGACCAAAGTGCGTGGGGAAGATTATATGGGAGGAGGCGGTCCCTAAGATAGGTTGGACCCAAGCCATTTAGGGCTTTAAAGGTGATAACCAACACCTTATACTGGGCCCGGAAACTAATAGGCAGCCAGTGGAGAGATTTTAACACTGGGGTTATGTGGTTTCTGCGAGATGTTCCCGAGACCCCACTGGCTGCCATATTTTGTACTATCTGAAGTTTCCGGACCAAGCATGAGGGTAGCCCCATATAGAGCGCATTACAGAAATCCAGACGGGAGGTTACCAGCGAGTGTACAGCAAAATACAGCATCTGCTCAATAAAAGACCATTCTGCACAACCAGTGAATCACCTGAAGCCTGTTTAAAAATGTGGAGAAAATATCTTTGCTTGCCATTGGAAGGACAGTAGAGAAGGTCAGGACAGCCTCATGTGGGATAGAATTGCACAGCCTGGAAGCAACCACTGAGGAGGTCTTCTCATGTACCTCTGCCAGGTGAGCCTGGGACAATGATGAGATTGAGGGAAAGCCTTACACAAAGTGTCTTGAAATTTGGGTATGTGTAAATATCACACCCTCCCACTGTCCTAGTTTGGCAAAGACAGCCCCATTTGATCCTCTGCCATCTCACATTCTCAACTGCTTTTAACATGCCATCTTTTCTTCTAAGTGCAAAAGTAGTTTGCACTCAGTTAATTTAACAGGAAAGAGAGGAGAGGAGAAAATATAGACTTGCCCTTCCCAGTAGGCTCAAGCAAAAATAAACTGTTATAGACATGCTTTTTGGAACACAATATCCTGTGCTGTGTGGCTCCAAATTGCTTCTTGAAGTAAACAAAAAGAATAATCACACTTTGTAAAAAGCAAAGCAACGTGGGTTTTTTTTTTATTTAAAAAGATCCACTTGAAGTATAGCACCTTCTGTAATGTGCACTAGTTTGTTCTCAATCTCTTTTTCTCAAATACACACATTTTTTTTCTATGTCTAATTTCCCCCAAAATGGGATCAACCTCGAAGAGAAGCATTCCTGACTGGGAATTTTTCCTCCTGCCTTCAGTTCTGATTTGTCTTCATTTTTATGATTTGCATAAATATAAGACTTATATTTAAAGTCTTACTTTTACTGGTTTTCTTCTCTCCATCCTACTTCCCTTTGATTTACAATTCTCCCTGTGTGCAAGAGCTGCACAGTGCTAAAAGAAAGATATTTTAATTTGTAGAGGTCAAAAATTGTGAAAGATTTTATACTCTACTTACTTTGGGGCATGTTCCCTCTTAAGTCTCCCCATTGGGGCTAGATCTACTTTGTCTAATTAGGCCATGGGGACTAGCAGTGGTTGCAGGTGGGTGGATGAGGGTAAAGGGAAGGCCAGATTCTCTGTGGTTCAGGACCATTCTCCTTCTCTGTTGTACCTATCTATTGATGTGGGGTGCATGATCCTCTGGAAATATGTTGTGGAAATATAAAATAAAATCTAACATTTATATTTGGAGACATCCTTACTTCATGGCAGAACTACATATTTTAACATAAACATCTCCTTCAAAAGCAATCTGAGGAGCAGCCCTCTCACTATGATAATAAGTTACTGTGGTAATTGGTAATGTGGTATAATCACATCCTTCAAGGAAACATTCTAGTGATGATATATTTTAAAATGTGCCCTGTTCTTCTTGCATATGCAGAGGCTGTGACAAGCGATATTTTTCCAAGTTGGGCTGTCAGATCTAGCATCTCCCTAAATATTATTTGCATGCATTTGCATGTCATCAATGTAGCATTTGTGCAAACTCCTTGTCTGATTTTTTCTTACACATTTTTGTTTGCTAGTATTTAAGAATAAATGCATCTTAAGACTTTAACAAAATGTCTTATCAGTTACATGACACTCAGGCAAGGCTATATATTTTGGGCAGAATTTAGAGAGCTCTTCAAGAGAGTAGAGTGGCATGCACAGTGGACTAGAATTTCTTTGTTGTTGCATCAGAAGCCTCCATCTTCATCTCAACTGTGTGGGAAATTGCTTCTGAAAGCTGCTAAAATTCAAAAGTTGCATGCAATGTCATGCTAGTCCCTGAAAATGACTGATGAAGAACAGAATCTTGGGATTATGGTGGACAGCTCAGTGATAATGTTAACCCAGCATGTGGCTGCTGTAAAAGAAGCAAGTGCTGTGTTGGAGATATTAGGAAATAAATTGATATTAAAACTGATAGTAGCATGTAGCTATGGTATAATCACATATAGAGGAGTTCAACTTCAAAAACAACATTTAGACCTATAAGTAACTGGCTGCTTTCAAGTTCTGACTCTAAACATTGTTTTTGAAGTAGAATATTAGATTATTTATTGCAAAACTGACTGCTTATAATCCACTTTCTTTTTGCACTACTAAGACATAACTGAGTGCTGATATTGCTGTTAGTTAATAAAGGAAATTAACTTTGTTAGCACCTTTGAGGATCCACCCACCCAGGCCTTTGGCAACATCTTTCCTCCTGCTTTTGTCTCTCAATGACTATAGATTAAACTGAACTCATTGCCTCATCACTATATCACAAGTTTTGCAATCTATGGCTATTCATGTAGTCCAATTATAAAGGTCTTTCCTGGGCAACAGTTCACTCCATGCATCTGAGGAAGCAGACCATGTAGCTTATGCTACAACTTATTTTGCATAGAACCTTATCTCATGAGAAAAGAGAGCTGAAATTGAGCAGGAGAGTAATGGCTTTCTCCATGACCTCATGCTGTCATAGTACTTCTGTTCTCCTTCCTGAGAGAGATGGTTGTAAAACATCCTTTTTGCTGAATTGATTTTTCCAGCATGACAAAAGACCCACTTTTATGACTGTCTCCCTCGGGAAGAGAACAGAAGTGCTATGATGGCATGCAGAGAGGCACAGAGAAAGAAGCTACTCTCCTGATCCTTTTTGGCTTTCTTTTCTCATGCAATAAAGCTCACAGTGAGGGGCAAAGCAGACAGGAAAAATTGAGTGCTATGTGGTTGCTCCAGTCACAATCACTCCAGGACTGTGGTGACCAGCCACTATGGTCCCAAAATTGGCTGCTGCCATGGTCCTGAATGGCCCACTGGGCTTTTTGCCACTCCTTTTTGGGCCAGCTTCGGGCTGCTTTAGGTGGCCCAGAGCAGCTTCTGGCCATGTTGGGGGCATGCATCCTTTGAAAGCCATGCCCTCAAAACTGGGCCTGAGTTTCAAAAGTACTACAAGATCCCCTTGCATGCTGATATTCCAGACTAACATGGCTATGTCTCTGAATTTTAACTTTTTGTTTTTGTTTTGTTAGCTCTGGGGTATGGGCTTTCTAAGTGGTAGAGGAGGACTATGACATGATATTCCTGACAGGACCCCAGGACTGTGGTGACTGACCACTGTCGGTTGCTTCATGCTCTGTTGTGAGTAGTGAATGAGATGTCTGGGAGAGAGGACATCCCTTTTTGTAGATGACAGTGGCTTCTAGCAACCATATGTTTCCCTTAGGAAATAACTAAAAGTACCTATTTACTTTTGAGTAACAGGAAAGTAAATATTTATTTTAAATGGGAACTATAACAGTAAGTACTGTGGCCTGGTAAAGAAATAACTATAATTAGTTACTTTTATAAAGAAAGTAAAAGAAAGTATTCATGGGCTCTCATTTGCAGCTGAAACAGGTACAAATGAGAACACCCAAACGATCAAGATGCTTAAGCAATTCCCCTACAAGAAAAGATTATAACATTTGTTTTGCTTAGAAGGGTGAGTGAAGGGAAACACAACAGAGGATGCATTTATACTGTAGAAATAATGCAATTTGACACCACTTTAACTGCCATGGCTTCATCCTACAAAGTCCTAGGATTTGAAGTTCAGTTGGGAATCAACACTTTTGGGAAGAAAAGGCTAAAGACTAAATCCCAAGTTTCCATAGAATAGAGCTGTAGTACTTAAAGTTGTGTCAAACTACATTATTTATACAGTGTAGATGCATCCATCCAGAGGAGAATAAAATTATACATCTTGTGGAGATAGTAGACAAGTATGTTTTTCTTCCTTTTTCACAATACTACAAGTCAAGGTCATCTGTTGAAACTGAATGGTGGGAGGTTCAAGACATATAAATGAAGACGTTCTTCAACACAATGCATAGTTAAACTATGTAATGGCCTATATGTAATTTGCAATATCAAAGGTGGTATGCTTCTGAATGCTAGTTGCTCAAGAAAATGAAAGGGAAAGCACTATTGCATTCATGTCTTCTTGGAAGCTTCCTGCTCATTGGCCAATGGTAGGAACAAGCTGTCAGAATGCATGGACTCTCAGTGTGATCCAATATGGCTGCTATATTCTTATACTGTTATATACAGTTACAGATATAGGTGTGTGTGGGGGTTTCAGGCCACACCAGGTGATACCCTAAGGAGGAAGTGACACTACTGCTCCTGAAACATCTGCCTTTGGAAAGAAACAGGCTGTGGCATTTGCCTGTGTCCCTTCAAAATGCAGAAGAGGTGGTGGGAGGAGAAAGGGAAGGCCTCAGTGTTTTTTTTTTAATAATTTTTACATTTTAAAATCTTATTTTTATATAAAAAAATTAAAATTACTTTTTTAATTTATTATTTTAAAATTTTCTTTAAAAATGTCACATCTTACCAAATTTTCATTTAACCACATGACACTATGTACATGTAAATGCATTTAAGCTGTGTATATGATATTGTAATTTAAAGGTATACTTTTGATTTTGCTAGTTGTTTATGTCACAACTACTATCAGTACTGGGTTGAGGTGGCTAAGTGGCTAAGATGCCAATTTTGACAATCAGAAGATTGGAAGTTTGACAGTTCGATGCCTGGGTGCTGCATGATGGGGTGAGCTCCTGTCATGAGTCCCAGCTTCTGCCAGCCTAGCAGTTCAAAAGCATGCAAATGCAAGTAGATAAATAGCTACCACTTTGGTGGGAAGGTAACAGTGTTTGGTGCAGTCATGCTGGCCACATGACCACCAGAGCAGTACTCAGACAATCCTGGCTCTTTGGCTTAGTAACGGAGATGAGCGCCACTCCCTACTGTCAGTTATGACTAGACATTCATGTCAAGGGACTACCTTTACCTTTTTACTACCATTACATCCAGTGATATATGAGAATTATCATTTATAAGTAACATTAATAAAAATTATATTACTAAGGATTCTATATGATGTGGTATGGCAGGAAGTCAATGGGGTGACACCATGAGTTACTGCACCTGGTAATGCCAACCCTAGTGACACCACAGGGTAGAGATATAGATTTTGGCTGACAACCTGTTGGTGAATTGCTCCTGCATGCCTTCAAGTCATCTTTGACTTAATGGGAATCCTAACATTTTTGACTTACAGCAAACCTACAGAGTTTTCATGGCAAGATTTGTTCCGATGGGTTTTGCCAAGGGTTTCCTATGAGGCTGGTGGAATGTGACTTGCAATGGTGTAAATTCGATCTACCCATTGCAACTTACCTTTTGTCACTGCAGGGGTTGGAATTCACTAACAATTGTGCAATGACCAACACTCTCCCTTCCATCCACCTTTATTCTGCTGCAGCTACCCAGAATCCAAACAGTACATGGTTGGTGGAGAGCAGGAAGAGGTGCAGACATGCATCCGCTATTTTCCTGTATAACATCACCTTTAAGGACCTCCAGAAGATCCATAGAGGACCCTGTGGATTCCTCTTGAGGTATGGCCAGCTGTAAAAAAATAATAGCTGGATGTCTGTCTGCCGCTTCTCCAGTTTTCCACTGACCAGGAAATGAACAGATTCAGGGAGATGCAGCTGAGAAAAGTTTTTTTTTTTAAGTTGGCAGGAACTGGATGAGATCCTGTCACAGCTACATCTTGTAGCTTCATCTCCTGATTCTGGATCATGACCAGTGATATAGGCAAAGATAGTATAGATATCTGAGCTTGAACATATGGCTGTAGCTTTCTGTTTCTCTTGGAAATAAGTATGGTGGAAAATGATAAACACTAGTTCCACTTATTTATTTTTATTTATTTTGAGGATTTATATTCCGCTTTTCTCACACAATGAGATTCAAATTCTATCGCTCTGACATATGAATTTAGAATGCACTTAACCTCTTAAGTAGTCTAGATCCTGCAGGTAAATTAGTATGGATGGCAGATTTGAAAACACAGATCCCATTTAATTTAGAATGCAACTTTCTTAAATAAGATAAGTTGGGAAGTAATGACTTAAATGCAAAAATTACTACCATTTTTTCACTTGGATTTAGAATGAGCCATTTGGGTGCCCTTAATGAATCATAAGTCATGACCCAGCCCTGCCAGCAAATTCTACAGTTCCTTAGTAACCATAATATGTTTCTCCACAGATCCAGCAAAATGGCTTCTGGGGTCATAGCTAAAGCACTGAGGTAAGGAATTACTAAACCATCTCAGCACTGATTATTAACACAAATATCCCATCCATCAAGTGGATTGGCTGTCCACTATATACTGAAACAGATCTTTAGAACCCATAGAGAATTTCTACATTATGAGATGTATAATTGATAAACATGGTTATCTCTCTGATGATATATTTGCAGGAAAGGATGAGGAGGAGAGGAATAAGAAACAATCCTAAGATGTTAGGCATGGAGATCTACAGTAAGTCTGCATGGTATTTGAATTTCCTGGCTACTACAGATACTTAAATACATAGTTGAGTTAAAATGCTATTTTGCACAAACCATATGAAATGGATGATCAGTAAATATTGCATATGATAACTGCTGTAACATAGAGCCCTCAAATGTTATTTTATTTTTTGTAGACTGCAAATCTTCCCAAGACTCCCAAAGTCCATAGAAATTATTTTTAAATTAAATTTTCTGGCAAAAACAAACAGACAAACAACCAGAACAGAACCTCAATATGCCTGAAAACATCACATACAGAGGCATTGTGCCTGAAGGTGACTCCAGCCTCTAGCCACAAAACATTAACAAATCTTGAAACTGGGAGAAAAAGCAGGCAGTGAAGTTCTGGTCACTTTTGATACTGATTTTCAGTTTAAACTGGGGATGTGTCATATGGCAGGTGGTTAGAGTGTTGAGCTACAACTCTGGAGACCAGGGTTTGAATTCCAGCTCAGCCATGAAAACTCACTGGGTTATCTTGTGCAAGTCATATTATCTCATCCTCAGGGAATGGCAATGGCAAACCCCCTCTGATGAAACATGCCAAGAAAACCCTGTGATAGGTTGACCTTAGAGTCACCATACGTTGGAAACTGCTTAGAATCAGAGAATCAGAGTTGGATGAGACCATAAGTGCCATCCATTCCAACCCCTGTCATACTTGAAGACACATAACACACACACACACACACACACACACACACACACAGGTCCATACTTCCACTATATTTAATCCACCTCCCATTTTAGAATAATGTGGAACATTGTGTAGCATAGTACAATAAAATAGCTGCAATTCTTCAATTATAAATTGTCCATTTAAGAGTTCTTAAATTCTTAAGGATGATTCAATGGCATTTAACAGAACAAGTTTTATTGATTAGTCGTCTGATCGTATCAACAATAGAATACAGTATTTCAAATACAAAATACAAATTACAAATACAAGTTACAGCGTATCAAAATACAAACAAATAGTAAAATAGCTCAGTCCTAAAAAAAGGAAGATTAAATGGGGTTAAAACATATTCGTTCAAATAAACAGCTAGATAAATAAAATGGTATACAAAATAAACTACCAATACAATATAAAATAAAACAAGCTAAAACTGAGGGAAATGACTAAAAACTAAGGAGTTTAAATAAGCTCATCACCATAACACGACACTTCATGATGAATAATGAATTGCTGTCTCAAATGAGCAGCTTTTATAAGAAATTTTGCTGTACATCTCACTAAATGTAAGTTCTCCCCAGTGAGAAAATAAGATAATTTAGCAATAGGCTCCCAATTATTTGTTCTAGCCAGGTAAGATTGTAAAAAGCGAGATCTCTCCTTAACATATATACTACAATCAAACAGATATGTATAGTGTCCTCTATAATGGAGGCACCACAAAATACATGTTCTTTCGTGGTAAGGTATTTTTCGGAATCAACCTGATCTGACCATAGATTTTAATTGCTCAAATCTAGCTGTTTTCTGGCTTTGTGTTAGCTGTAGTCTAAGATATTTTTCTAAGCCAAAAAAAGTTTTATTTTTGGCTAGCCATTTTAAAGATTTACAACCAGCCATCTCAGCTATATCTGTTTGAGCACTAATATCCCAAATCCTTTGTTTTAGAATTATCCGGGCTTTGCGATCCGCAGAGAGAAGAAAAGAAAAAGACAAGCCTAACCAGTGTAATGATAGGGAAAGCTGGGATACCCAAAAGTTCGGGTGGCCAATAGCTAACTGTTCATTCAAGCAAAGTTTGGGAAATTTCCCTAACTCCATTTTATGGATCTTTAACCAGTAATTAAAGGCCTTTTCCAAGACCTGACATTGGGTTGAATAGGTTCCAAGTTCTGCTCTCACTGCTTGTGCTAGAGTGGATCTATCTAATCCAAGAATCCTCCTTAGCAAGCTGCTCTGGGCCTATTCCAAAAGAGGTGCTTTGAAATAGCCCCAAAGTTCTGCTTCGTATGACAAGATGGGCATAATTTTGGCATTATAAACTTTTAGGATAGGGGATATACTAGAGGGATAATTGTAATTTATCAGTTTATAAAGAGCACAGGATTTTGCAATAGCTCTGTTTACTTCTTCTAAGGTGGTTTATCCAATTTCCTGTGTTTGAAAACATTAACCCTAGATATAAGAAGGATTTAACTTGTTCTATCAGAGTTCCCTCCAAAAACCAATTATATTGTTTATGCCTTTTCCCAAAAACCATCACCTTAGACTTATCTTTATTAATTACTAAAGAATTAAGGGAGCAATAGGTGGCTAGGTTCTGAAGAAGCCTTCTCAAACCCACTTGCATACGGGCAATCAGGACCATGTCATCAGCATAAAGGAGGACTTTGAGGAATGTATTACCTATCTTTGATGTATGCACCGATGTGGAAATAAGGGGGCCCGGGATATTGCTAATGTATAAATTAAATAAAGTAGGAGCCAAGATACAAACTTGTCTAAGTCCATTATACACATTAACTTTCTTAGTCAACACTCCATTGGTGCCGATATGCACTTTTAAACAGGTGTCTGAGTGCAGGGCTTTAAGCAGAAATAATACCACCATATTATTATAACATTCTGTTACCCACTGTTTGAGAGGTGTGGGTAATGGGAACAAGTGATGTGCTCCTTTGGAAATTCAACAAGTTAAAGAATAACATGTTATTATTCTTAGCAATGTTTCCACGCTCTGTTCTGCTCCGTGAGTTTCCCCCGAGCTCTTCTGATGTGGTTTCCTTATAGCACTGAGTATTTGTATCCAGTGGAGTAAATAAGAGGCATGGCACAAGAACTGGATTTAACTAAAGATATATTTTGTTAATCAGCATTAACCAGAATCTGCAAGGAATTCTGGACAAAGACACCAAAAAGCAATAGAGGGGAATGCCAGATTTATGGCCCCCAGGCCCACATCAATGTTGATGTATGGAAGGTGCTGGCATTCCAGAACAGGTGAAGGCTGAGCAAAGTGTGATCCTATTACAGTGGGCCCTTGGTATATGCTAGGGTTTGGTTCCAGGACCCACCCACCTCGTGGACACCTCTTTCATTAGCATGTGAGTACAGTGAGTGAAACAATCCTTCACTTTATTTAGACTTCAGCATTTTTCCAGAGTAAAACAAATTACAAATAAAAACACATATGTTAAAAACATACAAAAACTTATAATAAAAAAGCCGATATAAAACTAACAACAAAATTAAAACATGTATTTAAGAAAAAATAAACATCTCACTAAAAAGTTCTTTTCTTTTAAAACAATCAAATCCCCAAAGCCTGATAAAATAAAAAGGGCTCACCACCTGCTAAAAAGATGGCAAAGAGAGAGCTATCTTAGCCTTTCTAGGAAGTTCCAGAATCTGGGAGCACCCATGGAAGAGGGCCTCTCCCACGTTCCCACCAAAAGAGCCAATGAAGGTGGGTGAAGCATGTCTTTCCTCCTTCCTCCCTACCTGCAATGTGTGCCTGCCAGCCACAGCTTCTGGGAAAATGAACACTCTTGTGTTCCAGCTATGTGTTTCTACCCCAAAAAGCCCAACATGGATTTCACCACCTTTAATGGTTTTGATGGAACTACTCTGGAGCTTGGACTATAAGCTTTAACCAGTGCAGAATAGCCAGAATCATGATGATGCGACCTGGCCATGCATGTCTTATCTTGATATTAGAGCAACTTTACTGACTGCCCATTAGCTAACAAGCCAAGTTTAAGGGTTGTTTTGAACATATAAAGTCTTGAGCAGTTTGGAATTAGGTTATCTGATGGATTGCCTCTGCCAAAATAGAAAGATTTAATTGGTAAGGGCATTGGCAGAAAGATTGCTGGATGTACCGCATGCATCTAGGTGGGATCTTAGATGATGTCTTTGTTGTTGTGCATCTAGTTAATGGAACACAACTGGCTACTTCTCATTTGCCTCATGTTGGGGAAGAGATCTGCTGACAGAGTAGAATTTTGCCTGGACAGATATTTTTATTCCATTTCCCCATGCAGGATCTTGGCCTATCCCCTCCTCCATGAGCTCAGTTATATGGGAAAATAGGGTAGGGGAAATAAAATGGTATTCTCATTTTCATTGCTACAGCACCTCCTCAAGTACTTCCTTACACTAGTTATTATAAAGGAATTGTTGAAGTCACCTTTAACTGATGCTGTAAAAGAAGAATTTTTCCCTCAAGAGGCAAGTTTTAAAGTACAGCTATAAATTTCTGGAAATAATCATTTAAAATGCCAGGAGTTTCTCAGTCATAATTAGAGGACTGAGCAACCAAACAAAAGGAATGTGAACCACCTCTTCTTGTAATAACCTTTTTCTCTTTCTTCTCCTTCCTCTAATGCCTCTTTGATTTTTTTCATTGTTACTTTTGATGGTGGGGAAACTATTTATATTTGCTTTTCTGTGTTCCTTATCAGTTTGTAAGTCATATTGCAAACTTGCATTTAATTGAATTTTTGAAGGCAGGAATTTGGATCTGAGAGGAAAAAAGTTAGTTCTCCCAAATGTTAGTTATAAACTTTATAATACAAAGGATTCTAAAGCATTACTGATAATATACTGGGTGCTTTTTGCTATTGTAAGCTTTGAGAGTACAGCATAGATAACATTTGAGACTGTAATTTCCCTACTATTAAGAGCTGCTACTCTTATGTCTGCTTGTGTTGTCAGTTGATGCACAATAATTTCTGATCACAAATTTATTGTAGGCTTCATCACCAGGCATTTATGTTTCATCACATCTTTTCAGCAATCCCCTTTTCAATAAATGTCTCATGCTGGTTAATTGTGCCCTTAGATTGTCTGTGCATCATTAAGATATGGCAATTAGGTGTGCTTAGTCTGGCTATACATGCCTGTATTATATTCTCAGCTAGATTGCTGTGCCACCCACCTCTACAGGTGTTTGAAACTAGCATTAAAAGCAGAACACTAAAAGGCTTATATGTAACCTACCCAGTTTCTTCTCTGTGACCCACACACCTGCTCTGTAGCTGTGTGATATATAATCAAAAGAGTGCAGGTGCTGACATGATGAATGAAGGCTTTCCTTTTAGTGTGTTGCTAGTCTAATTCAGGAATGATGTACAGTGGGTGTGACTGAAAAGAGCTCTCTAATTATGGTGATTTCTTTGGGCCATATTTCAGATTTGCCTTTTCATTATTTACTGTTCTGTCTGGGTGTAATATTTCTGTCTGTCAATGACAATTGCATTGCTCTTGACTGGTACTGTTCAACAGTGTGTGATATCTCGAAGAAGTCAAGTTATATTTCATATCAGAGGCAGACATATTAATGCTTGAGTTGACTAGTGCAAGAGATGTAACAAGACTAGATAGCAACAATATAAAAGACCAACTCTCAACCAATGAATTACCAAAGAAACAGCTAGATGACAAGTGTCAATTATTTATAGGTGCTGTCCAATGTTTTATTAATACCCTGGAGTCTTTTTCC